>OX101783.1:31683449-31768736 GCA_944452715.1 Ophion slaviceki
TGCAATAACTGCATTGTTTCGCCCGCAGTGTGGCAGGTTGCGCCATCTTGTTGAAAGAATATGTCTTCCAAGTCCATGCCGTTTATGCCATTTATCGGATATTGTGTTCCACACCTAACCTCCATGTTTGTACCTTATATTAAAATGAAAATATTCGTACTTTTCAAATAAATAATACGTTTTATTAATAAATTAAAATGTCAGGTCATTTTGAGACACCCTTTATATTAGTTTATTCTATAATTGATCGAAGGAATTTCGAATATCAAATTTAAAAAAAATGGCGCGCGTTTAACGTGAGTCTTGATTTTTGCGAAAAAATGGGCATTTTTCGTCCATCAAATCGAAAGTATAGTTAAAAAAAACCTTCGATCAAATGCTATATTTTTACATCTAGAAAAAGTTCCAAAAATTTCAGAAAGATCGATGCAGTAGTTTTTGAGATATCTTCTTCACTGACTTGGAAAACCTTGGCTTGGAGAAAAAAGCGTTGAAGGGGCTGTACCAGTGTGAACGCTGAAAATTTGGTTGATTTTCGGAATTTTTTGGAAGAAAAGTACTCAATTTAATGTTTCGGAAAATTAAGAATATATTTGGCTATATTTGACCTACATTAAATAATTTTTTCATAGAAAAATATTGAGATTCAAGCGACTTATGCGCTGCCTTCGGAGGCGCCAAAAAAAAGTTCCTCCACTGCTGACATGATTCCGGCCGATTGAGTAGCTGAAACCGAAGAAGGAAAAAATGTCGTTGAACTGGAAGGTATTTCCTGTACAATAACGTAGGATTTTCGAAAAATATCAAAATCTAACAAAATGGCGTAGTTATGAAAAAAGTCTGTTTTCCTGCCTATAAAATGGTCGTTTTTTTCAATGCCAAATCGTCAATTTTCATCCAATAAAAAACATCCTACGTCATTGTAGAGTAAATATATTCAAGAGTACTCAGTTCAAATTTCAAGTCAATCGGATAATTGCTCTTTGAGTTACAATGTCAGCAAATTTGAAAAATTTCATTTCGGAAAAAACGCTTTTAAAGATTTAACTATCGATTTTTGCAAGATAAAATGATATTCACCATAAAAACTGCTAATCAGCTATATCTGGCCCCTACAATGGACCCTCCTCTTTCTCGAATAATGCCTGCTGAGAGGCTGAAGCTTTTCACACTGGTATAGCTCCTTAAAGTTTCGAACGACGCTCTGAGTGTTCCGACGCGCGTCGACATAACAGCCTATAAATCTGTCAATTTTGATCCGATCATCTTGAAACGTTCAGGGAACATTTATAAGATTTAAAGACATTTATAAAAAAAAAAGTATTTTTTCGACTTTAGGCATAACCCCTTAAGGGGCATAACAAAATCTTGATATCCCGAAAGTGCAGGAGTCTCGTGAAAAAAAAACCATTCTCGAAGTTCCCCCTACGTAGGAATGCGCTCGACCCTGCTCAGAGAAACTGAAACGTCTGTGAGCTGCGGTATGGACCAACGGACAAAGGCAGGCCGGAAATGAGCTCAAAACGGGCCTCGTATATTGGCCGTTTCTGTTCTAAATTTACACTTTTTCCTACCGGCACGTGCTTTCATAGCGGTTCACCGGGTTCACCCTCTCGGGAGATAAGCCGCTCGATCGTGCTCGCGCAGCCTCGCGTCCCATCGTGGATGCTAAATAAGCCGCTTATTGGAATCAACATTCCGAGGATAACGTTCGTCGCCTTCCCAGTCGAGAAAAAAGCAGACGCAAAGTTGAGCAGTCCTGGTCGATCCTTTCATCCTTCACTCTCGTTTATCTCGTTGGGCAAAAGGTCCAAGCACGTCGAGACATTCCTCGCGACGACTGTACGCTACCGTGGGAATCCCGGCCGATTTGACAACAACAAAGACAGGCGCGCGCCGGACGGCTCTTCCAGCAACTTTCCTGGACATCCGACAGTCGAAGCTCTGGATAACGAGGGTGTTCCGCGTTTTTGAGGTTATAAGACTCCGCGAATCCTAGTCGAAACTGGTCGCGAAAGGATTTTGAGAAACTATGCGAAAGATACGAGGGATCGTTTTTCCCTGTACGATAATTTGTCTACTCGGTGGCATCGCTCGTACGAATGGTGCGTTCATCCGTACCCATCAGCACAAGATTGGGGGTAGCAACGAGAGAACCCAGGACGGGGCCTTCAGCCCTCGCGACAGCGATCATTACGTCGACGGGGAGCATCATCAGGAATTCGATCATGAAGCAATACTCGGTAAGATCTCTATAACACGAGCCCCCCCCCTTTGTTCCGATAAATTCATCACTTCGGACTGAAACTCGAGAAATGTCTATGTATTCTCGTATTCAAGGCAGCGTCAAGGAAGCGGAGGAGTTCGACAAACTTCCCATCGAAGAATCGAAGAGACGATTGGAAATATTGCTGACCAAGATGGATCTCAACGGAGACAAATATATCGAGAGAAACGAATTGAAGGCGTGGATCCTGCGATCTTTCAGGTAAAAACCTGCCAGAGATCGACGTAATGCGCTTGTCAGAATCCTGTCTGTCAGAATTCTCAATGGTGTTGAAGTTTGCCTCGTTGAAATGCAACGACAATCCTTGTTTATTTTATTTTATTTATTTTATTGTAGCTTCCATTTGTACAGGGTTCCATTATTACATTCCACACCATATTCCACTTCACATCCACACCCGCGGCCGCAGCTGACTTCCCCCTCTGTATTGCATTCACCATGACATTTTTGCCATGGGTTTAGGGAAACTGCGGAAAACCTATACCAATACAGCCAGTCCCAGTTTCGGAACTAGTCGCGTTTTGTTGAGAAATAAATCACAAGCTACAGTCATACAAACACGAGACACACATGCACCGATTCGTGTGCGGGACATCCGTGTGGAACTGGAGCTACGTCACGGCCGTTTTTTTTTTCACCGAGACTACGAGACTGTGATTCGAACTCGCGACCTCCCGATGTACTGGCTCGGAGGCAAGCACACTAACCACTAGACCAGCACAATGGTCCAATTTCTTTATTTTTAGGGGTATCTAAACTCTACTTTGCCATTTTTATATTATCGATCCCTAGTACGGGTCTTGAAAAATATTTCAGTGATATGTGTAGCCTAAATGGTAGGGGTGAGCGGGTCGCAGAATTGGTCGGGTCGGGTAATTAGACTATGATCCGATCGGGTACCCGTGATCGGACGGGTATACTCGAACTTTATCGAGCACTCATCTCACATCGGGTACTCGATAAGTCGTGTTGCCAGAACAAAATTTCGTTTCATAGTATAGATAGCGCCACGGAAACGTACCAAAACCGACGAAATAGACTACAGCTTCATGTTCTCTACCCTTCGCCGATAGGTTGGAGTTCATAAGAAATACAAATAATTTATTTAATAATTTTAGTATTTTTGTTATGTATATATTTACAATTTTTTTTCCGGCAAACTTCTTTTAAGACACTCGCATTTCAGGAAATATCGAGATATTTGAATGTCGAAAAACAGAATAAAAGCAAGATTCTTCGTCGAATTTTCATTAATTCTGTCTAGTGCTAACTGGTAATTTCGGCGATTCATTCTTCTTCATTTAGTTTTTTGTCATTTTTTATTTTTTTTCCGGGTAAAACTTGTTCTTCAAACGATTATATCCCTGAAACCAATCAAAATATTTTCAATTTTAAAATGTCAAATGGAAGCTACATTGTTCACGCTTCGCATAAACGCAAGGCGTTGAATCTTGGTCTCTTTGGGCTTCTTCTCCATTTATAACCCACTGTAAAAAATTCAAAACATTAAGGCATTCACCGGAACAGAAGATGTTTATTGTACATTTTTTTTTCGCACACTTTTTAGTGATGCCAAAACGCAACTTTCCCGCGCTATTACGATCCGCCAAAAGTGAACCGTTTTTCACTCCACTCGAACACACACACGAACACACACACAGGATGGAAAAGTGAAACGAAAAAAGATTTTTTACAGTATTATCATTTATTCGTTTTATCGCCTTCTTCGAGTTTTCGTTTTGTCACATTATTTGGTCGATACACCTAGATAAAAAATAAAAATAATTATAAATAATAGATACGGATCTCCGAGTCGTTTACGAATATTCGAAATTTAAGAGTACTCGACGTTTACGAGTACCAAATATTTGAGAGTACCCGATTACCAAATTCGGGTGCCCGATAGTGGCGGGTAATGCAAAAACGTAACCCGTCGGGTACCCACACACCCCTACTAAATAGGGGAAAAAATTATTCCGTGATGGGAAAAATAAAATTTTCTTTGCATTCCAAGTATGCAAACTTCAATGCCATATTTCTCGGGTTCCTTTGTAACGATTCTCTGCTCTCGCTGTTTGGAGAAAATCGAACATGTCTTTTTTGTCCTCTATGGAGCCTGCTCTGTGCGACCCCACATATCTACTCGATACAAGATACTTTTTATAAACAATAATGAGGTTGCTGTGCAGTGCGCCTCTTTGTTATTCAATAGAGAAAACAATGGTGTACATTGAAGTTCTTTTTCCATAAGTGGAGCTGGTGAAAAAATGCTTGACAGGCAAGAATTACTTTTTCAAATGGAAAATTCTCTTCTTTTTTGGATTATACGATAAAAAAAATCAATCGACGTTTGAGGTGTTGAAGTTTGCATCGTTGGGACGCGATGGAAATTAATTTATTAAGATTGCCGAAGCATTTTTTTGGCTGGTCTGAGCTACAAAAATCACTCAAACGCTTTTCAGGGTCCTTATTAAAAATCTACAACATACATTAGCAAAAGAATATTTGGATAACAGTGAAAATACAAAAATAAAAAAGTATTTTCGTTGCATTCCAACGATGCAAACGTCAACACTGTTCGACCGTTTTGGGGAGAGCAAAATATACTGTTTGAAAAAAAATATTGTCGTATTTAAAGAAAAAAGTAAATATATTTATTTGATGACGTGAATGGGGCTAATTTCTGAAGATGCCAAAATGGGAAAAGAGAAGGTTAATTGCAGACATTTTTCGGGGAAAATCATGCAGGTATTTACGATGAGTATTAGGATCACAAGTTCGGGATTTTTCACACAGTTAATATATAGACTTGGTAAATTTGAGTTTTTTTAAATTGAAAGATATGAATAAACAGTTATTATTAGTATTGATAAAAAGGTATTATTAGGATTGGTAAACAGTTATTATTATTTGAAAAAAGTGCCACCCTTGCTGCATGGTCAATTGGTGTAGGTCTGAAATGAAAAATCAAAAACGTATTTTTCGTGCAACAATAAAACTATCGTATGACCGGGTACTTTCAAAGTTTTTTTTAAATGACAAGAGGCAAGACGTAAAAAAACGAAGTTTAATATTCTACCAAAAAAAACAACTTCAACCATTTATCATTAACAAATGGATAAACGTATCAACAAATCATCCAGTCTTACGATAGAAAATGTTATAAACTATACTTTGCTCGAATATGAAAGTCATCATAACCCAGTCCAATTTTGGAATTTTGACAAAATCTTTGTCGCAAACAAAAGACCCTGGACTATAAAATTGAACAATAAAAAAATCGTATATTCGAAATTTTAAGCTTTTGCAGATCCGTAAAAAAATAATAAAAGTGATACATACTTTCCTCGAATATGAAAGTCATCATAACCCAGACCAATTTTTGAATTTTTACAAAATCTTTATCGCAAACCAAAGACCCTGGACTATAAAATTGAACAATAAAAAAATCGTGTATTCGAAATGTTAAGCTTTTGCAGATCCCTAAAAAAATAATAAGAGTGATACATATTTTATTGTAATTTGTATTTTCATATGCTCAACCCGAACATTCATAGAATTGTAGTTTGCATAGTTGGCATGCAATGAAAATTATCCATTTTCAATCGCTCGAAATTCTTTTAGAGAATATTCATTACGGAAATTCCTCAATCAATCTCACATTGCTTATTTAGAGATTTAGAATTTAAATCTGCAAAAAAGGATTCTGTAAAATAATAAAAAAGTGGAAATAAAAAAATATAAAAAAGAATTTTCGGGCGCGTTCCAACGCCGCAAACTTCAAGACCATACATAATCTCGCTCGAGCAGAAATAATTGTCACTGCACATATGTGATTTTTACATAATGATCAATAAATTTTACTCCCCGGCGGTATTAATCGCCGGAATATCCTTCCACGAAGGTAAATTGAATTATCGAAAGAGACGACACTTGAAAACGCCTCATCATGGGGTGTGTACGGACCCCGCCTGCTAATGTTAACATATATGCCTTTTTTCATACAATGCGTTATACGTATTTGGTAATTGCATTATTCGATGAACGTAAAAACAATCCTGCAGGTCTCCAATGATCAACACACATGCTACCACGAATAAACGTATAAAAACTTATCGTCTCGCTTGACAGTATGCTCTCGTCGGAGGAGTCGCAGGACCGCTTGGAGGACGCGGACACCGACGAAGATGGGAAAATCAGCTGGGAGGAAATTCTCCAGGACACGTATGGTTCGGATGCGGAGGACCTCGCCGGCGAAGACAGACTCATACAAGATGACAAGGCCACGTTTAGCCTGGCCGATATCAACAACGACGGCCTCTTGGACTCCGAAGAGTTCAAGGCCTACACGCACCCGGAGGAGACTCCGAGAATGTATCCACTCTTGTTGGAGCAAGCGCTCAACGACAAGGACACGGACAGAGACGGAGTGATAAGCTTCCAGGAATATCTCGGTGACAGAGCCAAGAACGAGGACAAGGAATGGCTTCTCGTTGAAAAGGACAAATTCGACCACGAACATGACAAAAATCGGGATGGTAAACTCGATTCCTCGGAGGTACTGGCCTGGCTCGTGCCCAGTAACGAGTGAGTACCTTTCTTTTATTTCATTAAGGGGAGATATACACCTAGGAGCCGGAAAAAAGGTAATTTTTGTGAATTTTTTCAAGGAAAACTATTTGAAATTTCGGATTGGGGTTTTAATTATCTAAAAGTATATACATTCAAAAATATGTTTAATTTTCTTTATTTAAAAATATCAAAAATATACAAGGATATTGCATGATCCTTGGAGCGTCGTAAAAAAATCTGCGTATACGGCACCCACTGGCGTTTCTTCAAAAATCATCTGAAAAAAAAAACCAAAAAGATCATTAAACTAGATACTATAATCTAGTACTTGTCATAGCCGATTTTGAAAATATCGATTTATGACAAAATTGCGGACGTTTGAACATAAATAGTGATTTTTGGGCCAAAAATTAGTTATTATTTTGCCTATAAAATAAAAACTAAGTAACGGGGGAAAAAAAACCTACGACAAGTACTAGATAATGGTGTATACAATAACCACAAAAAACCTCAAGGCAATCGGTTCATTGGTTTTCGAGAAATTTTGGGTACCGATTTGAAAAACATGGTTTTGAGAAAAACGCGTTTGAAAATTTGGGAATGAATAAATCATGAAATTTGTCAACTTACATGGAATAATCGATACCAGGCCCATAGTGTAGGTCTTCTACGGTCGACGGAATGTTCATAGCTTCTAAATCCTCGACCTCAATCATCTAGGTGTATATCTCCCGTTAAACAAAAAACAGAGGAAACTGCACTCCGTTCCATCAAATCTCAATCGAGTAATCTAACGAGAAATTGTCCTCCAGCGATTTAGCCACCGACGAGGTTGACCATCTCTTCGCAGCTTCGGACGACGACCACGACAACAGATTGTCCTTCGACGAGGTTCTCGAGCATCACGACACATTCGTGGGCAGCGAGGCGACCGATTACGGCGATTATTTGCAAGACATCGAGCGCTTCACTGACGAACTTTGAAACTCGATTGTTCAGTGGATCGCGAAGAAAATGTCGAATAGGCGCAAAGTACTACGCGGTCGATGTCTCAGAGCGTTTTTAATATTTTTCGATGGCTGTCTTTTGTCATTTATTTATAACACAGTCTTATTTCTATACATTTGTGGCAGTTAGCGGTATTGATCGAAAGAGAAGGAGAGAGCCTGGTGATCTTCGAAGATAGCCTCGTCGTCGTCTTCCGCCTGTGTATACGCGACGATCGATAGTGCCATGAACGTTAGTGTTTGTTTGTTTCTTTTTTAGCTGAATTGTGTTAAGTGTACTACTAAGTGGATGGGTTCGTTCTGCCTGTCGCAGAATAGAGCGCACCAAAATTTGTCCCGAGTCATCCAAAGTGTATGGATGGGAAGCGCCCAATCGTCAATTCACGAACGATATTTACGTGCACGACAAAAATACTACACAATTACACGTGATTTCGTCGTGTACGGTTCGATTGGACTGGAAGATTTCACTGACTTCGCTGCTCCGATCTTATTTTATTATACGCGTTTTGCTCGCGTTACGCACATAACTCTATTTTCCATTATAAGTACAATTCTTTCGAAATACTCGGTTCTCGTTGCGATACTTGCCAAAAAAAATTATCATATCAATATCTCGAACGAGCGAGTCTCAAAAACACTTCGACCATCACGGTTACGAATACTCAGATACTCGAACTTAATTGTGGAATGCATGGTTGCAATAAACGATCTCTGAAAGAAAACTACTCGATCTATCAATCATCATTAAACTTCTTATGGGATTAGGGCGAAATGCTACCACGGAGCTGAATTTTTTTTCTGAGTATATAATCCCTTTGCTGAGCACCCTGTGCAGTTTTGATACGACCCGCAGTATCGTTTTTTAGAAGAAACAAATCGGAAATCGACGTATTTCGTGTGCTAATTACATTACGCTTATAGAAAACTCGCGATCATTTTTCAGTAAAAAATAGATACGGTTTGTCTGATTATCGGACTAACCTTTGGTACCGTGAAAATGAGGAATCACAGTACCGTTATAAAATTATTAATGTTTTTGATAGCGAATTTGTGCTGAAATCAAGCACACAAAATAATAGGCCGTGCAATCATGGCACAAACGCTACCGATGTTATCCGTATTCGGTAATTATGCCCGGAAACCTGAAACTACTCGGTCGGGATAATTAACAACGAATATTATAGCTCCGTGAACTTGGCGATCCGACTTTGGCTTTTCGATTTTTTTTTTTATTTGTAATGATTTGTGGGTCGTTTGTGGTTGATTGTGAGATCAATTAAAACGTTTGTAAGACCATGTAATGTAATGTAAAATTAAGACCACGTGCCATACCGACCAAGCGGCCACGAGTGCGAGAGAGATAGCTGATGTCCAGTGTCCTCCTAAACGGTTGATTTTTTGAAAAAAAAGAACAGAAACACCTTCCACTCTGTTGATCGACGAACAACGTCTTTCTCTTCGTTTGCCATAAATGTGGTCCATCTGAGAGAGACGTTGGCAGTAGGATTCTTACCGACTGGACGTGTGAGCTATGTCCTTAAAACATTTGTAAGAGCGTTATTTACTTGAAAAAATGAGAATTGAAAACTGTCGGTAAGTTACCGACCCGATACCGGCGAGTTAGCGACTCGACTTTGTCTTTTCGATGTTTTCTTAGTTCGAATCGTTTGTGGTTGATTGTGAGATCAATTAAAACGTTTGTGAGACCGTTATTTACTCGAAAAATGACAATTGAAAATTAGTGGTAAGTTGGCAAATTGGCTTTGACTTTTCGATTTTTTTTAAATCGATTGTGGCTTGATTGTGACCTCCATAAACTTAGCCGGACGAGGTTCACTTCTCAGGGGTTAATTTTCGTAATCGTTTGGTGGTCGTTTGACGGTGATTGGTAGCTCAATAAGACGGTTCGGTGGTCGTGCATTTTCTTATAATAAAATTGCCACTTCCAAACGATTATCTTTCATGTGAGACTTATTAGAACGAGACTACTCAAGAAAAACATAATGAAATCGAAATATCACTGCTCCGTATTCCGTTGGATCCATTAGCGACCAACTTCAGCCGTCTTTCGCCTGCGTGGATGGTTTTTCGATCGGCGTAATTAAGGAATTAACTACCAAACGTCGGGATTGGCAAGTTTGTGACCACCAAACAATTCTGCATCGATTTAGCCCGGCACTTTATGGATTGCATGATACATTTTAAAAAGTCCGGTCAACTTTACTGCAAAAAAATATCATTCAATTATAAGAAAACGCTGGACAACCAAACCTTTTTATTCGGCGACCAATCACTACCAAACGATTAGAAAAATAAAAACCCTGAGGAGTTCAAGTCGTCCGGCTAAGTTTATGGAGGTCCCAAGCTGCCGCACACAGCGCCCCGCTGTGTCAAAACATCTCAATCGTCGTTTACGTTACCGGTCCTGCATCATTCGAAAGTGTTTTGCCGTTGCGTCCATAATTGTCTCTCTGAATGTTGACATTCGAGTGTATCTCAAATGAGAAGAAAAATTCATCTAATTTGCTTAAGCATAAATAAGTAATAAGACCGGCCTGAGAGATGAGCAATTTCCGAGACAGGTGCAAGCAAAAGTTCGGCGCCCCGAACGATGCGGCAACAGGCCATATGACGCGAACACGCCAACAGGACGAACGTCGAAGACATAATCGCGCTGAAACTTTTTCGCGAAATCGCGATGTCTCCCCAAGTCCGCAAATACAAGGTACGTTCAGGCACGAGCATGCCGGAAAATCAAATTTTGCCAGTTGCTCTTTCCCCCCACACTACATCTTCCTTCAGAGTACCTGGAAGACTTTGTGGAAGACATTTTTTTCCAACGTCGAATTCGAGAAAACTCAACACGAGACGTACAGCGGACAGTTTTAACATTTTCGTCCGCCTTTGATAGTACAGGCTAAGGTTACGAGCATAGGATAATAATGTGATCTAATATATTTCTCCACATGTCCAGAAACATCCAGCCTGGACGATCGCTTCGGCAGGTGGAAGCTAGAAAAAGAGATGAAAAAAAAATGAACCAAAACATAAGAAGACGATTTTCAAAGTCGGCATAGTCCGTCACAAGTTCTACTCGCCTGTTAACGACAAAATTGACAACAATGCGTTGTGTCACCCGAGAGGAGCAGACCGAGTACAAACCCGAGAGGAGCGGACCGAGTACAAACGAAAGAATCTCCCGTCTTGCTTTTGAAGAAAATTTCATCGTACGAAACGAAGAAGCATGCACGCAGCTCTTTGAAAATTGTCGGACTCGATTCCAGCGCCAAGGAGAATGATGATCCGCAGATCCCACGACAGAAAAATTGATCGGAGTCGAGTAAAATCTTTAACATCGAATGTCATAGCGAAGAGCCCAGTAAGATTCGAAGATCCGCGAGAAAGAGCGTTCGTTTTAATGGTATGTACTTAGTATGCTTTTTTTGTCGTTTTACTTGAAAAACAAAAAAAATCCTTTAAAAACAAAACAATCCAAAAATATTTTATTCATTTACAGTATTAAGAATAATGGGGATATAACGATATCACATAAGGGGAACAGATTACTGAGCTCGGCGAATCCAAACATGTAAGTGTGTCGACTACAGTGATGTCTTCGCTCGTGGCCGGCTGAGATGTGGTCTCTGAATCTGACTCGATTTCTTTCCAGGTACCACAAAGTCTTCCAGGTGCTCTGAAGGAAGATGTAGCGGGGGAAAAGAGCAACTGGCAAAATTTGATTTTCCGGCACGCTCGTGCCTGAACGTACCTTGTAGTTGCGGACTTGGGGAAACATCGCGATATCGCGAAAAAGTTTCAGCCCGATTGTCTCTTCGACGTTCGTCTTATTGGCGCGCCCGCGTCATACGGCCTGTTGCCGCATCGTTCGGGCCGCCGCGCTTTTGCTTGTACCTATCCTGGAAATTGCTCATTGCTCAGGCCGGTCTTATTAATTATTTATGATTAAGCAAATTGGATGAATTTTTCTTCTCATTCGAGATACACTCGAATGTCAACGTTCAGAGAGACAATTATGGACGCAACGGCAAAACACTTTCAAATCATGCAGGACCGGTAACGTAAACGACGATTGAGATGTTTTGACACAGCGGGGCGCTGTGTGCGGCAGCTTGGGACCTCCATAAACTTAACCAAACGACTTTATCTTCTCAGGGTTTTTATTTTTATAAAAGTTTGGTGGTCGACCGTTTTGTTTAAATTAAATGAGATTTTTTTCGGTACAGTTGGCCAGACCTTTTGTCTTCTATCACGCAATCCCTAAAATACCATGCTTAATTGATGCAGAATCATTTGGTGGTCACAAATATGCGAATCCCAGCGTTTGGTAGTTGATTAATTAGTTATCCGGATCGAAAAACCATCTACGTCTAGGCGCATACGATAGAGGGCCGTAATTTGTCATCGATGGATCCAACAGAATACGGCGCAGTGATAGTTCAATCTTTTTATGTTTTTCTTCACTGATCTCGTCCCAATAAGTCTCAAACGGAAGATAATCGTTTGGTAGTGATTGGTAGCTTAATTAAAACGTTTGGTAGTTCATTCCTCAATCACGCGGGTCGAAATGCCATCTACGTTTAGACGCAGATGATAGAGGGCTGTAGTTGGCTGCCGATGGATCCAACTGAATACGGCGCAGTGATATTTCAATTTCTTTGTTTCTTTTTCACCGATTTCCTTCTAATAAGTCTCAAACGAAAGATAATCGTTAAGTAGCGGTTGGTATCTTAATTAAAACGTTTGGTAGTTAACTCCTTTATTACGTCGATTGAAAAACCATCTCTGTTTAGACGAAGGCGAGAGAGGGCTGTAGTTGGCTGCTGATGGATCCAACGGAATACAGAGCTGGGATTTGTCCATTTCTTTATGTTTTCTTCACCGATCTCGTTCTATAAGTCTCAAACGGCAGACAATCGTTTGGTAGTGATTGGTAGCTCAATTAAAACGTTTGGTATTTAATTCCGTAATTACGCCAATCGAAAAACGATCTATGTTTAGACGGTGTGATAGAGGGCTGCTGAAGGATCTGACAGAATACGGAGCAGTGATATTTCAATTTCTTTACGTTTTTCTTCACTGATCTCGTCCTAATAAGTCTTAAAAGGAAGATAATCGTTTGGTAGTGATTGGTAGCTTGATTAAAACGTTTGGTAGTTAATACCTTAATTACGCCATTCGAAAAACTATCTACTATTAGACGCAGGCGATAGAGGGCTGCTGATGGATCCAACGGAATACAAAGCAGTGATATTCAGATTTCTTTGTATTTTTTCACCGATCTCGTTCCAATAAGTCTCAAACGGAACATAAACGTTTGAAGATCTCGTTCTAATAAGTCTGAAACGGAAGATAATCGTTTGGTAGTGATTGTTGGGTACATTATAACATTTAGTAGTTGGTTCCACAATTACGCCTATCGAAAAACCATCTATGTTTAGACGGAGGTGATAGCGGGCCGTAGTTGGCTGCTGATGTATCCAACGGAATATGGAGCAGTGATATATCAATTTCTTTAGGTTTTCTCCGCCGATTTCATCCTAATAAGTCTCAAACTGAAGATCACTGCGCCGTATTCCGTTGGATCCATCAGCAGCCGACTACCGCCCTTTATCGCCTACGTCTAACCGCAGATGGTTTTTCGATCCGTAATGAAGGAATTAACGACCAAACGTTTTAATTAAGCTACCAATCACTACCAAACGATTATCTTCCGTATGAGACTTATTGGAACGAGATCGGTGAAAAGTAATACAAAGAAATTAAAATATCACTGCGCCGTATTCCGTTGGATCCATCAGCAGCCAACTACGGCTCTTTATCGCCTGCGTCTAACCGTAGATGCTTTTTTGATCGGCGTAGTTAAGGAATTAACTACTAAACGTTTTAATTGAGCTACCAATCACTACCAAACGATTATATTCCGTTTGCGACTTATTAGAACGAGATCGGTAAAAAAAACATGAAGAAATTGACATATCACTGCTCCGTATTCCGTTGAATCCATCAGCAACCAACTACAGCCCTCTATCACCTGTGTCTAAGCGTAGATGGTTTTTCAATCGGCGTAATTAAGGAATTAACTACCAAATGTTTTAAGGGGAGGGTAGGGGTTTGAGCGTGAAAAAAATACTTTTTCGAATTTTTTTCATCTATATGGATAGAGTAAATTTATTGAAACCTTTTGTACATTGTTAAGTGTCATTTTAAGAACATTCCGTGAAATTTGTTCGCGAAAATATCCACAAACAAGCCGGTGCCGCGTTTTTCTCGAAACCACTTTTTCAAAGTCCGTGTTGGAAATATCATTGCGCCGCATTCCGTTGGATCCATCAATGACCAATTACGACCCGCTACCGCATGCGCCTAGTCGTAGACGGTTTTTCGATCGGGATAGCTAATGAATTAACTACCAAACGCTGGGATTCGCATATTTGTGACCACAAAACGATTCTGCATCGATTAAGCGTGGCATTTTATAGATTGCGTGATAAATAAAAAAGGTCCGGCCAACTTTACGGGAAAAAATCTCATTTAATTATAACGAAATCCTCGACCACCGAACTTTTTTATCAGGCTACCAATCACCACCAAACGACCACCAAACGATTAGGAAAGACAAAACGTTGAGAAGTTAAAGCCGTCCGGCTAAGTTTACGGTGGTGTATCCATCGTCAAATTACCCGCGAAAAGTGGGGGCAATAGAATACCTGCGTCGACCAGGTAAATTGGGGAATCTTTCGATCCGCATATTGGTGGCTGTTGGCCAGCCTGTCGCTGATACGGCCGCTTCTCGGTTACATTTGTAAAATCGAATGCAAATACACGTCCGCGCAACCGATTTTATCTAGAACAACACAAAAAAAACAATTTTACAAAGAATTGTGCCCGCTGAGAAAATAAAAACAATTCAGCAGCACTCCAATGATCCGTCGCATACCTTTGTACCACGAATAAACTCACCCAAACTTATCGTCTCACTTGACAGTATGCTCTCGTCAGAGGAAGACTGTTATGGTTCTGATGGGGAGGAAGACACTCATGGTTCGGACGCGGAGGACATCACCGCCGAAGACATATTCATGCAGGAATTCAAGGTCGCATTGACCGAGGCTGGCATCCTCGACGAAAGCGACTTTGACTACTTTGATCGGATAGCTGGGTTGAGTGACGCTGATCTTCTTGACGAAGTGATGGCTGCGATGGACGCTGATCTCCATGACGAAGGCAACTCTGACCACGATTCGATGGCCGAGATGAGAGACACTGGTCTCCTTGCCAAAGAGGACTCCGACCTCTACGATTGGAATGCCGACTTGAGCGAGGCCGGATCACTTGACGAAGGCAATTTCGACCACTACGATTTGACGGCTGACATGGGAGACGCTGGTTTCCTTGACGAAGGTGACTCGAACCTCCGCAATGGGAATGCCGACTTGAGCGAGGCAGGTCCGCTTGACGAAGGCAATTTTGTCCACTACGTTTGGATAACTGAGATGAGAGACCCTGATCTTGACCACGAAGGCGACTCGGATCTCCACGAGTTTGATCAAGTCGATATCTAGGAGGTACTGGCCGCATTCGTACTCAGCAACAAGTGAGTAGCTGTCTTCTTTTCATTCAAAGCCTTATTGTTCACCCTCCAATTTTACTTGAACTCTTATCACAGGAAGAATTTTCGCAAAGGACCGTCGAGATTGAACATAGTGAGAATCCGTTCAGAACTGGCTCAGATATTATTTTAAAAATTCATCTTTTGAATTCGCAAAATTTAGTAAATGACATTTTTTTGGCCCACATAGAGTATTATCGATTGCCAGTTGGTGTCGTTCAAACAGATAAAGTTCGAACAAAACGATTATTTTGCTTTACAGTCGTCGCAAAAAGGAAATAATATTTAGCGGAAAAAAATTATGTGGGAGCAAATCGTGGAGGTTTCCAACATGCACTATTAAGGTGCTAGGCTACAGTGATCACCGGAAAGTCAGGGTTATATTATTACATTTAAAAATGAACAAGATTGAAAATTCGTTTGAAAATTTATTTGTACGTACATTAACGAAGTTGTGTACCAAATTTCATTAAAAAACGTTAATAATTAATGAAGTTGTGAAGCATCTTGTGAAGGACCTTTAATGGGTAACAGTTTCAGCATGAAAAAAAAAACACTTTTTTGCGAATTTTTTTCATCTATATGGATAGAGTAAATTTATTGAAACCTTTTGTACATTGTTAAGTGTCACTTCAAGAACATTCCGTGAAATTTATACGCGAAAATATCCACAAACAAGCCGGTGAAATAGCTTTTCCAAGAACGCCTTTGGAAAAACACGATTTGCGGTGTTCACTGTATCTCAGCTAGAAATTATCTGAAACCAAGTACCATTAAAATTTAGTCAAAGTATCAAGTCCTCCCCCCAACGGTCTTTGATCTTTTTTTTTCATTTCTAAATTTTTGGTGGCCATGTAAAGTGAAAAGTGTTATTTTTTACAAAAAATTCCGCCATTTTGGGGGTGGAAAACCTACTCAATGTAAAAAAAATCTCAAACTAAGCGTTGGGGGAGGTATTTTATATGTAGAAAGTGTGTATCAACTTTAAAATAAATCGGTCATGTAGTTTTCAAATGGCACTGAACACGGACTTTGAAAAAGTGGTTCCAGAAAAACGCATTTGAAATTTAGAGAAGTCGGAACTACAGTGTTATAGGAGCGGGACTAAATAGTCAATAACTTCGAGAGTTTTGCTCTGATTGACTTGAAATTTTGGGATTATATTCTTGAAATGTTTAACTATAAGAAAAGGCAAACAAAAAAATTGATTTTTCAAAAGTGCAAACCCTCCCCTTAAGCGTGAGCGGCTCAACGGTGTACTTGACTTGGCCACCCGGTTGATCTGAAAGAGAAGAAACGGGTTTTTTTATTCTCAAAATAAATAATTGATCGAGAAAATGAACAAAAGACTTAATCGAGCTTTTTTTATCGTGTTTTCGTAATTAAATTTTTTTTTATTTTTTGTAATTTTACGATGAAAAAGGACATTATTGTTAATAGCTAATGAAGAAAAATGTTACGAAGAAAAACGTCGTTCGAGACTAAACTGCTATAACACCGATTAAGTGTACCAAATTTCAAGTCAATCCTTACATTAGATGTCGAGAAATCTTGTATACCGTTTCGAAAAACAGTTTCGAGAATAACGTGTTTAAAGTTTGACTAGCAGTTCTGTCGTGATCGTAAGCTTGTCGTCAATTGGCGGTTCCCGCACCATATGTTGGATCCTCCTCTTCAATTTGAGTTGCAAGCGTTCGTCATTTTTGCAGTCACCCGTTAAAAAAAAAAAAGAAAACTGCACTCCGTCCCATCAAATCTCAATCGAGTAATCTATTCAAAAATTGTTCTCCAGGGATTTAGGCACCAACGAGTTTGACCATCTCTTCCGCAGCTTTGGACAACGACCGCGACAACAGATTGTCCTTCGACGAGATTCCCGAGTATCACGACACATTCGTGGGCAGCGAGGTGACCGACTACGACGATTATTTGCAAGACAGCGAGCGCTTCACTGACGAACTTCGATTGTTCAGTGGATCGCGAAGAAAATGTCGAGTATAGGCGCAAAGTACTGCGCGGTCGCTGTCTCAAAGCGTTTTTAATATTTTTCCATAGCTGTCTTTTGTCATTTAGTTATTATCTATTCTCATTTCTATACATTTGTGGCAGTTAACGATATCAATCGAAAGAGAAGGAGACAGCCTGCTGATCTTCGAAAATAGCCTCGTCCGCGTCTTTCGCTCGTGTATACGCGATCATCTATAGTGCCATGTCCATTAGTGTTTGTTTGTTTCTTTTTTAGCTGAGTTGCATTAATTATACTACTAAGTCGGTGGGGTCGTTCTGCCTATCGCAGATTAGAGCGCACCAAAATTTGTCCCGAGTCATCCAAAGCGTATGGATGAGAAGCGCCCAATCGTCAATTAACGAAATATTCTTTTTTGTGCGCGACAAAAATCCTACACAATTACACGTGATATCGATGTGTATCGTTCGATTGGACTTTGGACAATCTCAGAGACTTCGCGCATCCATTCTTATTTTATTATTCGCGTTTTGCTCGTGTTACGCACATAACTTCATTTTGCATAATAAGTACGATTGTTTTGAAATATTCTGTTCGCGGTGCGATACGTGCCAACAAAATGATCATATCAATATATCGAACGAGCGAGTCTCAGAAACACTTTGACCATCACGGTTACGAATACTCAGATACTCGAACTTAATTTTGGAATACATTTGTAATAAAAGATCTTTGAAAGAAAACTACTCGCTCTCTTAATAATTCCTGCAGTAGATCAGAATATTCCCGGATGTATACAGAAAGCACTTGGTTATCATTTATTTAAGGCTTTTCCAGATAAGGATATATGGGAGTCTTACAGAAAAATGGCAGTTAAAGGCGATTCCGTAATTCCTTCGCTTCTTTTGAAGGTAGTTTTAAAATGCATTTAATGTCTCGCCTTTCAAAATGCGAGACATTGAAATGCAAACATACGTTCAGGTTTTTAAATGAGCAATCATTTTCACGAAAGTGATTAAGGAGAGGGTAGGGGTTTCAGCGTGAAAACAACCACTTTTTTGCGAATTTTTTTCATCTATATGGATAGAGTAAATTTATTGAAACCTTTTGTACATTGTTAAGTGACATTTCAAGAGCATTCCGTGAAATTTGTAGGCGAAAATATCCACAAACAAGCCGGTGACAAAGCTTTTCCAAGAACGCCTTTGGAAAAACACGATTTGCGGTGTTCACTGTATCTCAGCTAGAAATTATCTGAAATCAAGTACCATTAAAATTTAGTCAAAGTATCATCAAATCCTTCCCCCAACGGTCTTTGATAATTTTTTTTTATTTCTAAATTTTTGGTGGTCATGTAAAGTGAAAAGTGCTATTTTTCACGAAAAATTTCGCCATTTTGGGGGTGGAAAACCCCCTCAATGTAAAAAAAATCTCAAACTAACCGTTGGGGGGAGGTATTTTATATGTAGAAAGTGTGTACCAAGTTTGAAATAAATCGGTCATGTAGTTTTCAAATGGCAGTGAACACGGACTTTGAAAAAGTGGTTTCGAGAAAAACGCGGCCCCGGCTTGTTTGTGGGTATCTTCGCGTACAAATTTCCCGGAATGTTCTTGAAATGACACTTAACAATGTACAAAAGGTTTCAATAAATTTACTCTATCCATATAGATGAAAAAAATCGCAAAAAAGTGTTTTTTTTCACGCTGAAACCCTTACTCTCCCCTTAATTTACCTACTTGCAAACTACATACGTAGAATATCTTACTATTTAACAGTTGGAAAATTACATCAAATTAATTGACAGCTTTAAGAGCGGTCTTCTTATATGGTAGCATTTGGAAAGTCTGTATATGCGCATGCTCGCGTAACAACATCCGAACGTATGGTTCGTACAGGTGGCAACGTTGCTGGCGAGCACAATCCCTTATCCGAACCCAAAGGTTTCCAAACTGGGCGTCGCGGAGAGAGATGATTATTTAGAGATGGAGAAATAAAATTTACCAGGAGGCCTATTCTGTAACTCGTTATATCTCGGTAACGACAGTTTTCGTTATCGCTAGCTAGCGACAGCCAATAAGAGACCCCCTTTCGTCTTGGAACGTGCATGCAATTGGCTGTCGCTAGCTAACGATAACGAAAACTGTCGTTACCGAGATATAACGAGTTACAGAATAGGCTTACAGGCCCTAATTGAATAATAATATTGAACATACTTTGCCCTTTTTTATTTATTATAATTTGATCATATTTTATTTCAATATTCTATTTTATCTCCCCCCCCCCCCCCCCCCCCACCTCTCTCAATAGATAGATATATTATGGCAGGGGTTCCTCAACTTTTCCGGCTTGCGGCGCTTGTACAGATTTAGTATTTTCACGGCGCCCAAATCAGATTAATCAGGTACAGAAATAAGTACTACCCATTTTAAAACTCACTTATACATTTTAATTAACAGAAAAATACGGAAATACGAGAAAAAATCGGGAAAAACCTTCAATGGTAAGTTAGTCACTGTGGCGGGTGAGCCTGGTGATCATCGCAGATTATAGATGCTCTTAGCTAAAAAATCGAACGGCAGTTTGAACCCCTTAATTACGAGATATCAGAAAAAGCAAAAATATGGATCCGTTACTTTTCCATCCTCTATGTGTATGCAAATTTACATCCTAAACGATTGAAGATTCTCGAAGATACGTTTGAAAAAATTGCATTTTCGCAATAAACAATATGAAATTTGTTGTTATCTGCATCGTTCTCATCTCCAATGTATACTCCACGGAAAAATAAACGTAAATCGAAATTTTTCCTCATCTCGTACCGTTAAAACGTTATCGACAAAAAACGAAAAAAACACCTCTATTTTCGAGGGTGCGTTTCAACCCTTAAAAATCGGGTTCTGCAGATATAAACGAAAATACGTGTCGCCTATTTTTACCTATTCTACAAACATGCAAAATTTCGTTGAAATCGGAGAGTTACACCTCGCGACCTTTCTTTGTTAGCAAGTTGTGATAGGTTTTTTGCGAAAAGGGACATCGAGTACTGTGAAACTTCCACCATTGAAATGCGGGAGTCACTCAGATAATGAGGCAAACAGGCAGTTCTCGCTTCTGCCACCCGAAGCGATGATAGGTAGAAGTTAGCCAATCAAACGCAGGTCCGAACTGCTGTGCAAAGGCGCCGATTTTTCGAAATAAACATACTCGAACAATAGATAGTCCTCAGAAGGCGTAAGAAGTGTAGAAAAGTGTTCCCAAACCAAAAAGACCCAATATTTTTCAGAGAGATATAAATGGAAAATGATTGAGTATTTTTTCACTCCTGAGCCCCGGGCAGAATGAAAATAATTATTTTAGTAGACTGTATTTCTCGTATGTTCGAACTTCTGTAATATCTTTATTCGGTCTTTCGCCATTTGAGTAGATGGGGTATGAACAAATTTGTGCGGTCTAAATTTTTGTTCCTTATAATCAATGTTTATACTTATTATATTGCATTGCTTGTTTGTTTCTACAACTTTTATTTTTCCTTTTGCTTTTTTAACAATGTTAATAATAACCTGAAAATAAATATAATGGAAGAGGAATAAAAAAAGGAATGAACGCATTGTGTATGTTTAAAAGGCACCGTTTTTATTGATTTGTCAGTTTGGCCAGTTTGTTGTTTACAAAACATTGTTTTCGCAGTTTTTGGTGTTGTTGCTAGGCGAACTGGCGCATCTGCAATCGAATATAATAAAATATAGCAAAGGATAAGGCCGGCTCCACACTATGCGGTTCTACCGGAGCGTTTCAGGTAGTTTAGATTTCTAGAAACGTTATAAACACGTGTACTCGCTATCAGGAGGTTATCTTTCCATTGCTGTATATCTATATCTACAAGACTACTTCTACTTGACAGCGCTTCCAGTGGATAAATGAGGAACTACGTTGTTGCCTCACTAACGATGACACTTTCCACCATGCAAAAACGCCGGAGTTTCCAAACCTGTGTGTAATGGCCAGCCCTCTGACACTGGCCTACTATTTCTATACGATAAACGACAATGGGTTTTGTCCCGGCATTTTAGTTCTTGAAATCGAAACTACCTAGAGTTGGCTGTTGTGTGACAGCCTTCGGCTCTAAATACTCCGATGAGCTGAACGATTCGATACTTTCGTGGCTTTTGCCTGTATCGTTATAGTGACATTATTTATTGTGTTCAAATGGAAAATTATTAGAACGGAAAATCATTCCAAATCTATCAATAGACTTTTATTCATGTAAGATATTCGAAACACCGGCGCAACATACATTACATATGTATGCCTGTTACACGACTACTAGCGCCACAGTGCGGCATGGACATTTTGCGAACAGCATTTAACTACCAGTGTCAGGGGGCTGGTAATGGCTTCTGCACACTGCGCGCGATGAGCGATATCCAATAGAAGCTTCACTCTCCTAGGGCGTTTCCGAAATACCTGAGCTCCCATTGGATATCGCTCATCGCTCATCGCAAATCGCGCGCAGTGTGCAGAGGCCATAAGACCGTGGGGTAACCCTATCGCAGCGCCGCTAGTGGCCGGTACATAATAAAAAATGTCTTCAGTAAGCGATCTACCACCACCACTGGAGTTTCCAGACCTGTATGTAAGACCGTGCTGTTAACCAACCTGTCGCCAGAGTTGCCAGATTAGGCTGTAAACCGCGATTTGGGCTATCTTGGGAGGCCATTTCGCGGCCCAAATTTTTGGAACGCGCTAAAGCGCGTCGTGAGCTATATGCGACAATAAAATGGCTTTCTTTGGGCTCTTAGACCATGTAACTACAGGACGCGCCTTGCATAGTTCGCTTCAAACAGAACTATCCGCACCTTTTTACAGGGAGTGAGGAAATACACACATACACACAATTTACTACGGTCACAAATTATCATCACGTATTTACTCACGCACATAAGAAACATATCATCACATAACGCAATACAGCACGCTAACAAAACGATTATACAAAAATCGTGTTCTTTTTTACACACTATACATATGTGTGCGCCAAAATAGAAGAATAGAGGAGCACCCAAGTCGATAACGCAATCGTTAACGACTATTTTATAGAGGTAACTTTCATTATGGGTTTTAGAGTAAAATATTTTATACCTATAAATAATTGAACGTAGTGAATTCATATTTATTAAAATCTTAAATAAAAATATACAATTATACAGCCATCGAGTCATTGTTATGTGATTCACATGGTGTGATTTAAAGTTTGTATGACATTGCGTCATGGACACAAAAAGCCTATTATTGTCCCGCTTGAATCCATGGTCACAGACAACACGAATTTTAAATTTATGATTATGAATTGGAGGAAAAGTAAACTTCAAATGTAAAAAAAAACTGTTTATTAATTACGTATCATAAAAGAAAAATACATAACCAATGACCAACATAAAAAAGCATTTTCCTTCAGCCCGATATACTCATATACCCTCGCGTTCTCTTCTCAGCCGACAAGGGAAGCTGAGTTCAACTTGAATCCGGATGATTCGGACTCTGGCCCTGTCCCTGCCCAAGAGAATGTGCCGAAGAATATTGATGCACCAGAGATTCAAATTTCGAATGCAGAGGACCTGCTAAACGAATTTTATGTTTCTCTGATGGACATAGTTGATTTAGATTTCTAGAGAACGTGAAGATATTTACTTTAATATTCTTATTCATATATCATATATGAGACTGTTATTGAAACTAGGTGATTTTTGTACTAGTGTAATCTCAAGAAATAAGTAATTGTTTATTTATATGATCGTTTTAGCCTGCTACAAAATACAGATATTTGATTATGTTTGATTTAAAAATAATTTAAAAAATAATTCAATTTCTAAATTATATCGGTGCTTTTCCTTCATGACCTACCAAAACCACGAATTTGTGCTATGTGCGAGCTTTTACCGCGCTATTTGGGCTTCGTAAAATCCCGCGGTTTTTGGGCTACACAAGCGGCATCTGGCGGCGGTTTCGCTCACTACACGTCTGGCAACTCTGCCAACCTGTCGCAGATACGGTCGCTTTTCGTTTACACTTTTAAAATAGAACGCAAATACTCGTCGATGCGGTCGACTCTATTTAGAATAATAGGTTGTTTTACAAATAAAACATAAATAATTGTGCCCACTGAGAAAGAAAAATGCCTTACGCTAACCAACCTTCGGTGCACATAACCGATTTATCGGAGGAGAATGTGAAATTTCAAGTCGAAGATACGGAATTGAGGTTAGGAACGCGTCTCGATATCACAACGCGCGTATAAAGCTTCGACTTTTCACACTTTCCGAAACGACCCTTTCCGTTTTTCAGTGTCGCGAACAGCATGCGACGAGTTTTCATCGCTGAAACACCAACAATGGCGATCGATTGGATTCAGTTGGAAGCGAACTCGACGGTTTTGAGTGACGAGTTTCTTGCTCACAGAATTGGCATGATACCGTTGATCAGCGACGAGGTACGATTTCCTCCCGTCGAGCACAATCATTGTTCAGTTTCACTTCTAAAGGATTGATAATTTTTTTCCTTGTGCAGGTCGTCGACAGAATTCAGTATACGAGAGACTGCAGCTGTCCGGACTTTTGTCCCGAGTGCAGTGTTGAATTTACCCTGGACGTGAAGTGCGGTGAGGATCAAACCAGGCATGTCACAACCGCAGACTTGAAATCCAGCGATCCCAGAGTACTTCCCGTCACTTCAAGGCACAGAGAGGACGACGCCAGCGATTACGGGGAAACAGATGGTAACTTTTACTTTCTATTCATTCAATGTTAACGAAGAAAAAAGAATTTTCCTGGATTTTTCTGGGAAAACATCTGCAAGTTAAAATTTTTTTTTTGGAAAAAAAAAAACTACATTTTTAAACATTTCAACTAGGTTTCAGCTCTTAAGGGATAACACCACTCTAGCAGCAGAAAATAAGGCCTAACTTTGAAAATTTATTTTGGGAGTATGAAATAAGGAATAGGATTTCTTTTCAGAGAGTTTATTCAACACATTGAAGTATAAAAAAAAATTATTTTAATTTTCATACAAAATGGCCGCGACAGAGCCCATCTTGAAAAACGTGTTTTTTACAAATAGCTTCCCGGGAGGACGGTTTTCTCGTAAAGTATAAGACCTGGAACAAAAACAAACAAAAAAATTATAATCTATGTATTATTAGCTACGAGACTACGTAGGGATTTTTAAAATAAAATTTTGAAAAAATAGCGCGCTGTGAAAGAAAGAAATCGATTTTCTGCCCAAAAAATTAGCAGTAAATCGTTTATAAAAAAGTTTACATTTAATGAAAAAAAAGACTATGTACTGTCATAGAGAATGTAATTGTGAAGCTACTATCAAAATTTCAAATCGATCCATGCAAAGGTGTTCGAGTAATCCGTCTTCCCAGTTTGAAAAAAGTGGGTTCGAGATAAACGCGTTTAAAGTTGTATAAGGCGCCTGAAAGAAGCCCGAAGCGCTGCGGCAAAATTGATAATTGAACGTTTAAAAAAAAAACTCGCTACAGGACCAATTGCATATCGTTTTTATGACCCCAAAGTATTTTTTACGCCAAAGAAACACGATTTTCCAAAATCCTAGAGTGGTGTTATCCCTTAAGAACTAAATGCAACGAGCGTACGAGGGAACTGCGGAAAGTACAGAAATATAAATCTTTCCGAATGGCAAAGACTGCGGTTGATGCATGGGGTTGAAGTTTACATAGTTGGAGTGCAATGAAAACTCTTTTCAATTTCTGATTTTCATTATTATCCAAAATCCTATTTTGCAAATTTGTTGTAAATGGCCAAGAATCCTACAAAATGTTTGCATGATATTCGTAGCTCAAATCTGCATAAGGAAGTTTGGGTAATTAAAGAGAAGTCATTTTCGTTGCATTCCAACGATGCAAACTTCAACGTCATGTAGACACGCTGTCCCGATAATAATTTCTCGTGACTTATTTTTTCGCCAGTAAAAACGCGGTTTTCCGATAGTAATACTCAAACTCAGCAAAATTTGGCCACCCACATCGAAACCGGTTTTCCACAGTTTTCCTGTGGCCTCGAGCAAATCATAGACATTAGGAACGAGTGGCTATTGCCACCACTCTTGGGGATCTCTCCGGAACACCGGAAAGAAAAATAGTTTCGTTCGAATCGTCGATTTACAGAGGTGTTATTTCAAATACTTTCTGGTTATAGAAATTTTGATTGTGAAGCTGAGAAAAGGCCAGGAACTGAAACTCAGGGCTTACGCCAAAAAAGGCTTCGGTAAGGAACACGCAAAATGGAATCCAACCGCGGGCGTCTGTTTCGAGTACGATCCTGACAATTCGATGCGTCACACACTCTTCCCGAAGCCCGACGAGTGGCCAAAGTCCGAATATTCGGAGCTCGAAGAGGATCAATGTAAGTATCCACCCTGAGCCTCCGAATTCGCCTCTAAAAACCCTTAAGGAATCATCACAGTGTAACGGGTCGAAAAGCAGCAGATTTTCGCCATTATTTTTCGATGGTTAAAACACGCTAATCAGTCTGATTTTTTAATGTAAAATCAAAGCGCCCATTAAGAACAGAAAATAAATTTTTAAAGGTTTATTTTCATGTTTAACATTTTTTAACGGTTGAAAATGTCTTCGAAAAAAAGTCCTCACGGCGTACACGGTTGTGGCCGTAAATATTATCTGAAACTAAAATTCGTAAGAAGATTATGAATCAGTATGAAAGCCGCTATCTTGCTATAGAGGTTTTAAAAAAAATGAAAATTGATAAAATGGCAGCATTTCGAGAAAAAAAAAACGTATCGAATTTAGTCTATTTCTTCGACATTTTTATGTTCAAAAATTATGAGGATTTAAAAAAAAGCTTCCATAGCAAGATGAAGAAGGGCGTGAAGAATGTTGTATCAAAAGTTGAGACGGATTCCTTGAAAACTCTTCCTTTGTACACCGTTTTGAAAAACGACATTGCGAGAAAAACGCCTTTAAGGCGGAATATACATTTACAACGATAAAAAAATCGATTTCTTTTTTTTTCTTCTTTAAGTGATAGAACTATATATGTAGAATATTTTCCTAAAGTTTCAAAGCGAAATTCGAAAAACTTCAAACGTTACAGGCCGTCAACGCTGTGCCTCACCGCTCGGATTCGAAGCGGGCGTGAACTTCAAACGCGTTTTTCTCAAAACTGCATTATCGAAATTGACGTGCAGGATCACTCAAAAACTATTAAGCCGATTGAGTTGAAATGGTAGAAATATTGATAATATTAGTACCTTCCACGTGACGAGAATTGTTTTTGAAAAATTGAAAAAAGAACTACTTATTCAAGGGGCCAGTCCACTTTGGAGCCACGAAAAAAGGCTATTTTCGCAATTTATTTTTTGAGGATTTTATAAAAGATACGAATATAAAAGTTGTTGGGCTTGATAAATAAAGTCTTGAAATACATTTAAAAAAATTTAATTCATTTTTATTCATTTTTAAGTACAAAAACTATAGTTTAACGTAACGCATCAAAAATAGGTGGGCTAGGTAGCTTCATCATAACTCGGCAACGGCTTGTCTGAAACAAAAAAATCAAAGTCCATTAGATTCAGTATGACACCAGCTACAAAATGACCCTCGGATATAAAGTCATAAAAAAATTAAAAAATGGCAGATGAAAAACGAAAAAAGTAAAAAAAAACGCGTTTTTTTCGCAGTTTTTCGCAAAAAAAGAGTCAAAATCAAAATTTTAAAACCATCGAGGGTCATGTTGCGAATCATGTTTACAATGTGTGGTTCAAATTTCAAGAGAATCGGTTTATTAGTTTTAGAGATACGATGGAGCTAGATTTTGAAAACATTGCAAGAAAAACGCGTTTGAAATTTATACTTTGAAAAACTCTTACCTAAACTCAATCGGCAATTCCTGCACCGTACAAAATCCCTTCTGATTGCTCATCATCATCGATTTCTTCAAGTCTTGCTTGCTTTCGATTTTTTGACATTTTCAATGTGGACTGGCCCCTTAATCCACATTTTACAGAAATGTTGCGTGAAATGTTAATTTTTTTTGTAAATGCTCGCCATTTTCTTGAATTTACACTTTCTTCATTTTACTTACCGTCACATAGAAACTATACATGTTCTAACTGAAAAAATGTTTGAACTTTTTTGCAAATCAAAGTCTACGCGAAGCTAGACTGCACGCCGATTCGCAACTCCGCGACGATCTTGCTGTAACACTCTGCCACAGCTCGGTCATTTTGATGATGAATTAATTTTTAAAAAATATTTTGTACACTTAAATATACTATTAAAGTATACCTAAAGTTTGATCATTGTAGAATAATTATTTCTCAGTTTAAAAAATCCCTTAATATTGCTTATTTTTTCCCGTCTAAATGTAAATCCCGCCTTAAAGTTTCGAGTGCGGAATTTTGATATAAATTGTTTACTTACGATCAATCGGCGATGCCGGGTCCATGTTTATAACCGTCCATACTATCGGACAATGCAAAAGACTTTTTGAAAATTTTACACTGTGATGATTCGTTAACTGCGACGTAAGCTTATTTTATTCGTATGATTATTTTTCTTTGCACAGACGAAGCACCTTTCAATTGGGAAGCAAAGCCGAACAAATATTATTTCAATGTCGAGAGCAGCGGCGCCCTCAAACCCGAAAATATCGTCATGATGGGCATAGCTGCTTTGAAGAATAAATTGTCCAACTTGCAAACTCAACTCAGTCACGAGGTCCCAATCGACGCGCTGAGCATTCAGCATCACTGAATGTACAGAACCGGAGCAATTTAAAAGGAAAATGTCCACAACGAGTAACCAGTAGGGAGAAGAAGCATCCTCGACGGGAATGATGAAGGCAATTGTTTTTGCGGCACGACAGGTGCCAAAGTTATTTTGATAAAACCTTACGTCGTAGCGTAAAGCATTTTTCCACGTGTCATTACTTCGCATGGAAGGATGAGAGTAAAAAGTCGCAATGGAAAATAAATTATTTTGAATTGCATATAGCGGTAATGTCTATTACATCAACAATCATTTTCATGAAGCCACGGTAATTACCCGATATTCCGGAAACTTCACGAATGAGAGCTCACTCGAATACGTACAATTGAGAGTTACGGGGTTAGGCTACTGCGACAACCCGAAAATCAGGGTTATTTAAAAAAATAAGTTAGATTAGTGCAAAAACGTTTGGTCATTTATTTGTATGTGCATTAACAAAGTTGTGTAACAAATTCCTTTAAAAATATCAATAATTAAAGATGTTATAAACAATCTCGTGAAGGACCTTTGAGCTTGAGGGGCTCAATGGTATACTTGATCGTAGCCACCCGGTTGGTCTGAAACAAAATAAACGGGTTTTTTTTCTCAAAATAGATAATATTGGCTAAGACTTGACCGAGCTTTTTTTTATCGTGTTTCCATCCTGAAGAGAAAAAATTGATTTTCTTTTTCGATTTTTCTAGGCAAATAGACATTGTGGCTAATAACCAATGAAAAAAAAGTTCAGAAGAAAAAAGTCAGTCAAGACTAAACTACTAAACCAAATTTCAAGTCAATTCGTTCATTAGATGTCGAGAAATCGTATTTTGAAAAACAGTCTCGAGAAAAACTCATAAACTAGCGCGTTTGACTAGCAGTCAAATTTCAAACGTTAACTTTAGACAGTCAAAGTTTTATCGTCCTAATCATAAGTTTACCTTTCATCTGCGATTCCTGCATTATGTGTTGGGCCTTCCGTTTCAATTTGAGTTGCCTCAAGCGACTATCGATTTTGTAAAACTTTCACAGTAGCCTGAAGCCCTTCATTTTGTGAAACTTTCACAATAGCCCTTAATTTTCAAATATTTCGACATCTTGCAACGTGATTAAAAAATGTAAGCAAAATAATTCCACATATTCGCCTATTGCTCAAGCCTCCGGCCTCATTTGTTCATATCGCGAACCTCCGAGAACATTTATTCCAAAAATTCACACCATCGCGCACCTGAAGCCGATCTAAACCAGATGTCTGCATCTACATTTACCACTCACATTTCACCACTAGAATTCAACGCGAATCTGTAAACGTTTTTCCGGTACCTTCCGTCTGCAAACCTGGGTATTTCAAGTCCTGCTCCTTTTTCACCCAGTTAATACATTCGAAAAATTGTAAAAAAAATTCACGCTAGTGTTCGAAACATTCGATTTAATGTATCAATCATAAAATTATAGGAAAATGAATTTTTTCATAAACTTTTTATTAAACAAATGAAGCAACTCGGTAGGAAAGTAGTTTTGCCTCGAACATGAAATATCCAGGTTTACAGACGAAGTGTTAAGACCAGAGAATTTATTGCAATAGATTGAAAACGGTTTTATTGATAAAAATGATAAAGGCCTTCAACGACATAAATACGTGCGTCCGCATTCACGTCGTTTCACAATAGTACAACGAGCTCAGTTCCAGGATATTCGGGCAATGCGAGATTGTATTCGAGCTCTAACTTTTTCGGAACGAATCGTCCTCCTAGATAGTGATACTTCCCGCGGAAGTTTTTAGCGCCCAGTTTGGGCGCTGTTAGGGAAACGAGCATTTCAGGATTGATTCCCCCCTCGCTGGGCGGGCCAGCTTCGACGTCCCATCCTGACGGTATGTCAATGCTGCAGATCGGGGCGGCGGATTTCTTCAGAATGTCAACTATATCTACGAATTCTGCTCTCACGGGTGGCTTGAAGCTAAATCCAAACAGTGCATCGACAATGACTACGTAATCTTCCAACTTTCGAAAGTTTTTCACTTTCTCCAGGATGGCAATGCCGTTTTCTTTGCACTGATGCAAGAGATTCGCGTAAAGAGGATTGTTCGTTCTTTTAGGATAATAAAGCTCGGGCGTGTAGCCAAAAAGAGCCAAGTGTCTGGCGCAGACCAATCCGTCTCCCCCGTTGTTCCCAGGACCGCAGCAGACCAAAACGTGCTTCAATGTAGACGCCGGATAACATTTGGCAATAGCGATCGCGCAACTCTGACCGGCCAATTCCATCAACTGATCTACGCTGAATTTGTACTTGTCGAAGAGATCCTTGTCGATATCTATGGCTTCCGTTTGTGTCAAATATTTAGTCATGCCGATAGCCGGAACTCTGCAATGTCGTGCGGAAGAAATGGAACGATGTGCGGTCAGCTTGGACTTTGTCGACAACGAGTAGACGTGTAAATGTTTCAAAGATTTCAGCATTGAAAATCCAGTAGGAAATTTTCGTGCATCTGAAAAATTGGTAATGAAGATTGACGAACGTTCTGTAAGGCTGGAGAGGAAATTTCAAATGGACCTACACTGTTCTATTGTGTTCGGATAATCTTGTTTTTTGCCAAGTCTTGATCCTTTTTTTCGTCAGTATCTTCTGCGGATAAATAAACATAGATTTTCGTGTGGGGGCATGAAAAGTGAAGCGCGTCAATCAAAGAACTAGGGGAACCGGGAACGAGCGTGTGATGAGCGAATGAGACGGAGATGACGGAGAACGAGTCATAAAAAATGCCGCCTCAAGATGGCCGCTCACTGGCGCCCAATTTGAATGATTGCTCGGTATTGCGGCATGACGAAGATACCGGAAGTACCTTCTAATTCTAAGCTGCTTCGTTTCTCCACCAATCTGCCGATGCACCATGACGTTTTGTATGTTATTTACCATTTCTGGAGCTTCCCTCACTTATATCAAGTGGATTATATGAAGAGGATTCTTTGTTCTTTGTGCAGAACGAAGAACAAGGGATCCTCATTCCTCAAGTAACATCTATTAAATATTGCAAATAAAGTAAGATTCCAGGTATCGTATACGCCTCTTGGATATCTCAAGTGGCGCGGCTTGGTGGTAGATTCAGGCAACTCGTGGACGTTCGACTGCGGTCAGCTTTGCGGTTTACGTATCAAATTCGTTACAAATAGTACAATCGCGCTGTCGCTGAAAAACCCCGGAATCGGAGAAGATTAGAAGAAGTCTAGTTTTTTGACAGGTGATTCAGAGTTGCCAGATTGGGCTATAAACCGCGATTTGGGCTATCTTGGAAGGCCCTTTCGCAGCCCAAATGTTTGAAACGCGCTAAAGCGCGATTTGGGCTAAATGCGAAAATAAAATGGCTTTCTTTGGGCTCTTAGACCATGTAACTACAGGATGCGCCTTGCATAGTTCGTTTCAAACGAAACCATCCGCACATTTTTACAGGGAGTGAGAAAATACACACACACACAATTTACTACGGTCACAAATTATCATCACGTATTTACTCACGCACATAAGAAACATATCATCACATAACATAATACAGCACGCTAACAAAACGATTATACAAAAATCGTGTTCTTTTTTACACACTATACGTATGTGTGCGCCAAAATAGAAGAATAGAGGAGCACCCAAGTCGATAGCGCAATCGTTAACAACTATTTTATGGAGGTAACTTTCATTATGGGTTTTAGAGTAATTTATTTTATACCTATAAATAATCGAGCGTAGTGAATTCATATTTATTAAAATCTTAAATAAAAATATACAATTATACAGCCATCGAGTCATTGTTATGTGATTCACATGGTGTGATTTAAAGTTTGTATAAAATTGCGTCATGGACACAAAAAGCCTATTATTGTCCCGCTTGAATCCAAGGTCACAGACAACACGAATTTTAAATTTATGATTATGAATTGGAGGAAAAGTACACTTCAAATGTAAAAAAGAAAAACTGTTTCAGCCCGATATACTCATCCCGCGTCCTCTTCTCAGCCGACAAGGGAAGCTGAGTTCAACTTGAATCCGGATGATCCGGACTCCGGCCCTGTCCCTGCCCAAGAGAATGTGCCAAAGAATATTGGTGTACCAAAGATTCAAATTTCGAATGCAGAGGACCTGCTAAACGAATCTTATGTTTCTCTGATGTACATAGTTGATTTAGATTTCTAGAGAACGTAAAAATATTTATTTTAATATCCTTATTCATATATCATATATGAGACTGTGATTGAAACTGGGTGATTTTTGTACTAGTGTAATCTCAAGGAATAAGTATTTGTTTATTTATGTGATTGTTTCAGCCTGCTACAAAATACAGATATTTGATTATGTTTGATTTTAAAATAATTAAATAAATAATTCAATTTCTAACTTATATTGGTGCTTTTCCTTCATGACCTACCAAAACCACGAATTTGGGCTATATGCGAGCTTCTACCGCCCTATTTGGGCTTCGTAAAGTCCCGCGGTTTTTGGGCTACACAAACGGCGTCTGGCGGCGGTTTCGCTCACTACACGTCTGGCAACTCTGAGCTGATTTTGTAGGTGCCGCGGGTGCTAAATCTAAGTTTGCCTAAAAATCGGGGTGTAGGTTTTTTTTTAGAATATAATAAGAGATGGAGGTGGATTAATGCCAAACTACAACCCCTACGAGGTCGGCGCCGTGAGACAAAATGTCCAGAAAAGTCCGGGCTTTAGTTTTGTCCACAGCGCCGAAGTCGTGGAAGTTCATTTTGAGGGTGAAAAAGTGGGGTGAAATTTTGAAAAATCAGTTTTAATTTAATAACTTAAAAAAAATGGCACACTTTTTGTTAAAATGGGAATATTGTAGCCCTTGAAAAGACGCGCCGATCGAGTATTTGATCATCACTCTCCGATAATATCTTCACCCCCAAAGGAATGGTTAAAAAACAAAAAAAAAATTGTTCATTGAATAACTCAGGACAATCGGTTTTTCGGGTATGGTTCAAATGTACGAAATGTAGAGAATAATTTTCTCTATATTTTCGTTGCTATGGACCACCCTTGAATTTCGATTTTCCAACCCCTCTCGGGGGTTGAAAATTCAAAATGAAATTCTGGAAAAACTATTGACCGCACGAATTCGCCGCCATGGAAAAATTTGTAGCTTGAACCCTCAGCTACATTTTTGTCCACAGCGCCAAACTCGTATCTCTTTATTTTCAAAAATTTGGAAGGCAAATTTTCCGCTGGTTTTTTTGCGATTACTCTAAAATAGTCAACGATAAAAATGTTTGACTTCAGGATCTCAAAACTAGAGACGTGAAGCTTCAATTTTCTTTTTTTGTTTTGCTCTACGACGATTTGTCACACCGTGACAGTCTTTTGAGAATCAGCGAAAAAATTCGATTTTTTTTTCATATCCTTTAATTTTTGTGCCGAGTGTATATTGTTGTGCAATATATATTGTCACAAAACTTGTTTATGCAGGCGAAAGGAACGACAAATTCTGAATATTTGCGAGCTTTTTTCTTAAGGGGCCAGTCCACTTTGAAATTTTCAAAAAATCGAAAGCGAGCAAGACTTGAAGAAATCGACGATAATGAGCAATCAGAAGGGACTTTGTACGGTGCAGGAACTGCCGATTGAGTTTAGGTAAAAGTTTTCATAGTATAAACTTCAAACGCGTTTTTCTCGAAACAACGTTTTCAAAATCTAGCTTCATAGTATCTCTAAAACTAATTAACCGATTCTCTTGAAATTTGAACCACATATTGTAAACATGATTCGCAACAAAATGACCCTTGATGGTTTTAAAATGTTTATTTTACTCTTTTTATTGCGAAAAACTGCGAAAACATGCGTTTTTTTTACTTTTTTCGTTTTTCATCCGCCATTTTTTTATTTTTTGATAAAACTATATCCGAGGGTCATTTTGTTGCTGGTGTCATACTGAATCTAATGGACTTTGATTTTTTTGTTTCAGAAAAGCCGTTGCCGAGTTGTGATCGAGCTACCTAGCCCACCTATTTTTGAGGCGTTACGTTAAACTATAGTTTTTGCACTTAAAAATGAATAAAAACGAATAAAAAATTTTTAAATGTATTTCTAGACTTTATTTATCAAGCCCAACAACTTTTATATTCATATCTTTTATAAAATCCTCAAAAAAGATCGCGAAAATAGCCTTTTTTCGTGGCTTCAAAGTGGACTGGCCCCTTAACCATGCACGCCAAGTTGTCAACGTTGCACAGCATTTCTAGTGTCCTTGTGTGGTACTTACGTTGTACTTATATATAATAGTGATACAAATTTTCGTTATAACAGTAATATGATTTTTAAATAAAAACGAAATATTTCAAAAAATATTATTCCTAACGTTTAACAATTTCGTTTACAACATTTCCACTAAACTTGCTTGGCTATTTTATAAAAAGTTATTCCACTGTGTTTGTACATTTAAATTGAAAAATATAATAAAACCATGTTTAAATTAGAATAAAAAATAATCGGTGATTAATCAGAATTTTTAATATGGTAATAAAAGCGATAATTTTTTCGGGGCGATTTTTTATATTACCCGACGTTCTTTTTAATTTCTCAAAGTTTTTGAAAGGTCTATGGATACGGTAAGGTTCTAACCAATCGCGTTACTCAAATTCCGTTGTCCCATCAACGCTATTGGTCAAAACCTCACGGTTGCCGCTACGTCACGGAAGGTGTGTGCCTGTTTTTATACACAATTTTGTCGTTTTCCCTTTTGGAGTAAAAAGAAAGCAACGAACGAAAAAATCTACTATTGCAGAACAGAAGAAAGTTGCAAATTGATTAATTTTTAGCATTCCCGAATGGCGTTTCCAACTAAGCTGCAAAATGTTCTGCTGCTTCTGATATCTTGGAGGTTAATTGCCGTTTACGTTGTACAAACGTCTCACGTGCCGGACGAGTACTGGCAATCCTTGGAAGTCGCTCATCGTTTGGCCTTCGGATACGGTTATCTCACGTGGGAATGGCAAGCCAAGATTCGAAGTTACATCTATCCGTTTCTCATCTCGCTGTTGTATCGAACGCTGGCTCTCGTCCGTTTGGACAGTCCAATTATGCTGATCAATTCGCCAAGAATATTTCAAGCGTTGATCAGCGGGTACGCGGACTACAGATTTTACATTTGGACTAGGAGCAAGTGGGCGCTGTTCGCTATCTGTACAAACTGGTTCTGGTACTACTGCGCGACGAGGACCCTGGCGAATAGCTTGGAAACAGCCCTGACCACAATCGCCCTTTCGGTATTCCCGTGGTCCCGCTCCGGCGGTTCTTCGTTTTTATGGATAGTCGGATTTCTGACTGTGATCAGACCAACAGCCGCTGTACTTTGGACTCCCCTGTGCGCGTATCACATCTGGACAAGTTCCGGAAGGATAGCCGACTTGAAAACTTACAGCGCCGTTGGGGCGGTCACTCTTTTCTATTCGATTACCGTCGATTCGTGGTGTTACGGAGCCTTCGTCGTAACTCCTTGGGAATTCTTTAAATTCAATATCCTGAAAGGAGTAGCAACGTTTTACGGCACCCACCATTTTCTGTGGTACATCGTAGCCGGATTGCCAGTTGTACTCGGCTTGCAGGCATTTATTTTCCCACTGGCCGCTCTAGACGCTCTGAGACGTTCAACGTCTCAACAGCCGCAGGCAATAATGACCGTAGTTATAGGCTGGACCCTCGCTGTGTTTTCCACACTGGCGCACAAAGAGTTCAGGTTCATATTGCCTCTTTTACCGATGCTCATTTACGTTTGTACCCGTAGGATAAATATCCTTTCTGCTGTCAGAATCACGGACTTTAGGCGGAAAATTCTATTGAGCTTATTCGTAACGAGCAATCTGCTGCCCGGCTTGTATCTGTGTCTCATCCATCAGAGAGGCTCTCTCGATGTTATGAGATTACTGGAGCAAGAATTCACCGCTCCTAATAGTACGAGCGAGAGTTTAATGCTTCTCACACCTTGTCACGCCACCCCGTTGTACAGTCACTTGCACATCAATGTGCCCGTTAGGTTTCTCACCTGCGAACCTAATTTGCAGAATCTGCCCAATTATGTCGACGAGGCGGATGCATTTTTTAAAGAGCCTACTGCGTGGCTCGATACTAACGTCGAGAGAGACTTTAGACCCCACGTGCTCGTTTTGTTTGACAATCTTTCTCCGAAAATAAAGCCCTTCCTGAGGAATTATCGTTTACTGGCTAAAATATTTCATACTCATTTTCCTCAATCCAATCATGGAGAGTATATAGAAGTTTATAGGCGAAAGTAAACGAGGCTGCTCGACATAGGGATTGGGTTGTTTTTAAGGAATGGATTACTGGCTGTAATTGACAATTAGAAATGTATGTTAGTATCAAGATGTATATTGTAAAGAGAACCTTGTAGCATTTCAAATATATATTTTCGCACACACCCTTGTCATTGTAACAGATATCATGTAATGGGGATTAACATGAGAACTTTATTATTAAGGAAAAGCAAGTGTATTGCAAGGAAAGTACATACTGGCTGGAGAAAATATGATAAGAATTTCAATCGAATTTATTAATAATTGTCAAAATTTTTTTCGATGGACTATGCTTTTTTTCGTCTAAAAAAACGAATGACTAAGCTATAAGGGGCAATTAGCCTCGTCGTTAGACGGATAGATCATAAAATACGAGGTCGCTGTAGTATATTTGTTCTCGGAAGATTATTATTTTCAAAAAGAACATCCTGAGGAAATTTGCAATGTTCAATACCAATTCCGTGGTTTTTAAGGACTTACACGTAGTTAACATTTTTGAAATTATGGATTTTTGGTTTTCGACGGATTCTCAAGATATAACATTTCAAAAATGTTCTCTGAAAATATCGATTTTTCGTTTTGGATGAATTCTCAAAATATAACATTTTAAAAATGTTTTCTGAAAATTTCAAGTCGTTCCGTTCAAATTTATCGGAGTTATGGGCGTCCATGGGTAGGTTCCACGAATCAGAGAACTTTAAGGGGAGGGTGGGGGTTTTTAGTGTGAAAAAAAAACACTTTTGCGAATTTTTTTCATTTATATGGATAGAGTAAATTTTTTGAAACCTTTTGTACATTGTTAAGTGTCATTTCAAGAACATTCCGTGAAATTTGTACGCGAAAATATCCATAAACAAGCCGGTGCCGCGTTATTCTCTAAACCACTTTTTGAAAGTCCGCGTTCACTGCCATTTGAAAACTACATGACCGATTTATTTCAAACTTGGTACACACTTTCTACATATAAAATACCTCCCCCCAACGGTTAGTTTGAGATTTTTTTTACATTGAGGGGGTTTTCCACCCCCAAAATGGCGGAATTTTTCGTGAAAAATAGCACTTTTCACTTTACATGACCACAAAAAATTTTGAAATGAAAAAAGATTATCAAAGACCGTTGGGGGAGGATTTCATGATACTTTGACTAAATTTTAATGGTACTTAATTTCAGATAATTTCTAGCTGAAATACAGTGAATATCGCAAATCGTGTTTTTCCAAAGGCGTTCTTGGAAAAGCTTTGTCACCGGCTTGTTTGTGGATATTTTCGCGTACAAATTTCACGGAATGTTCTTGAAATGACACTTAACAATGCACAAAAGGTGTCAAAAATTTTACTCTATCCATATAGATGAAAAAAATTCGCAAAAGTGTTTTTTTTCACGCTGAAACCCCTACCCTCCCCTTAAAAGTGTTTTTCTCAAAAGGACTTTTTCGAAAACGGTATGCACGATATTTAAAAAATCACTGCTCCGATGAACCTCAAATTTTACATGCTTTTACATATCGAAAAGTGCTTGAATGAAGGAATTTTTCTTTTCCGTGCATCGTTTTTTTTATAAATGAAATAGATGACGAAGTTTGCATCGTTGAAATGCAACGAATTATTTATTTGATGAATTTTCAAAATTTCCTCTGGCAGATTTAAGTCGTAAAAATCGCGCGAACGTTTTTCAAGATCCTTTTAGTGACCTGCAACCTAAATGTGCAAAATATGAATTTCGATAATAGTAAAAAGAAAGAATTGAAACGACTTTTCGTTGCATACCAACGATGCAAACTTTAACCCGGTCGAAATAGAGCGTTTTTTTCACCGAAAATCAACATTTTTACTTTCGACTACGGTTAATTTTTCAAAAATCTATCTATTAAATGCTTCGTTCAACAAATAGTTGATTTCGTGCAATATCAAAATGCGTTGCATTTATTTTATTTCGGATTTGTTTCCGAGCAGCAATGGTTACCGCGAAGGAAGTTTTTCGAACAGCGGTCTGCACAAACCATTGCATCTACCAAATTAATGAATATTTTTCAATACAAAAATTGTAAAAGATACCCAAAACCATACTCTTGCCTGTAAAACGAAAAGAAATTGGAAACGTGCGCACATTTTCCCAGAAAAAAATCACGAATGTTCCTCTTTTCCGGCTACGAGCTAGGTGTAACCAATCAAATACATCCTCGCAACATAACCTATTTTCTTTCGTTGTCGAATAGAATGAAACGTCAATCTGCTCAGCGGTATACAAGCAGGATTGACGATAGTTTCGTAAAAAATAAGTCAAAATCATCAACAAAGAACTACTGAAAAGTCAATGTATTTTTGAAGCATGAGATTCGAAACTGCGCGACAGTCACGTGAATGTACAATTTCCAATCATTCGCTGCCCAACATACACACCAGTGTAAACACTAAGGTACAAGTTGCTTCCATTCACGTATATTGTCATCATTCAAATCCATTTCTAAAATATCCAGTGCGAGAAGTATCGCTTTTAAAAAATCATCGCGAAATAATACAAAAAAGACCAACATCGCCAAGTTTCGTTGCCATTGACTACGCATCGAAAAGTCAGGTAACCTTAAAAAAATTCCGAGTAGTACGTCAACCTATGAATTTAAAAGGAATATAAGAATATAACATTGGCTGACCAATTTCAGAAATGGAAAGAAGCCTCGACGACGTCTGTGAAGAGCTCGACAGCTTAACGCTACGGGCACTGGAGCTGATGGAGAAAAAAGTGGTCGTAAGCACAGATCTGGAGAAGTTGATTCGCGAGGGACACATAGAATTAGCGAAAGCTCGCTACATACGAGGCAAAGAGTCCATAGGAGCGCTTCAAATTCCGCAGAACGACGAAATGAGTTCTCTCTTCGAATTGGAAAGAAATTCCTCCGGAATAAGAGGCAAAGAAGTGCCAACTTTTGACATAAGTTTGAAATCTCCAAAGGAAGACGGTACAAAAGCCTCCGATCCTATAAAGTGGTTCGGCGTACTGGTCCCTCGTAACATGAGAAGCGCGCAAAAGAGGTTTCAGGAGTCGCTTTATCTGGCGGTCAAAGCAGCTAATATTAGTTCCGAGCTGGAGTGTATACCCGGTGAATTGAAAGCTCTCAGAGCACTGAAGAGTACACTGATCAAATGATCTTTCGTCGTCCGCTATTGACGATGCGCACAATGTTTGTAATAAAAGTTTATTCTAAAAAAAAACAAGTTCCTCATCTTTATTTCAGAAACGATGCAACGAAGTTAGCTTATTCCTGTGACATTTCGTACAATTTATCAGCATTAGAGCATGGATACCCGTTTTCGATAATATCGAAAAACCGAAATATCGGACGCAAAAACCGATATTGGACTCAAATAATACCGATATTTCGATATCAGAGTTGAAAAAATTATAATTATTTCCATTTAAGTTGCAATGACTTCTGTTGGTAATGCTTTAGATAAGTGATTTTTTCGAAAAATGAGCCTAAAATTATTGTTTTGCTATTTTCTCATTTATGGGGTTATAAAGGATGATATTCAGTCGGGGGAAGCTGAAATTCACCCTCCCATAAAAAGTTATGGGATTTTGAAGTTTGTTTGGGAACCCAAAAAGGGTGAAGCATTTATAGTGACCGAGTCAAATTTCTCCCTAACGAAACTATACGAAAAAATGTTCAATACATTAGTTTCATGGTTTCGAGGGGGACACAAGACACATTTGGTGTCTTTGAATTTTTTCCACAGTCGAAGTATCAAGGACATTTGAGGGCACGGTCTTACATACAGGTCTGACAACGACGATAGCGGAGGTAAGCATGCTTAGCGGCTGTTTTTTATTCCGATTTCTACCGCTTGGTGTGCGACGAAGAGAGAAACAGCTCTTCTGGAGATGAGCCCTCCTAACCGGACCGCGTGCGCCATTCGCCCTAACTTTATTCACCGTATTGCCGTGTGCGCTGCATAATTATGAAAGCAATAAAAAATGATGTGTTGATTCAAAGGAAAGATGATTATCATTATAATCATCGTTGTTGAGTTTTCCTATATGTCCAACAAGTTTATTTCAATACCTAAGCGGCCGCGATGTATATGAATGATATTCATTTTTAGTATTTCGAAAAGATATAGTTTAGCATTAATGTGACATGTTCTGCTTATCTGCCTGGTATTTTGCGATTTCGTAATCGTAGAATTGATTATTCATCCTCAACGAATAATTTATGAAATTCGCAGCCGTGATAAAGTACGAACAATCTTCGTAAAGAAAACCATGCTGAAAAGTTCGCCTTTATTGGGAAACTACCTACACGGGAAATGGCGTAAGACCTCGTGGTATATGGTTGCAAAGGTTGCAAATAATATAAGGTTATATTGATAATCGCGCCACCGAAACAGAAGTAAACACCGTGGCAGCATGCAGCGGCACGGGGTAAGGGGGGAAGGACTTTCCTCTGCTAATGGCGACGCGTAGCGGCGCCTAGGGAATTGAAAAGTGGTGACGATAAACGTGCCCCACTTTTCAATTCCCTATACGATACGACCTATACGATACGATAAACGATAAACCCCACCTCGAAAATGTAGCTTCGTTGCAAGACCTGTATGTAAGACCGTGTTTGAGGGTCAACTTAGGTTTTTCAAATGGGATGGTGTATTTGTTGTTCCGGAAATCGAAAGAGCATTCAATTCCAGGTCTAAAAGTATTGGTATTCTATGGACTCAAAACTGAAGGATCATGGGATACTCATTGAAAAAGAAAAATACATCGGTTTACTTTTAAATGGCGTAGACATTGCGTGGCAACATCGCGTTAACTGCCTCTGTCGAGTGAGCCACTCACAAACAAGCATTAACTGGCGGGTATTTCAAAATCAGCTGGTGGTTGAAACACACATAGTATTACGGTATTTGAACTTTATAATAAAGTGTATTCATTCATCCGCTGGACATTTTTAACGTTTTCTCGACTTTGTCGAATCAAAAACTATTTATAGAACGTTGAACGTTTTTCACTGTGTAAACAACGGAGCCGACGAGGCTGTAACGATAGTCAGTCGTGCCAATGGCAGAAGCGGCCGCTATTGCCCAGTTTATCGGTTATCTTTTCTTGAATAAAATTGCGACATATTTATGTTTAATTGCAAAAATGGCAACTATTAATGTAATTTCTCGGCTTCGGAATATTTTTCAACATTATTGTGCGTTGGAAATTGCCCAATAATAAATTATTTTTACATGAAATTTTATTTGAAAGAAGTTGGCAGCCTGCGGAAAACGAATTGTATTTTCATCCCTACTATGGCAGCCGGAAAACGGTATTGAAACTCCTTAAGGTATTCCTTTCGCGGAGGGCCGTATTTGTGACGGTGTAAGCAGGGCCCTTCTGAATCTTTGGTAAATTACAGTGGTGTTTAATAAAAATAAGTCGGAATCAATGATTATGCCCAAAGAAAAACTGGAATAAAAATTTTCGCGCTGATTTGGTAGATTTATACTTTTTACATTTTCTCTAGAAGTCGCAGCTAGACAAATTCTTTTGCTAGTCACATTTGTCTAAGTTTGATCATTAATGTTTTCTTTAAACTTCTGGTGACCCCCTGTTTTTATTGTCGTTACGGAATCTTTGGATTTTTTCCACGCATTGAGCAGCCTATATCAGGCATCTAGAGTTATTTAGTGCACAAATGATTAGAAAAAAATGTGGACGGCGTGTCATCTCCATAAAATGCTGTATAAACGAGACGGTTTTTGGAGTCGTAGTTTTTCGTTAATAGTTCGATAGCTTGACTTAAACGTTTACCAGTCTACTGAAATGTATTTTTACTTGATTATAGAAGAAAACCAGTTAATTATTAAATATTCGGGTTCGTGAAAGGAATAGCTTAACCAGCATCCAAAAAGATGTTGGACACATGATGACTCATATATCGACGCTGCATACGAAAAGTAGCATGTTTCAGAATTCTTACGAAAACAAGCACGTTTGATATCACCGCGAAAACTAGCATGTTTTGGCGTCCGCCACGAAAACTGGCATCTTTCGATATTTAACGCGAAAACTAGCACGTTTCGGCTTTCACCACGAAAAGAAGCAGATTTCGATATTCGCCGCGAAAATTAACATGTTTTAGTAATACTGGAATTGTTTCCGACTTTTCTTCCATGCTTTTTACGCCTTGCCTCTATTTTTTTACTCCAGTTCCTTTGACCGCAATCGGAAATTTACGATTTTTTAGACCGCTGCAAGTTTTCAATTGGATTTCAATTAAAATGGCAAGTATTCGGGAAATATCCATTCAACTTTAAGTCGATACAATCCACGTTAAATATGATTTTGACGAAGGAGGTCGAGAGATGAAAATCTTAAAAAAAAACAAAACCATGGATGATGGTCGAATGTTCCAATTAAAACAGACGTCAGATAAAAAGTTGCCTCTTGCACCAAGAAAAAAAAACATTTACAGGCCATGCTTGCCAGAGGTTTTATTCCAATCGAACATCAGCAAGATTTTTCAAACATATTCGACGATAATTATCTGTAAGAATACAGTAAATTTGTTGAATGATATTTTCAATAACGTTTTATTTTTAATAGAAAATCAAAATAAATATTTCATTGTATTAACAATTTCGATATTATTTTTTTTATAAAAATTACTACTATCGATTTTGATTGATAATTATTATCAAAGTGTTAATAAAATCAACGAGTATAAAATAAAAATGTCATTATGGAAAAAATTGTCATATTTAAAAGAAAATACTAACGGTTTATTTTTCCAGATTTTTACCTGAGCACGAAGGACTTTAAGGGGAGATATACACCTAGGAGCCGGAAAAAAGGTCATTTTTGTGAATTTTTTTCAAGGAAAACTATTTGAAATTTCGGATTGGGGTTTTAATTATCTAAAAGTACACATATCCAAAAATATGTTTAATTTTCTTTATTTAAAAATATCAAAAATATACAAGGATATTGTATGATCCTTGGAGCGTCGGAAAAAAATCTGCGTATACGGTACCCACTGGCGTTTCTTCAAAAATCATCTGAAAAAAAACCAAAAAGATTATTTAATTAGATACTATAATCTAGTACTTCGCATAGCCGATTTTGAAAATATCGATTTATGACCAAATGGCGGACGTTTGAACATAAATAGTGATTTTCGAGCCAAAAATTAGTAATTATTTTGCCTATAAAACAAAAACTAAGTAACGGAAAAAATCCTATGACAAGTACTAGATAATGGTGTATAGAATAACCACAAAAAACCTCAAGGTAATCGGGTTATTGGTTTTCGAGAAATTTTGGGTACCGATTTGAAAAACGCGGTTTTGAGAAAAACGCGTTTGAAAATTTGGGACTGAATAAATCATGAAATTTGTCAACTTATATGGAATCATCGATACCAAGCCCATAGTGTAGGTCATCTACGGTCGACGGAATGTTTATAGCTTCTAAATCCTCGACCTCGACCATCTAGGTGTAATATCTGCCCTTAAATTCTCACAAAAACTCTTTTTGGTTAGATTGTACGAGCGATGAGATCCTTAAGGTTTTAAACTTACTCCTTTCACACTAGATTTCACAGTGAAAATCAAACCAGCTAGTTTTCGCCGTGACAGCCGAAAAATGCTAGTTTTCGCGGCGAAAGCCGAAAAATGCTAGTTTTCGTGGCGAAAGCCGAAACATGCTAGTTTTCGTAAGAACTTTGAATCGCGCCACTTTTCGTAAGCAGCGTCGATATAACTTCCACGCTGACATTTGGTACCCATTCAGACAGTTTCTTGATAACTGTTTGGAAATTTCTACCAGGGCGTCCACGAGATGTTTCACATTCATTTTTTTCCCGCCATCTATGCCTCTCACATGCAGAGCGAGCTCTTGATGTTTTTATGAACACAGAACTCGTGCGGTGGCGCCACCACGTTTACCGCCAAAACTTCGCCAGTGTCGTGTTTTCTTTCGCTATATCGTTTTGTTTAGCCCGCTTTGTTTTTAGTTCGCTTTTTTTAATTCAATAAGCTGCCGTTCGTTAATAATTTGTCATATACTGTTTCATTAATTTATTTATTTTCACTGTTCCGTAAACCGGCACTATAACGCAAGCATGGTGAGTATTGAACGCAAAATCAGTTTTGCCGGTCGATCCTCAACCTAATATATGTATATATATTTTGTAAAACTTCATAACATTCGTTCTATTCGCCATTCGTGCAGACAATGAGATTTTTTTATGTGTTCATCACGTGTGGATGTGAGAAGATATGTTTTTATTTATTTCGTAATAATTTTTTTTTTTCATTCTAACAGAGTTCCGTAAGTTCTCCTGTGCGGTCCGATAGAAACCGCGACTCACCGACATCACCGGCTCCTTCTATAGACGAACCGTTCGAAGACGAGGGAGAATTGCTAGGCGACGAGCCACAGGAGCCCGCCATAAACGAAGAGGACGATGGGGAAGAATTGTTTGGGGACAATATGGAAGCGTTAGTATTTTTTTGCTAATTTTTCTTGGCTTGTCTTCCTCACTTCATACGGAACTAATACATAGTCTTGCCAATTTGAGTTTTTTTTACATTGATAAATATGGATTAACAATGACATTCTTGTTATTTCAACAACGTAACGTTGTTGCCGCATAGCTGATCGGTGTAAGTGGTCCTGAAAATTATGACCATCGAAAGTAAATAATTTAAAAATGTACTCTTCGCATTATGCAGGGTTGTTAGGCATATGGAAAACAAGGAAAACCGGAAAAACTCAGGGAATTTCTTTCCTCCTGTAACAATCAGGGAAAAGTCAGGGCATGTTGGAAGTTCTCTGGAATTTTCTCAGAATTTACTTTGGCAAGAATTACGAAAAATGAAACCGACTTGACACAAAAACTGAACAGTACAAAAATAAATATTTTTGTATTTTATAAACATTTATATAATTCTTCATTATATACAAAAAAAAAAGTTACGTCAGTGCCAAACATTGAAAATTAAAAAAACTGAAAATTAATTTACTGTAAAGCTCTATACATTTGCATTTGATCTGTTGATACACAACCACATCATTATATAAGGAGTAGAACTTTGCAGTGACCGTTTTTTTCAAAAGTTTAAGGCTTTATTATAAAAAAGTGGCTACATATTTTTTAATCAAAGTACTGCCCGTCGCTAGCTACGACCTCGGCCCATCTTTCAGGTAGCATTCGAATCCCCGTCGATAAAAGTCTTGATCCTTGGAGGCAATCCAGGAATCGACCCAATTTTTGACTTCTTCGTAAGTACCGAAGTGCTGGTCAGCCAAATCGTGTGCCATTGACCGGAACAAGTGATAGTCGGAAGGGGCAATGTCCGGAGAGTACGGCGGGTGGGATAAAACCTCCCATTTCAGCATTTCCAAGTACTTTTTCACGACATTTGCAATATGGGGTCGGGCATTGTCATGCTGCAGTATCACCTTGTCATGTCTTTCGTTGAATTGTGGCCGTTTCTCTTTGAGTGCCTTACTCAAGCGCATCAGCTGACGTCGGTAGAGTTCCCCTGTGATGGTTTCGGATGGTTTGACCAGCTCATAGTACACAACGCCCAGCTGGTCCCACCAGATACACAGCATCACTTTGGATCCGTGAATATTCGGTTTGGGCGTCGATGACGGAATATGACCAGGCAGTCCCCATGATTTTCGGTGTTTAGGATTATCGTAGTGAACCCACTTTTCATCTCCAGTCACAATCCGGTGCAAAAATCCCTTCCTTTGTTGTCTTTGGAGCAGTTTTTCACCGGTGAAAAATCGGCGCTCAAATTCGGTTTCTAGGTTGCCATGTTTGAGTGCCTATAACTTTATAATGCATACACGTATCCGTTAGCTTTTTTAAATTGTTTACATTGGCAGAGCCTCTAGTTTAAAATGCCACTTTTTTTATTGAGCTAGGGCCACTACTTCGGCCGCAGTGGCTCTCTAAGTAAAACGGTCACTGCAAAGTTGTACTCCTAATATAATAAGTGTTTATATTAATTTTTATATTCATTGTCACCGGCATAAAATTTCTGTTTGTAATAAATAAACAGGTTCTGTATTTGCTTTTATCTATTTTTTTTAACTTTACAATGTTTAAATTATTTTTCGAACTTCAGTTTTTTTCGATTTGATTTCAATTTCTAACATTTCCATATATCAATCAATCAATATCGTGTTTATTCCACAGTATACCCTGTAAGGGTGTTTACACCTATACTCCCTCTCACCTTCTCTTCACCTTCACACTGGTTCTTACAATTTCTTTACATGGCCTCGGTTTCTGCAACATTTTTGTACACCGGTATTTCCTTCTCTTCACGCTACCTGCTTCGTCAATATCTCAAAGTCTTTTACGTACGTGCATATCTGTTTGACCGGCTTCTTCCTCACAAATTCTTCTAATTTTTGTCTTAGTTCTTCTCCCTCTTTCTTCACCAGCACTTCTTCCAGGTTTTCCACTACTTCCGCTCCGATTTCTTCCTTCGCCGCTTTACAACCACAAATGTGTTCCACGCTCTCTTCCTACCCCCACATATTCGGCAACTGATGTCTCTGTACCCTTTGTTACCTTTTTTCGCTACATTCCCGCACCTTATCCTTGCCCATAATTCCTTTGTTTCCTCGCTGAGATCCTTTATTTCGCAATATTTTTCCATTTCTGCGTTTCCTTCCCTGCCCCTAAAGTCTTTGCACTAACGTTGATTTGTCGATCTTGCACCAGTCGTTCCGAATTTTCTTGTTCCCTTTTGATTCTTATACCCCTTTCAACTTTCTGCTCTATTCCTCTCAACACACTAACATTTTCATATATTTGATCTTAAAAAAATTATGTGATCCAGTTTAAGGGGACGGTAGGGGTTTCGGCGTGAAAAAAAAACACTTTTTTGCGATTTTTTTTCATCTATATGGATAGAGTAAATTTATTGAAACCTTTTGTACATTGTTAAGTGTCACTTCAAGAACATTCCGTGAAATTTGTACGCGAAAATATCCACAAACAAGCCGGTGACAAAGCTTTTCCAAGTACGCCTTTGGAAAAACACGATTTGCGGTGTTCACTGTGTCTCAGCTAGAAATGATCTGAAATCAAGTACCATTAAAACTTAGTCAAAGTATCATCAAATCCTCCCCCCAACGGTCTTTGATAATTTTTTTTTTTCATTTCTAAATTTTTGGTGGCCATGTAAATTGAAAAGGGGTATTTTTCACGAAAAATTCCGCCATTTTGGGAGTGGAAAACCCTCTCAATGTAAACAAAATCTCAAACTAACCGTTGGGGGGGGGGGGGTATTTTATATGTAGAAAGTGTGTACCAAGATTGAAATAAATCGGTCATGTAGTTTTCAAATGGCAGTGGACACGGACTTTGAAAAAGTGGTTTCGAGAAAAACGTGGCACCGGCTTGTTTGTGGATATTTTCGCGTACTAATTTCACGGAATGTTCTTGAAATGACACTTAACAATATACAAAAGATTTCAATAAATTTACTCTATACATATCGATGAAAAAGATTCGCAAAAAAGTGTTTTGTTTTTCACGCTGAAACCCCTACCCTCCCCTTAACATAATTTTTCAGTAAAAGGATAAAATTGAGAATTTCCTTTGTTTTTTCAAGTCGGTTAAAAATGTTATGGTTCTTTTTCACAAAAATCATTCATTGCCATTTCTAGGTATATAATTTTTCCCGTACAGTTTGTAACGTTTACAAATACTAGTATGGTTGAAACGAAACTTAACTTGTGGACTTTTACTTAAAAATATATATATATTTGATTTAAACAAAGTGTTCTTTATTTGACCCTAATCTGGGTCATATACAAAATCTGGAATTTTTTCAAAACCTGTATGGAAAATCTGGAAAAGTCAGGGAATTTCTGAGTCAATAATGCGTAACAACCCTGTAAGCATAAAACTTTCATATGTCCGGATACTTTTTGGCGATTTCGAAAATGACAAAAATTGCAAGCTGTAAAATGAGTTCAATTTGCGACTGCGAAAATTTTTTTTATCATTTGTTATTAACAAATGGATAAAGCCATCAGAAAATTATCTGGTCGATAGAAAATTTTATAAACTATGCTCGGTCTGAATTTGAAGCGAATCAGACAATTCGATTTTGAGATGCCACTTACATGGTTTCATAAAACAATGTCGGAAAAAACGCGAAAGGACAAAGGGTCTGGTGCAGCAGGACACTAAAATCCCCGTAACTCGATCAAGTTTTGGGAACAAAATATTTGTTGCAAAACTAAGAGCTTAGGCTATAAAACTATGCTATAAAAAAAATCGTATCTAAAATTTCAAGCTAATGCAGATCTCTAAAAGGGGGGATCCTTTAGGCAGCCGAAAATAAGCGAATGTTCGGGATTTCTTTGTGTCGAAACTATTTATTCTACCCAATCGGAATTTGATGTAGGTATAACATCTTTTAATTTTCCAATGTTTTTTGTTCAATATTTTTAAATTGTGGCTGTTGGACATTTGCTTTAGAAAGGGTTGCCGCCTGAGTTGTTGCACGACGTCCAACCTAGTGTCTGGTACATTGGTCTGAAACATCAGAGCCAAGAAGTTTTAGATTCCCAATACCCACATGCTCTATGTGAACCTAAAAAATCCAAAGAAAAGTGAAAATTCGCAAAACTGTCGGTGTTTGAAGAATGATTCTACTTTTTATGATATTTTAACTATTGTATTTGTTAATGAAAAAGTAGTTTTCAAAAAGAATTTTTGACGGACTTTGGATTCACATGGACGGTAATTATGTTATCTAAAAGTGTGCAAAATCAAAAAATGAACGATCGGATAGTTTTTGAGTTATCTCATACAAGGTTCACGACAAAGTCGTTTTCAGAAAAACGCGTTTGAAGTGCCAAGACTCAAAATTGTTGTGATTAAACGACCTACCGATTAAGGGATCATCACATAACGCGTCGAAATATAGCTGATTTTCGCGATTTTTTTTTCGATGGTTAAAATACGCTAATCCGTCTGACTTTTTATGTCAATTTTTTATGTTCAAATGAAGAACAGAAAATCCATTTTCAAACGTTAAATTTCTTTTTTACATTTTTTTAATTGTTGAAAATGTCTTCGAAAAAAAGTCCTCACGGTGTACACGGTTGTGACCGTAAATATGATCTGAAACAATATTCGAAAAAGATTATTAATCAGTATGAAAGACACTATCTTGCTATTCAGGTTTTTTTTTTAAATTCAAAATCGACAAAATGGCGTTTTGAAAAAAGAAAGTATCGAATTGAGTGCATTTTTTCGGCAGTTTTTCGTTAAAAAAATATGAAGGTTAAAAAAAAAGCTTCCATAGCAAGATAAAGAATGGCGTGGAGAATGTTTTGTCAAAATTGGAAACGGATAGTTTGAAAACTCTTTGAGAGTATACGCCTCTTTGAAAAACGACATTTCAGGAAAAACGCGTCGAAGGCCTTAGGCCATAGTAACGGGTACAAAATCATGTGCGAAATTAACAATTTTTTTTCGTATGAAAAAGTGATTCCCTCATAAAATTAATGACACATCTATTTAGTATGAATATCAAGCTGTTAGGAATTTTTTTTCTTCGATGTACAAAATCGCCGACTATTAATATTTTCTTTTGTTATCTTTTTTTAAGCGCTCCGCGGCGTGGCATTTAGCAGCCACAATTTTTTTACCTAGAACAAAAAACAAAAATTCTCGTCAATCTACATTAGAATACCTAGATAAGTACGTACGGAATTTAAAAAATTTTGTTTTATTCAAAAGTTGTAGGTATTTGAACTTAAGAAATGAATTTTCAGTGAAAAATTTCGTTATAACTGCTCATAAACTGCTCACAAAATAAAAAGTTTTCGATTAATCAGAAATTCCGTACGTACTTCTCTGCGAAATGCAATAAGGAACATAACTTTTAAATTTGAAGTAAATCGCGTGAAAATTGTTGACGTTATTTGTCACGCCAGTTGGAAAAAAGCTGTTTCGAGAAGTTTCGAGTACTCGGCCATTTTGTACATCGAAAAAAAATGTATACATTTTCTAACAGCTTGATATTCATACTATGTGTAATTAATGTTATGAATGAATCACTTTTTCATACAAAAAAAATTTGTTAAATTCGCACATGATTTTATACCCGTTACTGTCGCCTGAGGCCTTAAAGTTTCCAGTGCGGAATTTTCATATAAATTGTCTACTGCCGTTTATGTAAGTATATGAATAGCGTGTTTATAACCGTGTATACAATCGTAAAATGCAAAAAAATCGATTTTTTGAAAATCGTACACTGTGATGATCCCTTAATCTGCAATTTTTGGGCCATAAAGTAGTCCCTCAGCTTCCTCGGGGGTTCATCTTCGGCCATAAGCTCTTTACGTTATGAAGGAGTCTTCCCCTTAAGGAACAATAAACGAATCGTATTCGTTTTCCGTCACATTTCAAAATACAAAAATAAATAGTGTGCACATCTGCATATTCTATAAAAAATGGCACGAAATTAAAAAAATGATTCTCCCAACGAATACATAAATAAATAAAGAACGACTCACCCCTAACAATTACAATTGACGTATATTTTAATCTCAGAATATCTTCCAATGGTAATTACTAACTTTTACAGTGCCAATGAACGTGTACAGTTTTAATCCTTGACCGGATATTTTATCTGCTCTTACAAATGAATTAAAATAAATATTGCAGCGACTATCGGCCCATGTCAGCACTGGATCGTTACGACCCAACAATGGTCGATGACGAGGATTATTCGGATATATCCCAGGCTGATCGCGTCGCCGCCGAATCAACCATGAGAAGGCGCGATCGCGATGCTGGAATACTCCGAGACGACAGAGACCTTCTTTACGGTGAGTCAATTGTCAAAAAGTATGAAGCCTGAAAAGACCGAGTCAATAATCCAACAACGATACATGTTTTGTTCCTCCTTCGACAGATGAGAGTGACGAGGATGAAACTCAGATACGGAAACGTCGTATGGCTGAAAAAGCTGCTACCGGTGACATGGAAGATACCGAGGTACGTTATGCAATTGTGTCTCATAAAGATGATTACTTAAAAAAATATATATTCATTAAGGGATAACGCCACTCTAGCGGCAGAAAATAAGGCCTAACTTTGACAATTTTTTTTGGGAGTATGAAAAAAGGAATAGGATTTTTTTGAGCGGGTTTATTTAACACATATTAAAGTATTAAAAAAATATATATTAAAATTTTCATACAAAATGGCGGCCACAGAGCCCATTCTGAAAAACGTGTTTTTTGCAAATAGCTTCACGGGAGGACGGTTTTCTCGTAAAGTATAAGATCTGGAACAAAAACAAAAAAAATATAATCTATATATTATTAGCTATGGGACTACGTAGGGATTTAAAAAAAAATTGAAAAAATGCCGCACTTTGAAAGTAATAAATCGATTTTTTGCCTAAAAAATAAGCAGTAAATTGTTTATAAAAAAAAGTTTACATTTAATTTAAAAAAAAACGGCTACGTACTCCCATAGAGAATGTAATTGTGAAGCTACTATCAAAATTTCAAATCGATCCATGCAAAGGTGTTCGAGTAATCCGTCCTCCCAGTTTTAAAAAAGTGGTTTCGAGAAAAACGCGTTTAAAGTTGTACAAGGCGCCTCAAAGAAGTCCGAGGCGCTGCGGCAAAATCGATAATTGAACCTTTAAAAACAATTTTTTTCGCTACAGCACCAACAGCATATTGTTTTTATGATCCCAAAGTATTTTTTAAGCCAAACAAAAAAAAACGATTTTTCCAAAATCCTAGAGTGTTGTTGTCCCTTAAGGCGTTAGGCTCCTGTGAAAAACTGAAATATTAAAAAAAAATCGAATTTTGAAGGAATAAGTAAAGTGATTGAAAAATCGTTTTATAATTTATTTGTATCTACCTAGACAAAGTTGTGTACCAAATTTCATAAAAAATATGAATCACTAAGGGATCATCACAGTGTAACGAGTAAAAAATAGCTGGTCTTCGCGATTTTTTTTTTCCATGGTTAAAATACGCTAATGAGTCCGATTTTTTCAAGTCAAATCGAAGCACTCGTGAACAACAGAAAATACATTTTTAAACGTTTATTTTTATTTTTCTTGCATTTTTTGCACCCCTTGAAAATGTTTTTGAAAGAAGGAGTCCTCACGGTTGTGGCCGTAAATATTGTTTGAAACAACATTTGTACGCGATTGTGGCCGTAAATATTATCTGAAACAAACTTTATAAAAAGATTATTAATTAGTACGAAAGCCGCTATCTTGCTGTGGAGGTTTTTTTTTAAATCAAAATTGACAAAATGGCTGCGGTTTGAAAAAAAAAGTATCGAATTTAGCCTATTTTTCGACAGCTTTTCGTTAAAAAAAATCAAGATTTCAATTTAAAAAAAAGCTTCCATAGCAAGATAAAGAATGGCGTGAAGAATGTTGTGTCAAAATTTGAAACGGATAGCTTGAGAACTCTTCCTTCGAGAGTGTACACCGTTTTGAAAAACGTCATTTTGAGAAAAACGCATTCGTCCGAGCCAGGTCTCCCGCAGCTGGTCGAATCCATTTTTCTGAGAAAGACTGTAGTAACCGGAATAATTGGAATTTCGCCCCAAAAATTGAACTGCATGTTTATAACCGTCTATACCATCGGATAATGCAAAAAAATCGATTTTTTGAAAATTTTACACTATGACGATCCCTTGAAAAAGGTTATAAACAATCTCGTCAAGGACCTTTGAACGTGAAGGGCTCAACGGTGTACTTCATTTTGGCCACCCGGTTGATCTGAAAGAAAAAATCGAGTTTTTTTTTCTTAAAATAGACAATATTGGCTAAGACTTGACTGAGCTTTTTTGTTACCGTGTTTCACTCATAAAAAAAATATTGCAATTTTTCTTCGATTTTTCGAGGAAAAATGACATTTTCGTTAATAACTAATAAAAAAAATGTTAAGAAGAAAAACGTCGGTAAATATCTACTAAACTACTGTTACACTGAGTGAGTGTATTGAATTTCAAGTCAATCCGTTCATTAGATGTCGAGATGCCGTGTACACCGTTTTGAAGAACATAGTTTCGAGAAAAACGCGTTTAAGGGGTTAGGCCACTCTAGAGGCCAAAAAAATAAGCTTTTTGGGGTTTTTTTTTCAAAAAAACTACAAAATAAATCGAGATTACAAAAAAGGGTGTTTATCATACACATCAGTGACTGTATACAATAATTTTTCTTGAAGCGATTAATTTCACAATGGCGGCTGTGCAGCGTTTATCTCAAAACTGCATTTTTTAAGTTGGCCGGAAACATAACTCAGACAATTTTCAACCGATTCACTTGAAACGTTGAATATATCTTAAAAAATACATTGTCTATGGAAGTACGTAGGATTTTTTTATGTTGCATAGTTCATTTGTTATTAACAATTATCTGACGATTTTTTTGGAAAGTAAAAAATTTGCCTAAAAATCGTCACATAATTGTTAATAACGATTGAACTATGCAATATGAAAAAAGAAATCCTACGTACTTCCATAGACAATGTATTTTTCAAGATATATTCAACATTTCAAGTAAGTCGGTTGAAAATTGTCTGAGTTATGTTTCCGGCCAACTTAAAAAATGCAGTTTTGAGTTGAACGCTGCACAGCCGGCATTTCGAAATTAATCGCTTCAAAAAAATTATTATATACAGTCACTGATATGTAAGATAAACACTCTTTTTGTAATCTCGATTTATTGTGTAGTTTTTCTAAGAAAAAATCCCCAAAAAGCCTAGTTTTTCGGCCTCTAGAGTGACCCAAGGCCTTAACCCTTTGCGGACGAGTGTCGGCAAATAGCCACCCAAGTCTGTTCACAGTTGCTACTTGTTCGGCTAAACCTGCCTTGTATATAGGCGACTGTTTCGAAAAATACCACGCTATGCAAGAATATAAACATAAATAATCATAGCAAAACTAAACATATTTTCTTGGATTTTGACAAAAAGTTTTGTTGTATTGTGAATTAAGTTTTCGTTTTTATAATGCAAACCTTCAGTGTGTATATTTTCTCAACTGCGCGCACCAATACATTTACTGCCCTTTTACAGTCGACGCTCGCTCGTCTGGCGACTCTGTCCGCAAAGGGTTAAAGTTTTATTAGCCGCTCTATCGTTCTATCATACGTTTACATTCAATCCGCGATCCCTGCACAATATGTTGGACCTTCCTCTTCAATTTGAGTTGCCTCAAGTGACGAACGAGCGTTCGTCATTTTCACAGTAGCCTAACGCCTCAAGAAGATTTCATGCCGTCTTTGCAGATGGTCGAGTCGATAGAAAATCTCGAAGACACCAAAGGCCATTCGGTCAAAGAATGGGTTATGATGCTTGGACCTCGCACGGAAATCACCAACCGGTTCAAGAGCTTTTTGCGCACACACACCAATGAAACTGGACATTACATGTACAGAGAGCGCATGAGGCACATGTGCGAGAGTAATCAGGTACAGTGTCGCCAAGAAGGAATTCATACCTACCTATGATCCCGTAGGGTAAAGCAGAAACAGGGTTGTTACGCATATGGAAAACAGGGAAAACTCAGGGAATTTCTTTCCTCCTGGAATAATCAGGGAATTTTGTAAATTCTCTGGAATTTTCGCAGAAGTTACTTTTTGCAAGAATTACGAAAAATAAAACTGACTTGACAAAAAAACTGAACAGTATAAGAATAAATATTTTTGTATATTTTTAATATTTATATTTTTCTTCGTTATATACAAAGAAAGTTATGTCAGTGCCAAACATTGAAAATTTAGAAAACTGAAAAGTAATTTACTGTAAAGCTCTATACATTTGCATTCGATCTGTCGATACAAAACCACAATGATGTTGAAGTTTGCATCGTTGGACAGAACTAAAGTTTGGTTTTACATTTTATTTTTCATATCTTTATTGTTATAGGCGATCTTTTTTGATAGATTCATAATATAGATCGCTAAATTAATATCATACAAAACAATTGAAGCCATTTTTTGTCGGTGAAATGTGCCAAATGAAATTAAATTCGTTGCAGTCCAACGATGCAAACTTCAGCATCGTCAACCACATTATTACTATAGATAAGCGTTTATATTTATTTCTTATTTATGGTCACCGACATAACATTTTTTGTTTATAATAAAGATCAGGTTCTGTATTTACTTTTAATGTATTTTTTAAATTTACAATGTTTAAATCATTTTTTCGTACTGCAGTTTAAAAAAAATTTATTTCAATTTTTAACATTTCCGTATATTTGATTTTTAAAAAATTGTTATCCAGTTCAACATAATTTTTCAATAGCAGGATGGAATTAAGAATTTCCTTTGTTTTTTCAAGTCGGTTAAAAATGTTATGTTTTTGTTCACAAAAATGATTCATTGCTATTTCTACGTATATAATTGTTCCCGTACAGTTTGTAACATTTACAAATAATAGTATGGTCGAAACGAGACTTAACGTGTGGTCTTTAACTTAAAAAAATATATATTTAATGAAAACAAAGTGTCCTTTATTTGACCCTAATCTGGGTCATTCAAAAAACCTGGAATATTTGCAAAACCTGTATGGAAAACTTGGAAAAGTCAGGGAATTTCTGAGTCAATAATGCGTAACAACCCTGGGAAAGCTAATAAAAAACGTCTATTGATCTTTATTTCTCATCAAATCTTCGCTTGTACGCAGTCGAGTTTCGTCGTTGAATTTCCAATTCTCGCGAGCAAGGAGCACGTTTTGGCTTACTTCCTACCGGAAGCACCATTTCAAATGTTGCAAATATTTGACGCCGTTGCCAAGGAGCTGGTATTGACGATATTTCCGAGTTACGAGAGAGTCACCTGCGAGATTCACGTTAGAATATCGGAGTTACCATTGATCGAGGAGCTTCGTACGTTTCGAAAGTTGCATCTGAATCAATTGGTTCGTACGCTCGGTGTCGTGACGGCGACAACGGGCGTGTTGCCGCAATTGTCGGCCGTCAAGTACGATTGTAGCAAGTGCGGTTACGTTCTCGGGCCTTTCGTTCAGTCGCAAAACACGGAAGTGAAGCCGGGCTCGTGCCCGGAGTGTCAAAGCACGGGGCCGTTCATGGTCAGTTGATTTTCGCCCAATTCGCTAATTCGATCGAACGCGCGCCTCACCCAAGCAGGTTTTCCGTAACGCGTCTTTTTTCGTCTTTTAGATCAACATGGAACAAACTATATATCGTAACTATCAGAAAGTCACGATTCAAGAGTCTCCAGGTAGAATTCCAGCGGGTAGAATTCCAAGGAGCAAAGATTGCATACTTCTGTCCGATTTGTGCGATCGTTGCAAGCCCGGGGACGAGGTTGACGTGACGGCCATTTATACGAACAGTTACGACGGTTCGTTGAACACGGAGCAAGGTTTTCCGGTTTTTTCCACTGTGCTCTTGGCCAATCATCTTCACGTCAAGGATTCCAAGGACATCGTTGAGTCACTCACGGAAGAAGACATCAGCAGTATTCTCGCGCTCAGCAAGGATCACAGGATCGCGGATAGAATAGTCGCGAGCATCGGACCATCCATTTATGGCCACGAATACATCAAACGAGCTCTCGCACTCGCTATATTCGGTGGCGAGGCGAAGAATCCCGGTAGGATGTTTTTTGTTCGTTCGTTTCTTTGGGCCCCGAGAAATTCGCGAGACGTCGGTCGTGTTGAAACTCTTGCGATTGTTCGCAGGCAACAAGCACAAAGTCAGAGGCGACATAAATGTGTTGCTCTGCGGTGATCCGGGAACGGCCAAGTCTCAATTTTTGAAGTACACGGAAAAAATCGCGCCGAGAGCGGTCTTCACTACGGGACAGGGAGCATCGGCTGTCGGCTTGACGGCGTACGTTCGGAAATCACCCACCACCAGAGAATGGACCCTCGAAGCTGGAGCTTTGGTACTCGCCGATCACGGTATTTGCCTCATCGACGAATTTGACAAAGTGAGACATTTCAGCGTCGCAGACACTGATATTTCAGATACCGATATTAACATCAACTTTCGCTGTCGTGTAGAATTCTTGTGCTATTATTTTGCGTACTTGGCTACTTAAGGCGTTATACGCAGTTGCAAGGCCAAGAAAAGTCGTTTTTTCACGATTTTTTTCTGGAAAAGGATTTCATTTGGGCGGAACGAAAAGTATTAGGCAGTGTAGTGGCCTCTTTTAGCTTTAGATTGGCATTTTTTATTTTCAAAAATATTCATTAACATTGCTCCTGTAGGAAGTCTCCTGGAGGTCCCCGAAAAAAAAGGTGTCCGGCGGTGAGCAAAGTATCTCCGGTTTGGATTATCTAAAATGAAAAAACCAAAAAGATTCTTTTAGGGGATAGATGAATCCAGGTATTGATCGAAGGAATAGTCGGAATTTTAATTTTTGTCAAAATGGTGGCTCCGGAAAGAAACAATTTCGATATTCGACAAAATTTTTTTCGTTAAATCGTTGAAAAAAAATAGAAATAATTATCGGAAATCTTATTCCTTCGATCAATACCTGAAGAATATATCTGATGAGGTTGTGTTAAAATTGCAGACCGATCGGTTGAGCCGTTTTTGAAAAATCGTGCTCAGCGACCTTGAAAACACCGTTTTGAGAAAAACGCGTTTAAAGTTTCTCGGACGCTCGGAGACGCGCTCCGAGCATTCTTACAAATATGTGTGCATTTCCGAGAATATTCGCTGGATCGATTTGAAATTTTATGGGAATATACTCACATGTGTGTACATTCCGAAAGTGCAATAAAAAAAAATCGATTTTTTGAAATTTCTAACTGCGTATAACCTGTTAAGGCGAGATATACATTTACAACGATCGAAAAATCGATTTCTTTTTTTTTTCTTTAAACGATAGAACTATATGTGTAGAATATTTTTCTAAAAATTCAAAGCGAACTTCTAAAAACTTCAAACGTTGCAGCCGTCAACGCTGTGCCTCACCGGTCGCATTCGGAGCGGGCGTGAATTTCAAACGCGTTTCTCTCAAAACTGCGTTATCAAAATTAACGTACAGGATTACTCAAAAACTATTAAGCCGATTGAGTTGAAACTTGGTAGAAATATTGATAATATTGATACCGTCTACTTGACGAGAATTGTTTTTGAAAAATTGGAAAAAAACTACTTTTTTAATCCACATTTCAGAGAAATGTTGCGTGAAATGTTCTTAAATTCTTAAATTTGCACTTTCTTCATTTCAATTACGGTCACATAGAAACTATACATGTTCTAACTGAAAAAATGTTTGAACTTTTTGCAAATCAAAGTCTACGGGAAGCTAGACTGCACGCCGATTCGCAACTCCCGCGGCGACCTTGCCGTAACACTCTGCTACAGCTCCGTCATTTTGATGATCAATTAATTACAAAAAATTGTTTTGTATACTTAAATATACTGTTAAAGTATACCTAAAGTTTGATAATTGTAGAATTATTATTTCTTAGTTTAAAAAATCCCTCAATATTGCTTATTTATTTCCTGTCTAAATGTATATCCCGCCTTAAAGGAATTTTCGTTTTTTCTGAGTAAGTGTGGGCAGGATTAATTTTTTTTTATATTAAAGGCTTTACGTATCTTTTACAATTTTTGTATTGAACAATATTCATACATCTAGTACATACAATAGTTTGTGCAGACCGCCGTTTCAATATCGTCCTTCGCGGTGATCATTGCTTCCCGGAACCAAATAATCCGGAATAAAAAACATCAAACGCATTTAGTTTTTGCATGAAATTATCTAGTGCCCGGACGAAGGTTTTAAGGGGCTACCCCTACAGGGGGAGAAAAAGAAACGCATTTTTTTACCCAAAGGTACATATATTGAGAGCCTTTTAAAAAAATCACCGAAAAATATAGAAAAACAACAAAAACATGGCCGCCGGCAGATGATGAAATTTTTTCGCGACGTTTGGCGGTGTATACTCTAGCTTAAACGGCGGATCTGACATCTAAAAACCAAACGGGTTATTCAAGCTAACAATAAATACGAGTCGTTGACCATCGCCGATTTTTAAAATCATTTTTTTAAACAACGTGGCGATTAATTGAAACTCGGGTATACCAAATCTTTGAAATAGGTCGTAATTTTTATGTATGTGACTATTAAAAAATGGAGATCGATTTAAAAAAAGTGAAATCGTCAACCAATTTCAAATGTTTCTCATCATATCTCCTGTAAATTTGGAAACAATCCATCACGTGGTTCTCGAGATATCATGGCCACCGACTTTGAAAACAGTGTTTCGAGAAAAACGCGTTTAATGTCGAAAGTGTTGCTACCGCTCGTCCGGCCGACAGTTAGAAGCTGTAGCTCGTTGAACTTTAGGAATATTTAAATCAAATTTCCGAGGAATATAGCTAAAAGGTGATACTATCGAATAAAAATATTTTTGAAAAACGCAATTTTTTGACCTGTTAATATCGAGAAAAAAAAAATTCTAAATGGCCGCAGTCCGAAATGAAAGTATCGATTTTCGGGAAAAAAATGCTCTATTTTCGTTGATAAAAAAAACTATGCATCGAAAAGAAAATTCCCTGTTCAAGCACGCCTTTATATGTGAAAGAAGCTTGTAAAATTTAAAGTTGATCGGTGCAGTGATGTTTTAGATGTCGTGGTCACCGATTTTAAAAGTCAGTTTGAGAAAAACGCGTTTAAAGTTCGAGAGTTCGCGGAACCTACCTATAAATGCCCACAACTCCTTCAGTTTTGAACGGATCAGCTTGAAGTTTTTAGAGAATTTTTCTAATATGTTATGTCGTTGAATCCGTCGAAAACTAAAAGTCGATATTTAGACAAATGTCGACTAGGTGTAAACCCTTAATTTATTTTCTTTTGCTAGATGAACGATCAGGACAGAACGTCAATTCACGAAGCCATGGAACAACAGAGTATCTCTATATCAAAAGCGGGAATCGTGACCTCACTGCACGCGAGATGTTCCGTGATAGCCGCCTCGAATCCGATCGGTGGCCGATACGACGCCAGCATGACGTTTTCTGAAAATGTAAGCCCACGAACAAAACGTCCTCGACACACTTCGCTCCTTAATCTAAAATGTTTTGCAGTACATCGAATTTTCACGATAAAAAAAACGTTCTGTGATAGTCTGTACAAATCGACAGAGGCTCAGTAATCCGACAATAATGACCTTTACTTTATTATTCCTTGGCCGAGTATATTAAGAGGTAACACCACTGTAGAATTTTCAAAAAATCCATTTTTTTTAATTGGCTCAAGAGATGGTTTGAACCATCGAGAATAAGGGGAAAAATTTTGAGCACACCTTTAAAAATTACATTCCGAAGAGAAATACGTACGGGATTTTCCATGAGTTAATTATAACATTAGTTATTGACAAATGATTATTGTTTTTTTTCGGTCGAAAATTAAGTTTTTACTTTAAGGCCTTATATACACTTGTAGCGGGCGAAGGGACGTGATTTTCTTGATTTTTTTTCGACGGGACGGTAAATGTTTATTGAAAAACTGTGAACAACATCGATTAGTACATATTTTCATGTACTTGTACAATCGTTTTTATTTTTAAATATTTCAAAATGGCGTACTCCAGCTGTCTTCCAGGAGCGCCTTCTTTTGAGCATCAGTTGGGGTGAACATGATAACTCGAGAACGGTTCATCTGAAATCAGAATTTGAAAAGATTTCATTAGTATATTGCACTGGCTTGGGCCTGGACGAAGGATTTGTAAAAATTCTGATTAAACAAAAATGACGATAATTTTAACAAAAAATTAATTTTTTGAATTGACCAATTTTTGTTTTTTTTTGTGACAAAATTTTTTTTCAACAAAATTCATAATCCTTCCTCGAGGCCCTAGCTATTATCATAATAAATAAGTGGTATAAATTTGGTATGAATCGGATTAATAGTTTTTTAGTAATCGTGTCCACCGCAAAGGTGTTTCTCAAAAAAGACGATTCTTAGATAATCGCGTGTAAGGTTCGAGTATGTTTCTTTTATATTTAAAGTTAATTTATTCATACTCACATGGAGTCGTCGGTTCCAGGGCCATACAGTAATCCTTCTGCACCCTCTGCAACCTCTAAAACATTGATTTGACACGGCCTACGAGCCATTCTTCCTTCTCTTGTAGTTGCTTGCGCTTGCTGCTCGGCAAGCGCAACACACTTCGTGGGGTTGAAATACCTATAACTGCGAATCTAATGCTCCGATCTTTATGAAATTTGGTGAGAATATTCTCAAGATATTGTAATTAAAGAATATGCAATTTAAAAAAATTCCATTTTTTCGACCATCACAAGTGTATATAAGGCCTTAAATGCTTGCCAATTACACAAAAATTCATATTTTCAAAATCCCCTACGCATTTCTCTAGCTATACTCATGTAAATTAATAAAATAAAAAAAAATCCAAAGTCAAATTTGCGCCAGTTATACTGCGTGCCGCAGAACGTCTTGAATTTAACATGCCTCGCGAGAATGGCTCCGACGTCACCATTTTGTATAATTTTTTAACACACGTTTTTTTTTTTATAAGTTTTTAAATATAATTTATTTTTTGTTCACTCGAAGATATGACTAATAACATCCTTGAATATTGTTATCTTCTTGCTTGCTCTTCCGCCAAGAAAAATGTCGAAAGATCCCCTAATTTTAGCCGTTTACAGTGGTGTAAGCCCTTAACGATGTTTTTGTAAAAAAAAACTAAGAATTTCGGGCAGATTTATCCTGGAAAGTGTACGAACGGCAACTTATCGCTCGATAAAATAATAATAACAATTTCTCGCTGGATGTCTCAGGTGGATTTGTCGGAACCGATTATCTCTCGTTTCGACATACTCTGCATAGTGAAGGACGAAGTGGATCCCATGCAAGACAGGCACTTGGCTAAATTCGTCGTGAGTTCTCACATTCGGCATCATCCGTCGAACGTTGATAAGTCGATGACGGCTGAACCGGAAGTCCGACCGAATGATATCTCGATACCCCAAGATCTTCTCAAGAAATACATCGTTTACGCTAAGCAAAATGTTCATCCGAAGCTTACCAACATCGATCAGGACAAAGTCGCCAAATTGTACAGTCAATTGAGGCAGGAAAGTCTCGTGAGTAATTCGATCTTTTTTTCTAACGAACGATTTACAGCACTGTTGTATGTCTCTGAAGCATCGATGAAAATGTTTATCGCCCAGGCAACCGGAAGTCTGCCGATAACGGTGCGCCACATCGAGAGCATAATTCGCATGGCCGAGGCAAGCGCAAAAATGCACTTGCGAGATCACGTGCGCGAGGATGATGTCAATCTCGCGATCAGAATGGCACTCGACAGTTTTGTAGATACGCAAAAGTATTCCGTGATGAAGAGCATGAGACAGGTAATTGAAATATCATGTTTGTACATTAACGTAGGAAAATGTTTCTTCGTACTGTTAGTGCCCGTGCATGAAAAGATACAAAAGCTTCATTGAACACTCCGTATAAAAAAACTGATTAATCCCGCAAGCGAGATGAAATAATTATTTCTGACAATTCGATGAACGTTTTCTTTTTCCGTTTTAGACATTCCAGAAATATCTCACTTTCAAGAAAGATCACAGCGAATTGCTCTACTACATTTTGAGGCAGATAACTCTTGATCAGCTAGCGTTCCAGAAAGCCAGACGCGGAGCTAATATATCGACGATTGAAATCAGCGAAAAGGACCTAATGGACAAGGTGAGACTGAGGGGATATTCAGCGCACATTGTATTGTGTCCTGTAAAAATTGAATCGAATCAGAAGTTATACGTGAATTTTCATATATTGAAAGAAAAACCAGGCCTTTGGTGAGTACCAGTTAATCCTATTTACAGTCGTGGGGAATAACGGAAGACAATTATTTTGAACACTTCAACGTGTTTTTTTTTCTATTGAGAATTATTCATATAGATTCATCTTTGAAAATGATTATCGACGTTTTTCCTAGGGCCATGTGTCACGCCGATTGAGCGGCCATAAATGCGAGAGAGATAGCCGATTTGCAGATTTCCAGTGTTCTTCGAAAAGCTTAGTTTTTTTAATAATGCAAAAGAAACGCCTTCCGCTTTGCTGAACGACGAACGTCTTTCTCTTCGTTTGCTTGAAATGTGATCCGTCTAGGAGAAAACTTGGCCGTAGAATTTTTACCGACCCGACGTGTGGTACATGTCCTTGAGGCACGGTCTTACATACAGGTCTGGAAACTTGTAGAGTGGACTCAGAAAATGAAGCAAAATGGCAGTACCCGCTTCTGCCACCCGAAGTGCTGCTACGTAGAAGTGAGTCAATCAAACGCAGATCCGAACATCTGTGCAATGGACCAGATTTTTCGAAATTTGCTGCTTATCTATAGGGTATCACAAAATGGCCTGACATTTTAATTCATTCATGAAACTTATTATTTATACATACGTTTCTCATAATTCATGAAAGATATTATTTATATATTCGTTATCTCATAATCATCTTGATTATTTCACAATCCTCTTGATTATCTCAAGATCATCTCGGTTATCTCATAGATGTCTCCATTATCTCACGGTCATCTTGAGTCTCATAATTATTTTGATTATCTTATAATTACCTCGATTAACTGAAAATCATCTTGACCATCGTATAATCATCATGATTATCTCATCATCTTGGTTGTCTCATCGTCATTGTGGTGATCTCGTAATCATCTTGCCTATCGCATAATCACCTTAATTATCTCACAAACATCTTAACTATCTTATAATCATCTTGATTATCTCATAATCATCTCGACTATCTCATAGTCATCTTTTTAATCTCAGAATCATCTTGGTTATCTCATAATCACCTTGGTTATCTCGCAATCATCTTGACTACCGCGTATTCACTTTTATTATGTTCCACTCTCATGTTCATATTCACTCTCATGATCATCGTGACAAAAGCATACGAATATTTTTGCTTTATCATAAAGTACAGACATGGAGGTCACGTATGGAACACAATATCCGATAAATGGCCGCTTCGTCCCGGCTTGCAAACGTTCACTCTTTTGACGAAATTCTCATAACATTTTGGTATAATTGCGGACTAATTTCATTCATGGTGCGTCCAATTGCTTCCTTGAGTTCCGGAATGGTCTGTGGATCATTGGCGTACACTTTTCCTTTCAGGAAAGCCCAAAGAAAGAAGTCCAATGGCGTCAAATCGCACGATCTTGGTGACGAATTCACATCGCCGCGGCGTGAAATAACACGACCATGAAACTACTTCGTCTGCAATAATTATGCAGTAAGAATGCAGCAAATAACAATTTCCATGCGTTGCTCGATTGTGTAATTCTCTATGACTAAACCTCAATACTTACTGATGCCAGTTAAAAAAAATAAGTACCTTATGTTCGCCACCAAAAAAAATGACGCGCAATTTACAATGTCAGGTCATTTTGAGACACCCTTTATATCTACAAGACTTCTACGTGACAGCGCTTTCAGTGGATAGATGAGGAACTATGTGTTTGCGTCACTAACGGTGACACTTTCCACCATGCAAAAACGCCGGAGTTTTCAGACCTGTGTGTAAGCCGTGCCTTAAGGACATGTATCATACGCTGTAAAATTTCGACGCGGTCACGACCGTATTGTAGAATACGTAGTTTTTGGCTACGAGCCGCCGCAAATTACCGCTAGATGTCGCAACAACCGGCTGCTATGTAGAGATTCGGTCGGTGGCTCTCTACTCCTGTAGTTATCCGCTGCTTGTCCAGGTTCTGTAAGGTCGGTAAGATAGGAGGAGGCAGGAAAAGAAGGTTTGCGTTTCGTCTCGGGTACAGTGACAGACTCATCAGTAGGGCTGTGTCACTGTACCCTGCCCTAGACGCGCTGGGTGTTAGAATCTAGGGGAGAGATGGTTTATATTGGAACGCATGCCCCTGCGACCGCTTGCGAGAAACGCTGGAACGATGTAGCCGCGTAGCGGTGAGATGGTGGAACTAGCAGGACCGCCACAGCTACTCACTGCAGCAAAGAGCTGAGGCCCAATAGGCAACGGTTGCTGTAAGTCCGTGTGTGATGCGTGTACAGGGTGGGGGTCAAAACGTCCAATCACCAAATATAGAACGTCAGAATTATAAAATCTCAAAATAACGAAGGTTCAAGTATTCGAGATTTTATCCTTTAACCGACCTTTAACAAAAAACGATCCTTTAACATATATTCAGATATTCCGCAGTTTGAGTCATACAAATACAGATTATAACAATCTACAACATTCATATCTCCGAAATAGAAAAAAGTGAGTATCTAATATTCGCAATACCGTCTATAGCAAAAAGCCATACATCAAGACTAAAAACTTCGAATGTGTAGATCTTAGAAACGCAAATGATCGGTGGTCCGAAATGGCGAATACCTAAATGGCGAACATGGCATGGCTGCCTGACTCAACTGATCACTAACGCCATCTACCATCTTCATTCTGAAGCGCAAGTAGAAGCTCGATCCCAAGTTTTCGCCATCCAGACCGTTCGCCATTTTGGACCATCGGTATTTTAACTAATCGACTTTTTGGTCCTTCGCTTTAATGAATTCGAAATTGTAAACTGTCGTAATATTTAAAATTCGGGGATTTGACGTCTCGAATTGTTTGGTGTATATATACAGGCGAATCGATATTATATCGCTCATTATTTTGTTAAATCTGGTATTTGTTTTCGCTATAAATCAACTTCGAGATTTTTGTATTCACAATTTCGATTAACTATTTTACGGATTATCATAAGATTGATCGACCTATATTGGAAGATTCGTCATTACTGAATTTAAAATTTCGGTCCTTCTGAATATTGATCGTTCGAATTTCCGATCCCCACCCGTGTATATGTGTGCAGCAGCGCCAGCAGTGGGAAAATTGAAAGTTTTCAGGATTGTCGATAATATTTTGAGCTTCGTTGGTACAATTTTGATTTTTTTATGTAAAAAAAACTCTAAACCCCAATTTCCCCAGTCATTTTTCCATAAAATCAGTTGAATCAACGCTCTAAATGTGTTCTTTTTTTCACTGTCGAGAGCTTAACGATCTTGAAATGTGCACGAATTCCGCACATCAGTTGGTAATTCACAATGCATCTTATAGTAACTACAATCTGTAGTTTTTTTTCTTCATAATTTAGAAAAATGTCGACCGTCGGGCTCTTTCTGCAACATCGCATGTACGCGATAAATTTATTCTCAATTGATTGTATCGTTTAGGTGAAATGAGGGTTCAAAATTTCGAAGTGGTCGGACGTGTGAAACGTGGCCTTAACAGTCATCGTTTCGTCGCAAAGTTTTTCGAATCGTTTTTTGTTTGGGTGGAATGTCCACATGCTAATTTATGGTTAACACGTCTCTGAAGAAACATAATCAAGTCGGTGCCTTTGAAAAATTGATTTGGTTTTTACTTCGTAACTTTATTTATTTTTTAACATTCCGTTATAGCAGGTAACTCGCTTTGCATTTATTTGCGCACCCGAACAATAGAAAAAGAAGTCATGTTTTCGAAAATCGTATCAATTAACGGGATTAATTTTTTTTTTTTTCATTCAACAGGCCAAACAGATCGACGTGCACAACCTCGCGTCATTCTACGAGAGCGATATATTCAAGAGCAACAATTTCTCATACGACGCGAAACGCAAAGTGATCGTGCAAACGCTCCCCGAATGCACCGATGATTGAATCGCAGAACGGAGTTTGCATGCAGTGACTGTTTTTCGTCGCCTTTTTTTTATGTACAATTACGGGAATAAAATAATTTTTTATGCTACGTCGTTTTTTTTTTCGTATGCAGTATTACTCTCGACCAGGGTCTCGTTATTCCAATAGACGGAATTACAGGTTTCATCCGTTTACAAAAGTCATCAATATAATTCTTCGTCCTCGAACGTTCGTTTCTCGCAATAGAAAAAAATATATGTACTTTCACGCATCGGACAGTGAACTTATGATTAAATAAAATTTTAGGGCATTAACCTAATGAGACTTTTTATTACGACGTTTGTGTTTTCTACTCTCGGCACTGCTCGTACTACTACTACTACTACTAGTACTACTACTACTACTGCTGCTGCTGCTGCTACTATTTGAACTGCTGCTCGAATCACTGTCACTCGAGTCTGATTCACTGTCCGACGAGGAACTTGTGCCGCTGGAGCTGCTACTGCTGCTACTGCTACCAGAATCTGAATCGCTTGAACTGTATTTTGCTTTCTTCTTCTTTCGCGACTTTTTGATCTCAGGTTTTTTCGGTTGTTCTCTGAAAAAAAAGAACGTTTTTTATGAATGTTTCGAAGCATGCTGGACGATGGTGTAATATTCACTTGTCAAGGGCTTACATCCAGTTGAAATTTTGGAAAAAATCGATTTTTGGTTTTCGACGTATTCTCAAAATATATTTAAAAAATATTGTCGAAAAATTTCAAGTCGATTCTTTCGAAATTGGGGGTATTATGCGCGTTTATAGGAAGGTTCCGCGAACCGGCACACTTTAAAAGTTTGTCTCAAAATGACTCAAAATCGGTGAGCACGATATCTCAAAAATCACCGCTCCGGTCAACTTTAAATTTTACAAACCTCTTGAATTCATGACTTTTTCGAAATAATTTCCAATTTCAAAAATCGAACGTTTGTTTACTTTTGAATGGGATTATCCTGTATGTACTACCTTAAGAGTGGAATCGTGTGTTACTTTGCGTCAAGGTATTGCTTTCATGAACCCGAATATTTAACAATTAACTGATTTTCGTCTATGATCAAGTAAAAATTCATCCCAATATACTGGAACAATTAATGATAAAACTTGGAAAAATGTGATTAGCAGAAAAATTTTTGTAGCTGTCAAGTTTTAGAGAAAATGTCTAAACTACTAAAGTTTGGCAAAATTTTTAATTCCAGCTTATCGCTGGGTACAATAATTGATTGTAACTTATTTTTTATTAAGCGCCACAGTAATTTACCGATGATTCAGAAGGGCCCTGCTTATACCCTCACAAAATGCGACCCTTCGTGAAAATAATATCTCAAGCAGTGAGACATACCCATGCAATATGCAGACAACAATCACAATTACTTATCTAAATCTTCCATTTGCTACGAATAATACCGAAATGGAATCTGAAACATCGTATTTACGTTTTGCCTTTTCCTTGTTCTTCGATGGCTTTCTTCAGTCGAACCGTTCTTGATGATCTGTGGACGTATTTTCTTTTTCCCTTGCACTCGTAACTCCAATGTCCCATTTCGAGGCATTTTTGACATCGCATTCCTTGGGGATATGGATTTCTGCGGAGCGTACGACGTAATTTATGAAATTTCGCGAAAAAGTGTACTTCATTGGATAAAAAATATTTTTCGCGGTTAAAATTCCATAGAACATGCGTGCATTAACCTCAAAGTCGACGTAATTGACGCGAAAGCCGTTGCGATGCAATCCCGAGCAATAAACACGCAAAATAAAAATCTAACTTACGTTTTTTTCATTAGCTTCATGCCGCTGGGATACATTGCTGTGATGAGGTTGATCTGATTGTTTTGTAATATTCCTTGGAAAAAACAAACTTCTACATATCGTAGATGCATACGCAGTGTAAACAGATGTATAGATATAGTTTCCGTCGTACAGTTGGTAGAGAAAGCAACCGCGTGGCGCTAGTAGTCGCGGAGATCGCGGGCCGGGTGCCTCACGGCTACGGCATCATTGAAATCTGCAAGGAGACTATAAGTAGTCTCCTTGGAAATCTGGCTTCGTTTTCAGACCTGTATGTAAGACCATGGTAAGACCGTACTCATAAGTGTTATAAAAAGTGCCGCTTCAAGATGGTTTGATGTACGTCCGTCGCGGTTTTTACTAGCCGCCACTATCGATAAATTCTCCCTTTGTTTATTACCTATTTGTGAAAATATGCATTTTTGAACATTCGATAAGTGCATTAAATGCTTTCAATAGTTCCCAGTAAGAAATTTCGCGACAACACATTGACAACACCACGCCAAGCGAGAGCAAGTTGTGACGAAAAAATGACATCCTTTGCCGCCGCATTAAGCTGTTTTCCAGCAGCACAGTTTGCGCATCCTTGCATGAATGCTGGTCTTAATATTGCAGTACGAAAATACAGAATATTGGCGGTAAATTTGCAGCACGTTCATTGCTGGGTTATTGCAGCATTGCGGCAGGAAATTTAGAATACGCTATTCGGCAAGGTGAGAGCACATTGGCGGCATGCTGTGACGTTCCCTGCCGGCATATTTAGAACACACCGTAACGCTCCTTCGTCGGCATAAACGAGACCTGCTATTGCGGAGTTGGGAACGGCTAAATGGGGTTCTGCATTACCGGTAGCTGGACAAGTGGGAACAAAAAGAGGGCAAAATAAATCATTTTATTGAATACAATCGCATACACGTACCGGCTCGTGTGTGCGACGCCCGCGTATGACTGAGGACTACGCGTCATGCCCGAAATTATTTTTTTCCGAAAGTACGAGGGCTGGGATTCGAATCCGCAACTTCACGATGGGCTGGTTAGAAGACAAGCACGCTAACCACTCGACCATCCAACTGGTTCAACTTATATAACTAATTTGAGGATCATGACATTTGTCGTAGCAAATCTGCCTATGGTTATAATCATGTACCTTGTTTTTGCCGGCAATGGAACGTCACAGCGTGCCGCCAACGTGCCCTAACCTTGCCGGAATAACGTATTCAAATTTTCCGTCTCAATGCCGCGATAACTTGCCTCGTTTTTACCGGAAACGGAGCGTCACAGCGTGGTGCATTTTATGACTGAAACGCGATAGAAAGATGGAATCACTCGAGATCTGGAGCTTGCCGCATCAGTACCGTTGTTGCAGCAGGTAATTGTTGCGTATATATGCTGCAAACTTGCCGTCTTGGCATCACACATTTATTTCGCCAAACAACGCACTGTGGCGCAAATTTGCAGCTTAATGTGGAAGCAAAAGAGAGCACATTGGTGTCACGATGTGCCGCTATATGCAGTCCCCTTGCCGCTATAATGCTGACAGGTGATGGCAGAACCAGGAGACAAATGGACAATGCGTTCCACATCAGCTGACTAGTCAACCCAAGCTCACAAATTTTTAGACAAAGCTTTCTCGTAGATAGTGTTTTTTTTCTGGGAAAACCTGTGCGAGTTTTCAATTTATTGTTCACGGTAAAGAGTATGTTTTCAGGTATCTCACAATTTTTGTATTGAAAAATATTTATAAATGTGGCGGATCCAATGGTTTGTGCAGTCCGCTGTTTGAATAACGTCTTTCGCAGTGACCACCGCTGCTCGGAAACAAATCATCCGTAATAAAAAAATCAAAAGCATTTAGTTATTGCATGAAATAATCTAGTGCGTGGACGAAGGATTCAATAAAAGATTCATTTTTGGACAAATGGCCACTGTCCAAAGTGAAAGTATCGATTTTCGGTGAAAAAGATGCTCTATTTTCGTTGATAAAAAAAAATCTATGCATCGAAAAAAAATTCCTCCTTTCAAGGACTGCTTTTTGATGTGTAAGAGAAGTTTGCAAAATTTGAAGTTGATCGGTGCAGTGATTTTTGAGACATCGTGAAATTTATAGGATTTTGACAAAATCCTATAAACGCCCATAACTCTCTCAATTTTGACGTGTCGATTTCAAATTTTAAGGGAATATTTTTGAAATGTTATTCTTTAAGAATCCGTTCGAAAACCAAAAATCGGTATTTTCAAAAATTCCAACTAGGTTTGAGCCCTTAAGGTATTCCGTTCACGAACCCGCATATTCAACAATCAACTGATCTTTGTCTCTAATCAAGTAAAAATACATCCCAGTATACTGGTAAAATTTCCGTTACCGAACTTTCAACGAAAAATTACGTCTCTAAAAATCGTCTCATTTATACGGCACTTTATCGAGATGACACGCTGGCCACATTTCTATCGAATCATTTGTACACTAAATAACTCTGTATGCATGAAATAAACTCCTCAACGCGTGTAAACAATTCTAAAGATTCCGTAACGACAATAAAAACCGGGGGACGCTGAATCTATAAAGAAAATTTGAATCATAAAACTTAGAAAAATGTGACTAGCAGAAAAATGTTCGTAGCTGCGACGTTTCAGAGAAAATGTAAAAATGTCTAAATCTACAAAAATTGCGCGTTTTTTTGGATTCCAGTTTCTCGTTAGGTATAATCGTTGATTGTGACTTATTTTCATTAAGCACCACTGTAATTTACCAATGATTCAGAAGGGCCCTCCTTACGCCCCCACAAAACACGGCCCTTCGCGAGAGGAATGCCTTAATTTTTTTCAGGAAAAACAAAACGTCACACCTTGTCTTATATTCATCTTCGAAAAGGAGAGGTTGTCAATTGTCAAATTCAGATTCGATTCATACTGCGTGTAATGAAAGCTCATGGCCAGAGGTGTTATGTGGCAAAGCAGTAAGATGCGCTTCGTCGCCATTGTCGAGAAAATCGGCGTTGAAATATTCCGTTGCGTTCAAATACTTTTTACATAAAGAAAATTTCAAAGGAGCGCCTGGCGCAGCGGGCAAGCTTTCTGCTTCATAAGCCCGTCGTCCCCGGTTCGAATCTCGCTGCTGGCAACTTTTTTTGAATTAAAATGTGTATACAGATAATTCCATTATGTTGTTCGCAAACAAAGTTATATTTCAAAAATAGAAATACTTGCTGCGGCAGGTATGAAATACAAATATCGTTACTCGACCGCTACAGGTGAAGGACACATGTTCTTTCCCGCACAAGGGGACGGGCGGATGGAAACGAGACGCCGTACACCAGCGTAGTTGCCTGCTAACTTCGAAAAAAGATAGAAGCGGTCCCTAGCACAACTTGTAACAGCGTCGAAAATCAGTGTGTACGTGAGAGTTTTGTTCTACCCGATTAAAAAACCAAAAAAAAAACGGAGGTGGGAAATCTGATAGTGACCCGGGCCCTTCGCATGAAAGTGATGTGATCGAAGATTTGATACACAGTGAAATGTCCGAACAACAATTGAAAGATGCGTTGGTGTATTTTGAAAGCCTCCACTTTACAGTGGAGGCTTTCAAAATACACCAATACACCAATCTGCTGCGATAACCTCATCGCAGCAGAACCGTCTCCATCAATCAACGAAAAAGCTATGTTAATAGGGCCAGAAATGTTCCAGAATATCTTGCAAATGCTCGTCGGAAAAACCCTTATTCTTGATGAGGAACTGATATCTACGAATGAAATCTACAACAGTGGTGCCGACGAAGAAGTTGAAATGAATCTCATCGCCAACGCATCATCAGACGAATACGAACCGGACGAGACGAGAAAAAAGTGTATGACTTCATTCCTCTGGATTACAAAATTAGATCTGCCACTTTGGCCACAGAACATCCAGGCTGGAGTCTCAAAAATCTACAAAAAAGGGTGCTCTCGTTTCAAAAATATGCGCTATTTATCCAGGTGGCAAGAGCAAATTAAAAGTAGCGGTAGCAAATTTGATAAATATTGGGCCGTCGATTCATGGACACATGATCGCTTCGTAGAAGCTCGACGAAACTTCCAGCAAATTACGACCAGAAACTTGCAGCAGTGGGCTTTAGGCGCTGCAAGTCAGTTCCCAGATTCCGAATTCAAAGCTTCAAAACCATGGGTCACCGAATTTAAAAAGAAGCATCGGATTCGGCAACGGAAAATCACAAAATGTGTTTCCCGGAAAGAGACGGCTACCCTCCACGAAACATTGTCCGCAGCGGACACATTTCGGATCCAGACGCGAACGTTGATACCCAACTTCGACAAAGATTTCATAATTAATACAGATCAAACAGGTACGTGGAGAGCTGTTCACAAATTTCATATGACACGATACAATATGATAATATGATATATGATAGACAACACAGATTTCTTTCCGAAAATACTGCCATAGTAGTAACGGTATGTTTGTATTTTGTTTGTCAGGGTGCCAGTAACACGTACTGGCACGTGGTACCAGCACCACGTTAAAGAGAAGTCTCGCCGAAAAAGGGTCAAAGTCCGTCCTAGTACAGCGACAGGACATGAACAAGGTGACACATTCGTATACGGCACAATATTCTTTCACCATATCTGGACGAGTCATGCCTTTTCTTTTCGTATGCCTCTAAGGGTCTCAGGTACGATTAGACCCAGAGTGCAGAAGACGGTCAAAGAGTACGCCAAGAAGTATACCAACGTTGTTATTACATCCTCCAAATCCGGTAACCTCACAACGGGTTTGTACAAGGGCTTCTTGCGCGATGCGTTGAAACCATACGTACAAAACGAAAAATGTCTCCTGCTGATCGACTCTTGGGGTGGGCAAACGAACCCGGACTTGTACGATGAGATGTTTCAGGACGATAAAAAGTTACCAACGTGCACTATGAAGGTCATTCCTACAAAGTGCACTACCCCAACCGTGTGACGTGTACTTTTACCGGCAGGTACAATACCCGATCAAGCGCCTTCAAAATTGTGCTTATTTAATCGAGCAAGAACGTGAAATCAATTCCAGAGAGTCCACCACCAATTGTCTTCTCCGATTTATTTTCCGATACGATACGCGTGGTTTGTATCACGCCTGACGGACGAGGGAACAGTTTTTTTTAATGTAAATCAGGAGTGTTTCTCCACAGATAATTGAAAAAACAATTGTTCTTGTAAAAACGCGTCGTTTATCAGATGTGCTAGAGATGTCGTGCTGTCTTTATGCTTTCCATGTTTTTATGATAACTATCACTCTGGTTCGTGCGACACTCCGACTACTTCATCTCGCTAATTGTAAATGATCTGCAAGTATATACGGAAGTTTTCAATAAATTGTACCCACTTGAATGTTATTCGTGATATTGTGTTTAATTTCTAGTGTTTTTTGTATGAAACAACTATAAAATATACTTTTGTTTACGAACAACATAATGAAGTTCGAAAGCGTCGGTTTTTCCATGACAAACGGCATTTAAAAAACTTATTATAGGCATAATTGTTGAAACTGATTGCCGGGAATTATCTGTACACACATTTGAATAAAAAAAAGTTGCCAGCAGCGTGATTCGAACCGGGAACGACGGGCTTATAAAGCAGAGAGCTTGCTCGCTGCGCCACGCCGTCTTTGACATTTTCTTTACGTAGAAAGTATTTGAACACAACGGAATATTTCAATGCGGATTTTCTCGACAACGGTGAAGAAGCGCATCTTACTGCTTTGCCACATAACACCTCTGGCCATGAGCTTTTATTACACGCTGTATGAATCAAACCTGAATTTGACAATTGACAGCCTCCCCTTGTGAGGGTTGTTAATCCGAAAAAGTCAGCTACTCTCCCGCCCCCGTCTCACGTGTTACAGCTTTCACTCTGCTTTACGGCCGATCGGTAAATAACGTGGGTCAAAGTATTCCCCTACACTGATTACATTTCGAGCATACGACGAGAAACTCCGTTCGTTATTTCACGACGCTCAACATGATGCTTTACTATATTTCCGAAACATGAGTGGTTCGAGGGACAAACTTTGAATCGGCACCCGGCTACCCTGTCTCTCTCTCGCGTGAACATTGATGGTCGCAGACGTTCGCAGCTGAACGAAGCGGGAGTTGCGAGGGGCGAGGTGCAATTAAACATGTTTCGATTTAAGTACAAATTGATTTAATTATTGCTCGAGACTCCACGCTATTATTCTCGTGTTCGGCAGCGTTACAATACACAGGCGTCAAAGAGTATGGCAAATTTTTCGATCGGCGCATATGAATATCGAACGCGCGAAAGAGCAGAATAAAAGAGTTCGCGTCGGACGGTATAGCGAGTATATAATCGCGAAATTCAATTATAACGGACACGCGTAACGCGAGAGTTTCGCGGTTACTTGACGATGCGAACGATCCCGAGCTCTCGAGCTAGAGATGCGGCACAAATAACGAGCTGGAACCTCGGAGGAAGGGACGAGGGAGGAGGGATGAGGGACGATTTTTTTCCAACAAAAAGTACCTTAGCTGCGCGTCGTCAGTCGTGTCATTTTTGCGCCTCGCTAAATGCATAAAATACGTAATAATTATCGACCATTCGACAAATCGATCGTTAAAAAATATCGCGAATTCTCTTTTTCGTCAATTTCCTTTAAAATTCTATTCAGTCTATCGCACATCGTTTGATTCTCAAGATCAACGCGGTTCCGCTATATCAGCAGCGCGAGATGCGCGTGCCCGAGAGGGAGGGTCCGGGGGAGTAAAGGGAGGGCTTAATACTTGGCTACTGTATCAAAAACTCGTTTTTCGATTTTCCGCCATTGGTTATTCTTTTTTCTTCTCTCTTCTGGCTTCTGTTTGCCGGAATTGCGTTTGTCGATTCGGAGCCCCGAGGGAAGTACGCGCACAGCTTTTCGTTAATTTTGTTCTCTTTTCTTTTTCCGCCACTCGTCGTTTAAGCGTCGATTGAAATAGTCGCAACGTCATCGGGAATTCGGGCAAGAGCCGCGAAAGGATAGAGGGGCGCAACGTTAAGAAGCGTACGTTTCCCTAAACCGGCGTTGAAGATGATGATAAGCCGTCAACACGCCACGTTTCTTCTTGTGCAATCGACAGAGAGCTGGTTCCTGGCCGGATGCAGCGGGGATTTTCGCCTCGAGGGGCTCGATCGTTGCGTCCTTGTCGGGATGAACGAAGAAGGCGATCGAGTGGCGTCCCCGACCGTAATGCTCCGGCACGACGATACGATGCTTGAGCGCCTGAAGCTGCTGATTCGTCCAATTGGCTAGTATGTCACCGGTCTTTATCAATATGGCACCCGGCAGATGGCCCACCCGTCCCCAACGACCACCGCTCAACGTTTGAATCTCGAGACCACCCTCGGTGTCCTGTACGACAAATAACCGACACTGAAGTTAAGCACTGTTCTATTTTGTTCTTTCACCTGTCTGTGCTTTTCACGCATTCGTCTTGTCATTGCGAATTACATTCACAGGTATCAACGGTACCGTGATCCATTTCGGGATGGAGATTCGAGGCTGGCACTTTACAATGTTACAAAAGAAAACGAGCAATCGAATCAACAATTTTGCTACAATCGTGGAGGTTGCGTGGGATCGAGACAGGCAAGGCAGAGCAAATATAATGTCGAAGTTTACATCGTTGGAACGCAACGAACCTTAGTTCTTTTTTCTTTCTTATTGCCAGAGTTGGGCGTAATTCTATTTATAAATACGAATACGAATTTATTCACATCGTCATTTCCATGTAAATATAAATACAAATTTATTTATACTTCACTTATTTGTATTCACATGCATGCATACAAATACAATTGTATTCACAAATATTCTGTACATACAAATAAATTCACAGAAAAAATGGTGAATTCTTACAAAAAATCCTGTGAATTAAAAAAAATTCACAAAATAAGTTGTGATTTTTCTCGTATTTAAGACAAATTCAAATCAAATTCACAATTAGATTAAAATTTATACCAAAAGTGAGTTCGTACGTATTTTGAGAGAAAAGATTGCGTCGAGGCAAAGAAATTGCACAAAAAGTTTTGTGCAAAAATTTCTTTGCCTCAACACAATGTTTTCTCTCAAAATACGTAAGAACTCACTTGTGGTGTAAATTTTAATATAATCGTCATGAATTCGATCTTAATTTTCTTCAACTTGAGGAAATTCACAACTCATTGTGTGAATTTTTTCATATTTATAATGTAATATTTGAAACTCACAACTTTTTTTGCAAACATTTCTTTACTTTGACGCAATGCTTTCTCTCAAAATACGTAAGAACTTACGTTTGGTGTAAATTTTAATATAATCATTGTGAATTTGATTTTAATTTGTCTTAAATACGAAAAAAAATCACAACTTATATTGTGAATTTTTACGTATTTACAATTTTTTGTGAATACATTTGCATTCATAGATTTTAATGTGATTTTTTTTAATTCACAGGATTTTTTGTAAATATTCACAATTTTTTCTGTGAATTTATTTGTATGTTCAGAACATTTGTGAATACAATTGCATTTGTACGCATGCATGTGAATACAAATAAGCGAAGTATGAATAAATTCGTATTTATATTCACATGAAAATCACGATGTGAATAAATTCGTATTCGTATTTATAAATAGAATCACGCCCAACTCTGATTATTGCTCACATTTTCCCGCCGATTTAGGGTACGAAAATCACTCAAAAGATTTTCCTCATTCGTGTTAGAGATCCACGGTCACGGGATTGGTCTATAAAAAATTATAGGTTGTGATAAAAATGGTGGAATTTTAAAAATTGTGAAGAACTTTCATTGCATTCCACCGAGGCAAATTTCTACGCCATGAGAAAATTCATCTTGGAGCTTCGTCACAGTGTCAACAAACTGGGATGAATTATGGATCATCTCAGTGCCGCTGCGAAAATCCTGTATTGAAATTTCCATCCTTGGAATGCAACGAAAATTCTTTTTTATTCCCGCACTTCTGTTTGTTATCCGAAATCTTTTTTCGTCTACTGACGTCGTGAATCTTTAATAAGGAGATGAAAAAAAAACGTTCGAGCAATTTTCGCAGGTCAAACGGAGAAACAAAATTGAGGAATTTCTGTCGCATTTCAACGGTGCGAGTTTCAATATCATGGGGGCCGTCCATAAATTACGTCATTTTATAATAGGCGAGAGCGTCTGGTCGTCGGATGACAGTAACGATAATTGGATTATGACCATGGGAAGATTTCAGGGGGGGATAAAAAATCGGCAAAAGTCGATGACGTAATATATGGACGGCCCCACGGGAAAATACGACAATGGACGCGAAATTCAAAGTAGGTTTTTGAAGAATTCGTCATCGAGCCAATCGACGAGTGGGTGAAAAAAGTATTGACGCACCTCGCTTTTTCTGTTTCCTGGGCATTTTCATTAAGGGGTTACCCCCACTTGCGATTTTGAAAAAATGGATTTTTTTTATTGCATTTTTTTAAAGTGCAATTTGAAGTGCATTTTTTTTTGATGCCCGGAATAGATGACTCTATGTAAGTTTACAAAAAAAAATATTTTCTTCGTGTAAAGTGAAATTGAAACTTTAAACGCGTTTTTCTCAAAATGGCATTTCTGAAGTCGGTGACCAAGATTACTCGAACACTAATGAACCGATCTTCTTGAAATTTTGCAGGCTTATTTAATACATAAAAATGTAGTCTTTAATCGTTCGATTTTTTTTCGAAAAAAATGGCCGTTTTATAGCCAAAAAACGGCCGTTTTTTTTTTCGTTAAAATCGAACCATTAACTTTGACTGTCCGCCATTTTGTGAAAAATGAATATTTTTTAAAATCCTTCGATTAAAGACTAGTTTATACTTATATTTGACTAAATCCATCCGCATTTTTTTTTTCAGATGATCCACTTCGCCGCAATGTTGGTCACCGCAAACCGTGTATATAAAAACATTATTTCATTGACGGCCATTTGCCACTAAACAATGTAATATTTTTCAATAAAAAAATTACTGAAAGTTCTTCAAGATGTGTTCTTTAAGATGGTATATTGATCGATTAAAAAAGTTTTGTAGTTTTCTTTAAAAAAATTCACGAAAAAGGCCTTTTTTGCGCTACAAGTGGGGGTAACGCCTTAACGCACATTTACATCTGAAATGCGTTATCGAATGAGATAAGCTTCAAAAAGTATCTTCAAAGATACTTTTCGCAGATAATCAAAAGATTTTTTAAAACATTTTTCGTTTTAAGCGATTTGTGCAAATCCCTTCTTTTTTTTTTACTGACTTTAAGCTCGTATCTCAGGTTGAGTCCTTTTTATAATAGCTTGTGAGCATAATTTTTCAGGATACCTGAGCGAGAAGGGTGAATGTGCCGTAGTCGCAGCGTGCTCCGTAGCGCGTAAGGCCAGACTCGGGGGTGCCAGATGGTGGATAGTAGAGAAGACGAAGAGCCGTGTCGTTGCCTTCTTTGAGCATATGGGCGTGCTTGCTCGGCATAAATTCGGGCGGTTGATCCAGACCGACCGAGAGAGCCTGTGAAACAAATGTTCGTTCTTTAAAAAAACAAAGTACGACCTCCGAAGACCTGGACCCGAAAGGACGGGATAACGAGCGAGAGAAGGAGGAAATGAAGTCGAGGATGGGCAAAAATAAGGAGAGACAGAGGACGGAAAGGAGGGCACAGCGCAAGAAGACGTACGGTCAGCAGCATTGCCGAAAGTTGTTTAAAGTCCCTGGCGAGTTCTTGCACCGCTGTACGAAACCCGGGCACGTCATCCTCCGGAAGTACTCCGTCATTTCCGGTCACTATGAAGCTGTGTCTGGCCTCTTTGTCGACCGGGGCTGAAACACTGTTAAGGCAGCCATGGTCGAAAATGTTGTTTGCACACTGAGCTATTTTTTCTTCGTCTCAAATTGGATTGGCTATCGCATGGTTGGGTTAATTGGTTGGCTACCATTGGACTGAGAAATCTAGTCTTTCTTCATGGATATTGATTAATTACGCGGCCAAACGAAAATCAAAACTTACTTCTCCGTTTCCGGTTTGACGTATCCGTGACTAGAGGGTGCGACGCACTGGTACTTGGCACGAGAATTCTCTGGCAAGTCGCAGAAAGCGTCCAAGGCTCTGTACACGGCCTTCATCTGCAACACAAAGAGAGAAAGAGATATATATGTACATGCCCACACACACACACACACACACACACACACACACACATGTGTATCTATAGAACGGTCAGCGAGAAGGGAAGCGCTTGCTCGAGACTGAGAAAATTATAGAGAACGTCCCTCGAAAAGTGACGCGAGCGTTTCGAGCGAGAAAATCGAGTATGTAGTCCGTTTCGTTCTTCATTTTCAGAAAAGTCGTATACTCCGGGAGCACTGTGGGACGTTTGCTGAAAATTCGTTTCCGAGTTTTCTCCTGAACGACAAATGTTTCATAACATAGAGAAGGTCGATTTTCATTGTTCCGTGGTCTATTAACTCCGCGAGCAGAAACGGTCTTTTCTCTTCGCTTCGGAGCAAAAGTAATTCGGGAGAAATCGTGAAACTAGAAGTTTGGCAGTCCGAACGTTTCCCGTTTTTCACAGTGAGTGCGAGGAATGGAACTGTTTTGCAGATTTCAATGTTTCTTTCGGAGGGTTGGTATTTCGCAAACAAAAACAACTGCTCTGTAAGAACAAGAACAGAGTTTGCTTGCGATCCAAAACACCTTGGGGATAATTTTGCCGCGCGATTTTTAACCATCGTGCGTGTAAAATGTCTCTTTGAGGTGGTGTTAGGGAGATATGGGTGCGTGGTAGCACTAGCAGCGCTGACGGCAGAACGTCACATCACCTTAGGTTAGGCCACTCTAGAGTCCGAAAATTAGGCTTTTGGGGATTTTTTTTTCAGAAAAACTACAAAATAAATCGAGATTACAAAAAAGGGTGTTTATCATGCATATCAGTGACTGTATACAATAATTTTTTTGAAGCGATTAATTTCAAAATGGCGGCTGTCCAGCGTTCATCTCAAAACTGCATTTTTTAAGTTGGCCGAAAACATAACTCAGACAATTTTCAACCGATTCACTTGAAATGTTGAATATATCTTGAAAAATACATTGTCTATGGAAGTACGTAGGATTTTGTTTATATTGCATAGTTCATTTATTATTAACAATTGTATGACGAAATTTTTCACTTACCAAAAATTTGCCTAAAAAATCGTCAGTTAATTGTTAATAACAAATGAACTATGCAATATAAAAAAAAAAATCCTACGTGCTTCCATAGACAATGTATTCTTTAAGATATATTCAAAATTTCAAGTGAATCGGTTGAAAACTGTCTGTGTTATGTTTCCGGCCAACTTAAAAAATGCAGTTTTGAGATAAACGCTGCACAGCCGCAATTTCGAAATTAATCGCTGCAAAAAAAATTATTGTATACAGTCACTGATATGTATGATAAACACCATTTTTTGTAATCTGGATTTATTTTGTAGTTTTTGTGGGAAAAAAATCCCCAAAAGGTCTATTTTTCGGCCTCTAGAGTGGCCTAAGGCCTTAAGGATTGTCCGTGCATTCTTAGTACTTTGCGATAAGATTAAAATCTGAAAGATCAACCGTATTGAAGATGCTAAGAACATTGGTTTCGAATAATGAAAATGCCAAAAATGTATAAATAAATTGTTTAAACAAAAATTTGTTCGAAAAATCTCCGGTAAACTTGATTTCTTGTGACAATAAATGAATTATGATATTTTTCTGAATACATATGATTTTTTAAAGAATTTTTTCTCTATTTCGAAAATCCCGTTTTTAGAATTTTTCCGAGGCTGTGCCTATGACACTGTTCGTTCAATACCCCGAACACTTCTTGGATTTGATATGAAACATTGCTCCGAAAACATATTGAAAATTTGCGACTCTTCATGCATTTTTTTTAATAAAAAAAATTAAATTAAAATAGAAAGAAAATTCTAAAAAAAATTCATACCTATTCAGAAAAATCTACGATTTCATTTTTCAATATAAAACGGTAGTTCACCGGACATTTGTAGAATAATTTTTTTTTCAACAATTCACTTATACCTTTTTTGCATCATTATTGCCGGAAATTGATGTTCTTGGCATCTTCAATGTGGTTGATTTTTTTTTTAATTTTAATCTCATCGCAAAGTACTCAAAATTCGCACCGAAATTCACTTTTGGTAGGAAATGTACGGGCAATTCATCCTTAAGGGGGGTTTCTACTTTGTTGGGCCAAAAATGTTCGATTTTCCACTAATTTTTCATGCGAAAAATATTGAATATAGAATGCTAAGCGGTCTTCATTGAACATGATAATATTTTTTAAAGTTTGAAAAAACATGGTGCTGGGAAGACCCACGTATGTCCCTAGATGAGCAATCGTTTGTTTCTTTCGAAATTTCTCGTTTTTTTCGAAATTTGGCAGGCACGTGTACAACAATCGTCTTTATTAGTTGAACTAGAATTATCCGAAAATATTCAAACGTTTTTATTTTATGAACAAAAAACGGCAAAAATGTTTGGTAAAAAAAATAAACGTCCCCTTTGATCGCTCATTATTTTTTTCAATTTTTCTTCTTTATTCCAGTTCGAATTATGCACAATATTGTACAAAGTAAAAATACGTTTCATTTTCTTTGCTTCAGACCGCCTGTTTAAGACATAGGACTTCCGCAAGCGAAGAATATCATCGCCGGCGCACCGACATACGTGGCTCCTCCCACTCCCAGTACCATGTGTCGTCAAACTTCAAAAAATATTATCATCTTCAATGAAGACCGCTTAGTAAACATACCAAATTTCAACATTCTATATTTAACACGTTTTCTGCCAGGTAGACCACCGACGACCAGACCCTGTCCTGTATCGAGCCGTCACGTAGGCCACCGGCGATGTTGGAGCAGAGCTGATTTCGAAACGGAAACCTATGGAACCCTGCTGCGAAACGAACCCTAACTAATATCGTAGTTTAAGTTTTAACGTAACGCATCAATTTTGACCAAGAAGTTTTTATGTAATTTTTCTAATTTACACTATGGCAGAGAACGTGTTAATATTTTTCGCATAAAAAATTGGTGAAAAATCGAACATTTTTTGGCCCAATAAAGTAGAAACCTCCCGTAACGGGTCACACTTAACTCGTGGCCGGAATAAAAGAGGACTTTTCGGGATTTTTTTTTTTGGGAAAACGTATGCAGTTTTCATTTTTTTACATTGAAGAGTATGGGTTTGAGTATCTTTCGTTACTTTTGTATTTGAACATATTTATAAATATGGTGGATACAATGGTTTATGCAGACCGCCGTTTGAAAAACGTCCTCCGCGGTGATCACTGCTGCTCGGAAACAAATCATCCGAAATGCGTTTGATTTTTTCATTTCGGACCAGGGATTTAACGAAATATGGATTTTTGAAAAAATGGTCACAGTGCCAAAGTTAAAGTATCGATTTTTGATTAAAAACGCTCTATTTTTGTTGATAAAAAAAAACTATGCATCGAAAAAATGCCTTCGTTCAAGCACTGCTTTTTGATATGTAAAAGAAGCTTGTCAAATGTGAGTTCGCCGGTTCGCGGAACCGAAATATAGACGCCCATAACTCCCTGAATTTTGAAAGGATCGATAAAAAAAATTTCGGAAAATATTTTTGAAATGTTATATTTTGCCAATTCGACGAAAACGAAAAAAAAAAAACAATATTTTCAAAAATTTCACCTAATCTTTAAGTGAGCCGGCTCGCTCAGTCGGTAACGAAACCTGTAATCAACTTTTTTCAAAGCTGTTTAAGATTTGGGGGGGGGGGGGTAAATACGTAAGGTATTTTTTGGCGTTTTTATTTTATTTTGTCATATGAATGCTTTATGGGCCTGGCATCGATGATTCTGTGTAAGTATATGAAAAGAAACACGCGTTAATTGATGTTTAATTTTTTATTTTCTAGTGTAGAAATGTTTGAAACTTTTAAACGCGTTTTTCTCACACTTAGCATTTTCAAAGGCGGTGAACTCTCTCGCCCAAAATCTACTGCACCGATCCTTTTGAAATTTCACACAGTCTTTCTACACATAAATTACAAAGTGACGCAGTCGACTTTTTAAAATTTTTTATAATTTTAATTTATTTTACAATAACAAAATTTCCAATTTTTTAAATGAAAAATCGGTATTTTGACTTTTAAGTGTAGCCAAAAATAAAAAAAAACGATAAAAACACACCCGACAGCGTTACCTTCAGGAACTTATCAACTAATGAAATCTTTTTGCTTTTTTTATTTTAGATGATCCAGTGATGAGTTATGCGGTTCACCGCAATGTAACTTTTTTTTTAGGCGTCTGCGAAGATTTGCTGTCAATGGCTCATTTCTGTATAATTATTAATGAAAATTTTACAGAATATTCTTCAGATGTCCTTTTATTATATACCAATTACATAAATAAATATATATTAACTGTGTCGTCAAAAAAATGATCGTAAATATGCTTTTCGTCATTGCGAATTAACCTTTACGCCCCCCCCCCCCCCGCCCCCCTTAAAAAAAGGGGCTAAGTTTTGTGCCTTGCACCTAGCGCCCTTCAATCATACATACTTTAAAACTTGTTCTCCTCCGAAAATTGCACCGAGTTTCGAAAATAATTGAAACTACTAGATAATCCAACAAAAAACGTGTTTCATATCACCTAAAGATTCGCAGCAGCGAGCCGCGATAAGGATATTTATTATGGCGACTTCTACTTGATCGACGATATCGACCCGTCTCGCCTCGAGATCCGTTGTAAATATCACTATATTACGATATATTACCATATCACTATATAACGTCGAGGAACTCGTTTTCGTTGCCTTTTCGACACATTCGACGTTACACTTGATGAGTTACTGCGTCTTGAACAATATACGACAGGTCAAATTTGATGTCTTTCTTCTTACGTCGACGAAAAAGTAAACAATGCTTCACAGTCGAACCGAGAACCAACGCCACAAAGTCATTATTTCCGTTTCACCAACTCTCAAATTTTGATTTTTCTTCAAAGTTGACGTAATTTTCGTGCTCATTTGGCGATTTGCCATGAGAGAGTCCCTTGGAGAAACACGGGAAGAGAAGTTAACTTTTCGGCACGTTTTTTCACGTTGTTAGGAAAATATCGATCTTTGAATTGGTGAAAACTTAAAGTGCAATTGGATGATTTCGTT
>OX101783.1:31768936-31796436 GCA_944452715.1 Ophion slaviceki
ATAAAAACAAGAATTGTCGATGAATGGTACTGTCGTGTACTTTTTTAGAAAGTCTATCTAACGAGAAACATCACTTAAGTGTCGACCGACGATTTCGTTGAAACTCATATATGTGACAAAGCATTAGAAACTATTACACTTGTATTTTTTCTTATCGGCGGAAAATCGGTTCTGAGGAGGAAAACCACACCTTTAAAGAAAGGCGTGTCAGCCTTTAATTAATTTTTTTTTCAATACTTCTATAGTGGATTTTTCATCGGTTTACATTAGAAAAATGTTGGTTTTTGTTTTACTTACATCGGTGGACTGCTTGTAGCTGAAACAGCAAAATCACCCCTCGACACACCTTTCTTTAAGGGGTCGTTTAGCTCCTCAAACCGTTTTTCCGGCGATAAAAAAAATACGTATCTAATAGTTTTCAATGCTCTATCGCATATATGAGTTTCAACAAAGTCGGAGGCGGACACTTAACTGATGTTCCTTATAAGGCGGGAAACCAGATTACGAGCACGTTTTTTAAAGTAATTTTCATGGGTTTTTTTTACAAGGAATGAATGAATAGAATTTATTCAAAATTTGGGAATACTTTATACATATTTTCAAACAAATATTTTAATTTTTGCGTAGCTTTTCTTCTAAAAATATGGAACATATAACCTGCCACCCATCGAAGGTTACCATCAAACTTTGCTGTTTGTGTACAATCTGGAGGCCACAGTTTTCATCGGGAATCAATAGGGTTTGAAGATTACTTTAAGAATATGTTTTCCTTGTATATGAACCTAACTCTGACAAAAAAATTGAAAATTGCATTTTCTAAAGGTTTTTAAATAAAAGGGTATAATTTTTGCCATTGTGTTATAACATTTTTTGCTATAAAAAATATACTTTAAACAATGATATTACTCCAAATTTAGGTTCATATAGAGCGTAATTATATAAAGAAACTAACTATAACTTTACAAAATTATAGGTTGGAAACTTTTTGAGCTAGATTGTACACAACTTGAAAAAAAGTTGTTTCGAGAAAAACGCGTTCGAAAAAGAAATTACCGAAAAAAATATTCAAAGCAGTAATGAATTATTTATACTCTTTTGGGAACATATTTCGGAATAGTTTTACCAACAATTTCTGGAATTAAGAAAAAACGATTTTTCGAGTCATCTAAACTGGCTTCTCGCCTACAGTTAAAATTTCGAGCAATAGGATGAAAACTGCTTGACTTATGCGTTTTCCCGATTTCCAAACCGAGAAAAACGCGTTTAAGGAGGCTGCTCAGGGTCTTTGTGGGGCAGGCGGCAAGAGGGGGACGCAAATGCTTAAACACGGGCGTCTGTAACGGCTGCCAACCCCGAATAATCAAATTTTCGTTTACGTAAAATAAATAAATTTCAGCTAATAATGTGCGAAATGCATATAATTGACTGTTTAGAAATGTTATTAATCTTTTTTGTTTATTCACATCGCGAATAAGTTATTAACCAAGTTGAAATGTGGCAAACGCGCAATTTAGTTCTCGGTAACTGTTATCACAGAGTTCAGATACGAACGCTACATCGTGAGTGCGTAGCTGTCAAACATCCTTCGCGAATTCCGTTTTTTTTTGTTCGGCGAAAATGAAAAGATGGAAGGGAAAAATGCAAACCGAAAAACAGTACAATCGACGCTTGGAGCAAGTACAACCTGGAAAGCGACGGGAAAAAGTAGTTGAGCCGGAAAATGAATGCGCAGTCGAGGGACGACGCGTAATTGATTTGAAGGTTATGTCGAAACACATGCACTGCGGCTTCTGTAAAGAATGATTCAAAATATTTAAATACTCTTTATGAAACCGCGGTAATAAATTTATAGCAAGGAAGCAATAGTTTGCGCGTTTCAAATTTTGGCGCCTTTTCAAAATGGCCGACTTGACAGCAGCGTTGCCATGTGCCGTAGGGCGCTTTATCGTTTTACGCGAATCAGCTGAAATTTCCTGTTTTATTTCACGAATATCTCGATAACGAGAGACAAAACGCTGTACTCTTCGTTGAAATTATTCATAAAAATCTCAAGAATTTTTTCCGCCTATTTCCATTCAATTCGTACTATTTTTATTATGTTGCGACAGTCGTATTAGAGTTCTCGGGAAGCTTTTGCTATGTTGCCCATGTATAAGAGCCTAACTTCAATAATTAAGTGCTCAACAATCACGCAGACGAAGTACTTGAAATTTTACACGGTGTCGTAACACCTGTTCGCAATTATCCTCAATAAATTTCCGAAAACTCTTACTATTTCGCGATAGCTGAGCAACCTCCTCATAGTTTCGAAACTGATTTAGGAGCTAACGCCCACGCGACGGAATTGAAGCTCCCATTTGAATTATGCGTGTACCCACGGAGACATTTTGGTCTTCAGTTGTTCTAACGTTGTATATTTTTCTTACGACAAGTGGACCAAACGATTCCAAATTGCTGCTTTCACCGTCTAGTAGGCTGTTTTCTGCGTTTCGGAGCGCTCGAAAGCGCTTCGAATAATGAGCTTTAAAAATAATAAATAAAAATGTTCGCGTACAATTTTGTATTTTTTTTTGCATCATCCCTTTTGTATATCATTTTCGCGATGTTTACACATCATTTTAACCAATAAAAAACACGCCCCAAAACCGATAATTTGGAGCACCAGACGTTTTTATTACCCGACCTTATTTTCGCACTTTGGCGGCTGCACTTTGAATGGGACACCCTGTATGTGTACACGGCGCATGAATATACGATTACGTACCGGCCGTGTGTTTCTGCATACAGGATCGAGTTTGTCATCACGGGCAAGTCACGTGATTCGTCACGTCAATATTTTTTCTTAATATTTTGTTTTTTCTTCTCGCACATGACGTGCTTTCGACGCAAATTTTCACTCGCCGATAAGCGACGGTAGCAGAGTTAGGCGCGAAAATGTTTTCATCCGCACGTGCACCGAGAGCAATAAATAATCGAGGCTCAACTGTGAGAAACGAACATAAAATGTCACAGTGTCGTGTAACGAAAATTACGAGAGGAAACAAAGTAATAGTAAAAAAAAATAACGAAGAATATTAAATGAAAAGAGGAACAACGAAACGATATTTGTGACTACAATCCTAGCATCATTGATATTTCGATGTACAAAATTCTTCGTTGCAGGAAGTTCATTGGTCCCTACTTCAAGCTATCGCGATAGAAAGTTATTGATTTTTGGAGTATTAGGATACCGCTGAAAATCCTTTTCTATTCGTCATGTCCTACTGTCCGTCTCTGACAGTTGAAAAAACTGTAATGATTCATTAAGTTTGATTTTATTTTTTATTTCTTAATTTTATAACTATCCAGATTTTTTTTGTAGTGCGAGGCTGAAAGTTTCGAATATAAGAATACGTACCTAATATAAGAATACGTTTGAGCGATTTTCACAGCCTAAAATGGCCAAAAAAATGTGGAAATTCAAAAGAATTAATTCTCGTTGCGTTCCAATGCAAACTTCAACGGCATTGCGAATCGAACTTACGTACTGTCAAGTCAAATTATTCGGGTTAGTGTCAAATAATTATATTCGGATAAGTTTGAAGAGAAAAACGATTTTTCATTGGATAATTTTCCATCTGCCGCATTATCAAGAACGTTCGAAAAAAATGGTGTGTCAAACTTTACACGTGTCAGTGTGATTTTGAGGCTGAATTCTGCAAATTTGACGAAAACAATTACCATCGTGGTAAAGTAAAATAACGGATACAGCCTTTTTTACGGTTTCATTTTTAAGGGGTTAGGCCACTCTAGAGGCCGAAAAAATAGGCTTTTTGGGGATTTTTTTTTTTTTCAGAAAAACTACAAAATAAATCGAGATTACAAAAAGGGTGTTTATCATACATATCAGTGGCTGTACACAATAATTTTTTTGAAGCGATTAATTTCAAAATGGCGGCTATGCAGCGTTTATCTCGAAACTGCATTTTTTAAGTTGGCCGGAAACATAACAGACAATTTTCAAGTGATTCACTTCAAATGTTGAATATATCTTGAAAAATACATTGTCTATGGAAGTACGTACGTTTTTTTTTATGTTGCATAGTTCATTTGTTACTACGAATTATCTGACGATTTTTTAAGCAAATTTTTCACTTTCTAAAAATGTATAGAGTGGCCTAAGGCCTTAAGTAACATCTTTTAAAAATAAATTAGACATGAAAAATAAACGAAATTCCTGTTTCTTTCGTAATTACAATCACTTTTCCTAATAAACGTCCAAATAATTACATCATTGGACTGCAATGAGAATTCTTTTTCATTTCTGTGGTTCTTCGCAGCATCTGAAATATTTTTTCGTAGAATTCCAATGATAATACAAAAAAAAGCGTATAAGCGATTTTCGTAGGTTAAATCGGCAAGAAAAAAATCGGGGAATTGAAAAGGAATTAATTTTCGTTGCAGTCCAACAATATAAGCTTCCGGATCATCTTTTTTTAAGTCAGAGTAACTGGGAATCGTTACTCTGACTTAAAAAAAGTTAGAACAAGAAGTTGCACCTTTTCGTTGTTTTTCGAGATAAAAGATCAGAGAATGACAGTTTCAATTTAGAAAAAAATGAAATTGACGTTTGCATCGTTGGAATGCAATAAAAATTATTTTTTTTTTGCAGTCCGTCGTATTTCTTGTGGCTAATCTTGGTTACGAAAATTCGTGAATTATTTTTTAAGGGGCTATACCAGTGTGACCCTTTAAAAAATTGACTTTTTTGCCTTTTTCGACAGTTAACACTTTCAAGAATATCCTGTAATTAGCAGTTTTTATGGTAAATATCATTTTATCTTGCAAAAATCGATAGTTAAATCTTTAAACGCATTTTTTTCGAAATGAGATTTTTCAAATTTGCTGACATTGTAACTCAAAGATCAATTATCCGATTGACTTGAAATTTGAACTGAGTACTCTTGTATATATTCGCTCTACAATGACGTAGGATATTTTTGATTGGATAAAAATTGACGATTTGACATTGAAAAAAACGACCATTTTATAGGGAAGAAAACAGACTTTTTTTCATAACTACGCCATTTTGTTAGTTTTTTGATATTTTTCGAAAATCCTACGTCATTGTACAGGAAACAACTTCCAGTTTAACGACATTTTTCCTTTTTCGGTTTCAGCTACTCAATCGGCCGGAATCATGCCTATGAAAAAATTATGTAATGTAGGTCAAATATAGTCAAATATATTCTTAATTTTCCAAAACATTTAATTGAGTACTTTTCTTCCAAAAAATTCCCGAAAATCACCCAAATTTTCAGCGTTCACAATGGTATAGTCCCTTAAGTCGCTTATTTAGATATCTACAATTTATATCTGCAAAAAAAGATTTTGCACAAGATTAAAAGTGGAGAAATAAAAATACAAAAGAGAATTATCGTTGCATTCCAACAATGCAAGCTTTAAAAAAAACAATGTTTATTCACCGATTTGTCGAATTTCGTAAAATACGGCTGTTCGATAAAGATCACATTACTTCGCAACCTGTTTTCAAGTAATTGAGTTTTACATTACGTGCGTGCCTAACGAGGTACGGGACCCTATTTTAGTAATGCATAGCCTGACCACGTCGCTCCTTGGGCTACGGTAACAATTTCTAAATGTGAGTTCGTTTTCCGTTTCGCCTTCTCCGGGCGGAGTGAGGACAAAGTATGGGTTCGCATACGCGTGATTCGTGTGCGGTATGAATACCCGTTGTCGTCCGGGGGTCTGGGAACACCTTTCGCCAGGGCGAAGCAGCGCTCATTGAGGAAGGTCAAAACCAACGGCGACGCCTGCGATCACGTCTCTCGCGGTCTCTTCAATGTGGATCCTTCAACGATATCCCCCGCTCGAAGGCGAAGTGAAACTTTGAGAAATTAAGAGCCTTGCCGTAGCAATGACGATGTTTGAGATTACGATTTCATTTCGATTGTGACGATAATAATTCCGTTATATTTGTCATATAGCGCTTTTTCCACGTTCGTTTTCCAAAATTACAAACAAAAAATCTTCTCGTCCTTTTTCGCGGTATAACAATTCCCCCAAAAAAAATTCCAGATTGTTTTCTAAAATGGCAAAACCTTTTTGCCAGTATAAAAATTGTACGTTTGAATTGAATTATTTTTTTCGCGTCTAGAAAATGCCCGGAATCGGTCTAGCGTCTCAGAATTTGCGAAAAATCATTTGTTTTTCGAATGTTTCAGAAATTGAGATATCGGAATGATTTTTTCTCTTCATATCGTACTGAAATTTTTTATATACGACCTTTTTTTTAGTTTATCTCAAAACTGCATTTTTTAAGTTGGCCGGAAACATAACTCAGACAATTTTCAACCGATTCACTTGAAATGTTGAATATATCTTGTCAAATACATTGTCTATGGAAGTACGTAGGATTTTTTTATATTGCATAGTTCATTTGTTATTAACAATTATCTGACCATTTTTAGGCAAATTTTTCACTTTCTAAAAATTTGCCTAAAACATCGTTAATAACAAATGAAGTATGCAATATAAAAAAAAATCCTACGTACTTCTATAGACAATGTATTTTTCAAGATATATTCAACATTTCAAGTGAATCGGTTGAAAAGTGTCTGAGTTATGTTTCCGGCCAACTTAAAAAATTCAGTTTTGAGATAAACGCTGCACAGCCGCCATTTTGGAATTAATCGCTTCTAAAAAATTATCGTATACAGTCACTGATATGTATGATAAACCCCCTTTTTTGTAATCTCGATTTATCTTGTAGTTTTTCTGGAAAAAATCCCCAAAAAGACTATTTTTGCCCCCACTTGCGATTTTGAAAAAATCGATTTTTTTTATTGCATTTTTTTGAAGTGCAATTTGAAGTGCAGTTTTTTTTTGATGTCCGGAATAGATGACTCTATGTAAGTTTACAAAAAAAAAATATTTTCTTCGTGTAAACTGAAATTGAAACTTTAAACGCGTTTTTCTCAAAATGGCATTTCTGAAGTCGGTGACCAAGATTACTCGAACACTAATGAACCGATCTTCTTGACATTTTGCAGGCTTATTTAATACATAAAATTGTAGTCTTTAATCGTTCGATTTTTTTCGTTAAAATCGAACCATTAACTTTGACTGTCCGCCATTTTGTGAAAAATGAATATTTTTTAAAATCCTTCGATTAAAGACTAGTTTATACTTATATTTGACTAAATCCATCCGCATTTTTTTTTTTCAGATGATCCACTTCGCCGCAATGTTGGTCACCGCAAACCGTGTATATAAAAACATTATTTCATTGACGGCCATTTGCCACTAAACAATGTAATATTTATCTATAAAAAAATTACTGAAAGTTCTTCAAGATGTGTTCTTTAAGATGGTATATTGATCGATTAAAAAAGTTTTGTAGTTTTCTTTTAAAAAAATCATGAAAAAGGCCTTTTTTGCGCTACAAGTGGGGGTAACGCCTTAAAGAGTTCAGAATTAATGAAATATTGAATTTTCGAACTCCCCAAATTCAGTAAACGCTTCAACTTACTCAAATTTGGGGACATCGATACTTTCGGTGTACGAATCATGACATTTTTTAAGTTGTTGGCAAATTTCTTTAACGCACTCTTGGTTTTTACGCATTATTGGCTCAGAAATTCCATGATATTGAAGTTTGCATCGTTGCAACGCAACGAAAGTTCCGTGGTCCAATTTATTTGGCAAATTTACGCTTCTAAAATCGCTTAAACTTTTTTCAGGATCCTTTTCAGTGATCCTCAGCCTAAATATGTACGGAAATTTTTCGGACGATAATGAAAACGCAGCAATAGAAAAATAAAAATGAATTTTTGTTGCATTCCAACGATGCAAACTTCAACATCGCGAAAATCCCTGACTTTTTCAGGTTTTCCACTCAGGCTTTGCGAACATTTCAGGGAGATTGGGGTCAAATCGAGAACACAATTTTTTTTTAACTGAAATTCAAAAAATAATTTAACTGTAAAGTAAAACAAAAAAATACATTGAAAGCAAATACAGAACCTGTTCTTTATTATAAACAGAAATTCTAATGTCGGTGCCAACAGACGAAAAATAAATATAAACACTTTTCTACAATGAGAATTGTGTTGTTGTGTATCAACAAATCGAATGCAAATGTATAGAGCTTTAGAGTGAATTCGTTTCTAGTTTTTGAAATTGTCCATTTTTGGCACTGACAAAACTTTTTTGTATACACGGAAAAATAATATAAAAATTAAAAATATACAAAAATATTCATTTTTCTACCGTTCAGTTTTTTTTTCAAGTCGGTTTCATTTTTCGTAACTCTTGCAAAAATTAACTGCCGAAAAAATACCAGAGAATTTTCAAAATTGTGGAGAAAAATCCTAAATCCTGGAATTACCAAAAAAAATCAGGACTTTTCCCCGATTATTCCAGGAGAAAAGAAATTTCCTGAGTTTTCCCTGTTTTCCATGTGCGTCACGCCATGACACTGTACTTTTTCTTCTTCAAATTTCGATATACCGATTTTTTCGCTTTCTCTGATAGAAAGCCACTTTCCAAGGAAGCAATGCGGACGTTTTTTCAAATTCTCTTTTCAATGGTCCAATTGTTTCTCTCCAACCATTTTCAAAGTATTTTCCCAGCCTCCAAAAAAATAAAACCTGGGATAAATGTCATCTCGCGTATCCTCGATTTATTGAATTTCTTTCAAACCGCACGTTTCGCGTTACCAAAGTTTTACTTTATCGCTTCCCATTGTGTCTCTCGTGGGTTTTTTTTTCAAACGTAATAATGAAGAACTGTATAACGGAACACGCACGCGGGGTGTTTTCTTGTCTGGTGTAATTTGCATGCTTTTTCCCCTTCCTCCGGCCTTTTACCTTGCAATCAGGGATGCCATGGTTCACGATGAACGCCAATCCTTTCTCGGAGAGAGCCCGCACGAGTTTCGAAGCGACCTGCTTAACCACTCCCTTCTGTGGACATCGTTCGATGCCTGAAATGGCAAAAAGAAGAGAGAGTTGAAGAAGAGTCGAAGAGCGTTTCAGAATCCCGCTGTTATTTCTAAATGAAAAAAAAGAAAGAAAAAAACGAATGATAAATCTTTCTCAACTTTCCACGCTCACTTTGCAATTTATTCTCCCGTTCACTTAGATACTATTGTCCTTTTGTTCACGAAATATCAATTCTATTAATAAAATCTGCACTTTGTATATTTTTACATTTCCACTATAAATTTCTATTTTTGTTTATGTTGTTGAAGTCTTCATCGTTGTGATGCAACGAAATGTTTTTTTTCCGACGTGCCCACATTTCTTTTGACAGATTTAAGGGGTCAGGCTGCTGTGAAAATTACGAACACTCGTTCGTCACTTGAGGCAACTCAAATTGAAGAGGGAGGTCCAATATATGGTGTAGAAATCGCAGATTGAAGGTAAACTTGTGATTACAACGATAGAACTGGTAGTAAAACTTTAAACGCGTTTTCTTTTTCTCGAAACTATGTTTCCAAAACGGTGTACACGATTTTTCCACATCTGATGAACGGATTTACTTGAAATTTGGTATACTTATTCAGTGTAATAGTAGTTTCGTCTTGACCGACGTTTTTCCTCTTAACCTTTTTTTGTCATTAGTTATTAACAATAATAATTTCATTTGTCCTCGAAAAATCGAAGAAAAAAATGCAAAACTTGTTTTTCGATGTTTGATGCACGCTAACAAAAAAAGGTCGGTCGAGTCTTAGCCAATATTACCTATTTTAAAAAATCGTTTTTTTTTGTTTCACATCAACCAGGTGGCCAAAATCAAGTACACCGTTGAGCTCCTCACGTTCAAAGATCTTTCACAAGTTTTTCGATAACTTCTTTAATTATGCATTTTTTTCAATGGAATTTGATGCACAACCTTTTTATTGTACATACAAATAAAGGTCCAAACTATTTTTCAATTATCTTACCTATTTCCTCAAAAATTGATTCTTTCAATAACCCTGATTCTCGTATCGTCCCAGTAGCCCAACCCCTTAAGCGATAAAAATGGGGATCATTTTGTCGGCTCCTTATTAAGGGATCTACAACCCAAGTCTACAAAATATGATTTTCGAAAATAACGAAAATAAGGAATTTAAAAAAAGTACGTTGCCCTCCAACGATGCAAACTTCAAGCCCATTTTAATTTGCTGTTCATTCTATTCATTTATGTTCATTACACCTAATTTATCGTTCGTTCTCAATTATTTATTATTCACTTTTACGACATATTTATTACGCATGAAATATTTTTTATTCGTATTTATTCACGCTTATCCAGTAGTAGGAGTAGAACTGTAAAACAACGTTACATTTTTTTCCCCCTCGTCTCGAAATTTCGCTTAGAGTATCACACACGGTATATAAGTGAAAATCCTGTCGTATATTATGAGCTGCTGAATGGACGAAGAAAAAATAAAAAACGAGAAAGAAAAAGAGGCCTCTGACTCCGATGATGTATGATCGCTGTATTTCACGTGGCTGAAACCCACTCGAAGTTTAAATTTCCAAGAGCGGTGTACGCGGTGGCTCTAGTGTCGGCTGTAAATTATCAGTGTGACGTTTCGAGCGTTCGAAAAGCGATCGTGTACGACAGCAGAGCTATATATTTCGTCGAGACTCACGCGTTTTCCTGGGAAACGCGTCTACGTCGGTGTTAAATGTGTATAGTCCGCTACGTGTATAATGGTGACGCGAGTTCAACGTATACACACGTAGATGTGAGCATGTTTCGCCAAAGGCACTCGATTTTTTTGCCACTTGGAAACCAATTGCTGTAGTCATTGGAGGAGGATAGTTAGGACTGGCAAAATATTGACAAGTTTGTGGATGTATTCCGTTTGTCGAAATCTCATACTCGTGTTTTTTTTATCTATAGAACAAACAACCGCGGATACTGCCATAATTGTTTTATTACAATTAAATAAGTATTAAATATAAATGTTTGGTATTATATTAAAATTTACATAAATTTAAGGGGTTAGGCTACTGTGAAAATGACGAACAGTCGTTCGTCGCTTGAGGCAACTCAAATTGAAGAAAAACGTACAACATATAGTGCAGGAATCGCAGATTGAAAGTAAACTTATTTTAAGGCGGGATATACATTTATAACGATCAAAAAATCGATTTAATTTTTTTTCTTCTTTAAACGATATAAGTATATATGTAGAATATTTTCCCAAAGTCTCGAAGCAAAATTCGAAAAACTTCAAACTATTAAGCCGATTGAGTTGAAACTTGGTAGAAATGGTCATAATATTGGTACCTTCTACTTGACGAGAATTGTTTATGAAAAATTGAAAAAAAAAAACGACTCTTTTAAGCCATATTTTACGGAAATGTTGCGTCAAATGTTGATTTTTTGTAAATGCGCGCCATTTTCTTGAACGTGCATTTTCTTCATTTTAATTACCGTCACATAGAAACTATACATGTTCTAACTGAAAAAATGTTTGAACTTTTTTGCAAATCAAAGTCTACGGGAAGCTAGACTGCACACCGATTCGCAACTCCCGCGGTGACCTTGCTATAACACTCTGCCACAGTTCCGTCACGTCGATGATGACTTAATTTTGAAAAATTGTTTTATATACTTAAATATACTATTAAAGTATACCTAAAGTTTGATAATCGTAGAATAATTATTTCTTACTTAAAAAAATTCCTCAATAATGCTTATTTTTTCGGGTCTAAATGTATATCCCGCTCTAAACGCGTTTTTCTGGAAACGATGTTTTTTAAAACGGTGTACACGATTTCTCGACGTCTAATAAACTGATTGACTTTAAATTTGGTACACTTATTCAGTGTAATAGTAGTTTAGTATTGACCGACGTTTTTCGTCTTAACATTTTTCCGTGGTTATTAACAATGATGATGTCATTTTTTCTATTAAAAAAAACGAAAAAAATGCGAACATTTCTTTTTATTATCTACTTATTATCTATTTTATTATCTATTATCTACTTAAATATTATCTACTTTGAGAAAAACTCATTTTTTATTTTGAGATCAACCGGGTGGCCAAAATCAGGGGATATTACGTATCTGTGGCGCCCAATTCTGACCACGCAGCCTTAATATTTTACCCAAAACAAGACTTTTGTCAAGAGTAATCAAAATCGAAATTCGACCCTTAAGGGGATGAAAGAGGAGCTTTAAAGTTTATACGAGACATCTTTTTTTGTGCAGCATTTTCCTAAAATTCGACCCTTAAGAGGGTTAAACGGGGGTATTGAAGTTTGTATGAGACAACATATTTTTTTGTCAGATTTACTTGAAACTTCGCATAAATACACTAATATACAAATAATTATACATGTATTTCACCAATTTCCAAAATTTAACCTAACGGGAGTGTTAACGTTTGTTTAAGAAAACATATTTTTTTGACCAGATTTACGTGAAATTTACCAAATTTATTTTATATATAACATTATATGTTTTCCTCGCTCTGTTCGGTGCGTGTAGACAGTCAAGTAGTACTTTTAACCCCGTAACTACGTTTGTTTGGGTTAGCATAAATACATCATACAAACCCAAACAAATACATGTTCGATTATTTGTATTGGAGTTCGTTTATACCGAGTTTCAAGCAAATCTGACTAAAAAATATGTTTTCTCATATAAACTTTAAAACCCCCGTTTCACCTCCTTAAGGGTCGAATTTCGATTTTGATCACTCTGGAAAAACGTCTTTTTTTGGTCAAATGTGAAGACTGCATGGTCAGAATTAAGGGGCTATACCAGTCTGACACTTTAAAACAAACGATTTTTTTTGCCTTTTTCGACAGTTTATACTTTCAAGATTTTTATACTTTCAAGAATATGAAATGAGATTTTTTTAATTTGCTGACATTGTAACTCAAAGAGCAATTATCCTATTGACTTGAAATTCGAACTGAGTACTCTTGAATATATTTATTCTACAATGACGTAGGGTATTTTTGATTTTATGAAAATTGACGATTTGGCATTGAAAAAAACAACCCTTTTATAGGCAAAAAAACAGATTTTTTTTTATAATTACGCCATTTTGTTAGATTTTGATATTTTTCGAAAATCCTACGTCATTGTACAGCAAATACCTTCCAGTTTAACGACATCTTTTTTCCTTTTTCGGTTTCATCTACTCAATCGGCCTGAATCATGTCAGCAGTGGAGGAACTTTTTTTTGGCGCCTCCGAAGGCAGCGCATAAGTGGCTTGGATTTCAATATTTTTCTATGAAAAAATTATTTAATATAGGTCAAATATAGCCAAATATATTCTTAATTTTCCGAAACATTTAATCGAGTACTTTTCTTCCAAAAAAATTCCCGAAAATCATCCAAATTTTCAGCGTTCACACACGTTTAGCCCCTTAAGGCCCACAGGTATCGTAATACTGCCCAAAATCAAGTACACCGTTGAGGCCCTTACGTTCAAGGTTCTTCACGAGATTGTTTTCGACTTCTTTAATTATCAATCGTTTGAAATGACATTTGGCACACAACTTTGTTAATGTTATACATACAAAAGAATGTCCCAACGATTTTTCAATCATCTTATTCCTTCAAAATATAATATTGATATATATATATATATATATATATATATATATATATATATATGAACCCCGATTTTCGTGTTGACACAGTAACCCAACCCCTTAATGATTCCGTATAATATTTATTACGCGAAGTTTTGTTACAAGTAATGTTTCAAATTTTTGGACATCGATTTAAATTGGTCCAAATTGTTCGGTTGCACCGAATGTCCAACAATCCAAAACCCAAATAATAATATTTAGTAATAAAATTTTCGAAATATTATAAAAATTGCGATTCGCATCATATCACAACGTGACCATATCGATAAATTAACTAGACGTTTTTCATCCAGAAGTAACGCGCTCATTTAATTAAAAATCACTTTTGTATCTGTGTTCGGAATAGTGAAATTTTTGGCACAATGACGAAAACTCATTCGCCGAAATATAATCGCGTAAAACGAAATAATATTGCCTCAAAACGTCGCAATATGTGTTGGAGAAACGATCGGGCTCGAAGTGCACCGGAAAAAAGGATAAGAACGACGAACCGGTAAGCAGTTGTGTCACTAAGGTGGTTCTAGTCGGACGTAAACGAGTTCGCGATCATATCACTGTACGAAACGACGGCCGAGCGATACCGCGAAGTGTGTGTATTGGCGAGAAATGCAATCGCACGAGCGTTGGCGAAACTCGTATCCGCATACGTAATTTATGTATTTTCTCTCTCTCTCTCTCTCTCTCTCTCTCTCTCTCTCTCTCTCTCTCTCTTTCTCTCTCTCTCTTTTCTTGAAATCAACCGCTATATCTCCGACATCGGCTCCTGTATGGGTGCGCGTATATTATACATACGTATAGGCGTGGGTGAAAAAAAGTACGATGTTGAAGTTAGCATCGTTGGAATGCAACGAATTGTTTATTTTTGATCTCATCATTTTTATCCCCATCCAAAGCCTTTTGTTGCAAATTGTGGCCGGAAATTTCTCATAGGAATACGTAAAAACGTTTGAAAAATTTTCATAGCCTAAATCACACGAAAAAGCTTCAGTAATGGAAAAGAATTAAGGCCTTAGGCCACAGTAACGGGTATAAAATCATGTGCGAATTTAACAATTTTCTTTCGTATTAAAAAGTGATTCAGTCATGAAATCAATGACACATCTTTTTGGTATGAATATCAATCTGTTAGAAAATACATTTTATTTTTTTCGATGTACAAAATGACCGACTACTAATATTTTCTTTTGTTATCTTTTTTTTTAAGCGCTCCGCCCCGTGACATTTAGCATACACAATTTTTTACCTAGAACATAAAATAAAAATTCTCGTCAATCCACATTAGAATACCTAGAGAATTACGTACGTAATTTAAAAAATATTGTTTTATTCAAAAGTTGTAGGTGTTTGAATTTGAGGTAGTACGACCGCGCAATCTTGTTTTCTATAGATTTTGTTCAAATTTTAATCAGACATTGTTCATATCATTATGCATGTTTGAGTGAAATTTCAGAACAGTCGACTATTTACATTGGGAGATAATGGGTTTTAAAATGGCAACTTTGAACACTGCAGGGTCCGCATTGAAATTTAGACAGAATAATTTTCTGTAAAATATATTTGTCCCATATAATAAGAAGACATGTGGCAACACCGCAGAACAGCATCGTTCAATATTTCGAGAAAAAAATAATTATCGTATTCCTAAAGTAAAAAATGTTGTCATAAAAAATGTTTGCATTATAAATATCAATATGTTATATTGTTTATGTTATCTTCATTAACAAATAAAAGTGTTGGTTCATTCATAACTAATTAAAAACTTTGTTCGATTAAAAATTACTTCCAATTAAAAATTTGTGTTGCAGTATTATTTTTAATATGCCGCGCAAACTCACGTCATTGGATACGTGGAACGATGCGGTGTTGCCATGTCTTTTCATTATAGGGGACAAATATTTTTTACGGAAAATTATTCTGTCCAAATTTCAATGCAGATCCTCCAGTGCTAAAAGTTGCAATTTTAAAATCCAATATCTCCCAATCTAATTAGTCGACTGTTCCGAAATTTCACTCAAACATGCATAATGATATGAACAATGATATGAACAACATCTATAGAAATCAAGATTGCACGTTCGTACCACCTTAAGGAATTAATTTTCCGTGAAAAATTTCGTTATAACTGCTCATAAACTGCTCATAAAATGAAAAGGTTTCGATTAATCAGAAATTCCGTACGTACTTTTCTGCGAAATGCAATTAGGAGCACAACTTTTAAATTTGAAGTAAATCGAGTGAAAATTGTTGAAGTTATTTGTCACGCCAATTGGAAAAAAGCTGTTTCGAGAAGTTTCGAGTAGTCGGCCATGTTGTACATCGAAAAAAAAGATATTTTCTAACAGCTTGATATTCATACTAAATAGATGTGTAATTAATTTTATGAGCGAATTACTTTTTCATACGAAAATAAATTGTTATATTCGCACATGATTTTATACCCGTTACTGTGGCCTAAGCCTTTAATTGTCGATGGGTTCCAAAGATGCAAGCTTCAATGTCGTGGAAAAGTTATTGCACACCTCACTTTGTAAAAATGGCTTCGAAATAAAAAAGACAACAATCTGGCAGATTATTTTACTTGATAGTTTATTTCAAGTACAAATACGGTATGTTGACATCAATATTATTCATCTATGTTAATGCCAATCTCCGGACAATAGTCAGAAAAAAAGCGAAGTTTGCAAATACTTTGTCTTTAATTTCTGGATTTGCATGTCCTGCGTGTACATTTGAAAAACGAGAAACTGAAACTTCCGGACAACGGTATAGTCCCTTTTTAGATGGCGTTGAAGTTTGCATCGTTTAAGTGCACGAAAGTTCTTTTTTATATTACGATTTCCTTATTTTTATTATTCCACAGAATATTTTTTGCAGATTTCAATCACAGATCTCTAACTGAGCGACTTAAGAAATGATTGATGGGTTTTCGCGACAAAGATTGGTAACGCGAAATTCGAGCTTTTGAAAAATAATCATTTTCATTGCATTTCAACGACGCAAACTCCCATCTCACTCGTTGGAATGCAACGAAAATGATTCTTTCTTCATTTGCCAAATTTTTCTTGGCAGTTTTGAGTTACGAAAATCGCGCAAACGTTTTGTGGGGTCGTTATTTGTGGGTTTCTCGCTATAACATTATTGGAAGGATATACCTAATGTTGTAAGGTTATCGCGCGAATGAATTACTTTTTTGGGGTAAAAATTGTCGAGAAAATGGTTAAAAAAATAAAAATTTCATTACAAAGCCTACTTGATTTTTAATTTTATACTTTTAATATTTTCATATAGGCATATCCTTCCAATAATGTTATAGTGAAAAACCTGCCGAAATTTCAGCCAGATCTACCAATAACTTTTTGAGCTATAACACGAGCAGTTTTTCAAACGACTGCCTAAACGAATACCTCACAACGTCGCCATTTTGTTTTTCAAAAAAGAAAAAAAAATTATCACTTGAAAGTTGTAATAAGACAATGTCAAAATTTTAATATGATGCGATTATTTTATCACATTTAAAAAAATTCACGAAAAATAACTCATTTTCGGGCGTCTAAAGGGATATCCCCCCTTAAGAAGTTTCTGAATCTCCCCGTGCTGGCCATACCAGAATGAAAAAACGCGAGTAGCCCGAGCGGAAGTAAAAGAAGGGCATCCGGACGAGAGGATGATCCGTCCGTGTTCTGTCTGTACGTGCACACGTACGCGAGCCTCTGGCTTCTTTCACGATCCATCGGGTTCGTTGTAATGCGTGCGTTTAATCGAACATCGAATTTCAGGGCCTTCCCGCGTATTATACGCATGCAAACACACAAATTGTGTGTGTGTGTGTGTGTGTGTGTGTGTGTGTGTGTGTGTGTGTGTGTGTGTGTGTGTGTGTGTGTGTGTGTGTGTGTGTTTGTATGCGTGTGTACGTACATATACACATACAAAATATGCGCGTATCCAACCTCGCTCAAAACGCTTTCTCGACCTCGTCTGTATTCATGATCTCAACTCCTTGACTGCATTGTACGCATATATACGTTGGATTAAAAAAGCTCTCGCTCTATATGTATGGACGCGTACACACATATATATACGTATGTGTGTGTCAAAATGCCACACGTTGTGAAATGTTACGACATTTGCATTTGCAATATTTTCATTCGCCAGTGTGTGTGTGCGTGTGTGTGTGTGCGTTTGCGAAAGAATTTTCGTGTTCATATACGAGATATAAAATACGATACTAAAATATGACATTGACGTTTACCTCATTGGAATGCAATGAAAATGATTCCTTTTTCATTTCCCAAATTTCCCTTGGCAGATTCAAGCTACGAAGTATCACGAAAAACATTTTCATCGGATCCTTATTCGAAGCTTTACAACCTGAATCTGCAAAATACGTTTTTACATAATAACGAAAATGAGAAATTACAAAGAATGTTTCGTTGCATTCATACGATGCAAACTTCAACCCCACGGTTGTTAAGGAGGTACACCAGCTTCAGCAAAATGGTGATAGATCAATAAAATTTGGTGAATATATTCTTTAGTATTATTCATGTAGATACAAATTTTTTCAGATTTTTTGGTTGTGCCGTTTTCTTACAAATAATTCACAAGCGTTTATTCTTATACCCGGAATATATACCTATATCTATAAAAACGCTATGCTTATACACGTGAACTTCAATGTTCAATTATTCGATAACGGCACAATGAAAAAATCCGAAAAAAATTGTATTGACATATATAATACTAAAGAATATACTCACCAAATTTTATTGATCTATCACCATTTTGAAATTTGACCATGGTTTAGCATGGCAACATTGTATGAAGCTGGTGTACCTCCTTAAGGCAGATCGACTGTTTCACCGATTAATACTCAGGGGCCGTTGAGTTTTTTTTCTCAATACGTTCAACTTCAAAGATTCCACAAATTTTACCGCGTAGTTCATGGAGAGAGAAAAAAAATTCGAAGATCTAGGCACTTCAGCTTTTTTCACCTCGTTGAAATGCAACGAATGATTCCTTTTCACTTTCCAAATTTTCCTCGGCAGATTTAAGCTACGACAAATCACGCAAACATTTTGTCGGATCCTTATTCGGCGCCCTAGAACCTGAATCTGCAAAATACGATGTTGGATAATAATGAAAAAGGGAAATCAAAAAGAATCTTTCGTTGCATTCCAACGATGCAAATTTCAACCCCGTGATAAAATATTGCAAAATATTGCGACGAGGAATAGAGGTGGTGTACGAATTCCGATGTTCCCGTCGCTTCTTTCGGGGGAGCTTTATCATCGTCGTCAATTCAATGTGACGTCGTTTTGCTTGTTTCTTTAGCTGCACATAAAAAACGTTCGTTGAGCTTGCGGTCTATCTGTACACACACATAGAGACGCGCGCGCGCACGCACACACACACACAGACGTAGTTACCTACACACTATACACAAATTGTAGATATATGTGTTTCTATCGGCTTCAATCGAGGATACGAATCGTTCGTTGAGTTTTGCATACGAAACGTCCGCGGGAATTTCAGTTACGAATTCGTGATATAGCAATTCAACGAACACGTGCGTTATTCTGAGGTCTTTGAGAAGTATCGTCGACGAGATCCATGTATATACAGGGTGTCCGAGAACTCAACGTCAAGCCGAAACGGGGTGACAGGATTGAGTGTAACCATCATGAGAAAAATCAGAAAAAAAATCTGGGCATTTAAGAAAAACCGAGAAATTTGGTCAAACTGTAACCATTTTTCGGTTATTGTGGTTAATTTTTATTATTTTTGTTCATTTAAACTTTGGAACCGTAACCCTAAATAACATTTCTAGAATCACAGTCAAAAATGACACAATTGCCCCAAGTTTCCTAGAATTAAGACTGTTTTTTGTTAAGCTATGAATTTAAAATTTTCAAAATAGATTTTTTTTCTGATTTTTCTCATGATGGTTACAATCAATCCTGTCACCCCGTTTCGGCTTGACGTTGAGTTCTGGGACACCCTGTATATATATATATGAACAGTATGAGTTTCCTCGATTCCGTGACACTTCGGGGCATAAGGTGGCGCTCTCCTTTCGCGCTCTCTTTGATCTCTGTGTCATCTGTCATTCGGATGCACTTGCTCGTAGAAATCGAAGATGAAGTATGTACTCCCAGCAAACTCTCTCACGCGTTCTACTCTTTATGACGCATCGATTCATATAGTATCTGAGTATGTATAAGTACCTTCGAGTGTACGTAGCGTGTTTGAAAGCGCGGCCGATTAGCCCAAGATTTAGGGGAATAAAGTTCGTTGACGCACAAGCTAAATCTATATCCGGACGGTCTGGCTCTACGTTTTCGGGGATATATGTGGAATAGCTGTTGCTCGTCTTGTTCCCTCTCTCTCTCTCTCTCTCTCTCTCTCTCTCTCTCTCTCTCTCTCTCTCTCTCTCTCTCTCTCTCTCTCTCTCTCTCTCTCTCTCTCGCTCTCCCCCTTTGGATGCCATGTCCAATTAAATTAAGGCCTAAGGCCACTGTAACGGTCCAAAAAAAAGGTTTTTTCACGAATTTTTTGCTTCCAAAATTGAAGGTAATTGAAAAAAAACTTTTAAGGGTGTTATCGGGCATACATTAAACTTTATTATCAAATTTTTTACAGCAACAAAAAAACAAAATGGCGGTTCCACAGCTATCTTCCCGGGGCATGTTTTGCTTGCAGGGCTCCGCGGCACGCAGCACCACTGGTGCACTTTTGAATCTAGAACAAAAAAAAAAACCATCAATCTAGAGGGTTATAGCTAGAGAATGTCGATCGGATTTTAAAAAGTATCAATTTTTGTGGATTTGGCGTGCGTTTGAAAAAAAAATTGATTTTTGACGAAAAAAACGGCTAGTTTTTTGTTAATAAAAAATCAATAAATAAAGTTATTGAAAATCCCGATCGACATTCTCAAGATAATGTTAATGTTCACATCTGGTCAAAATTTCAAGTAAAAAAAATGAAAATTGTTCGAGTGATGCTGCGTGCCATTTTGAAAAACCGTATTTCGAGAAAAACGCGTTTAAAGTTTTGCGAATAGTTTTTTATTGGAAAAAATAAAAAAAAGAAGGTAAAAAAAAATTTACCGTTAGTCTGCAATCCCAGCACCATACATTTGTCCTTCGATGGCCAAATTTTCGTCTGGCAAAATTTACAGTGGCCTTACCCCTTAAATGATGTACAGCATGAAGTCTTCGTTCATTACGCAAGCATTAAGGGGTATACCTCTCTGGAACCTTAAAATCATCGTGTTTTTTTTGTGCATATTGTTATAGTGTGAACTTTCAAGATCATTTTGAGACGAACCGGATCCTGAAATTCTAAAAGTTGACAAAGATACACCTATTTTAGCGGAACAGTGTGCGTATGAGTGGTGCACTGAGAAGAAAAACCAATTGAATCAAAAAAAGATATTGGTTGATTCAAATAAATGTCTGATTGCGGAGTGCCACCGATGTATAAGAGTGTTACAATACTATAAAATATTGGAAAATGTGATTGATTCAAATAACATATTATTTTATTTGAAAATCTCTTCTGTTCTCTGAATATCTACATTATCCTTCAAATAGAATTATATTCTATTGAAATTATTCCATATACAATCCCTAGATGTATGGATGAAATAATCAAGCGGTTGCTACAACATTTGAAATTTCGTACAAAAATATAATCAATAGAATGAATTATCTCTTTACTGCATCGAAACGAATATGCCATGAGACGTAAGTTTTTCAATTTGTTTTAAATCTTAAATAAAAAGTGAGCATTAGAATGATCATCCACGATAATAGTGGAGAGAATATCAGATATCCAATGGAATATCCATGGAGAGAATATCAGATACTCAACTGATAAGAACAGATACTACACTTTGATCTTAGCCACAGGCCAAGAAGCGATGCTCTTTAGAGTTTCGCCGGCGTTTAAGCAGATTTTCGGTTCGCGCTACGCTCACGAGAAACGAGCGCGCGTGCGGCTTCTAGCGGTTACACCGAGAACTACGGGTTTCCTCACACCTATAATTTCGGTGGTGCTCGGCCATGATTTGGTTGAATTTTTTCAACCAAATGCGCAAGAAACAAATTTTATTTCCGCATATATTTTTAACCACTTCAGACATTTGCTTAATATTTGTCAATCGAAATAAAATATTAATATTTTAACGAATAATGTACTTGAAAATCAATATCGGATATGGTGAAAAAAATAAAATAACACATTTACTCAATAGAAATTTTATCTGAATCAAACGAGCGAAATTCAATTTTTCTCGTGTACTCTAATCAACAATATTCACGTTATGAATTGAAACGCTTTTTTGTTCGTTGCAGAAAATGCATTCAAAACTATATAATTTGTTCGCGATAATTTTTCAAATAGTTTGAATAATATATTGCTCTCGGCTAACAATATATCTTTTTAATGAAAAAAAAAACTTTCAATTTTATCATGTTATCAAAGTCAATAGCGTTTTGTTTGGACTAATAAATCCGATTATTTACACCAACAATTTAACAATTGAATCAACGAAATTTTATTCAATAACACCAATGATATTAGATCAATGATTTTTTTCTCAGTGTGTAAAAGTTAAGGACGATTCGCGTGTAACGAAAGCGAACATCAAAGCACAAGAACACGCCACAAAGAGGCTCGATCTGCCCGCAGATCGCAGATTAGGTGTGCAACACGATCTCGATGTTGAGGAAGGACACTTATATGGTGCCGGAATCGCTGACTAGCGGTAAGACGACAATATTTCACAAGATCGTGTAAAATATGTACCGAAATTTTGAACGCTATTATCTCGAAACTGCATATCTTGACACGGCGGGATTGATATCTTGAGTAACTTTCACACTATTGACTTGAATTTGAACCACTTGTTAATAACAATGACTTCAGCATGCTGTTTTTCAAGAGAAAAATGAGGTTTTCTTTGGAGAGGCTGTGGTTTTTCGTATTTTTCGAAATTTCGAAAAGTGGATCGTGCACCCATAGCCGGTTGGATATATTTGAAGAAATTTTTTGTTTGTTTTCATTTCAGATTACATTTGAGCCTGGTAGAGATCCCGCCGTTCCGGGCTTCGCCGCTGGCGGACTGCAATCACAACTGGAGCACCACGAACACTTTGAAAGATTTTCTTCCGAAAAAATGACATTGTAACCACAAACATGTGTACAACATGCTGGGACAAAAATAATTTATTCCAACCAATGTGTAACTAGAAAAAAATGCATCATTCTGACCCTTCAAAGTGGGCTTCCAGAGAGGGATACTCCGTTAAGAAACGGTCGTTCATCAAGTTATTATTTGACTAACACATTAAGTAAAAAAATACTACGTCATCAACAATACTCACATAACTACTGTATATCAATTAATACTTGATGCGATTCATTTGAACCGCGCAAATTTGATTTACGTAACTTTTTCTACATACAGTTTTAAACGCATATTGCACATGCACGTATCTAATAAAAGGTCAAAATCATAATCAATCAGTGTTATATAAATATAATTATAATTTGAAAAAATATATATGAACCGATACTGGTGAATGGGCGTTCGGGATTCGGCTCCGGCGGTACCGTAAAACTTACTTACTTTGACATTCAGGGTGACTTTGACAGTTTTCGGGGCTACTTCGACAGAGCGCCAAAATACGTTTTAAGGGGTTACCCCCACTTGCGATTTTGAAAAAAATCGATTTTTTTTTATTGTATTTTTTTGAAGTATAAGTATCCGGGCCCATATTTCTGTATGGGCCCGGAATAGATGACTCTATGTAAGTTTACAAAAAAAAATATTTTCTTCGTGTAAACTGAAATTGAAACTTTAAACGCGTTTTTCTCAAAATGGCATTTCTGAAGTCGGTGACCAAGGTTACTCGAACACTAATGAACCGATCTTCTTGAAATTTTGCAGGCTTATTTAGTACATAAAAATGTAGTCTTTAATCGTTCGATTTTTTTTTTTCGAAAAAAAAGGCCGTTTTTTTCGTTAAAATCGAACCATTAACTTTGACTGTCCGCCATTTTGTGAAAAATGAATATTTTTTAAAATCCTTCGATTAAAGACTAGTTTATGCTTATATTTGACTAAATCCATCCGCATTTTTTTTTTCAGATGATCCACTTCGCCGCAATGTTGGTCACCGCAAACCGTGTATATAAAAACATTATTTTATTGACGGCCATTTGCCACTAAACGATGCAATATTTTTCAATAAAAAAATTACTGAAAGTTCTTCAAGATGTGTTCTTTAAGATGGTATATTGATCGATTAAAAAAGTTTTGTAGTTTTCTTTTAAAAAATTCATGAAAAAGGCATTTTTTTGCGCTACAAGTGGGGGTAACGCCTTAAATGTGTGCGCAGCGTGACCTCCTGTGGCGGGCGGCGGGTGCGGGGAATAAACTTGGACAACAATTCGTTGTTCAAGTTTATCATAATGTTGCTAAAGTTGATTGTAATGTTGCTCAAGTTGACTTTGATCTCAATGACAATTTTAAGACTCATGAAGTGCCTATAATAGCACCTCAGGTACTCAATATTTTTACGTAAAATGTTTCCTTAAGGGAGGGCACCACTGTAACTGCCCATTTACGAACTCTTTCTTTGGATTTTTTTATTGAAGGAATAAAATACATGGTCCAAAGGGCTTTTAGGTTTTATAAGATATATATTGGAGTGTGTAAAAAAAAATTATTTGCCGAAAGTATACGTTGGAACTGAGGAAATAAAAAAATCATACATATATGTCCTAAAAATGATTGCACTTCAACTCAGTATCCATATACATGTATATGGACTCTGAGCTCGTGGACGCATACGACCAAGGCTCCCATGTTGTTGTTGTTGTTTAAAACAATTAATTCAATGTGCTTAGTAGGCGAGCACCCTAATATTCGAGTCATTATATACGCACGAGGATTCCTTCTCGGACCTCAGTATGTTCTACGGTATTTCGACAGCGCGGGTCCAATCGCTTCCGGAATGAGTCGCGCCGATTGAGATTTATCATTTTATACGCATGACACACGCGTTCCATCGGTATAATTTGAAACCAAGGCTATTCGCGTTAACCGATCCCACAGCCGAGCCGAAGGACAAGTTTTACGTGATTACAATTAAATTATAACTGAAGCTTCGGCACTTTTCATTTTCTTCACAATTAGTGGTATATTGGTTTTGTTGTTGTTTGTTAGTATTGTTAATTTTCAGTTGTTACTTCACACTCGTTTCTGATGCACTACGGTAACGAGTTTGCACGAGGGCACAGGGAATCGGTGAGAAAACCCGTGCTAATGCAAGCGGTCGTATTCAGGACGTATTTATTTGGGTATGTCAGAAATGTCGATTTTTAAGAAATTGAATTTTCTAACCTATTTCTTGGTTTTTTTTTCGATAATTTTCTCGTCGAATTGTCCAACGATACGAAAATATTTATTTGATCTTTTCTAACGCTCGTGGGGTTCTTCCCGATTTTCTCGCGAATTCGTGCAATGAAGAAATGCGAGGCAATTTTTAGAAAGGATATACGCGGGCTCGATTACAAAAGGCACTATACACACACACACACACGCGTGCGCGTGCATATAATAATGTATATAATAATAAACATTGAAATTTTATTTTTTTAATTTTTGTTGAAAATGTTGTTGAGAATGACAAAAAATGAGTGCCGACCAAATTTTATCCCTTTATATTAATATTTAGAAGTCCCACAACGCGATTTTTTATTTCCCGTTCATTTAAGGGGCTATACCAGTGTAACACTTTAAAAAAATCGATTTTTTTGCCTTTTTCGACAGTTTATTCTTTATGCTTTACGTTTATACTTAGCAGTTTTTATGGTAAATATAATTTTATCGTGCAAGAATCGATAGTTAAATCTTTAAACGCGTTTTTCTCGAAATGAGATTTTTCAAATTACTGACATTGTAACTCAAGGAGCAATTATCCGATTGACTTGAAATTTGAACTGAGTAATCTTGAATATATTTAGTTTAGAACGACGTAGGATATTTTTGATTGGATGAAAATTGACGATTTAGCATTGAAAAAAAACGACCATTTTATAGGCAAGAAAACAGACTTTTTTTCATAACTACGCCATTTTGTTAGATTTTGATATTTTTCGAAAATCCTACGTCATTGTACAGGAAATACCTTCCAGTTTAACGACATGTTTTTCCTTTTTCGGTTTTAGCTACTCAATCGGCCGGAATCATGTCAGCAGTGCAGGAACTTTTTTTTGGCGCCTCTGAACGCAGCGCATAAGTCGCTTGGATCTCAATATTTTTCTATGAAAAAATTATGTAATATAGGTAAAATATAGCCAAATATATTCGTAATTTTCCGAAACATTTAATTGAGTATTTTTCTTCCAAAAAATTCACGAAAATCTCCCAAATTTTCAGCGTTCACACTGGTAAGTGTGACATGGTAAGAGTTTTGTTTTCCACTTCTGAGCTTTATAACTCGCCTACGGGTGAACACACGGAAACGCCCAAAAATATTGTTTGCAGAAAATTTAACGTTCTACAAAACAAGTCCTTAGCCTTCATAGTATTAAGTACAATCAAACTATTAGGGTTCAAAAGGGAACGTTAAAAAAAGAAACCTTTTTCGGTCCAAAATGAAAAATGGCGACGATAAGATGGCAGACGTGTTTAAAAAAAAAAAAAAAAATGCGATCATGATTTTTTTTCACCAAAACCCCTATCAGTTCAAAACTATTGTAGAAAAAGTTTTTTTGATAACGTTCATAATTTTTTGGTTAGAATACCATTTTTGACTATTTAGCGCTATCCAGAATGTACCACAAGGAGGTACAGTCTTAACCAGGTATCTGCGGGTCGTCACTTCGGCTAAAAATGGCATTCTAACCTAAAAATTATGAACGTTATCAAAAAAAGTATCCTATAATAGGTGTTCTATATATATATATATATACACACAAATCATCACTATATTATTATCGGCATTCAAGGTACAATAAATAGTAACGCGATCGGATTATTCGGTAAGCGCGAGGCCTCGGGGGGATCAAAGAATGGCGCGAATATCGATTTCGCGGTAAAGTGTCTCCAGGTTTCCTGCTCCTCCTTTATCTTGATTTTTTATGCATTTTTTTCGAATCTTATACGCGTCTCGTTTTATTCCCCGAAGCGATCAACAGCGGTAGCCGTATATGTTTATATACGGGTATATTATGCGAAGACACACTGAAAAAAAAATTCGTTCATCCATCCAAAATTCAGTTGGTTTAACAAAATGTATATTTAAATACGTTCAACTTGATTTTTGATTGGCATAACAAAACAGTATAGTTGGTGGTAAAATAGTATAGTGGTGTGAACTGTAGCTTATTTAGCATGTCTGAGCAACTGTTAAAACAACAAAATTTCGAGACCACAAAATGCATATTGCACATTTAACGATTCTTTTTTCTCAGTGCAGAAAAAAAATAAGTGTGTGTGTGTGTGTGTGTGTGTGTGTGTGTGTGTGTGTGTGTGTGTGTGGGACTGCGATTTTCTAGAAAGTTATGTGCGCGTTCGATCGAGACAAGGTCATGGTGCACAAGTGTGCACCAAGCCGAGAGATGAATTGTTTTTATGAAATCTGTACCGAGCCACAACCGAAAGTTGCTGTGTGCATCTGCACGGATCGATCTCTTTCTCTCTCTCTCTCTCTCTCTCAAACGTAGCAGAGAGAGAGAGAGAGAGAGAGAGAGGGCGAGCAATGGAATATCTCGGTCGCCTTCCCCCACAGGCACTGTACGCTAGGTTGAAGTGTGCATCGCGGGATTGCGATAAAAAATGATCCTGAAGTTTGCATCGTTGGAATGCAAGAATGA
>OX101783.1:31801436-31933936 GCA_944452715.1 Ophion slaviceki
TTTTGTATGGCCTCGTCGATATTTTGGAGTTAAAAAATTTGCGAAAACTATTGACAGAGAAATTTCTTTTCTAATTTCGTTAAAATCCAATTATGCACGTTTCAGAACCATGCACGACATGCGTGTGAAAATAAAGTTGGTAGACAAATCTTCGTCATCCTAGATCAGTCAAGCATGGCATGCACTGTTTTGCCTCAAACATTTTTTTTTTAAGTAGCGTTCCAATGAAGTCGCTTCAGACGAACGAACAACCTTTCGAACACTCGGCGGACATTTAATAATTTTTTATTATTTTTCAAATGGTAAAGGAGTGCCTTCTTACAAATCGAAAACGAGCATTTTGCATTTAGCGTGCGTCCGCACAGTTGTTACGTACATACGTTTGTACCGTACTGTAACGTATCATAAGGCATAATTGCAGCGATGTTGGATCCGCATAGACACAAACATACGCCCGTACACAACAAAGCCGTACCCCGATATTGACGATAATGATGATGACGATAGCGCAAAGTGTATGTGCAATCTACCGTGTACTCCGTCACACGAATGTCATACCACGAATTGCCGATCGGAATGGAAAATTTAATATTGATTTCAAATTTACGTTCTCGGTAATGTTTATATCTACATGAGTGCAAAGTGATTTTTCTCGTACTTATTTCTGTTTTCCTACCATGTCAGTGTCTCAGTATCTATCTGGAGTATCACGAAAAAGAACAGAGAAAATTAAATCGCTGAAAACTTCACTGATTAAGGGGCTATACCAGTGTGAAAAGATTCAGCCTCTCAGCGGGCATTATTCGAAGAAGAAAAGGGTCCATTGTATGGGCCAGGTATAGCTGATTAGCAGTTTTTATGGTAAATATCATTTTATCTTTCAAAAATCGATAGCTAAACTTTAAACGCATTTTTCTCGAAATGAGATTTTTTAAATTTGCTGACATTTTAACTCAAAGAGCAATTATCCGATTGACTTGAAATTTGAAATGAGTATTCTTGAATATATTTACTCTACAATGACGTAGGATATTTTTGATTGGATGAAAATTGACGATTTGGCATTGAAAAAAAAAAACGACCATTATATAGGCAAGAAAACAGACTTTTTTTCATAACTACGCCATTTTGTTAGATTTTGATATTTTTCGAAAATCCTACATCATTGTACAGAAAATACCTTCCAGTTTAACGACATTTTTTCCTTTTTCGGTTTCAGCTACTCAATCGGCTGGAATCGTGTCAGCAGTGGAGGAACTTTTTTTTGGCGCCTTCGAAGGCAGCGCATAAGTCGCTTGGATCTCAATATTTTTCTATGAAAAAATTATGGAATATAGGTCAAATATAGCGAAATATATTCTTAATTTTTCGAAATATTTAATTGAGTACTTTTTTTTAATCCCGAAAATCACCCAAATTTTCAGCGTTCACACTGGTATAGCCCCTTAACGTATTTCTGCGGACGTATTTCAGAACGGTCTTCGAGATGTTCTGCTATTCCCGTAGTTCCGACGTTGCCACATTTCAATACATAGATTACCGGCCAAAAGTTTCCGGACACTTCAGATAATTGCAAAACTTTTGATCACTGGATAATTGCCAAATAACGTTAGGATAATATAGTTCATTACATTTATTATTTTACGGAGAAATTATATAGCTCTGTATAATTAATTGTATTATTTTAATATCATTTTGCAGTTATCCAATGTGATCGAAAGTTTTGCAATTATCTGAAGGGTCCGAAAACTTTTGGCCGGTAGTGTACATCTCAAACAGCTTTACTTTTTTGTAAACTGGCCGCATGTTTTTCATACATTCTCATTGATGAGATCGGTAACCTGTATTTTTTTTTTGGGGGATGTTTTGTGCACTATTCCACACACAATATGGGTTTTTTGGGTCACTTTCTTCACCTATGCGGAAGCAATACGCGAGAAAATGAAGCGGTAACGACGTTGGCCCGTACAACCAATGCAAACAAGCGGAGATTTACGTAAACTTTAAAATTTAAGGGGAGGTAAAACGCCAGGAAAAAATTTGCCTATTTTCATTATTTAAAAAAAAGCAAGATTTCTTCATCATTATTGAGACTTGGGGTTTGTTTTACTACTACTTTTGGCTGTTACGTAGTATTTTTTTTCTCTATCAATCGTTAAAAATGACGGAGGTTTGGCGCAGTCTCCTGAACTGCATTTTTAAAACTGCCCCGACGTACAGCTAAATAACTAACCGACCGACTCTGACGAAACTTGGTATGAATCTTTCTAACCTCATTGTCTCAAACATGACCCTAAATGTAAACCCCCAAAATAAAAAAGTCTTGTTTATTGCGAAATGTAGCCATTTTTCCCAGAAAATTCAATCTTTTTGTTTAAAAGCGTACTGTTTCATCGATTTTCGACATTTCTCACTTTTTCGTGGTTTATATTCCGCGTATGAGTGTTAATGAAAGAAAAATCGTCGTTGGTTTTTTTGTCAGATCAATCCCGCCGAAGCTACGTGTCACGCTGTTCCAACTGAATCTCTGCGAAAATTTTCCCACAGGAAGAAGCTTCCAGTTCCTGCGGTATATTCCGCGAGCGACACGTGCTCTCACTAAATACCCAATACGGGTTGCTCGCAAAAAATATAAGAAAAGGAAACCGAAAATCATGCAAAATACAAGAAAAACAACACCAACGAAAAAAAATAACGAACGCACAAAGAATACGGGTCAGCCTTCGGTCGGATTGGTCTCACTTGGGCGTTTCGCAAGCTCGGGAATGAGTACACCGCACCACATGCATATGAAGCGTTTCGAGAGAGGAGGAGAGTGCGAAAATTCTACCGCTCGCCTTGCCTGGTATGTATAACATTTTACGGTATATATAATCGTGCTCTATATACGATACAGCTCATATGTACTAGCGCACACGCGCAAAAAATAGTCTATGCGTGTATACACATACAGTATGCACGTAGTAGCGTACGATATTCGTATAGCGGGTCTTGCGAAGAACCCTTTGGACATTGGCCCGGTGCCCGTCTGGCGAAATGAAGCAGTCGTAAGAGGAGAGGAGAGGAGAGGAGAGGAGAGGAGAGGAGAGAGAGAGAGAGAGAGAGAGAGAGAGAGAGAGAGAGAGAGAGAGAGAGAGAGAGAGAGAGAGAGAGAGAGAGAGAGAGAGAGAGAGAGAGAGAGAGAGAGAGAGAGAGAGAGAGAGAGAGAGAGAGAGAGAGAGAGAGAGAGAGAGAGAGAGAGAGAGAGAGAGGAAAACTGTATTTCTATATATACACACCCACGCACACACAGACATATGATAGAAATGTGTATGCACATTTTTTCCCAACTGGCAATTTCGACGAGCCCCCGATGCAAAAATGGAATTGAGTAGGGACGAGTCGTTGAACGTTACGAGACACCTAGGTCTCTCTACATCAGGGACCGAGTGTCATCTCTTCATCGCCGTGAGCATTCGCAATGTACACCTTCTTCCAGAAACAAAAATATACTGCTGCATAATTGTACCTTTATATTCGAGACTAAAGATATCAGCCGCGAATTTTTGTCCTCGTCGGCGTGTTGCCTCAATTGGGACAGTCTGTGAATGTGTCGCGAACATTGCAAACGATAGGTATAGAGGCTGCGGTAGAGTGCTTGCGCGACAGCCGTGGTCTATTCCGATCTCGTACCGGGTGGAGAAAAAAAAGAATTGCCTTCCCCTTTTAGCGTAGGCGACATATATGTATATATATGCTATTGTGTATAATGCATATGTGTGTTAATGTTTTATACACACACACGCGCGCGCGCGAGCACACACACACATATATATACAATGTGTTGACGAAAGTTAAATAGACATGGGTCTGAAGTTTGCATCGATGGATTCCAACGGAATTTAAAAAAATTACATTTAGATAGTTTTTTCGTGAATACTTTGACTCCAGAATATCTGTGGAGGCCATATAAAATGTTGAGAAAAGATATGGTAGGCCGGAATCCACCCTTATCGAGGGGTTCAAAGTAAAAAAAATTATAATATCTCGGACGGTAAAGACATTCTCATCTTTTTATTTGCGTTAGATATTCTTAGTGTCTAAGAAAATCCACAAAAAAATTGGCCACGATTTCAAACTTCCGGAACCCACCCTTATGTGGGTGGCGAAAGATGGAAAAACTCGTATTTCTGGCGCTGAAGACATTCTCGTCGTTTTCATTTGTGTTATGGATACTCAGCCCCCAAGAGAAGCTAGGAAAATATTGACAACAGTTTTTACCTTCAACTCACCCTCATCAAGGGGTGATAGTTGAAAAAAAAATCGTATCTCCGGCGCTCAAGAGATGTTAATCTTTTTGTTTGTGCCTTACGCTCCAAATGATGACGGTGTAGATACACCGGGTGTCCTGTTATGAATGGATAATTCCGCAACTGTCGATAGGTCAGATCACGTCCCACTATATGCCGGAATTTCAGTTTAGTAAAAGTCCCACGGTTTACTAGATAAAAATCATCTGCTTTTGGTTTTTCGCATGCCATTTCGACAAATGAAAAATTTTTTTTGACCCGGGTTAAAAAAAATACTCTTGGTTATTTGTTTTATCTAGAAAAGTCTTCTTTTATACCTCAAATGTTGAGGGAACTTTATGAAAAAAGATCTTATGCAGAATTTTCGTGCAAACCAATTCGAACATCTGACTTCGATAGTCTGCGGTGTAAAAAAAAAGTACTATATATATATATATATATATATATATATATATATATATATATATATATATATATATATATATATATATATATATATATATATATATATATATATATATATATATATATATATATATATATATATATATATATATATATACACACACACACACACACACACACACACACACACACATATATATATATATATATATATATACACACACACACACACACACACACACACACACACACACACACACACACACACACACACACACACACACACACACACACACACACATATATATATATATATAGTACTTTTTTATGGGTATACAGGGTGTCCCTCTTATCTCTGCCACCCAAAATAACTCGGTAGTTACCGACGTCACAAAAAAATGTTCCAGACAAAAGCTGTACGGTGCGAAGGGGGCCATCAAATGCGACCAATTCTTTTTATTTCGGTAGAGGCGCTGACGCACAGGTCACGTCTACTTTTTGCAATGGAATGGTACATTTTTTTCAACCATCTTGTAGAGCACCTCAAGCCGCATAAAAAACATTCGGGGGTCAAAGGCGTTCAAGGTCATTCAAGGTCACCTATTAAAATAAAAGAGGCAGAGATAAGAGGGACACCCTGTGTATGCACACGTGGGCGCGTGCGTTATACTCTGTAATCGTATAGCGGATGAATAAGCGTCCTGGTCGTCATATATCGCGATGAGACGCATACTCATTCGTCGTGTCCTAGTCGCAAATCGTTTCAAAGACCCCTTTAGTTCGAGTCCACGAACTGTCTGCGAGACTTAATACATTTATAGATCGCGGGGAGTGAGCGGCGGGGTTTTGTCCGAATAGAGAAAGAGAGAGAGAGAGAGAGAGAGAGAGAGAGAGAGAGAGAGAGAGAGAGAGAGAGAGAGAGAGAGAGAGTCACACGCACCGGCATAGCTAATGGCACGAGTGCAGAGGCTCGCGTGCCAAACTATACGAGTATCTCAAGAGACGCGACCGTACATGGTATATCTGTGAGACAAAATCGTTCGGCAATTCTCCGGCTCCGTCCGGCCCCTCGAAGCGTCATACTATTTGACGTAATTTCATCCTGTCTCTGGCGTTCCTCGGAAGACACGAGGAACTCCGAAAGATTAAGCGGGGAGATACCTCAGCCGAGAAAAAAAGTTTGCTGATTTTTATGTTTTTTTTTTTAAAGCAAAGTTTTCTTCACCATTTTTGAGACTTAGGGTATGTTTTATTACTACTTTTGGCTGTTAAACGGTACTTTCCTGTTATTAATCTTTGAAAATATCGGAGGTACGGCACGGTCTTCGAAACTGCATTTTCGTATAAATTCGGTATAAATCTTTCTAACCTCATTGTCTAAAACATGGCCCTAAATGTTTTTGAAAGATAAAAAAAAGGTTTTTTTTCATTGCATAATGTAGGCATTTTTTCGAAAAAATCAATATTGTTTCAAAACGTACCATTTCATGAATGTTAAAAAATTTCTTACTTTTTCTTGATTCGTGGTCTGCGTATGAGTGTTAATGAACGAAAAATCTTCGTTGACTTTATTCCGATCAATCCTGCCGACAGTCCGTGTCACGCCGTCTGACAACATCCGCCCCAATCCGTTTAGAACACCTTGCCAATTTCCGCCATTTTTGAAGGTTAAATAAAAAAATACCATGTAACAGCAAAAAGTAGTGATAAAACATACCCTGAGTCTAAAAAATGGTGAAGAAATCATTGCTTAAAAAAAATAATGAAAATCAGCAATTTTTTCGTCGCGCAAAGGTCCCCCTTAAATGTTGTATATTTCCTTCGGGTGTTCGTATGTTTGAATATTTATGAATGTTATTGAAGTTTGCATCGTTGGAATGCAACGAAACAATTTTTTTCTCGTATTGACGAATTCTCTTCAGGCACATTGAAGTTTGCATCGTGTGGGATGCAACGATTTTTCTTGTTCATTTTTCAATTCTTCTTTTTTATCATTATCTAAAGCATTTATTTTGCAAACTGAGGTCTTTCATTTCTGACAGGATGACGTAAAAACGTTTGAGTAGTTTTGATAACCTAAGTCGGCCAAACGGAATTTGTGTAATTTAAAAAAGAATTAATTTTCGTTGCATTCCAACGATGCAAACTCCAACGTCGAGAACTACGAATAGCACTGAAGTATTTTTTTTTAATCCTCATTAGGGATCTATAATCCAAACCCGCAAGACGAGTTTGGATAGTATTAAAAATAGAGAAGTGACAAAATAAAGAAGGATTTTCGTTGCGTTTCAACGACGCAAACTTAAACGCCATATTTACGATAAATATTTGCATGAATATCCGAAGGAGCGAATTTTTGTACGAATTTCCGGAGGAGAGAATATTTGTACGAATATTTGAAGGAGAGCAAAAAACAGGCAGGATCGAAAATTAATGCGTTTGAATTATGAAACATAGGAGAAATAGGAACAAGATCGTCGAAAATGAAGAGGCATACGATCTCAGAGTGTTCAGTTCGTAGCTCCGATAACTCGATATCCCTGTCGTATATTTTTGTCAAACGCAAAATTAAAAAAAACGATTACGGTAACGCGATCAATTGATCAAGCTGCTTCGGAGCACTTTTCTTTAAGGGGTTAGGCTACTGTGAAAATGACCAACACTCGTTCGTCGCTTGAGACGACTCAAATTGAAGAGAAAAGTAAAACGTATGGTACAGAAATTGCAGATTGAAGGTAAACTTATTATTACAACGATAGAACTGCTGGTAAAGGTTTAAAGGGTTATACCAGTGTGACACTAAAAAAAATCGATTTTTTTTCGCCTTTTTCGACAGTTTATACTTTCGAGAATATCTTGTAATTAGCAGTTTTATGGTAAATATCATTTCATCTTGCAAAAATCGATAGTTAAAGCTTTGAAGGCGTTTTTCTTGAAATGAGATTTTTCAAATTTGCTGACATTGTAACTCAAAGAGGAATTATCCAATTGACTTGAAATTTGAACTGAGTACTCTTGAATATATTTACTCTACAATGACGTAGGATATTTTTGATTGGATGAAAATTGACGATTTGGCATTGAAAAAAACGACCATTTTATAGGCAAGAAAACAGACTTTTTTTCATAACTACGCCATTTTGTTAGATTTTGATATTTTTCGAAAATCCTACGTCATTGTACAGGAAATACCTTCCAGTTTATCGACATATTTTCCTTTTTCGGTTTCAGCTACTCAATCGGCCGGAATCATGTCAGCAGTGGAGGAACTTTTTTTTTGGCGCCTCCGAAGGCAGCGCATAAGTCGCTTGGATCTCAATATTTTTCTATGAAAAAATTGTGTAATATAGGTCAAATATAGCCAAATATATTCTTAATTTTCCGAAACATTTAATTGACTACTTTTATTTCAAAAAATTCCCGAAAATCACCCAAATATTCAGCGTTTACACTGGTATAGACCCTTAAATGTGTTTTTCTCGAACCCATATATGTTATTCAAAACGGTGTACACGATTTCTCGATATCGAATGTTCGGATTGACTTGAAATTTGGTACACTCATTCAGTGTAACAATCTTCACAGACGTTTTTAGTTTTAACATTTTTTTTTTTCATTAGTTATTAACAATAAAGATGTCATTTTTCCTCGAAAAAATTGTGAAAATATATACATATTTTGTTTTATCATTAAAACACGATAACAAAAAGCTCGGTCAAGGCTTTGCCAATATCAACTATTTTTAACAATCCGTTTTTTTCGTTTCAGATCAACCCGGTGGGCAAAATCAAGGACATCGTTGGCCCCGATTTTGAAAGGTCCTTCACGAGATTGTGTATAACTTCTTTAATAGTTAATATTTTCTACTGAAATTTGCCATGCAACTTTGTTAATGTACATACGAATAAATGTCCAAACGATTTTTCTTACTGATTCCTTCAAAATTAATTTTTTTCAATAACCCTAATTTTCGGGTCGTCACAGTAGGCTGCCCCTTAAATTTTGTTTTCGTCCAGAACAGATTTATTGGATACAAATTACTCTGTTACAAATTAATATTCAATGATAATAATAATAATAATAATAATAAAAGTCGTGATCAATCGTCTCGACGATTATGATAATATTAATAACAATAATACTTGTAAAATAGTGATAACAATGATAAAAATCACGATAAATAATCATGACGATAATACAATAATAATAATAATAATAATGATAATAACCCTGCGTTGCAAAAGACGACGTCACCGCGATATCTGTAATAACATCGTTTGTGGTTACTCGATAAGTGTTCTGCTTCGCCACTGCGAGCGCTACGATCAAGTCACGGAAACTGTCCGCCACGAAAACCGCGACAATTTTTATTCCGCGATATTCCTTTTTACCCGAGCTTTACCGATATCTCCGTTAATATTATATAATTAAGTGTTTTAAAATACATTTTTTTACCGCTAATAACCGTGTTTATAGAATTTTTCAAAAATAATATTCACATTGTTCTATCGTTCGTGTCAAGGGTGCGAAAAAAGATGGAAACGGACCATATTTATGAGATTAAGGGGCTAAACAAGTGCGATACGTTAAAAAAATCGATAGTATTTTTGCCTTTTTCGACAGTTTATACTGTCAAGATTTTTATACTTTCAAGAATATGAAATGAGATTTTTCATATTTGCTGATATTGTAACTCAAAGAGCAATTATTCGATTGATTTGAAATTTGAACTGAGTACTCTTGAATATATTTACTCTATAATGACGTAGGATATTTTTGATTGGATGAAAATTGACGATTAGGCATTGAAAAAAAAACGACCATTTTATAGGCAAGAAAACAGACTTTTTTCATAATGCGCCATTTTGTTAGATTTTGATATTTTTCGAAAATCCTACGTCATTGTACAGGAAATACCTTCCAGTTCAACGACATTTTTTCCTTTTTCGGTTTCAGCTACTCAATCGGCCGGAATCATGTCAGCAGTGGAGGAACTTTTTTTTGGCGCCTCCGAAGGCAGCGCATGAGTAGCTTGGATCTCAATATTTTTCTATGAAAAAATTATGTATTATATTATAGTAAAAATTATAATAAAAATTATGTATTATATTATAGGTCAAATATAGCCAAGTAGATTCTTAATTTTCCGAAACATTTAATTGAGTACTTTCCTTCCAAAAAAATTCCCGAAAATCACCCAAATTTTCAGCGTTCTCACTGGTATAGCCCCTTAAAGTTTGCATCTTTGGAAGGCAATGGAAATGATTATTTTTTCAATTGCTCCAATTTCTTGTGAGTAATTTATGTAACGAAAACCCGTCAAGCATTCTTCAAGTCGCTATTTACACATATCCGGCATTTGAAACTGCACAAAAATATTTGGTAGAATAATAAAAATTCGGAAATAATAATATAAAAAACAATTTTCGTTGCATTCCAACGATGCGAGATTCAAGACCATCCATTTTTCCGATAATTACAGTTACATCGAAGTTTGCACCGTTGGAATGCAACGAAAGTTCTTTTTCATTTTCGTTTTTCTCCATTTTCATTGTTATACAAAATCACTTTTGATAAATTTAAGTTGTAGGTCTCAAATAAGAATCTTAGAAAAGTTCACAGTAGCTTCAATTTGCCAGAAAACAATTGGCAATTGGAAAAAAAAATTCTTTTCGTTGCGTTCCAACGATGCAAACTTCAATACCATAATCAGCGTACTTTTTCAACTTTCGAGGGTTGTGAGTTTACACGCCCATACACACACACACATACGCGCGCGCACGAGTAGAGTTTCCATTGATTTAACTGGCGGATAAACTTCTCACATTCTCACCCCAATTGACGCAAGTACGTGTATTGACAGCTTTGGGTTTCGCGATAATATAAGCTAATTACGTATTATCCCGATGTTATAAGAGGAAATGTATTGTCCCGCATGGCCTACACGTCTGACTAACCGAATCTGAATCATCGCACACGCATCAGTTTACCGATATATATGTGTGCGTCGATACGTAACCCTCATACACACACACACCCACGAGCACCCCCACTCGCACTCGCGTATATGATAGTGTGTGATAGCGAACCTATCATTTCGCCCGCTATTCTATACGTGCACGTATATATACAGGGTGTCCCGTTGTGAATGGATAACCCTGCAACCGTCGATAGGTCAGATCATGTCCTACTATACGCTGGAATTTCAGTTTAGTAAAAGTCCCACGGTTTTCGAGATAATAATCATCTGCTTTTGGTTATCTTTTTTCACCCGGTTTAAAAAATACTCTTGGTTATTTGTTTAATCTAGAAAAGTCTGCTTTTTTACCTTAAATGTTAAGGAAAATTTATGAAAAAATATCGTATGCAATAGAGTTGCTTGGTTACTGTCGATTCATATAATTTGTAGAAATGGCACGCGAAAAACCAAAAGCAGATGATAAAAAAAAATAACACAAAGCCCAAAATCTCGAAACCGTGGGACTGTGGGCGGGGATCGAAAAAACACAAGGACCGAAATTTCGAATTCAGTAATTACGAACGTTCCAAAATAGATACATCAATTTTACGATAGTCTGTAAAATAGTAAAATAGTTCATCGAAATTGTGAATACAAAAATCTCGAAGTTGATTTATCGCGAAAACAAATATCAGACTTAAGGCGTTACCCCCACTTGTAGCGCAAAAAAAGGCCTTTTTCATTATTTTTTTTAAAGAAAACTACAAAACTTTTTTAATCGATCAATATACCATCTTAAAGAACACATCTTGAAGAACTTTCAGTAATTTTTTTATTGAAAAATATTACATTGTTTAGTGGCAAATGGCCGTCAATGAAATAATGTTTTTATATACACGGTTTGCGGTGACCAACATTGCGGCGAAGTGGATCATCTGAAAAAAAAATGCGGATGGATTTAGTCAAATGGTGATGAAGTTTGCATCGTTGGAACGCAACGAAAGTTTCGTTTTAGATTTTATTTTCCATATTTTTATTGTTATAGGTGATTTTTTTGATAGATTTATAATATAGATCGCTAAATCAATGTCTTAAAAAATAATTGAAGAACTTTTGTCGGTGAAATGTGCCAAATGAAATTAAATTCGTTGCAGTCCAACGATGCAAACTGCAGGATCGTTTTAGTCAAATATAAGTATAAACTAGTCTTTAATCGAAGGATTTTAAAAAATGTTCATTTTTCACAAAATGGCGGACAGTCAAAGTTAATGGTTCGATTTTAACGAAAAAAAAACGGCCGTTTTTTGGCTATAAAACGGCCATTTTTTTCGAAAAAAAATTAAACGATTAAAGACTACACTTTTATGTATTAAATAAGCCTGCAAAATTTCAAGAAGATCGGTTCATTAGTGTTCGAGTAATCTTGGTCACCGACTTCAGAAATGCCATTTTGAGAAAAACGCGTTTAAAGTTTCAATTTCAGTTTACACGAAGAAAATATTTTTTTTTGTTAACTTACATAGTCATCTATTCCGGGCATAAAAAAAACTGCACTTCAAATTGCCCTTCAAAAAAATGCAATAAAAGAAATCTATTTTTTCAAAATCGCAAGTGGGGGTAACCCCTTAACAAAATAATGAGAGATATAATATCGATTCGCCTGTATATACACACCAAACAATTCGAGACGTCAAATCGTCGAATTGTAAATATTACGATAGTTTACAATTTCGAATTCATTAAAGCAAAGGACCAAAAAGTAGATCAGTTAAAATAGCGATGGGCCAAAATGGCGAGCGGTCCGGGTAGCGAAAACTTGGGATCGAGCGATACTACTTGTGCTTCAGAATGAAGATGGCAGATGGCGTTAGTGGTCAGTCGGGTCAGGCAGCCATGCCATGTTCGCCATTTAGGTATTCGCTATTTCGGACCATCGATCATTTGCGTTTCTAAGATCTGCACATTCGAAGTTTATGGTCTCGATATATGGCTTTTTGCTATAGACGGTGTTACGAATATTAGATACTCATTTTTTTCTATTTCGGAGATATGAATGTTGTAGATTGTTCGAATCTGTATTTGTATGACTCAAACTGCAGACTATCTGAATATATGTTCTCGAATAAATGAGCTCTCGAATAAATAATCCTTTGGTGTAATAGTTATTCGATTGCGTCATCGGTCAAAGGATAACATTTCGAATAATTTAACCTTCGTTATTTTGAGAGTTCATAATTCTGTCGTTTCGAAATCTTTGTCGTTCTATATTTGGTCATGGGACATTTTGACCCCCACCGGGACTGTTACTAAACTGAAATTCCTACATATTTTCCTAATATCCTACATATTTTTCCAGCATATAGTAGGACATGATCTGACCTATCGACAGTTGCAGATTTATCCATTCATAACAGGACACCCTGTTACGAATGGATATATACATAAATAAAATGTCTGTGTATAAAAAGATATAAGAATGACTCATGCGTAAGTGTTCTTCGTAACGCTGCGGGTAGACTCGCAAAAACGGTGTCAGGTAATAAAGGGTATGGAAAAACAATTGTCAGGTAATTGAGAGTAAAGAAAAACAAAACGTGAAGCATTCTCGGAAGATTGTGAATATTCGAACGTTCTATATAGTCAACCGGTGTATTACGTCGTTCTCAAAATAAAAGAAAATAATGATAGAATTGAAGTTTGCATCGGTGGAATGCAATGAAAATGATTATTTTTCATTGCTCCAATTTATCGCGGCTAAACCTCGTTACGAGAATCCATCAATTATTTTTTGGGTGGCTCAATTAGAGACGATATTGAAATTCGCATTGTTGGAACGCAACGAAAATTCTGTTTCGATTTTTATTTCTCCATTGTCTTCATCATCCAAAATCTTATCCTGCAAATTTTGGCTTTAGGTTTCTGACGAGTATCCTAAAAAACGTTTGAGTGTTTTTCGTAGCCCAAATATACCAAAAAAAAGTTCGAGCTACTAATCTTTCGTTGCGCTCCAACGATGCAAACTTTAATATCACATATTTAGGGATCTATAGCGCAAAGCTAGCTGCATACGAATATTTTGTAAAAAGATAAAAATGAGGAAATAAAAATATACCAAAGAATTTTCGTTGCATTCCAACGATGCAAACTTCAAGATCATAAATATAATGCTGATGTCGCGGAACGCAACTGAACAATGGAATATTCGGCAATAAAAACTTTTGACAACCGTTGGAGAATTTGCGCTCCTTAATTGGCATAAACGATAAGTGAATGAGACGAGTCCTGAAAAGTTCTGATCAGGTGGTTTCGAAGGTGTGTAAGAGGGTGGTGAAGTGAGGAAGAGGGAGGCAGGGGGAGACGGGGAGCCAGAAGGCACGAGAGAAAGAAAACAAAAGGGAGAGAGAAGATTGAAAAGGAAAGGGATTGATTGAGGGTTTGATTTGATTACTTCTGCCTTGGGGACTACTTCCGGGCGATTGCTGAATGCGAGAAAATGGAAATAGAGATCGACAGTCAGCGAAAAGTCGAAGATAATAGGATAATGTTGAAGTGTTGATGATAACAATTACAAAAACAATCTATCCAAGAATATCAAAAGCAAAATAGTTAAAAACTTGAATATTGCTTTCTCATCAATTAATTTCCTCTCAAAGCGCATACAGTTTAAGTTTGCTTCCTTGATATGCAACGAAAGTTCCTGTCATTTACTTCTTTTTATTATTATCGAAAATCGGATTTTGTAGATTTATACTGTGATTCGCTGGGTTAAGATCTTAAAATTGTTCACGTGATTTTCATAGCTTAAGGGGTCTTCTCACTTTGGACGCTAAAAAAGGCTATTTTGATGATTTTTTTTGATACGTTTATATTATAGATATTGATACAAAAGTTGTTAGACTTCATAAATACACTTTTGAAATAGATTTGAAAAAAAAATTATTTATTTAAGGAGAGATAGACACCTAGATGGTCGAGGTCGAGGATTTAGAAGCTATGAACATTCCGTCGACCGTACAAGACCAACACTATGGGCCAGGTATCGATGATTCCATGTAATTTGACAAATTTCATGATTTATTAATTCCCAAATTTTCAAACGCGTTTTTCTCAAAACCACGTTTTTCAAATCGGTACCCAAAATTTCTCGAAAACCAATGAACCGATTGCATGGAGGTTTTTTGTGGTTATTCTATACACCATTATCTAGTACTTGTCATAGGATTTTTTTCCGTTACTTAGTTTTTGTTTTATAGGCAAAATAATATCTAATTTTTGACCCAAAAATCACTATTTATGGTCAAACGTCCGCCATTTTGTCATAAATCGATATTTTCAAAATCGGCTATGACAAGTACTAGATTATAGTATCTAATTTAATAATCTTTTTGGTTTTTTTTTTAAGATGATTTTTGAAGAAACGCCAGTGGGTACCGTACACGCAGATTTTTTACGCCGCTCCAAGGATCATACAATATCGTTGTATATTTTCGATATTTTTAAATAAAGAAAATTAAACATATTTTTGAATGTATATAATTTTAGATAATTAAAACCCCAATCCGAAATTTCAAATAGTTTTCCTCGAAAACATTCACAAAAATGACCTTTTTCCGGCTCCTAGGTGTACATCTCCCCTTAAGTCACTATTTATAGCCGAACATGGTCGCTAAAAAAAATCCTAAATAATTGTAGGTCTGCGCTGTTGATGAAATCTCGGGGATGGATCATCCGAAACAAAAAAATCAAACGGTTTTATATTCAGTATGTTAATGGCTATATCGCATATCATACGATTTTTGATATATGCAAAAATAACAAAATGGCGGACATTTTTTGAAAAAAGAACGTGTTTTCTCACTGTTTCTGGTAACAAAAATTAGTACATATCAAAATTTAAAAAAATCCTTGACATGTGCTATAGCTATAGTTGTAAAGAATATGTGGTTAAAATTTAATAAGGATCGGTTCAGTAGTTTCGAAGATTTTATCAACAAGCCGTCAGAAAAGTTGTTTCGAGAAAAACGCGTTTTAAGTTTGTTTGGGTTACATAAATACACAACACATTTTTAAAATACATTTCGAAAGTGTATTTATTAAGTGTAACAACTTTTATACCGATATCTATAATATAAACCTATCGAAAAAAAATCATGAAAATAGCCTTTTTTAGCGTCTAAAGTGAGAAGACCCCTCAAGATATTCTTTTCGCGAAGGACCGTATTGTGTGGGGACATAAGCAGGGCCCTTCTGGGTCATTGGTAAATTACAGTGACCCTCAATATAAAAATAAGCCACAATCAATTATTGAACCCAACGATAAACTGGAATAAAAAATTTCGCACACACTCAGTAAACTTAGACATTTTTAGATTTTCTCTGAGAAGTCGCGGCTACGAAGCTTCTTCTGCTAGTCACATTCTTCCAAGTTTTATCATTAATATTTTCTTTAAATATTCGGCGACACCCTGTTCTTTCGTCGGTACGGAATTTTTTGAATTTTTTACACGCGTGGGCAGTTTATATGGCGTTATTTAGTGTATAAATTACTATGTAAAACTGTAGCCAGTGTGTCATCTCCATGAAGTGGCGTATAAATAAGACGATTTTTAAAGCCGTAATTTTTCGTTAGAAGTTCGGTAACTCGGCTTGAAATTTTACCGGGACGTATTTTTACTTCACTATAGACGAAAATCAGTTAATCGTTAAATATTCGGGTTCGTGAAAGAAAATTAGGAAAGACAGAAAATGATGTAACGTTGCTTTCCAATGATGCAAGCTTTAACGTCATCAAAGCTGACCATGTGAGCATGTTTCTTTTGTTACCCTGAGCTAAACCTGTCAGCCAATTTCACCAGATGTGTAAAAAATGGTGTCATTCAATTACAATCTTTTATCCGAAAATGTTTGACGACCGCAGGGCTGTCTCTACGCGGAATAAAAGGGAGAAAGCAAAATCATTAAGGCCTTAGGCCACAGTAACGGGTATAAAATCATGTGCGAATTTAACAATTTTTTTCGTATGAAAAAGTGATTCACTCATAAAATTAATTACACATCTATTTAGTATGAATATCAAGCTGATAGCATTTTTTTCGATGTACAAAATGGCCGACTACTCGAAATTTCTCGAAACAGCTTTTGTCCAATTGGCGTGACAAATAACTTCAACAATTTTCACTCGATTTACTTCAAATTTAAAAGTTACGTTTCTAATTGCATTTCGCAGAGAAGTACCTACGGAATTTCTGATTAATCGAAAACTTTTCATTTTATGAGCAATTTATGAGCAGTTAGAACGAAATTTTTCACTGAAAATTCATTTCTCAAGTTCAAATATCTACAACTTTTGAATAAAACAATATTTTTTAATTTCCGTACGTACTTCTCTAGGTATTCTAATGTAGAGGGACGAGAATTTTTGTTTTTCGTTCTAGGTCAAAAATTGTGGATGCTAAATGTCACGTCGCGGAGCGCCTAAAAAAAGATAACAAAAGAAAATATTAGTAGTCAGCCATTTTGTACATCGAAAAAAAAATATATATATTCCCTAACAGCTTGATATTCATACTAAATAGACGTGTAATTAATTTTATGAGCGAACCACTTTTTCATACGAAAAAAAAAAATTGTTAAATTCGCACATGATTACCCGTTACTGTGGCCGAAGGCTTTAATCGCAGAGATATAAATACACGCTGTGCCACGTCGCGGTGACAAAAAAATGAGCCACGTGAATGGATCGAAAAGAGAGTAAAGTAGAGTGAAAAAATAGGTGAGAGAGAAAGAGGAAAGGAGAGAGAGAGAGATAGGGAGTGGTAGAGAAAGAAACGAAGGGCCAGAAAGGGAAACTACTTTAGATGAGTGCGTGCGTCTGGCAATAAGGACACGAATTGAGAAAGGGCCCTTTGTGAAGGAAAGTGAGGGTCTCTGACATCAACGGCTTGTTCGAGGCGGGTCCGCCGAGCCGATTGGCGAGGAGATCGGGGGAAAGGACGCGGCAAAGCGTCGTCGTACCAGTCTCCGATATACACAGGGTGTCCCACCGACATACCCATCGACGTACCGTGCCGATTGGGGTAGAATATCCATTAGTCGAATATCAATAAGTTAATATCCACAAGTGAATATCCATAAGTGAATATCCACAAGTGAATATCCACAAGTGAATATCCATAAGTGAATATCCATAAGTGAATATCCATAAGTGAATATCCATAAGTGAATATCCATAAGTGAATATCCATAAGTGAATATCCATAAGTGAATATCCATAAGTACGAATATCCATAAGTGAGTATCGTATATAACCTAAACAAACCCAAACAATACCCCAGCCGCATTGTTCAACTACTTTCGGGCAACCACGAAGATTATTATCAAAATTTTAAGGTGTGCCCGAGTATATACAGACACAATTGTCAGCTCGACAGTTGAAAAAACGAGTACAGGGTGTCGAAAAAAAAAATAAGTCTACGGAGTTGCAAATATTTTACAGATCGTATCGTTTCGTCAATGGCAATCGACTTTTTTGTGGGTCCCAAGCATGTGCAGACCCGTTAAATTAACGAGTTATATCTAGCTCGTGGTCGGAAAAAGAGTAATTTTCGTAATTTTTTTTATAAAACGTGTAATTGAGTAGTAAGTAGTAATTTACTGTTCCATGTTGGTTCTTTCGACTTTTAAGGGGTTAGGCCACTCTAGAGGCCGAAAAAATAGGCTTTTTGAGGATTTTTTTTTTCTCAAAAAAACTACAAAATAAATCGAGATCGCAAAAAAGTTGTTTATCATACATATCAGTAACTGCATAACATAATTTTTTTGAAGCGATTAATTTCATAATGGCGGCTGTGCAGCGTTTATCTCAAAACTGCATTTTTTAAGTTGGCCGGAAACATAACTCAGACAATTTTCAACCGGTTCACTTGAAATGTTGAATATATCTTGAAAAATACATTGTCTATGGAAGTACGTGGGATTTTTTTTATATTGGATAGTTTGTTTGTTATTAACAATTATCTGACGATTTTTTTAGGCAAATTTTTCACTTTCCAAAAATTTGTCTGACAAAATCGTCAGATAATTGTTAATAACAAATGAACTATGCAATATACAAAAACAATCCTACGTACTTCCATAGACAATGTATTTTTCGAGATATATTCAACAGATATATTCAAAGGTTGAAAATTGTCTGAATTATGTTTCCGGCCAACTTAAAAAAGTGCAGTTTTGTAATAAACGCTGCACAGCCGCCATTTTGAAATTAATCGCTTTAAAAAAATTATTGTATACAGTCACTGATATATATGATAAGCACCCTTTTTTGTAATTTCGATTTATTTTGTAGTTTTTCTGAAAAAAAAAAAATCCCCAAAACGTCTATTTTTTCGGCCTCTAGAATGGCCTGAGGCCTTAACAGCCCTCCTCTTTATCCAATTGTACAAACGTAACCGAGTTGAACATTAGAGTAACATATAACATTGATATTAAACGTTACCGCCCTTAAACGTTACATCCTATTTACACGAGAAAACATGGACAGGTTTTCAATTTTCTTTTCCCGTTAAACAGTATGATATGAAACAGTAAGTAACTTTTACAATTTTTGTAGTGAAAAATATTTATAAATGTAGTAGATAAATCCGATCATTGCTGCTCGGAAACAAATTATCCGAAAAAAAAAGGTCAAACGCATTTAGTTTTGGCATGAAATTATCTAGCGTTTGGACGAAGGATTCAATGAAATATTGATTTTTGAAAAAATGACCGCACTCCAAAGTGAAAGTATCGATTTTCGATGAGAGAAAAACGCTCTATTTTCGTTGATAAAAGAATACCTGCATCGAAATAAAAAAAAGGTTCATTCAAGCACTGCGTTTTGGATATGTGAATAATTGTGAAATTTGTAAAATTTGTAAAATTTGAAGTTGATCGGTGCAATGATTTTTTATATATCGTGGTCTCCGATTTTGAAAAAAAATCATTTTCCGTAAAACCTATGAGAACTACCTATAAACGCCCATATTCCCTTCATGTTAAACGACTAGATTTGAAGTTTTCAGAGTATGCTTTTGAAATATTGTATTTTGAGAATTCGTTGAAGACCAAAAATCGATATTTTCGAAAGTCAACTAGGTGTAAGGCCTCAACAGTTATCGCCTGGTACACCTTTGCATTTATTGTTATTTTTAAAGGGCTATACCAGTGTGACACTTCAAAAAAATCAGGCAGGCATTATTCGAGGAAAAGGAGGGTCCATTGTATGGGACAGGCATAGCTGATTAGCAGTTTTTATGGTAAATATCATTTTATCTTGCAACAATAAATAGTTAAATCTTTAAACGCGTTTTTTCTCGAAATGAGATTTTTCAAATTTGCTGACATTGTAACTCAAAGAGCAATTGTCCGATTGACTTGAAATTTGAAATAAGTACTCTTGAATATATTTACTCTACAATGACGTAGGAGATTTTTTATTTACGCCATTTTGTTAGATTTTGATATTTTTCGAAAATCCTACGTCATTGTACACGAAATACCTTCCAGTTTAACATTTTTTTCCTTTTTCGGTTTAAGCTACTCAATCGGCCGGAATCATGTCAGCAGTGGAGGAACTTTTTTTTTGGCGCCTCCGAAGGCATCGCATAAGTCGCTTGGATCTCAATATTTTTCTATGAAACAAATCATGTAATATAGGTCAAATATAGCCAAATATATTCTTAATTTTCCGAAACATTTAATTGAGTACTTTTCGTCCAAAAAATTCCCGAAAATCACCCAAATTTTCAGCGTTCACACTGGTATAGCCCCTAAATGTTCTTTCGGCAGCCCTTGCGAGTTCAGTTGTGTTACCAACGGCTCAGTGGTCATCCGAAATTTGACCCAGGCCGACGCAGCTTGACGTAGAAGATTGCCAGAGCCTCAGACACACACGGCTGGGTTCCCAAGCAGCGCTGAACGTTCCTCTTTCAATACGACCTAAACATTTGCCAGATCTGTATCCTTCTACTCAACTATCCATCACTTTTAGCTTGATCTCCATCTCGCCAGGATTTTCTCAGCCTCCCTTTATCTGCCTCTCCCCGTCACCAGTGGCATGTCCCCTTTCCCACGCGATTCAGAGATACATTTAGGCGTGTATACATTGGGACGGAAACCACTTTTCGTGGCCTCTAAACGCTCCTTTGAAACGGCGACGAAGAGAGCGAAACTGGGAACGATTTTTGGTGGCGAAAGAAACGGGTGGTCAAATGGGACAATCATAGGCACATTCGTGTTCACGCTCCTGTCCTTCACGTTGCGCTTCTCTTTTCCTTAGTTCGTATCTCTCTCATTCTTTTTTTCCTTTTTCCCTCTTTCCTTCTATTTTTTCGTGTTACCTATTTTCTCTCTCTTTCTCTTTCTGTCTTTCGCTCGCACACGCGCATATACACACGCACACACACGAGCACGAACCCCCCCCCCCCCCACACACACACACACACACACACACACACACACACACATGCAGGTTGACGCATTCGGGCCTGGCGAAATTTCGGAGGTCGGTGCTCCGTTTACGGATACGAACGATGTTTCACGAAGCCACGTTGCTGTACGTATCTCAAAACGTTGCTTGTATTCTCGGAGCGGTGAAATTCCGATCGGCGACGAGCACACCGTACATCAAGAGAGTACGAGAGAGAGAGGGGGGGGAGAGGAGAGGAGAGAGCGACAGAGAAAGAGAGACAGGAAAATAAGGAATTTCGCGACAATTCCACGTCCTCCTCGTCTTTCTCCCGTCTTATAATACCTCAGCAGCATCAACGTCCAAACAACCGAAACAAACCAAAATTTGTTCGACGTAAACAGCCTTGTATCACGGTGGCGGAGAATTTCAAGAAAATTACCAAAATATCATAGAACGAAAACTTCGCGATCTGCATTCGATTTAAGGGGTCTTCTCACTTAAGACGCTGGAAAAAAGCGACTTTCATGATTTTTTTTTCTTAGGGTTATAGATATTGGTATAAAAGTTGTTACATTTGATAAATAAACTCTCGAAATACATTTAAAAAAAATTATTTTTATTTATTTAGCTCACTATTTAGAGACGAAAATGGTAGTTAAAAAAAATGTCCTAAAAAAATTCTAGGTCTGCGCTGTTGATGAAATCTCGGGGAGGGATCATCCGAAACAAAAAAATCAAACGGTTTTAGATTCAGTATGTTAATGACTATAGCGCATGTCATACGATTTTTTCGAAAAAAAAAGAACGATTTTTTCACCGTTTTTGGCAAAAAAAGTAAATATAAAATTTTGAAAAAGTCCTTGATATGCGCTGTAGCTATAGTTGTAAAGAATATGTGGTTCAAATTTTATAAGGATCGGTTCAGTAGTTTCGACGATTTTATGAACAAGCCGTCGAAAAACGTTGTTTCGAGAAAAACGCGTTTAAAGTTTGTTTGGGTTACATAAATACATAAGATTTTTTTTCAATGTATTTTGAAAGTGTATTTATTAAGTGTAGCAACTTGGATATTAATAACGATAATATACACCTACCAAGAAAATTCATGACAATAGCCTTTTTTGGGGACTTAAGTGAGAAGACCCCTTAAGGAATCCTCACAGTCCGAAATTTTCGAAAAATCGATTTTTTTTTCATTATCAGATTGTATTGACGGTTATAAACATGGACCTGGCATCGCCGATTGATCGTAAGTAGACAGTTCATATGAAAATTCGCCGTTACACAAACTTTAAACAAACCGTTAAACAAAATTTAATGAAAATAAACGTTTAAAAATGTATTTTCTGTTCTTTATATGTACTTTGACTGAAATGACATGAGTACTTGGATTAAAAAATCACACTGATTAGCGTATTTTAACCATCGAAAAAAATTGCGAAAATCAACTATTTTTCGACCCGTTACACTGTGATGATTCATTAACAAAAGTCTTCCACGAATTAATAAAAGCAAAAAAAAGATTTTTGTACCCGCGGCACTTTACGTCTCACCATTGAACGCGTAATTACGCGATTATACTTTCAAGAGTGTCGAGCACCCGTCGAGAAAAGTGTACAAACAAAAATTCAACTCGTGAGCGAATGGGAGCACAAAAGTTGCCGAACGGCGAGACGTGCTCTCATTTTTTAATTCCCGCATTACGGAATCAAGGAGGTTTGAGCGGTCCAGTTGAGTCTAGTGATGGTTTAGGAATTTTGTTTTGAATGAAACTCAAGAAAATGCATACGATGCTACTTTTTCATAAAATATACAATTTAAGGGCAAAATTGTACATTTTTATATTTTTATTACGTGAATGAGAAAAACTTTTGTGTTACTACCAACTTGAAAAAAGTATAACATTATCGATGATTATTATGAAAAAAACTGCGTCAGTAAATGTATTATACAACTCAGAATGAAATTTTGAGTCATTTATCATTGTGCCTATTTATATTTATATCACGAGATGATTTATTATTACCATTAATTGTGAAAACTGATTCAACTTTTGTATTATCTTGAGGTATTCCTTGAATCCTTGTCGGTTTCGCGTTACACGTTATTTTTCAAATTGTCTCTTTATTGAATCAAAATATCTCTAGAGAAAACAATCGTACGAAGCTTTAAAAAAAAAATTGAAGCTTGAGCTTCCCCCCTTTATGGCTCCGGTCAAAGAAATGCATTAAAAAAATGTCGACTGTAATCGGGGTCCACCAGAAAAGGAACGAAAAAGGCGAAAAATGGTCGTTTTCAAAAAAGGGTACTAGTCTTTAAAAAAATAGTGAAAATTAATTTAAAAAAACGGAATCAAGGTGAATTTCTCTCCTTCAAAATGCCGTTTATTAAATTCATTTATGTCAACTATCGGCGAAATGGCATAAAAAATCGTTCCTGAACTTTCTTGAATGTTTGTCCGGAAACTTTTCGCAGGTAGTGTATATTGATTAACTTTCACTGAAATTTGGATGATCGTTGTTCGTCGATTTGCAACTCGAAAATATGAGCTCGCAGTTGCTCAAGAGGATCCACGAATTTGTACATTCTTCTCGTCCTTTTATGATGTCGAAGTTTGCATCGTTGGAACGCAACGGAAATTATTTTTCACATCTTTATTCCCTCATTTTTATTCTAATGCCAACTATTTTTGTGCAGATTTTCATTGCCGATCTCCGAAGAATCACCTTAAAAAATGGTGGCGTGATTTTCGAAGCAAAAGTCTGCGAAAAGAATTTGGACGAATTAAGTAAAGTTCATTTTCACTGCACTCCAACGATGCAAACTCCAATCTGATGGTCTTTTTACTTTCGACATTATATCGAGTGTTTTCTCTCCTGTTATTTCATTCATCCGTGTATTTTTCGTCGGTCGAGAAATTTCAGCCGCTGTCACTCCAACGTCGATCAAATAGACGGTCAGAAAAAAAATCAAACATTCACAGATATCGTCTCAGCATCACGTTCTAACCCTACCACCTTAATTCCATGCCGCAAAAACGGGCAAAAAAGTGTCTGCTCAGCTCGATTTTTTCCCCCGTCTTTCTGGGAGTTTCCATTAACGTACATTATTTTTTTTATTGATATTAGCATACGATATGTATACTTGAAACAAGCCATCGGCTAAAATAATCCGCGTAAACATTCTTCTTTTTTCCAATGTTTGTTTTAAAAAAAGCGACGCGTGCTATTACTTTAATCAAATCGAGTTTTATTTGCACAACTTTTTTTTACAAGTTTCTTACAAAATGGTATTAACTTCTTTTCCACTCTCCATACTCTTCTCCATATCTAACATTTCTCCCTTATTGTTAGTTCAATCCTCTCCTCCATACCTTCGTTTTTTCGTTTACCACAATATATTTGTATTTTTCATTATACGTTGATTTTCTTATTTATTCCCCTGCCTTAACATTTCCTTTTTTAAGAGACTATACCAGTGTGACACTTAAAAAAAATGATTTTTTTTGCCTCCTTTTTCGACAGTTTATACTTTCAAGAATATCCTGTAAAAATTTCAAAGCCGTATCTCTAATAATTTTATCTTGCAAAAATCGATGGTTAAATCTTTAAACGCTCGTTTTTCTCGAAATGATATTTTTCAAATTTGCTGACATTGTAATTCAAAGAGTAATTATCCGATTGACTTGAAATTTGAACTGAGTACTCTTGAATATATTTACTCTACAATGACGTAGGATATTTTCGATTGGATGAAAATTGACGATTTGGCATTGAAAAAAACGACCATTTTATAGGCAAGAAAGCAGACGTTTTTTTTCATAACTACGCCATTTTGTTAGATTTTGATATTTTTCGAAAATCCTACGTCATTGTACAGAAAATACCTTCCAGTTGAACGACATTTTTTCCTTTTTCGGTTTCAGCTACTCAATCGGCCGGAATCATGTCAGCAGTGAAGGAACTTTTTTTTGGCGCCTTCGAAAGCAGTGCACAAGTCGCTTGGATCTCAATATTTTTCTATGAACAAATTATGTAATATAGGTCAAATATAGCCAAATATATTCTTAATTTTCCGAAACATTTAATTGAGTACTATTACTTGTTTTACGCACATATAGGCATACAGACACACTTGTTCTTCTGTCTTCTTCAACGTCTTTATCCAAGTGTGTCTGCGTGCGTGTATTTGTATGTTTGCACAGCTAAACAAGCGATGAGAGAGAATCGTATGGGGTCGATCGATCAATCGAATCATTCGCCCAATAAACGGAGACGAGACGACAACTCGACGATCCAATCAAGCACAGTACTACTCTCTTTTATTATCTTCCTCCCGTAAAGGATTTCTTCAACTATATGCTCGTCTTTTCCTTTCTTTTGTCGATTGTTTACCATTTACATATACAGGCCTGCTGGTTATTGGTCACGATCCCGTGAACGGCTTCTAGGACATGCTTGTCGCCATCGAATAACCCGGTATATAATGCTTTATGCAAAAGTGAACTGTTTTCGAGATTTATTATTATTTTTTCTAAAGTGACGAGTAGGCAACTTTAAAAATTAATTTAAAAAGAATTCTTGTGTGGAATCAAACTTTTCTATTGTTTGTATAATAGTTTGAGGACACGGTAACAAATAATTATCAACGATGAAATATAATCTGCAAACATTTTTAAATTACTACGATAAATTACAAGGATATGAATTTTAAATTTGAATTACAACGATGAAATATAATCTGCAAATATTTTTGAATTACTAGAGTTTTAGATCCCCAATTCAAAAAAGGTTGCAGATTATTCTTTATTTATCGTTGATAATTCTTTCTTACTGTGTCCTCAAACTTTGAATAATAAAAAAGTTTGGTTCCATAGAGCAGTTTTTATTTTATTTTCAAAGTTGCTTGCCCCTCAATTGAAAAAAACAACGAGGATAATAATTTTAGTTTTAAGGCTTTCACGACTCTTTATGTAATTAGAAGAGCATGTGGTTTCCGGATGGAGGCCGTGTTGAGGGTCAGCGTTATGCCGACGTTTCGCAAACGTTACAGTCTGCATCATCAGGGCTGACAGCTCCGATACTGACAAAATAATAATATTTCGAAAATTGTTCACTTTTGCATAAATCATTACCGGGTTATTTCATAGCGGAAAACATGTCCTACAACCCTTTTCCGGGTTTTTGACCAATAACCAGTAGCCATACATGTATGGGCATGTGGGTATGCCTCCCTGCTTTTATACCGGGTGTCGCAATTGAACCTTACACCTGATTTATGTCGAAAAATACTGCCCCGATCAAGTATTGAGTATGATAAAACTTTTAGGGTTCGAAGAAGGACGATGCAGAAAATAGGAGGAGGCAAAGGTTTTCACATCCCAAGTGTAAGTGTGCATGTGAGTTTTGTTGCGTTTGTTTGGGTTTGTTCGATAACCCAAACAAACCCAAACAAGGATTAGGTCTCTGCGGCTCGTCACTTTCGTTAGCAAACAAACCCAAGTGTAAGTGTGCTTGCGAGTTCCTTTGGGTTGTCGAACAAACCGAAACAACCGCGTACAAACCCAAACAAACTCACACGCACACTTACACGAGGAATGTTGAAGAATTTACCTCCTCCTGGTACATTCTGGGTAGCGGTAAAATAGTCAAAAATGGTAGTCTAACCTAAAAATTATGAATGTTATAAAAAAAAACCTTTCCTACAAAAGTTGTTAGTTTTGGTCTGGCATTTTTTTGTGAAAAAAATTCATGATCGCTTTTAATAAAAAACATGTCGGCCATCTTAACGTCGCCATTTTGATTTTTGGACCAAAAAATATTTTTTTTAACATCCACTTTGAACCCTAAAAGTTTTATTATGCTCAATCCTTGATCGGAGCAGTTTTTTTCGAGATAAATAAGGTGTAAGATAAAAATGGGACACCCGGTAGAATTTAGCATCTATTTGTATATTGTTTTCCCAGGCTGAAGTTAAGGGGTCTGCACTAGCTTAAAATTTCACGTTTCACGTGAAATTTCAAAATTTCACGTTTTTTTTTTCAAATTTACGACTTCAATTTGTATCTAAGATTTGGTAAAAATGCCATAAATTGACCGAGTTATGATGAATTTGGTCAAGTTGCTAATTCGATCAATTTTTTACTTGAGCGTTTGTATCGACAAGATGTTTTATCGAACGGTGGGAGTCGTATCTCAAAATCTATTCGTCCGATTGACTTCAAATTTGGACAGAGTATAGTTTACATTTCCCGAACATTTGGTGATTATTTAACAAAAAAGAATCATTTTTTAATGATTTTTTTTTTCATATCAGAAAAACGTGATGTTCATAAAACCTTGGTATAAAATCATGCAGTTCAAGTATGGGCCGTTAGAACGAAATTAATTTTTTTTTGGATTGCCGAACCATTTTTTTGCCGATTCGGGCTACAAAAATCGCTCAAACGTTTTTCAGGTTCCTTATTAAGGTAGTTCGGTAGTTTTGGTCAAATCTTGGTAATTGGCTGAAATCTAAGTATGGCGTAGATATGACCTTCACGGACTGATGCCCAAAAATTCAATTCGTTTCACCGTTTAGTTCATGAGATAATTGCAATTGAATGTGGGTATTTTTGTACGCGATTCCTATACCTAACACGTAAACCGATAGGAGTTTGCTCGCATTTCTCGATATAGGTTCTAAACGGATCTTAGGATTTCAAAATAAAAACACACGTGTACGCAGTACTATTGTGGGATTGATTAAAAAAAAAAATAACAAACTTTGACCGTTTAGTTTCGGAGATATCGACTTATGAAAAGTGGTAATTTTATTCCACACCGAACTCGGGCCCAACCATCTGTAATGGAATGGCAACAGTGTACGCTGCAGCCAGCTGATCGGCGCGTGGTCTGGGAACTCGAAGCGTGTTTTTTTTCCCCCGAGTTCTAGTAATTCTGAGACGGATGTGAAATAAATTTATTCCGCAAACAAATTTAATTTGTTCAATTTATGCATGTATTTATGCATGAATTTGTCTTTGTTACAGCGAATACAATTTAAACTGTTGGCAAGATGTTGTAAATCCACGATCCGACGTCCTTCGACAGCGAATTTTTGTTGCTGATTGTTGAGGTTATGGTTATTCTCATCGCGTTCACCCGCATTTCCTTGACACATGGCTGTCACAGCTTTCGGTCTTTCAGCAAGCGCCTTTTTTCTTGCAAACTTTCCTTTGTATCGCACTTGGGTTGACATTTTCACGCTTTTTTTTATTTATATAAAATATTTCGCGCAAGACGGATCGTAGGAAGCTCAACGCTATGACTGGAGGAAAATCGCGCTGTTGCCACGATTACAGCGCCGCTCTCTATACGAGTATGAGACCTATCTATGCATGAGGTTCGAATGTGTGAGACATATAGAGGGTACAAGCTCTGTCAAAAATGTACAACACTAAAAATCTACAACATTGGCTAGAAAATATTTTCGATGATAACGAAAATAAAAAAAGAATTTTCGTTGGATTCCAATGATGCAAACTTCAGGACGGTATAAAATTCTCGATACGATAAATCCCTAAAATCAATTTTCAAGAGACACACGACCCGAATTTCCGAAATTCACGCGAACCAAGTCACAGGCTAGTGTCTGCGTAAAAATATAAATTAATTCTCAAACATACGACACAGGAGTTAACACCTCTACCGTAAATCTTCGTTCCCCTCGATTAAGGGGTTACCCCCACTTGTGATTTTGAAAAAATCGATTTTTTTTATTGCATTTTTTTGAAGTATAAGTATCCGGGCCCATATTTCTGTATGGGCCCGGAATAGATGACTCTATGTAAGTTTACAAAAAAAAATATTTTCTTCGTGTAAACTGAAATTGAAACTTTAAACGCGTTTTTCTCAAAATGGCGTTTCTGAAGTCGGTGACCAAGATTACTCGAACATTAATGAAACGATCTTCTTGAAATTTTGCAGGCTTATTTAATACATAAAAATGTAGTCTTTAATCGTTCGATTTTTTTCGTTAAAATCGAACCATTAACTTTGACTGTCCGCCATTTTGTGAAAAATGAATATTTTTTAAAATCCTTCGATTAAAGACTAGTTTATACTTATATTTGACTAAATCCATCCGCATTTTTTTTTTCAGATGATCCACTTCGCCGCAATGTTGGTCACCGCAAACCGTGTATATAAAAACATTATTTCATTGACGGCCATTTGCCACTAAACAATGTAATATTTTTCAATACAAAAATTACTGAAAGTTCTTCAAGATGTGTTCTTTAAGATGGTATATTGATCGATTGAAAAAGTTTTGTAGTTTTCTTTAAAAAAATTCATGACAAAGGCCTTTTTTGCGCTACAAGTGGGGGTAACGCCTTAATTCTCCAACTCTCGTGCCATTTTTCATCAACCCATCCTTTCCCTTTCTTGCACATGTCCCCAAAGTATCGCGTTGCTTACCTTCGTTGCAACGCAACGAAAGTTCATTTTTACATTTTCATTTCCATATTTTAATAATTATGTAAAATTCTTCTTGCAAATTTATATTATAGATCTCAGAATAAGTGTGATAAAAAACAAAGGAATTTTTGGAAACAAAGGAAGTGTGATAAGGAACAAAGGAAAAACAAAGGATTTCGCACGCACAAAGTGCCGAAAGAAATTCATAAGTATTCATTTTTGTTGCATGTCAACGATTCAAATTCATTCTAAAGTTCGGACGCTTTCGACGCATAGTGTCGTTGTAGGAAACTAATGTTTCGCTTCATTCGTCGTGGTTTTACGATATCGATATTTTTTTTCTCCTTTCGAAAGTGGCCCGAGAGACGACGGAGAGTTAAAAAGAAAATCAAAAATACTAAGTAGACACCGAGAGTCTTGTTCGACGGATTTTCTCGTCCGATTTTGTTTTTCAAGTGCGCGCTGCTTTTAATAACATTGGATGCGTGTGACAGAACCGGGGAATTTCCCATTTGCTGTAGCGAGTCGAAAACGTACAGACCTCGAAAACATTATGCCGGGTATTGCGTATGCGTACATACGATACCTGATATAACGGTCCACCATATAACCGTAAAAGCCTCGTCTCACGTATGTGTGCGCGTGTGTATTTACGCGTGCGATGTAATTCATGCACGTTCGTGCAGTCCGCGCGCGCGCACACACGCGCACGCGTTATGCATAAAAGATTTTAGAGTCCGCACGCGTAATCACTTTGCCGAATTCTCTACTCTCACCGCAAATCCTGATGCGACTGAAGTTGCATCGTTGGAACGCGAGGAAAAAGATTATCTTTCAATTGTTCGAATTTCTTTTGCCGAATATTCGTTCCGAAAATCCCTCTATCTTTCGTTAAGGGGGTATCCCTCTCTGGAAACTTCAAAAAATCGTTTTTTTCGCGTATTGTTATAGCGTGAGCTTTCAAGAATATTTTATGATCAACCGGACCCTGAAGTTCTAAACATTGACGAAGTTACACCTATTTTGGTGGAACAGTGTGCGTCGGGTTTACCGCGATCCGTCGAGTTTGAACGCGATTATCTCGTATCTACATATCTCGACACGGCGGGTTTGATGTCTTGAGTAACTTTCGCACTATTGACTTGAATTTGCACCGTTAGCGTTCAAACAGTAGTAATTTTCGGTTCACGATCGCATTTTTTTAATGGATGAACCATTTGTTAATAACAATGACTTCAGCATGCTGTTTTTCAAGAGAAAAATGAGGTTTTCTTTGGAGAGGCTGTCGTTTTTCGTATTTTTCGAAATTTCGAAAAGTGGATCGTGAACCCATAGCCAGTTGGATATATTTAAAGAAATTGTTTGTTTGTTTTCGTTTCAGATTACATTTGAGCCTGGTGGAGAACCCGCCGTTTCGGGCCTCGTCGCTGGAGGACTGCAACGCCAACTGCAGCACCACGAACTGAAGATTTTCTTCCGAAAAAATTACATTGTAACCGCAAACATGTGTAGAACATGCTGGGAAAAAAATAATTTATTCCAACCAATGTGTTACTAGAAATAAATTCATCATACTGACCTTTCAAATTGGGCTTCCAGAAAGGGATACCCCGTTAATTCGCTTACTTAGGAATCTAGAATTTAAGGGGCTATACCAGTGTGACACTTTCAAAAAATCGATTTTTTTTTGCATTTTTCGACAGTTTATACTTTCAAGAATATGCGATGAGATTTTTATACTTTCAAGATTTATACTTTCAAGATATTTATACTTTGAAGATTTTTATACTTTGAAGATTTTTATACTTTCAAATCTCCTGACATTGTAACTCAAAGAGAAATTATCCGATTGACTTGAAATTTAAACTGAGTACTCTTGAATATATTTACTCTACAATGACGTGGGATATTTTTGATTGGATGAAAATTGACGATTTGGCATTGAAAAAAACGACCATTTTATAGGCAAGAAAACCGACTTTTTTCTCATAACTACGCCATTTTGTTAGATTTTGATATTTTTCGAAAATCCTACGTCATTGTACAGGAATTACCTTCCAGTTTAACGACATTTTTTCTTTTTTCGGTTTCAGCTACTCAATCGGTTGGAATCATGTCAGCAGTGGAGGAACTTTTTTTTTGGCGCCTCCGAAGGCAGCGCATAAGTCGCTTGGATCTCAATATTTTTTCCATGAATAAATGATGTAATATAGGTCAGATATAGCCAAATTTATTCTTAATTTTCCGAAACATTTAATTGAGTACTTTTCTTCCAAAAAAAATCCCGAAAATTACCAAAATTTTCAGCGTTCACACTGGTATAGCCCCTTAAGACCGAATATACATTTAGACGGGAAACATTTAAGCAATTTTGAGGGATTTGTGAAACTACGAAACAATTATTCTACATTTTTCAAACTGTAGGTATACTTTAATGGTATATTCAAGTACACAAAACAATTTTGTTAAATTCATTTATCATCAAAATGGTGGACCTATGACAGGGTGTTACATCATGGTTGCCGCGGGAGTTTCAAATCGGCGTGCAGTCAAGCTTCCCGTCAACATTGATTTGCAAAAAAAAAAACATTTTTTCAGTTGGAACATATACAGTTTCTATTTGACTGTAATTAAAATGAAGAAAAGGCAAATTTAAAAGAATGACGCCCATTAAAAAAAAATCAACATTTCACGCAAAATTTCTGTAAAATTTAGACTAAAAAAGTAAATATTTTTGTTCTCTAAATTTTCCGAAACAATTCTCGTAAAGTAGAAGAAAGCAATATTATCAATATTTCTACCAAATTTCAACTCAATCGGCTGAATAGTTTTTGAGTAATCCTGCAGGCTGATTTCGTAAATGCAGTTTTGAGAAAAATGCGTTACGGGCTGTAACGTTTCAAGTTTTTCGCATTTTGCTTTGAATCTTTGAGAAAATATTCTACATATATAATGTAGTCTACATTATATTTAAAGAAAATATAAGAAATCGGTTTTTTTTTATCGTTGTGAATGCATTATATCTGTATATCTGCTGATGTATATCGGCAGATGTATATCTGCCTTCGTGGGGCGGGGGGGGGGGGGCAGATACCTTTAGACGGAGAAAATGTTTGCTCATTTTCATGATTTTTTTTTTAAAGGAAAGATTTCTTCACCATTTTTGAGACTTAGGCATGTTTCGATACTACTTTTGCCGATTGCATGGTACTTTTTTTTATTAATCTTTATAAATGGTGGAGGAATCACACGGTCTTCCGAACTGCATTTTCAAAACTGGCGTGACGTATAGCTAAAAGACTAATCGACCGATTCTGATGAAATTTGGTATAAATCTTTCTAACCTTATTATCTAAAACATGAACCTAAATGTTTTTGAAAATTAAGAGAAAAAAGTGCTTTTTTATTGCAAAATGCAGCCATTTTTCCGGAAACTTCATTTTTTTTTGTTTCACAGCGTACCATTTCATCGATTTTCAACATTTCTCACTTTTTCTTGGTTCATACTCTGCGTAAGAGTGTTAATGAAAGAAAAATCTCGGTCGGTTTTTTTTTCAGATTAATCCCGTCGACGCTACGTGTCACGACGTCTCACAACAGCCGCCGCAACCCGTTCAGAAGACCGTACCATATCTTAGCCATTTTTTTAAATTAATTTAAAAAATACCATGTAATATCCAAAAAATAGTAATAAAACATACCTTAAGTCTCAAAAATTGTGAAGAAATCTTTCCTTTAAAAAAAAAATCAGCCATTTTTTTCTCGCCTAAAAGTACATCCCCCCTTAAATCTACAAAAAAATATCATAAAGAATAAGAATGAGGGAATAAAAATATAAAAAGGAATTGTCGTTGTATTCCACCGATGCAAAATTCAAGACCATAAATCCTGACGACGAATATCACCCCCGTCCGAACGTCTTTACCTTTTATTCTTTCGTCGACGACGTCTATTCTTATACCTGCGCGGATCGTATGGTTTTTGCTGGCACCCCAGATCAAAGAGATAATTTTTGTCCTGCAGCTCATACCTCGCGTATTTAGAAAGAAAAATATCTGAAAACGTTCGGGCATACTCTTTATTGATTCTACTTAAAGTTCTGATAGTTTTTGCAGCCGTTGCATTTCTTTATTTTGAAACAAATTGTTCGAATAAAGCATACCTTGGGAAAAAAGTAGTTTTACGAAAAAAAAAAACATCGCCATTTTTGTTCTATTTAACGTTAAGCAAAAAGTTTGCGCTATTTTTAGGCGAAACTATACTCTTTTAGATTCAAAAAAATGTCCCAAGTCTGCCTTTTTGAAAAAGTATATTCATTATGATGTCTGAAAGTAGGGTATTTTTCGAGTATCAAAACTACTATAAAATAAAACAAATTTTACACCGTATAAGGTATAAGGAGTACAACTTTGCAGTGACCGTTTTTTTTTTCAAAAGTTTAAGGCTTTATTATAAAAAAGTGGCTACATATTTTTTAATCAAAGTACTGCCCGTCGCTAGCTACGACCTCGGCCCATCTTTCAGGTAGCATTCGAATCCCGCGTCGATAAAAGTCTTGGTCCTTGGAGGCAATCCAGGAATCGACCCAATTTTTGACTTCTTCGTAAGTACCGAAGTGCTGGTCAGCCAAATCGTGTGCCATTGACCGGGACAAGTGATAGTCGGAAGGGGCAATGTCTGGAGAGTACGGCGGGTGGGATAAAACCTCCCATTTCAGCGTTTCCAAGTACTTTTTCACGACATTTGCAACATGGGGTCGGGCATTGTCATGCTGCAGTATCACCTTGTCATGTCTTTCGTTGAATTGTGGCCGTTTCTCTTTGAGTGCCTTACTCAAGCGCATCAACTGACGTCGGTAGAGTTTCCCTCTGATGGTTTTGGACGGTTTGAGCAGCTCATAGTACACAACGCCCAACTGGTCCCACCAGATACACAGCATCACTTTGGATCCGTGAATATTCGGTTTGGGCGTCGATGACGGAATATGACCAGGCAGTCCCCATGATTTTCGGCGTTTAGGATTATCGTAGTGAACCCACTTTTCATCTCCAGTCACAATCCGGTGCAAAAATCCCTTCCTTTGTTGTCTTTAGAGCAGTTGTTCACAGGTGAAAAATCGGCGCTCGATGTCTCCCGGCTTCAACTCATGCGGGACCCAGTTTCCTTGCTTTTGGATCATACCCATATCCCGGAGACGTTTTGAAACTGCTTGCTGGGTTACTCCTAACGTCTCGGCGAGTTCCTCTTGAGTTTGGTACGAATCCTGGTCCAGCAAGGTCTCCAATTCTGCGTCTTCAAAAACTTTTTGCCTTCCGCCACCATGCTTGTTCTCGACCTCAAAATCTCCACTTTTGAAGCGTTGAAACCACCGCCGCCACGTTTTCTCACTAATAGAATCCTCCCCGTAAGCATCTACAAGCAAACGGTGGGCCTCAGCCGCAGATTTCTTTATGTTGAAGAAGTAAATCATAACCTCCCGCAAATGCTGAGAATTCGGTTCGTAGGTTGCCATGTTTGAGTGCCTATAACTTTATAATGCATACACGTATCCGTTAGCTTTTTAAATTGTTTACATTGGCAGAGCCTCTAGTTTAAAATGCCACTTTTTTTATTGAGCTAGGGCCACTACTTCGGCCGCAGTGGCTCTCTAAGTAAAACGGTCACTGCAAAGTTGTACTCCTAATATTATAAAATTTTATTTTTGAATTATGAAAAAAAATACGTCAAGAAGTAACTAAGGTTATACTTTAGAAGAAAAATCACAAATTCTAATGATTAATTCTCCCCTTCTCAACATTCAACGAAATCCCGTGAGGCAAAAAAACAAATATGTCCAATGCAATATCAATAGGAAGATAATGCAAAAACGAAGCAAGAGGAAGAAACGAAGAAGGAAAAAAATGAAAAGCCGTGGCATCGAATATTCGCGAGCTCGCGAAAAAATATATCCATCGATGTTGTTTGGGGTCTGGCGTGGCGCAAACGAAGTGGCGATACTTTTTTTCCTTCCTCTCGGGCCGCATGCGCTGCGTAATGTTTTGGCGGGTCGTGGAGGGGGTGAAGCGGCGAGAAGGAAAGACAAAAACGAAGGCAAAATAAAAAATTTACCGGACGGCACGTGAAAACGTAGATTTTGTGTGTTCCGAGTGTTGTTTTGAATTTTTTCTTTCTACACAGCCACGCACGCTACATAGCGCGTACACTCACACGTACGTATCTGTGTCGCGTACAACAATGTCCTGCGCGCCAAGGACGCGAGAAACACTTTCGTTGCGCATTTTGCCTTCGCGAGTAAATTAGCATCGCGGGGTAACGTCGGCTCGCTTCAAAGTGCATTTTGACCGTGAGACAATTACACGTTTTCACGCCAGGCCGACTTCTTTTGTAATCGCAACCCCGAAAAAACTCCGCGAACGCCAACACACACACATACGAGCGCGCGCGCGCACGCGCACACACACACACACACACACGGGGGGGGGGGGGGCCGAAAGAAATTGCGTAGTTTGCTAGAAAGCTCACAAGATGTGTGATGCATATCTTAAGGGATTATATACAGTTAAAATGTTCGAAAAATCGATTTATTTATTTTATTTTCGTAATGTACATACATTTAAGGCGCTACACCAGGGTGACACTTTCAAAAAATCGTTTTTTTTTTTGCCTTTTCGACAGTTCATGCTTTCAAGAATATCATTATCATTTATACAATTTATATCAATACCATTTTATCTTGCACAAATCGATAGTTAAATCTTTAAACGCGTTTTTCTTGAAATGGAATTTTTCAAATTTGCTGACATTGTAACTCAAACAGCAATTATCCGATTGACTTGAAATTTGAACTGAGTAGTCTTGAATATATTTACTCTACAATGACGTAGGATATTTTCGATTGGATGAAAATTGACGATTTGGCATTGAAAAAAACGACCATTTTATAGGCAAGGAAACAGACCTTTTTTTCATAACTACGCCATTTTGTTAGATTTTGATATTTTTCGAAAATCCTACGTCATTGTACAGGAAATACCTTCCAGTTTAACGACATTTTTTCCTTTTTCGGTTTCAGCTACTCAATCGGCCGGAATTATGTCAGCAGTGGAGAAACTTTTTTTTTGCGCCTCCGAAGGCAGAGTAAGTCGCTTGGATCTCAATATTTTTCTATGAAAAAATTATGTAATATAGGTCAAATATAGCCAAATATATTTTTAATTTTCCGAAACATTTAATTGAGTACTTTTCTTCCAAAAAAATCCCGAAAATCACCAAAATTTCCAGCGTTCACACTGGTTAAGTACACACACAGAAAATTTCGCGTCAATCCGGCGAATATTCTCGAAGTTATACGCACCTATACATGGATATACCAGTGTTAAAAGTTACCATAATATGTGTACAAATTGTTACGTTGATGGATTCCAAGGTCTTCTCAAGAAAAATTCTTGAAAAATCCATCCTTTTGGGCCTCCTGACTGTATATAACCCCTTAACATCCTTTGCATACACCACACACGCAACACGCACCCACGAGGCTGCACGCACAGTAGTTTCCACCCCCCCCCCCCCTGTTTTCCAACTACAATTTATGAATGTGTGTATTGTATTGAATGGGCGGAAAAAGGAAAACCTTGGTAGCTCTTACAGCTTGCATAGTTCTTCAACACCGTCAAGTACGAAGAATGGATGTACACACATGTGTATGTTTGTATGCGTAGACAAAAAAATTGCTCATCCATGAAGTGGTGCTATGTATTACGGCTTGCGCAGCCATTTCCGAGCGGAAAGCACCTTCGTATTATCAATTATTCGAAATATGTCACACGTACGTGTAAAAAGTAGGCGATTAGAAATGCGTCGATTACAGGCAACTTAACAAACGTAATATAAAAGTGACAACGGAAATGGAGCTCAAAATGTCAATGGCGTTGAAGTTTGCATCGTTGGATAGCAAAGAAAGTTCTTTTTCTTCTTTTATTTTCATTAATATCGAAAATATTTTTTTGCCCATTTATGTTGTAGGTTTTCAATAGGGAGACTGAAAAACGTTTGAGTGATTTTTTAAAAAGCTTTTTAAGATTTTTAAAGATGATTATTTTGGAGGCCAAATGGGCCAAAAAAATGCTTTGGCAATCTTAATAAATTAATTTTCGTGGCGTTCCAACGATGCAAACTTCAACACCATAAATGGCATGTACCCAGAATTTATTGACGGTGTTGATGTTTGCATCGTTGGAATCCAACGAAAGTTCATTTCCCTTCTTTTATTTCCATTATTATCGAAAACATTTTCTCGCCAATTTGTGTTGTAGATCTTCGATAAGGATCCTGAAAAACGTTTGAGTGATTTTTCAAGCCCAAAACTGGCAAAGACAATCTAAAAAAAAAATACTTTTCGTTGCCTTTAAGGAGAGATATACACCTAGATGGTCGAAAAAATCGATTTAGAAGCTATGAACATTCCGTCGACCGTAGAAGACCTACACTATGGGCCTGTTATCGATGATTCCATGTAAGTTGACAAATTTCATGATTTATTCATTCCCAAATTTTCAAACGCGTTTTTCTCAAAACCACGTTTTTCAAATCGGTACCCAAAATTTCTCGAAAACCAATGAACCGATTGCCTTGAGGTTTTTTGTGGTTATTCCATACACCATTATCTAGTATTTGTCATAGGATATTTTTTCCCTTACTCAGTTTTTGTTTTATAGGCAAAATAATAACTACTTTTTGGCCCAAAAATCACTATTTATGTTCGAACGTCCCCCATTTTGTCATAAATCGATATTTTCAAAATCGGCTATGACAAGTACTAGATTATAGTATCTAATTTAATAATCTTTTTGGTTTTTTTTTCAGATGATTTTTGAAGAAACGCCAGTGGGTACCGTATACGCAGATTTTTTTACGACGCTCCAAGGATCATACAATATCCTTGTATATTTTTGATATTTTTAGATAAAGAAAATTAAACATATTTTTGAATGTATATACTTTTAGATAATTAAAACCCCAATCCGAAATTTCAAATAGTTTTCCTTGGAAAATTCACAAAAATGACCTTTTTTCCGGGTCCTAGGTGTATATCTCCCCTTAACGATGCAAACTTTAACACCATATTTGTTAAGGGGTACCCCCACTTGCGATTTTGAAAAAATCGATTTTTTTTATTCCAGTTTTGCAAGCGGCATCGTCGGCGGAAGAACTTCTGTATGGGCTCGGAATAGATGACTCTATGTAAGTTTACAAAAAAAAAAATATTTTCTTCGTGTAAACTGAAATTGAAACTTTAAACGCGTTTTTCTCAAAATGGCATTTCTGAAGTCGGTGACCAAGATTACACGAACACTAATGAACCGATCTTCTTGAAATTTTGCAGGCTTATTTAATACATAAAAATGTAGTCTTTAATCGTTCGATTTTTTTTTTCGAAAAAAAAAATGGCCGTTTTATAGCCAAAAAACGGCCGTTTTTTTCGTTAAAATCGAACCATTAACTTTGACTGTCCGCCATTTTGTGAAAAATGAATATTTTTTAAAATCCTTCGATTAAAGACTAGTTTATACTTATATTTGACTAAATCCATCCGCATTTTTTTTCAGATGATCCACTTCGCCGCAATGTTGGTCACCGCAAACCGTGTATATAAAAACATTATTTCATTGACGGCCATTTGCCACTAAACAATGTAATATTTTTCAATAAAAAAATTACTGAAAGTTCTTCAAGATGTGTTCTTTAAGATGGTATATTGATCGAGTAAAAAAGTTTTGTAGTTTTCTTTAAAAAAATTTATGAAAAAGGCCTTTTTTTGCGCTACAAGTGGGGGTAACGCCTTAAGGGCTCCCCAGATCCTACCGCAACCCTATATGCATTATGAGATTGAAGTTTGCATCGTTACAACGCAATGAAAGTTATTATTTTCCGATGCCCGAATTTCCAGTGGCTAATCTGCGTTACGAAAATCCACGAGTTATTTTTTAAACCACTTACTTAGTGATCTATAATTCAAATTTGCAAGAAAATCGATTTTTTAAGATACCGAAAATGAGGAATTAAACATATAGAAAAGAATTTTCGTTGCACTCCAACGATGCGAAATTCAAGACGATTGTGGATTTCACAGAAACGCCTCGTGTAGGAAATATTGACGTTTGCACCGCTGGCATGCGACAAAATATTTTTGTTTCTAAATTTCCCAAACTCCTTTGGCAGATCTAAGCTATAAATAATTGCGCGATCATTTTTCAGGCTTCTTATTTATCGATCTACAACACACGACCGCGAAATATCACTTTCGATAATAAGGAAAATGCGGAATTTGCCAAAATCGTTGCGTTCCAACGGTGCAAACTTCAAGCTCATAATCCGAGTGCATTCGACGCTATTTCTCAATTGACTCGGTCGTTCGGATGCAACGAAAATTCTTCTTTATACTTTTACTTCCTAAATTTTATTATTATACACTACCTTTTCGTGCAGATTTGAATTCCAGATATCTAAAAAAAACGAATTAAGGGCAAAATATTTTTTGAATACTACAAAAAATCACAATCTGCCGAATAAAATGTATTATTTGTATCAGTTTACGTGCCACATTGTAGGTTAAAATTTGAATTTCTTCATTATTACTATACCATAATTACAATTTTTTATTTTCCATTCGATACTTTTTGATATTTAACGATATCTTTTTATAAGCATAGTATTAATTCGAAACTTCGAGGCCCCTGTTTTCTCCGTGCTTACGCGTAGCGCCTCGAGGTTTCAATCGATTGACTTGAAATTTTAACTGTAGCTTCTTGACAACGTTTTCTAGTTCAGTACGTAGGATTTTTTCGATAAGTAGAAATTGAAAAGTTTTTCATGATCGATATACGACCGATTTTTTTTTTCTTCATATTGTCGCCATTTCTTTAATCAATATTTTGAAAAACCCCCACGTACTGGACTAGTTTTTTATATCTACTTTCAAAATATTTTTCGTTTTTTGTTCTAGCTTGAAAATCATGACCTGTGTGAATACGCTCGCAGAGGACTATGAAAAAAAAGGAGTTTTCTTTTATCGACTACTGCGCCGCCATTTTGTTTCAAAATAATTGAGAAGAAAAAATTTCTTTTACTTCAAGACTTGTACTAATATGTATAAAAAAAAACAAATTAAAAATATTGCTTTGTTCTTCTTGAATAAATTGTCAATAATGACCCTTGATTCTGCCCTCACAAAGGTATATTCCCCCTTAAAGAATGACGTGGCGTTGAAGCTTGCATCGTTGGAATGCAATGAAAGTTTTTTAATTTCTTTCTCTCGTTTCTTCATTTTCATTGTAATCCAATTGTTTTTTTTTTTTTTCATCGGTTGGCATTGTAGATTTCTACTAAATATAGGAAAAATCATTTGATTGATTTTCATACCCCAAGTCAGCAAAAGGAAATGTGAGCAATTGAGGAAACGTTATCTTTCGTTGCCTTCAAACGATGCGAAGTTCAACATCGTGGAATGATTGAGGACTTTTCGTAACGAATATTCGGCAAAAGAAATTCGAGCAATTGAAAAATCATCATTTTCATTGCCTCTCAACGACGCAAAACTTCACTCTCATCGAATGACGTCGTTTGAGCATTTTTTTTTATTTGAAATTCTCGACCGGAATTTGTTGGATCTTCGAAGAAGAAAAAGAGTACCCGTTCGTGATCCCGTGAACAAAGTTGTCGGGAAATCCCAAGTTGCATGTCAAAGTGCAGTAAAATAAATAACAAACGATAATTACCGCGAATGTTCAGTGATGTGATTGATATCGATTTTTGAAATGTACTTTTTCAAGCGATTTATACTTTTTTAAGATAAGATTTATACATTTTTAAAGGTCCCCTCGTCGTGTATATCTATATATTTTGTTGAGAAAATTCAACGTACAAAATGCGATAAGATCCATCAAGAATCGTATCTCGTTCGATAATGTGGGAATCCCTTAGGATTTCAATTGATGTTGAAGTTTGCAGCATTGGAACGCAAAGAAAGCTCAATTTTCATTTTATTTTCCTTATTTTTTTATTATTATAGATCTTTTTTTATCGATCTTTATTGTAATTTGTTAAACAAGTACCTCAAGGCCGTATCTCTAATCATTTTATCTTGAAAAAATCGATAGTTAAATCTTTAAACGCGTTTTTCTCGAAATGAGATTTTTCAAATTTGCTGACATTGTAACTCAAAGAGCAATTATCCGATTGACTTGCAATTTGAACTGAGTACTCTTGAATATATTTACTCTACAATGACGTAGGATATTTTTGATTGGATGAAAATTGACGATTTGGCATTGAAAAAAACGACCATTTTATAGGCAAGAAAACAGACTTTTTTTTCATAATTACGCCATTTTGTTAGATTTTGATATTTTTCGAAAATCCTACGTCATTGTACAGGAAATACCTTCCAGTTTAACGACATTTTTTCCTTTTTCGGTTTCAGCTACTCAATCGGCCGGAATCATGTCAGCAGTGGAGGAACTTTTTTTTGGCGCCTCCGAAGGCAGCGCATAAGTCGCTTGGATCTCAATATTTTTCCATGAAAAAATTATGCAATTTAGGTCAAATATAGCCAAATATATTCTTAATTTTCCGAAACATTTAATTCAGTACTTTTCTTCCAAAAAATTCCCGAAAAGCACCCAAATTTTCACCGTTCACACTGGTATAGCCCCTTAAAAAGCGATTAAGGCATATTTGTAGGCAATTCTGACGAAAGAAATTCAAGGAATTCAGAAAATATTGATTTCCATTAAATTCCAACGATGCAGAGCTCAACCTCATTCCAATGAGGAATCCCGATTAGAATCCAATTTATGTGACGGTGAATTTCAGAGCTTTCCCCATCATTTATAGCTCAATAAATGAGCAGATGGCAAAAAAAAATGTCAGGCTCATTTTTCGAAAAATATCATCATTTATAGCTCAATAAACGAGAAGATAGGAAAACAAAAATGTCAGGCTCATTTTTCGAAAAATTCACTTATCTAAAGAATTACCGAAAGTAGGAACAAGTATGGAAATCCAACTGGATCCCCCCACAATTTCTGCACGAGTAGTGTGCCATTGTATTGTTTCCCCTTATGCATTATCGTCGATGAATGAGTGAGGAATGACGACTTTAAAAAACACTTACCCATGTGTGCGAGATCGATAATCGGTATCTCGCATTTGCTGAGAAGAGTCTCGCAGTTTTTGTTGACGGTTGACGGTGCGCTGGTACAGCTCATTTTTCCTTCTGCGGATTTCGCGTCTTTACGTACGTCGAGCGAGTCGTCCTCTTTCTCTTTCGCTCTCACTACCTAAATTGTATACACACACATATATATATATGTAGAGACGCACTCGTATCTGTATCGGGAGATCGGCGCAACGCGTGCGGTCGCCGCGATCTATACGCCGATAAATAAGTGTTTCCCTTTCCCCCGCGTCGATATACTCGGGAGAGGAAAAACGCGACGTGAAACGAGAACGAAGAAGAACGCAAAGATCGACGTTGATTCTAGAGGAGGATGCTGATATTGCAAGAAAAAAGGAGCGGTAGATGAGAGGGCTTGGTGTGACAAGCGTAAGAACGTTAACTTTTCTTTCCCCCAGGTCGATGTGCTTTCCACACGGGGCTCAAACAGCGCAAACAAATTGCCTCGCGATTTCTTCTTATTTCTCTTTTGTCCTTCCCCGGGTCTGTATACCGTAGAGCGACGACCGACCTGTGATTCTCGAGCATGTGCGTCCCTCGGTTCCCCGCACACCGTGCCGAAACACGAACGAGCGTTTGTACGTTTTTTTTGTCTCGTCGCGCCGCTCCCTTTGGAATATCTTCTATCCTCACTAAATTACGATGGCCCCGCTCGGTGGACTCGACGGTTTTCTCGAGCGAAAAATTGTCCTACAATCACGCGCTGCGGAAGATCCGCCGTTACGGGATTTTTTTTCTTTGTTCGCGGGTGGAAATATCGCGCGAAACGACGAGGAAATTTTGTATTTCCCTCGTTTCCGGTTTCTCGACGATGCGCACGCAACGAGTATTTATTTTCTTCACCGATCTCCCGATCGAGCCTTTCACTGGGACATATATGTATGTGTGTGTATATATATACGCGGTATAAAAATGTAACGTCACTTTACGCGCGGTGTTTCGTCAACCGGGAGAACCGGATAGATTCGCGACCGCGATATTTGCCAGAGAAAACAAAAAAAGCTGCGCGAGAAAACGACACGACGCGAGGAGAGAGGCGCAAAGAGACAAGCACGTGTGAGGGCGCGCACCGCCAAAAAGATTCAACCGTAGTGTCGGCTGTGTGGTGAATTTGGAAACGCGAGATGGCCGTTCGAACGATCGTATATACCTGGAGAGGTTGAGAGAGAGAGTGGGATTTTTGTTACAGGTATAACAATCCAGCACTAACGGTAGCCGTAAGAAAAGAGTTTATTGTGAGGCTGATGATGCGGCAGGTAAACGTATACGTGACTGTGGACTGGTGGGCACATGCTACGCTCTCGTCACAGTGACGAACGAACAAGAACTGAAGCGCGCGCACGGAGGCGCGCTCAGTGGGGACCCGCCGACGTTGAGTGGAGCGCGTCGAATGGTGGGGAGCGCGATACAGCGAGACTGGAGCGGGGGGGATGGCGTAGTGCGCGCGTTCACCGAAAGACGGAGGTACGCCTGCGCAACAGAGATACATTATTCTTTTCGGAGCCTCGGAGTTTGCCGCTCGCCGCACGCTTGACGCGAGACGACTTATGTTCAGCGGTGAAAACTTTCAACGTGGAGATACCCGTGGACGCTCAGAACTACACAAAACGAGACACGCACAAACACATATGCGTTCGTCACAGTACCTTCCCGAAGGATTTATTTCGTTTTTTCTTCTTCTTAATTTTATACTTGTATAACGGAACGAGTTTCTAGACGCTATCGGGCAACGACGGGAGCGCCACGGAAGCCCGCTTCGGCAAACTCTCGAACTTCGCATGCCGATGAGTTACCCGAAGACTGACGAGCTTTGTCGAGCGACACGCCGATTTCGTATTTCAAAATTCGCGATGCTTTTCTCGTGAAAATTGCGAGACGGAGGGCAGAAAAAATGACAAATAAAATCGTACAGTTTGAATTTAAGGACGATGATTTTCACAGGGTTTCCATTTGCAGCGTGTTACAGTAGGAAATTGGTCACGTGATCGTCCACTAGTGCAGGTCGCTGCGTATCAGGCGGCGTAAGCTTTCAATACCAAGCACAGAAGAGAGTAAAGTTTAATTAAATAAATAGTGATTGGTATACATTTCGAACTTATTCTTACCAACAATGTGTAATCCTTTTAGTACATAATGATCGAAACCTTGAAAAGCTTAAAACTTTGAAGCAATGATGTATTTCTGTCTCAACACGCGTTGCTTCGCTATTTTAAGGGGTTAGGCCTAGTTGTAAAAATCGAAAAATCACTTTTTGCAAAATAAATATATTTTGACAGTATATCATATTGTAAATGTTCCCTGGAAAAATTGAACGCGATCAGATCTAAATTGATTTATAGTCTGTTTTGTTGACGCGGGTCGGAACGCCCGGAGCGTCGTTCGGAATATTAAGGGGTTATATACAGTTAAAATATTCGATAAAACGATTTTTTTAAATTTTATTTTCGTAATGTACATATATTTAAGTACACACACAGAACATTTCTTGTCAATCCTGGAAAATGTTCTCGAAGTTACACGCACATTTGTAATGAGGTGTCAGAGCGTTCGAAAGTGCTTTTGAAACTTTAAACGCGTTTTTCTCAAAACTGTTTTTTTGAAATCGGCAAGCAAGATTTCTCGAAAATGGCTGAACCGATCAGTCGGATCATTGCGGAGCTGGGGCAGCGTGTTGCAGCAAGGTCGCCGCGGGAGTTGCGAATCGGCGTGCAGTCTAGCTTCCCGTAGACTTTGACTTGCAAAAAAGTTCAAACATTTTTTCAGTTAGAACATGTATAGTTTCTATGGGACGGTAATTAAAATTAAGAAAATGCAAATTTAAGAAAATGGTACGCATTTACAGAAGAAAATCAACATTTCACGCAACATTTCTGTTAAATGTGGATTAAGAAAGTAATTTTTTTTCCAATTTTTCAAAAACAATTTTCGTCAAGTAGAAGGTACCAATATTATCAATATTTCTACCAAGTTTCAACTCAATCGGCTTAATAGTTTTTGAGTAATCCTGCACGCCAATTTCGACAATGCAGTTTTGGGAAAAACGCGTTTGAAGTTCACGCCCGCTCAGAATCCGAGCGGTGAGGCACAGCGTTGACGGGCTGTAACGTTTGAAGTTTTTCGAATTTCGCTTTGAAACTTTGGGAAAATACTCTACATATATAGTTCTATTGTTTAAAAAAAGAAAAAAAAAGAAATCGATTTTTTCATCGTTGTAAATGTATATCCCGCCTTAAGGAGGTTGGAGCGATTCAGTTGAGTCAAATGACGGTTTATTCATTAATTTTTTCAATGAACCTCAACAAAATGCCTACGAGGTACAGATTTATTCTATAAATGCTAATATTTTAAATATATAATTAAAGGGCAAAATTATGCATTTTAATATTTTTATTACGTAAAGTAGAAAAACTTTTGTGTTACTACCAACTTGAAAAAGTATAACATTATCGATGATTATTATGAAAAAACTACGACAACGAATGTTTTATACAATTCACAATGAAATTTGAGTAATTTATAATTATGCCTATTCACATTTACGTGACGAGATTATTGGCCCATGGTTTACGATGGTCAAGATGAGGATTTTTTTTTTAAATGTTTACAAAGGTTCAGTTTGCGTTAATCGGTTGTTAGAAATGGTTTATCTTGGTGCCAAATAACAAAAAAAAATTATATAACCTTTAGTGTGAAAGTCTCACCCATCTAACCGCACGTTAAATTACATACACTAAACGATTTTTTATGTCTGGTGTTTGGTGGTGAAAAAACATCAAAATATTCGTAAAGACTCAGTATAGTCTAAACAATAACATGTATTTTTAATTAAATTTAACCTTGGATTGTGGCTAACTCTCCAATCTCCTTAAACGCTTTTTTTTCTCAACAGTACGTTTTCAAAGTCGGTGAGCAAAATATCTCAAAAACGACTGCATTGAAATTTCTGAAATTTTTAGGGCTCACTTTACATGTGAAAATATAGTAGTTGAGGAGTCAGTCCATGTTGAAAATTAAAAAAAATCGAAAGCAAGCAAGACTTGAAGAAATCGACGATGCTGAGCAATCAGAGGGATTTTGTATTGTTGTAGTTTAGGTAAGAGTTTTTCATAGTATAAACTTCAAACGCGTTTTTCTCAAAACAACGTTTTCAAAATCTAGCTCCATCGTCTCTCTTAAACTAATAAACCGATTCTCTTGAAATTTGAATCACATATTGTAAACATGATTCGCAACATGATGACCCTCGATGGTTTTAAAATTTCTATTTTTACTCGTTTTTTTTTGCGATAAACTGCGAAAAAACGCGTTTTTTTACTTTTTTCATCTGCCATTTTTTTATTTTTTGATAAAACTTCATATCCGAGGATCATTTTGTAGCTGGTGTCATACTGAATTTAATGGACTTTGATTTTTTTGTTTCAGACAAGACGTTGCCGAGTTGTGATGGAGCTACCTAGCCCACCTATTTTTGAGGCGTTACGTTAAACTATAGTTTTTGTACTTAAAAATGAATAAAAATGAATGAAATTAAAAAAAAAATGCATTTCAAGAATTTATTTATCAAGCCCAACAACTTTTATATTCATATCTTTTATAAAATCCTCAAAAAAAATCGCGAAAATCGCCTTTTTCGTGGCTCCAAAGTGGACTGGCCCCTTGACCGAAGGATTTTTTCTCCGATGTATACTCACGATTTGATGAACGAAAAATGCCCATTTTATTCGCAAAAATCAAGACTCACTTTGGACACGCGCCATTGTTTTTTAATTTGATATTTCGGAAATTCCTTCGATTAATCATAAGATAAACTAATAAACGAAGGAAATCTGCTTGATTTTTTTATATTAGATAACCTGGTTCAGAAGGGCATTGCTCACCGCCAAAGACGTTTTCGAAAGGTGCTTCCCGTACATCAGCGGTAAATCGATTGTAATTAAATATTTTGATACAAAAAAATTACAGAGTGTTCTTCAGACGATACTTTTTCAAAAGCTCAATTTTTGTAGAAATTTATCATCACGATTTTCCGCAAAAAAAGTTACAATTAGGCACAACCCGTTAATCGTTATCCGGTCCAATTTTAAATGTTTATTTGTCCCCGATGATGTGACCATGAGTATCTTATACACAGCGGGCGGTTTTCGCCCGAACTATATAGAAATGGCGGTTACTTTAATATCTAAAAAACGTGTTTTTTTTCAATAGCTTTGATTTTCTCAATAGCCTTGCTAACCCTTCAGGGTATGACCCGAAAATTGATTTCCGATCGAACTTTACATCGTTGCAACGCAACAGAAATAAATTCTTTCTCATGAAAAAAAATTATAATCGATCCAGACTATGAAAGTCACTTGTACGTGTTTACGTATTCATTCAAGATCCCAATTTTCAAAATAAAAGGCTTTGGATGATAATAAAAATGAAGAAATTAAGAAAAATCGTTGCATTCCAACGATGCAAACTTCAACCTCTTGATTTCCGGCATACCCAAGAACAAAATTTCCACCATAGACGTCAGCAAGGCCGCGGGTAAAAGCTAGTTATAAACAATATCGTGTTTCGACTGAAGCGTGTACGAATTACGAGCAAACGTGTAAACTACTAGAATAAAAGCGCGGTCACTTTGCGAGCTATGAGCAAGTAGCTAATAGTACCTATTTTTTACCACGTTTTTATTAACTTGCTTTCTTTGTTGTCCGTTTGTCTGTTCGGTACAAATTTTGCAATCGATTTTAAACTAACTTCCGGATGAGCTAGAGACTTGAAACTATGAACATAGCTCGGATCTGGATGACAGAGAAATAAATAGACAGGCAAGTCTGTCACAGAGAGAGAAAAAGAGAAAAAAAAATCTGAACAACATAAATACAGAAATAAAAAATATAGTTTAGTGAAAAAGAATTTTTTTTTAATAATAACAATACTAATAGCGAATAGTGCATTAGTGACAATTTCTACGATTGCCAAGGAGACAGCCCCCCAAGGTAAGTGACGCCTAGAGAAGGAGAAGCAAAATTTCACACACACAAGAATAAAAAGCCGAAAATAAAATTATTCAATTTTAATAAATATAATAAATATATATTTATATTTATATATAAATATATATAAATATAATAATTATAATAAAAATTATATAAAAATAACTTTTAAACCACGTTTTTAAAACGGACTAAAAAGTATAAAATAATTTCTCCTAGCCCCATACAGATTTATACCCCAACACAGATTCCTAACCCCATACAGATTGTCCTGAAAATTTGTAATTGTGAATTTTGAATAGCTATGAAAATACTTGTAAGATTTAAAACGAAAAACGCGGGGCGCATGCAATAGATAATTGATGCATGAATAGTTCACCTAAGTCACTAACAATTTCATTGCACTGCAAATGATATGAACTGTTGTGTGAGATTTCTCAACGACAGCTACTCCCTAAACTCCATCTATTGCACGCGTCCCACGTCTTTAATTTTAAATCTTACAAGTATTTTCATAGCTATTAAAAATTCACAATCACAAATTTTCAGGATAATCTGTATGGGGTTATAAATTTGTATGCGGCTAGGAGACATTATTTTATACTTTTTAGTTTGTTTTAAAAATCGTGGTTTAGAAATTATTTTTTCATTTAAATAATTATAGTTCAAGAAGAGCTGAACTGCAACTTGATTTACGAGGTTAGAGCGAAATGGCTATAGTTGACTAGCACACTATCTACCATTTAATAGCTCGCAATGTGACCGCGCCCTAAGGGCCACCTCCACCGCTTCCAGGGGCATAAAAAATTGAATGCCACTCGCATGGAGCCTAGATACCGGGAGGTTCAGCGAGCCCTTTCAACTCGTCCCCAAAACGAGAACAAGAAATGATGGCGCTGGGGTGCTCCGGCACCTATATGTATATAGATATACGCTAAACATGGGTGCGATCTAAGACAGATCACAGATGATGTACCTAACCCTCATTAGTGTTAAGGAATAACACCACTCTAGGATCTTGGAAAGACGTTTTCTTTCCTAAAAATACTTTGGTGTCATAAAAACAATATGCAATTGGTCCTGTAGCAATTTGTTTTATTTAAAGGTTCAATTATCGATTTGGCCGCAGCGCCTTGGAACGCGCGCTGAGTTGCTCGTACAACTTTAAACGCGTTTTTCTCGGAACCACTTTTTTCGATCTCGGAAGACGGATTACTCGACCACTTTTGTATGCATCGATTTGAAATTTTGATAGCAGCTTCACAATCATATTCTTTATGGGAGTACGTAGCCGTTTTTTGATTAAATGTAAACTTCTTTTTATAAACAATTTACTGCTTTTTTGGCAAAAAATCGATTTATTTCCTTCAAAGTGCGCTATTTTTGCAAAATTTGAAAACCAATTTCTAAGTAGTCTCATAGCTAATAATATATAAATTATAATTTTTTTGGTTTTTATTTCAGGTCTTATATTTTACGAGAAAACCGTTCTCCCGTGAAGCTATATGTAAAAAACACGTTTTTCTAGATGGGCTGTATCGCCGCCATTTTGAGTTTGAGTTTGAGATCTTTTCTCGCTTTTGCGTTTTTTTTCCGAACCGTCATGAGGAAATTATGAATCGGCGGATATTTCGACGTTTGATGTCACGATCGGTCTGTCGTGAGGTTAGAAACTCATCCGATCACTTTCACCTCGTTGACCAATATATTACTATATATGGGTCATTCCATGTCAAATCGACAAATTTTTTACCTGACCCCCTTTGATTTCGCTGAAAATTTTCTATCTTTTTCTACCCCCCGAAAGTTATTTTTCAGAATTTTTTCAAATTTTTTTTCCCGACTCAAAAAAAGTTATGAATTTTTGAAAAAAACCGCTCTTTTATTTTTAAATTGCCAGAACTTTTTCAAAAATTGACCGTTTGGGAACTTTTTTTTTTCAAAATTTTTGTTTTTAAATGTAGTTTTCGAAAAAAAATATGAAAAAATTTTCAGAATCCCAGATATATGAAATATTTTAGTTTTTTTGAAAAAACCGTAATTTTCTCAAAGTCCGACCGTTTTTTTTTTTGCTCTAAAAATACTTCAACTAATTCTGCAATGATCCCCGTTAATCAAAAGATGTGACGACAACCGCTTCTAATTTTTTTTCTTGATTATAAAAAAATTTTTGTTGAATTTTAGCTGATTTTATATAACTTTGTTATGAAATTTTTTTTATTTCCTCGTGAAACCTCAAAAGTTAAAAAATAAAATTTTATTGGAGAATTTCAAGTGATTATCGTCCAAGAAATTGTTATTTAAAAAAAAAAAATAAGTTTTTTCTCTCATTGACGTTATTTTTTTACTCTTATGGACGTTTTTTTTTGGTACTGAAATATGACAGCTTAACGTCATTTTGGTACTGAAACATGACAAAATAACGTCAATGAGAGAAAAAAATTTTTTTTTTTTTTAAATAACAATTTCTTGGACGATAATCACTTGAAATTCTCCAATAAAATTTTATTTTTCAACTTTTGAGGTTTCACGAGGAAATAAAAAAAATTTCATAACAAAGTTATATAAAATCAGCAAAAATTCATCAACATTTTTTTATAATCAAGAAAAAAAATTAGAAGCGATTGTCGTCACATCTTTTGATTAACGGGGATCATTGCAGAATTAGTTGAAGTATTTTTAGAGCAAAAAAAAAAAAAACGGTCGGACTTTGAGAAAATTACGGTTTTTTCAAAAAAACTAAAATATTTCATATATCTGGGATTCTGAAAATTTTTTCATATTTTTTTTCGAAAACTACATTTAAAAACAAAAATTTTGAAAAAAAAAAAGTTCCCAAACGGTCAATTTTTGAAAAAGTTCTGGCAATTTAAAAATAAAAGAGCGGTTTTTTTCAAAAATTCATAACTTTTTTTGAGTCGGGAAAAAAAATTTGAAAAAATTCTGAAAAATAACTTTCGGGGGGTAGAAAAAGATAGAAAATTTTCAGCGAAATCAAAGGGGGTCAGGTAAAAAATTTGTCGATTTGACATGGAATGACCCATATGTAGGTGCCGCTGCACCCCAGCGCCATCACTTCGGGACATTTTCGGGGACGCTTTTTTCAGCGCCTTTGCATTGCCGCTGAACCTCCTGGTATCTAGGCTCCATGGCCACTCGGAAAATCTTCATTTACGATTTTAAGGGGCTATACCAGTGTGACACTTTCGAAAAATCGATTTTTTTGCCTTTTTTGACAGTTTATACTTGCAAGAATCCTGAAAAAATTTAAAGGCCGTATCTCTGTCATTTTATCTTGCAAAAATCGATAGTTCAATCTTTAAACGCGTTTTTCTCGAAATGAGATTTTTCAAGTTAGCTGACATTGTAACTCAAAGACCAATTATCCGATTGACTTGAAATTTGAACGGAGTACTCTTGAATATATTTACTCTACAATGACGTAGGATATTTTGATTGGATGAAAATTGACGATTTGGCATTGAAAAAACGACTATTTTATAGGCAAGAAAACAGACTTTTTTTCATAACTACGCCATTTTGTTAGATTTCGATATTTTTCGAAAATCCTACGTCATTGTACAGGAAATACCTTCCAGTTTAACGACATTTTTTCCTTTTTCGGTTTCAGCTACTCAATCGGCCGGAATCATGTCAGCAGTGGAGGAACTTTTTTGTTGGCGCTTCCGAAGGCAGCGCATAAGTCGCTTGGATCTCAATATTTTTCCATGAAAAAATTATGTAATATAGGTCAAATATAGCCAAATATATTCTTAATTTTCCGAAGCATTTAGTTGAGTACTTTTTATCCGAAAAATTCCCGAAAATCACCCAAATTTTCAGCGTTCACACTGGTATAGCCCCTTAAACCGACAGTTCATATTTCTGCAACAATTAGACATAAACGCAACTATACCTTCCTCCATTTTATAATGATACCATACAATAGCAACAGGATCTCGAAAGTTTCCAAATATCTGTCTGCACTGTACCACCCATTAGTCCTGTGTACTTCGGCTTGCGATGCTTTCCAATATCTGGAAGCCTCTCTCCGTCACGATCACACCTCGATCACGCAATCACGCGCATCTTTCATTACGATTGGAGAAGCCACGTCGGTATTTCGCCAATCGTTTACATCCAAAGTGACGTTTCGAGTGAAATAAAAGTTCCATTAAGTTCCATCGCGTCAGCAAGGAACGTTCCACGTAGCTGCGTTCATCGTAGTCTCTTGATTCCTGGCTTTTTCTTCGGCACCCTGTGCTCCATGTGAAGACTCGGTTTTATTCTCGCTCTTCGGCATCTCGTTTCGTTGCTGCAACTCATTTCCGGGCTCGACGAATCCTGGGAAATGTCAGATAAGCCGGAAACCACGGCCCCACTTCCCTTCCTCATTTCTCGGACAAGATTTTCATGACCACTGCCGGTCGAATATTTCCAGCCTCGCACCGAACGCACGTTATCTCTGCGATTATGTAACACGCAGCTGGTTGAGAATGAATGAAAACGTTGCCGGTGAGGGAAGAGTAATGAGGTTTTTTTGGGTCGGGATTTTGGATGTTAAGGAGTAAGATGCAGTCAGAATTTTCAAAAAATCGATTTTTTAAATATTTTATCGCAGTATGATGTTTCGAAAATATTCCCCGGAAATTTCAAGTCAATCCGATGAATAGTTTCCGGGATATCCCACAATTAGTGAATTGTGATAAAATTGATATTTTGGAAGCTTCCACATCGGCAGAAGCCCTATTGTATGGGCCAGGAATTGATGATTCGATGTAAGTAATTTTTTAATTAGTATTTCTATACATAAATCAAGTGTAAAATTGGAAAACTCTTTCAGAAATTTTCAAAAATGTATTACTCAAAAACTATGAACTGTAGCAAAATTTTATAAAGCATGCTTTCGTTTTAAAATTGCCCAAAATGTTAAAAAAAATTCATCCAGAAAAACTTTAATTTTTTGAAAAATTGTTTTAACAATTGGCTATAAACAATTGAATGCTCGACTTTTCGGCAAAAGATTGTGATATTCGGATTCAGCGGATTGAAATACATAAAAAAAAGTTTAGCTTCATCCATCGAGCTTAAAATTTTACGAACATATAATATCGTATCCACATCGAAAAACTTTAAACGCGTTTTTCTCGAAACTATGTTTTTCAAGTCGGTGACCACTATAATTCAAAAACCACTCGATAGATTTTGATGAAATTTGGTGTGCTTATTGATAGCATTAAAAACTAGTCCTTAATCGAAGGATTTTCATTTTTGTTGAAAATTTATATTTATTTAACAACAAACGAGCGTTTTTTTGGTAAAAAATCGAGGGTTATCTGTCGGAAACCGCCATTTTGATAATTTTTAAAGAAAAAGAAGCTTCGATTAAGGACTAGATTTATTATTAAACTAACGATTTTTTTTTTGGTTTTTTTATTTCAGATGATCGAGTAAAATTTTATGATGGTCACCGCAAAGCACTACATGCCGAAGGGGGTCCGACAAAGATGGCGATATTCTTATAAATAATCAATATTTTTCTTTGAAAATTTGTACAAGTCAAGTTGAAACATAATATAAAAAGTCTGTCTATCCACTTTTGTAAAACAAACTTAATTACTATTGAAAAAAGTTATTGAAAATGCTCGTTTTTTCACGCCTTTGACTGCATCTCACCCCTTAATCAGGTGCGTGTCGTAATCAATTATTTTTGGGCATGTAGGTTAGAAAGTTTGCGGATTAAATGTGAAGAAGCTCACTTACATTAGCCACGTTGCTGTTAATTACTAACAGTGGTATTTATATATGTCGTTTTTGGCTCTTTTTGTTATTAGTTTAATTTAATTTGTTTCAATTTAATTTACTTTGATTCAATTTAATTTAATTCCATTTCATTTTATTCGATTAGATACTAACAGTAATAGAAAGGCTGCTATTTCTTCTTTTTTTGATAATTGTTTATTTCTATTTTGTATTGTTTCATTTAATTTAGGAGGTAACCCGAATCAAGAGGGTCAGAAACGTGATTTTTTAAACTTTGTATAATCCTTTAGGGTTTAAAAAAATGTGCAATTGATGGTACTGAAAACTTGCTATTTTTGCTACTTAATCTTCACTGTTAAACTGAAAGTAATGTGAGATGAAACTTTAGTCGTTTTCCCCTGAAACAACGTTTTTCCAATTGGGTTGCAGCATAAATTGAACAAATTTTATCCAATTCATTTCAAGTGCTCGCGGTATCATCTTTGCTCTATTCTTTACACAAATTGGAAGAGTTTTCTTCATTTGTCGAAGCTCTCTTGCTGCAAACAATTTTTCACAGAGCTTTTTTCTAATTTTTTTCCTTAGGTACACGCTTGTCGCGTTTGTTACCTATTCTTTCCCATCATTATGACCGTTCTTTCCTCTACTGTTTACTCCTTTTTCTTCTCCATCTTTCCCCTGTTCCCCCCTCTTGCGGCCGCAGCCGACTTCCCCCTCTGTATTATATTCATCATGACATTTCTGTCATGGGTATAGGGAAACTGCGGAAAACCTATACCAATACAGCCGGTCATCGAGTTCGCCCCCCAGTCGTGGAACTAGTCTTATTTCGCCGCGAAATGCCGAAGAAAAACATTTCACGACGAAATGTACGCGACTGGGATTCGAACCCGCGACCTCCCGGTCCGCTGGTTTAGTGGCGAGCACGCTAACCACTAGACCATCGCACCGGTAGCTTTTTTCTAATTATAAAACTTCAAAAAACTTATTGCCATTCTTATGAAAAACGATATTTTACATATACCAACTGCATTTCTCTAGCTATTATTGTGAAGGTTATAAACAATTCCGTTTTTACTTTACTCCATTCTTTACACAAATTGGACGAGTTTTCTTGATTTATCAAAGCTTCTCTTGTTGCATACAATTTTTGACGGCACTTTTTTAAAATTATAAAACTTAAAAAACTTATTACTATTCTTATGAAAAAAGATATTTTACATATACCAACTGCATTTCTCTATCTATTATTGTGCAGGTTATGAACAATTCTGTTTTTTTAGGCCAACAGTTTCGGTACCTACGCTGCAAGCCTCGGAACACCCCATAAAAACTCTCACCCTTACACGGCTGCAGCGCCGCTACTTCCTGCTTCACGCACCCTAACCCTCCGTGTCTATCTGGGGTCAAAATGACCCCACGTGCAACTTTTGGCCAAAATTACTATTATAAGTTGTTGGCGGCCGACTGGCCTGCCTTCTAACAGTGATTTGGTATACCCTTTGTCATTACAGACTAGGGTTGGACGTAACGCAATTTTTTCTTAAAATATTCCCCACTCTAGAGCGATTTTTTCTTTAAACTATTATATCTCAACAGTATCACCCTAAAATCCATGAAAAAAATTGATAATTGCAAGAGTTATGATGTTTTTTTTGAGGAAAAAAGGCTTTTCTACCCATTGACCGCTTGCTGATTTTTTCCGCCATTTAAAAATTCGATTAACATATACTACCGTGAATGCCATATTCTAGAATGTTGAAACTAATATCCTGAATTTTTATGAGTCATCCGGAACGATACGGTCAACGCGGCAATCGTTTGAATCATGGCTGGGGTCATTGCGACCCCCTGTGACCAGTGTGCCATAGCTGGAACGTGTGGCCGCGAAGGGTTAAGGCACGTATAATAAAGTTCTTCATCGACGTATAACAAAGTTAATCGTCGACACTTTCATTCATTGATAATTTTGCATAAAAATAATCCATCCTCTGTAAAAATATATTTTACATTCTCTGTGAATTTTCACAGAGGATGTAAAATTTTAGGAAGGATGAAGGAAAATTATATATATTTATTTTATATAATTATATTTATAATTATATAAAATTGACATATTATTAAAATAAATATATTTTATATATTTATATTTATAATTATATAAAATAAATATATAAAATTTTACATCCTCTGTAAAAATATATAAAATTAATAAAAATTGCACGCTCGCCTCCTTGTTCGTACGTTTTTTTTCTCCTACCTAACGATCGAGCGAGCGAGTGGTCGCCTAGGCCATTTGGAAAAATCCATTCTCGATGATATTCTCGTAAATTCTTGGGACATTGATGTCTTGGCGATTCTAGCGAGAAAGTAAGCTAGCACCGCCTGGGTCAGTACGAGCATCGACGTCATTGCGTACGCGACGAAAACTATTCTCACGAGAAAGTTGCTTAAAATTCCCGAACAACCGTCAACGTTAATGCTTCCCGTGTCGTCCTCGCTCATTTGAGAATGCAGGCAAGGCCCGAGTACACGAACTTTGCAACAACTGAAGGGAACCGAACGGTCCCGATAAATCTCGTCGGATATTCTCTCCTGTCTCGACATTTCTTCCCTCGAGGCGTAATCGACGAGCTGCAAGAGGCAATCGAACTGATATTTTCTCGATAATTTTATACCGAATGGGAATCCGCTCTAAAATCTACTTTCGATTAATATTTTTGGACTCGTAGTTACTTGACATGCGACGATTAGAAATAATAATAGAAATACTGAAGACTGTTTTTGCAGTTAACTTTTTCGGTTTTCAAGGAAAGTGTGGCATAAAAAAATCAGTGATGTTGTTGAATAAAAAAAAAAAACGTTGAAAAAGTCCAAATGCCAAATAAAAATTGGTAAAACAATCGTGAAATGGAAAAAAAATCGTTACATTGAAAAAAAATATTGTACCAAATTCAAATTTTATGTGATAAATCGTAAATATAACTAAAATGAAAAAAGTCGAATGTCTAAGAAAAAATTATTGAAAAAATCGTAAAATGAAGAAAAAACGAAAAATTGTTTTCAACATTGGAGACTTGAATAAAAATGTCTCTAGACTATCGTAATACTGAGATAAAGAATCGCGGATTGATTTTTTTTTAAATCAGTAATATAGTTCGTTAAAAAAACGGTGAGAAAATGTAAATGCCAATAAAAATTTTTAAAAAAATGTCAAATGAAGAAAAAAAGACGGTCAAGTTAACAAAAAATTTCCTCAACATTGGAGAATTAAGTAAAAATGTCTCGGCACCATCGTTACAATGAAAAAAAAATAGTGTACTAAATTCAAAATTTCGTGTTACAAATCGTAAATATAGGAAAAAAAAGAAGACAGGAGGTTGCCAAAGTAAACAATTTTCGAAAAATCCTAAACTAAAGAAAAAAAAACGAAAAATTGTTTTCAACATTGGAGACTTAAATAAAAAAAACTCGAGACCATAGTAATAATGAGAAAAAGAATCGCGATACATCATACATTTTATGTGATTAAGCGTAAAGAAAAAAAAATTGATCAAATATGAACGTAAGGGAAAAGTTGTCAAAAAATTGTAAATTAAAAAATAAAAGAAAGTTAACATAAAAATTATTCTCAACATTGGAGAATTGAATGAAAATGAATCTGGGCTATTGTAACGCTATTTTTTGTACAAAATGTGAATGTCAAAGGAAAAATTGTCGAATGAATCGTAAAAATTTCAAAGAGAAACGTAAAATGATCAATAAAATTGTTCTCAACATTGAAGAATCAAATAAAGATATATATGGACTATCGTAACAGTGAAAAAAAAATTGTGTGATAAATCATGAACCTTTTCGTTTGGATCATACGAACCCGAGTGAACGCCAAAAACCAGGATGCCTTAAGGGGCTATACCAGTGTGACATTTTCAAAAAATCGTTTTTTTTTGCCTTTTTCGACAGTTTATACTTTCAAAAATATCCTGTCAAAATTTCAAGTCCGTATCTCTAATCATTTTATTTTGCAAAAATCGATAGTTTAATCTTTAAACGCGTTTTTCTCGAAATGTGATTTTTCAAATTTCTGCCATTGTAGCTCAAAGAGCAATTATCCGATTGATTTGAAATTTGAACTGAGTACTCTTGAATATATTTACTCTACAATAACGTAGGATATTTTTGATTGGATGAAAATTGACGATTTGGCACTGAAAAAAACGACCATTTTATAGGCAAGAAAACAGACGTTTTTTTCATAACTACGCAATTTTGTTAGATTTTGATATTTTTCGAAAATCCTACGTCATTGTACAGGAAATACCTTCCAGTTTAACGACATTTTTTCCTTTTTCGAGTTCAGCTACTCAATCGGCCGGAATCATGTCAGCAGTGGAGGAACTTTTTTTTGCGCCTCCGAAGTCAGCGCATAAATCGCTTGGATCTCAATATTTTTCTATGACAAAATGATGTAATATAGGTCAAATATAGCCAAATATATTCTTAATTTTCCGAAACATTTAATTGAGTACTTTTGTTTCCAAAAATTCCCGAAAATCATCCAAATTTTTAGCGTTCACTTTGTTATAATGATTAATGCTTCTTGATCACTTCTCGGTAATAAAACTAATGAAAAAAGAAAACAACCAATTTCTCTCGGATGTTTTGGCTCACCTGCCAATCGAAGAGAAACCAATCGGCATAAGAAGCGTGGCCGCAGCACTGTAGAACGAATTGAATCTGATCGATGCTGTATTTGTACGATTCCGTGCTTACGTACAGATACATAGAGGCATTGAAGACGCCCGCTATCGCACCTTGTCTAACGCTTATGTTATAGCCGATCGAGGCCAGCGTTGCGACATTCAAAATTACGCAGACCAATATCGTTGCGAGCAGAACGACGAAGATCTTGCGCGATTTCCGAGAGGACTCCGGTATCCGGATTCTGTAAAGTCGCACCAGAACATCCACTTGTATCATATTATTGATATTTTTTTTTTTTCGTTGGCGTAATCCTCATTTTTTTGCACTAAAAAAAGCAAAAATCTCCTTAGATCTCTGAGATTGCTGCAATTTATTAATATTCAGCGTCTTTGCGGGAAAACTGAAAGTGTTAAAAAAAGACGTCATGTTGTGCGCAAGGTGGAGGACTTAAAATTCTTTTTTCCTTAGGGGAAAAAATAATAAAATTGAATAAAATAAAAAACAAAATACTGACGTAAAATAATTTAATGAAATATAGCAATGAAATGAAATGATAAAAACTTGGCCAAGTGAGAGTCGGGCCTCGCTCTATTAGGGTTCCGTACACATGGCCAATTAACTTTTTTTAAAACTAGCTATTTAATTCGGCAATGTTTTGTTTCTGTCTTAGTTCTTAGGTAGTACTAAACTGAAACCCTATGGGGGGATGATAGCTAAAGGACGTTTTGTATACTCCTGTTGTAAGCTTATAATGAAAATATATAAAATTCTTGTTTTTTAAATATTTACGATACCAAATGACTTATTTTTGAAGTTGGTATCAGCCAATCGCCAATATTGTCACATTTTTCGCAGAAGAAGAAAAGGCGAAGAAAAATAAGTGAAATATACGATCTACAGTGTTTTTTAAATTTGCAATCTCGTTTCTTCCATGACGTCAATCTTTCGTTCTTAGCTGGCACCGTCTCAAAAGATAAGTCAGTTGGTCTTGCAAATATTCAAATAACAATATTTTTTTATATTTTCATTATACATTTATTGTATTATGTATACAATAAATTATTATATATACTACATTATCAATCGGCGTTTCCAGTATTCGTCGTTTAAATACAGTATATTGTACATAGTATACAGAAATTCCAAATTCTTAACTAGTTTAGTTTTTGATATACGCCCCGTAACAAAAATGGGTCTAAAACTGACGACTTTGACCGCCTTGCCGTTTCTTTATTTTTGAAGCAAAGTAGAAAAAAAATTGTACACTACTCAATGGCAAAAAAAATTTTATTCTACTCAATGAGCTTTAAGGCGGGATATACATTTAGACAGCATATATAAGCAATATTGACGCAATTTTAAAACTAAGAAATAATTATTCGACAATTATCAAACTTCAAGTATACTTTAATAGTATATTTAAGGGGAGATATACACCTAGATGGTCGAGGTCGAGGATTTAGAAGCCATGAACATTCCGTCGACTGTATAAGACCTACACTATGGGCCTGGTATCGATGATTCCATGTAAGTTGACAAATTTCATGATTTATTCATTCCCAAATTTTCAAACGTGTTTTTCTCAAAACCACGTTTTTCAAATGGGTACCCAAAATTTCTCGAAAACCAATGAACCGATTGCCTTGAGGTTTTTTGTGGTTATTCTATACACCATTATCTAGTACTTGTCATAGAGTTTTTTTTCCGTTACTTAGATTTTGTTTTATAGGCAAAATAATAACTAATTTTTGGCCCAAAAATCACTATTTATGTTCAAACGTCCGCCATTTTGTCATAAATCGATATTTTCAAAATCGGCTATGACATGTACTAGATTATAGTATCTAATTTAATAATATTTTTGGTTTTTTTTAGATGATTTTTGAAGAAACGTCAGTGGGTACCGTATACGCAGATTTTTTTACGACGCTCCAAGGATCATGCAATATCCTTGTATATTTTTGATATTTTAAAATAAAGAAAATTGAACATATTTTTGAATGTATATACTTTTAGATGATTGAAACCCCAATCCGAAATTTCAAATAGTTTTCCTTGAAAAAATTCACAAAAATGACCTTTTTTCCGGCTCCTAGGTGTATATCTTCCCTTAAGTATACAAAACAATTTTTTTAAATTAATTCATCACGTGTGACGCTCGGTTGTTCGGAAGCCACCTTAAAAATTTGAAGCCCTCGCAAACGCACTAAGGTGCGTGAGAGGAGAGCTTGCGCAAGCAACATGAACAATAAAACTCATAAACAAAAAAAACTTTGTACCAAGTGTACAAAGAAAACTTTAATCCTAGTCAAGCCCGGCAGGTGCCTTGGGCCAATCGATAAATAGACTACTCATGTTTTACGCATGAATAGAAAATTATCCAGCAATATTCGAAAACGACATCTTCGACAATCTTCCATAGCGATCAGACTTTATGGAACGTCGAATTTTCAGTCGAACGAAACGTGCAACTTGAAAATTAAACAATAACAATCGACATAAAATGCAACAAGCAGTGGAAGATTTTTTTTTCATTTGAATATTTCCTCAAAATATTTGACTCGTTTTTCAAGCAATCCGGGAGCAAAAGTTTACCACAACTTTGAAGTTTTCATCGTTGGTATGGAAAGAAAAATCTCTTCAATTCGTTCTTTTTACTATTATCGCAAATCATTGTACATCCAGGTTGTGAGTCATTAAAAATCAGCCTGAAAAATGTTCGCGTGATTTTTAAAGCTCAAATCTGCCAAAAAAAATTTGGGAAATTGACAAAATAAATATTTCGTTGCATTTCATCGATGCAAAATTCAACGTCATCCGTTCATCGAAAGAATGAATTTACCTGCGAATGGTATAAACGGCAGCGAGGGCGCAAGGGAATCCAAGGGTGATGTCGAGGAGAGTTAGAACGACGGGCCTGTATCCACCTGCGAATCGAATTATTTGCCACTCGACGAAGAGCTCGAGTGCCAGTAGAAAAAATCTTTTGGCTTCGAATAGAGCGAGACTGACGGCGGCCCCGTAACCGAGCCTCAGTTCCCAGTCGCAGTTGCAGATTATTCTATTCTTGATATCGTAGCTGAGTCTTGTGGATTCTGATCGAAGCTCGGATCTTCCAGATACGACGCTCGGCATTCGCGTTCGACGATCTCACGATAATTCGACTGTTCAACGGCCCGTATTGCGGAATTTAAATAAATGAAGCACATTTTTTGTTAAATAAATCATTTCGCATAAATTTATTAATTTTACCGTTTATGTCGAGCATTCTGACGATCATTACGTTGATTTCGTAATGTTGGTGTTTGTTTGGGAAATGAAAATGGATTGTTAAAATGTCTCAACTTTTTGAGGCGAGAAACCAGTTTAAAAGTACTTTTTTAAAGTGATTTTCATGATTTTTTTTACAAGGAACGAATGAATAGATTTTATTAAAATTTGGGGAATATTTAATACATATCTTCAAACAAATATTTTAATTTTTTCGAAGCATTTCCTTTGAAAATATGGAGCATGTAACCTGCCGCCCGTCGAATGTCACCATCAGATTTTGCTGTTCGTGTACACTCTGGAAGCCATAGTTTTAATTGGAGATCAATACGGTGTGAAGATTACTTTAAAAACATGTTTTTCTTCTATATGAACCTAACTCTAGCGAAAAATTGACATTTTTCGCTAGAGTTGACTAGCGACTAAAATTGACAATTTTTAGAGGTGTTTAAACAGAAGGGTGTTATTTTTGCCGCTATTTTATCACGGACACCATCACGGAGAATGCCATCAATGAGAATTATCATGGCGATGAAAATTGAATGCATTCGGTTGTTCTAACCTAGTATGCACATTTGGGGTCGATCTATCAACCCGTTGAAGAATTAGAACACTTTTGATTCATGATTTCGAAGCTTGCATTTTTTGGAACGCAACGAAAATTATATTTTTTTTATTGCTATCATTTTTTGTTTGGCCGATTTCGGCCATGAAAATCATTTGACCGTTTTTATGTATTTTTCAACACATATTTACGACCTCAAGTTGCAAAAGAGGGGTTTAGAATAATAATAAAAATTACGAAATAACAAAAAAATCGTTGCATTCCAACGATGCAAACTTCAATGCCATTCTCATTTGCAGTACTTTACATACATTCTCATGAGACGTTGCTTCGTTCGCAGGAACGATGAAAAAGCACAATAAAAAAGTGGTACTCGATGTTTTAGATTTTTCGTGTGGATAATGTTATGTGTGAAAGAAACTTTTTCGTAAGTTTAACAATTATTCACTACGTAATTGTAGTGCAATTAATTGCAACGTACTGCAATCCTGCTTATTTTCTCGTTCGACCTCATTATACATCCTTACCAAGTTGCATGGTAAGGACCGGAACAGTTGAGTGACTCGAAAATTGCGGCGGACGTAGGGTGCGACGTATTCACTCATAACATTTTTTGCCATAACAAAGTTAAATATTAACAAGTACGAGTAAAACAGTCATTAACGAGTTATTAGAGCAGTTAGAAATTTCAAAAAATCGATTTTTTTAAATTGCATTTTCGGAATGTACAAATATGTGAGTATATTCCCTGAAAATTTCAAATCGATCCAGCAAATATTCTCGGAAATGCACACATATTTGTAAGGACGGTCGGAGCGCGTCTTCGAGCGTCCGAGAAACTTCAAATGCGTTTTTCTCAAAACGGTGTTTTCAAAGTCGGTGAGCACAATTTCTCAAAAACGGCCCAACCGATCGGTCTGCAATTTTAACACGACCTTGTCAGATATATTCTTCAGGTATTGATCGAAGGAATACCATTTCCGATAATTATTTCTATTTTTTTTCAACGATTTAACGAAAAAACATTTGGTCGAAAATCGAAATTGTTTCTTTACGGAGCCACCATTTTGTAAAAAATTAAAAATTCGACTATTCCTTCGATCAATACCTGGATTCATCTATCCCCTAAAAGAATCTTTTTGGTTTTTTCATTTTAGATAATCCAAACCGGAGATACTTTGCTCACCGCCGGACACTTTTTTTTCGGGGACCTCCAGGAGACTTCCTACAGGAGCAATGTTAATGAATATTTTTGAAAATAACAAATGCCAATCTAAAGCTAAAAGATGCCACTACACTGCCTAATACTTTTCGTTTTGCCCAAATGAAATCCTTTTCCAGAAAAAAAAATCGTGAAAAAGTTCTTTTTAAAAAAAGACATTTTTACCTAGACCTTGTTTCACTCTACAGCTGCATCATATAAGTATTTGGAAATGTTTCATTCCGGCCCGATCCGCCTGGACTAAAATCTTCCATACATCCGTCGAAAAAAAATGTTGTTCTGTGAAAAAATCCACGGAACCAACACTGTGAAACGTTCTTGTTCTATTCATTGAGCTCCGCCATGATATACATGGCGAATTGAAAAAAAAAACAACCAAATGCGATACTATAAAAGAGGTTTAGCCCTCCGCAGTCGCCCGGGGTCAAAATGACCCCAAGCGCAAATTGAAGCCCAAATTACTATCATAGGTAGTTGGCGGCCAAGGCGTCTCTCATGCCTTCTACCGGTGCTTTAGTGTACTTTTTGTAAATACGCACTAGGGTCGGACGTGGAGCTTTTTTCCTTAAACTATTTCCCGCTATGGAGCTATTTTTTCCCTTAAGGCGTTACCCCCACTTGTAGCGCAAAAAAGGCCGTATTCATGAATTTTTTTAAAGAAAACTACAAAACTTTTTAAATCGCTTAATATACCATCTTAAAGAACACATCTTGAAGAACTTTCAGTAATTTTTTTATTGAAAAATATTACATTGTTTAGTGGCAAATGGCCGTCAATGAAATAATGTTTTTATATACACGGTTTGCGGTGACCAACATTGCGGCGAAGTGGATCATCTGAAAAAAAATGCAGATGGATTTAGTCAAATATAAGTATAAACTAGTCTTTAATCGAAGGATTTTAAAAAATATTCATTTTTCACAAAATGGCGGACAGTCAAAGTTAATGGTTCGATTTTAACGAAAAAAAAACGGCCGTTTTTTGGCTATAAAACGGCCATTTTTTCGAAAAAAAAATCGAACGATTAAAGACTACATTTTTATGTATTAAATAAGCCTGCAAAATTTCAAGAAGATCGGTTCATTAGTGTTCGAGTAATCTTGGTCACCGACTTCAGAAATGCCATTTTGAGAAAAACGCGTTTAAAGTTTCAATTTCAGTTTACACGAAGAAAATATCTTTTTTTGTAAACTTACATAGAGTCATCTATTCCGGGCATAAAAAAAACTGCACTTCAAATTGCACTTCAAAAAAATGCAATAAAAAAAATCGATTTTTTCAAAATCGCAAGTGGGGGTTACCCCTTAAACTACCATACCTCAAGAGCAACACCCTAAAATGTCATGAAAAAAAAATTGAAAATTGCATTAGTTATGATTTTTTTAAAGTAAAAATGAGCTTTCCTACACATTGACCTCGGCTAATTTTTTTCCCGCAGTTTTAAAATTCGTTAAAAATATAATACCGAGAATGCCACATTCTAGAACGTTCAAACTAATATCCTGACTTTTTATGAGTCATTCGGAACGATACGGTGAACGCGACAGTCGTTTGAAACATGGCTGGGGTCATTGCGACCCCTGTGATCAGCGTCTTATAGCCAGAACGTGTGACCGCGAAGGGTTAAAATGGTTCGACAAAGTGAACATATCGTAGAGAGACGAGATGCAAAAGTTGATCACTACAGAAAAGGAATGCTGGTCTCGTGGATGAAAAGGAGAACGAAACAACAGCACACGCGTCTCGTTGACGTTAATTCTTAATTCCCGCAACCGGAAGTGAAAAAACATCGCATGTAATGACGGAGTGCAATTAGCCAGCGCGGCATTCGCCAAAGTAATTGTTGTCCCCTGATAATTGGAACGACGCATATGTATACATGGTCTCACACAAACGCGTATATGGACATATGTGCATGTATAGACACACTTGTATGACGACTCGTAACAAACACATATACGTTCAAGAAAAAAATCATATGTACATGCATCTATGCATTTATGTACAGACGCACTTGTGAAGACTCAAACTAAAGACAAATACGTTAACGCAGTCCTTTAGTTTCTCGGCTGTTTTTTTACGGCTTTTTCAATAATTTTTTACGGGCAAAGCATCGAAATAATCAATCTCGTTGTTTTTGCATAATCTTTATTAACATTTAAATAAGCTTTACAAATTTTTTGAAGTCAAAATATATAATAGAATAACAGTTATAGTGGCCGACAGGAAGACATCAAGTAAAAGAGGTGCTTGACGGTGACCAAGATTGCGGCTGTTCTGCTTATCTGAAATCAAAAAACCAAACGGCATTTTAATCTTCATATTTAAGACTAGCGATTGAACTAGAGTGAATTCTAAATTACAAAAATGGACTTTTTTATACACTTTTGAAAATTACATTCTATTTTTTACTCATTTTTTCTTAAGTTTTTCGCTCGTACAAAAAAAAACTATTGAAGCAATCATGATAATCCTAGTTCAATCGCTGGCTTATAACATATTAAAGATGCTGTATAAATTTGAACAAGATCGGTGCAGTAGTTTCTGAAATATCGTGGTCACCGTTTCGAAAAATGGTGTTTCGAGAAAAACGCGTTTGAAAGTATACCTGCTCCGTTCCAGGGCCGTAACTTGTGAACCACATCGAATATCGAAAAATCCTTTGGCACGCATTTTCTACACATGTTGTAAATGTGATTTATGAAAAAAAATCGATTTTTTCGACCCGAGAAACTAGAGGACCGCCTTAAAGAAACAAATAAAGTTGGAAAATACGAGATCTCGCGAAACTCGAAGCCACGTCCACTCTGTTATTTCTTTTTTTCTCCTCTCCCACCCTCTGTTCTAGCGATACTGATTTATTTAGATACGCCCAAAAAAGCTTTTTTTTTTACTTAGATACGCCGAAGAAAATTCAACTCCGTAGCTTTCACGAGTCTCACGACATCTGGGACTTAGGGTGTTACATCTGAGTAGAGAAAATGTTGACCAATTTTTGTTCGATTGGATGATGCATAAGTACAATAAGATCGATATACAAAAGGAATGAGACGCGAACAAAAATTGAAAAAAAAATTGAGCTCATTTTTCGAAGCTATAGATTCTTAGATAGATTCTCTCAAGGAGTACACATGATTTGTACGATTCATCAACAATCCTTGTTTTTATAAACAGACTGAGGTCGAGTTTTCGGCGAAAATAAAGACTTCATATGACGCCATTTTGCAAAAAAAACCATATTTTTCAATAATCGTGTGAACTTTTCTAGCAAAACTAATGTGAATGACGATTTTTTTGTTCTAGGTGCTGATCTATGAGAGTTTTGCGTCCTCTTGCCGACGCCTAAAAACGCTCATGGTGTAGCTACGACTGAGCTGCCAATTTTGTATGTTTTTTCGTCCAAATTTTTTTTTGCCTTCCTAAACATATGTAGAATAAATCCTCCAAATCTCATTTCGTCTGCTTTTTTAGTATCCTCAAAACAAAACTCCAAATGTCCCATTTTTCGGTGAGCCACATAGATCCAACGCTTTAAGGATGTTGTGTCCAAAATTGAAAATGGTAATGGAATTTTAAAAATTTGATAGGTCATTATCTAAAACATTTGAAAGGTCGTGTAAAAATTTTACGACGTTTAGGAAGCTGACTACTGAGCAATTAGAATTCACAAATTACACGCAGCCTTGTGCAAACTGAAGTAACTTTGCTGTAATTACGAATGAAGTAATTTTGCAAATATTTTTGAATGATCGTTTTTTTTTATTTCAAATAGATAAAAAACAAAGGTGGCTTTATGGTGCAAGAAACGACGTCGTCCGTGAACGAAAAAGAGTATTTGAATTTCTTGCTACTTTCATTTACTTCAAATACTCATTTTCGTTCACGGACGACGTCGTTTCTTGTACCATAAAGCCACCTTTGTTTTTGATAAGTTTGAAATTAAAAAAAACTATCATTCAGAAATATTTGCAAAGTTACCTCATTCATAATAATAGCAAAGTTACTTCAGTTTCCATAAGGCTGCGTGTTATTTGTGAATTCTAATTGCTCAGTAGCCAGCTTCCTGATCGTCGTGAAATTTTTACACGACCTTTCAAATGTTTTACATAATGACCTATCAAATTAAAAAATAATTATTACCATTTTCAATTTTGGACACAATGTCCTTAAGCTATTCCTTTCACGAACTCGAATATTTAACAATTAACTGATTTTCGTCTATTATCAAGTAAAAACACATCCCAATATACTGGTAAAATTTCAAGCCACGTAACCGAACTTTTAACGAAAAATTACGACTTTAAAAATCGTCTCATACGTACGGCACTTTATGGAGATGACCACATTTCCATCTAATAATTTATACACTAAATAACTTTAGATGCAAGATATAAACAGCTCAACGCGTGTATAAAATTCTCGGTATTCCTTAACGACGATAAAAACAGAGGGCCACCAAATGTTTAAAGAAGATATTAAGGGGTCTTCTCACTTTAGACGCTAAAAAGGCTATTTTCGTGATTTTTTGATAGGTTTTTATTATAGATATTGATATAAAAGTTGTTACACTCAATAAATACACTTTCGAAATACATTAATATTTTTTTTAAATTTATTTAAGTCACTATTTATAGACGAAAATGGTAGTTAAAAAATGTCTTAAAAAATTGTAGGTCTGCGCTGTTGATGACAACTCGGAGATGGATCATCCGAAACAAACAAATCAAACGGTTTTACATTCAGCATGTTAATGGCTATAGCGCATACCATACGATTTTTGATATATGCAAAAATAACAAAATGACGGATATTTTTCGAAAAAAAAAACGTGTTTTGTTCACCGATTTTTACGAAAAAATAGTAAATATCAAAATTTTAAAAAATCCTTTATATGCGCTATAGCTATAGTTGTAAAGAATATGTGCTTAAAATTTCATAAGGATCGGTTCAGTAGTTTCGAAGATTTTATCAATAAACCCTCGAAAAACGTTGTTTCGAGAAAAAAGCGTTTTAATTTTGTTTAGGTTACATAAATACATGAAAAAAATTTTAATGTATTTCGAAAGTGTATTTATTAAGTGTAACAACTTTTATATCAAAATCTATAATATAAACTTATCAAAAAATTCATGAAAATAGCCTTTTTTAGCGTTTTGATAAAAATGATAAAACTTATATGATAAAACTGATATGATAATAGATAAAAGAAAATAGATAAAAGAAAATAGATAAAACTGATATGATAAAACTTAGAAAAATGTGACTAGCAGAAGACCTTAACCAATATTCATTGAAAAGGCGTGCTAAATAACCGAGTTTTTTGTCTCAAACTTGTACCGGAACTTGCGGACATTTCGAAGGTTAAATTTTATCGAACGTATTTACGTTTCGAAAGAATCATGATTTTTCAACACTCAAATGATCGAAATTTCTAACCTAATCGACAGAGCCTGAGCCGAGGACGTCACGACGCAGTTCATACGAGTGAAGCACTCGATTATTTTATTATTAAGGATATTAATTAATAAAACTACATACACCGGCGAGAGAATTCCTCTTGTCTAGATTGCCACACTCATCTGGTTTCCTTCGTCGTACAGCGAAGGGACTCTTCGAACGATCAGAAATAATAAATTATATACCCAAGATTTTCGGATCGATTCGAAACGAGGAAGGAAGAAGAAAAACAATCCCGTACCCTTCATCGTCGAGGCGGCTGACTTGGCGAACAGTAACAAAATTAATTATCAAAAAAGTTAAGTTATTTTATCGGCACTACTTTGTCATTTGATACAAAGGTCGTTAGCTGTGCTCTAGGTTAAGACTGACACGGGCGAATTATCTTCGGCGACTGGTTGCACCTCGTTTGGCACAGATTCGTGATTGTTTCCCCGCGAAAGCGCACAGAGGGATTTTTGTTTAAAAAACCGATCGTTTCTTTTATTCATTGATTCGTAATTAATTTACAGAGTGAGTGTACAAAAATATTGATTACTTTGGTAGCTGTCTAGTTCCCAGACATTCCGCGCGTATTTACACGTATGCTGCATGATATGCAGCTTTTCTCCCCTTCATCGATCAAGGGGAGAGATCTCTTTAGGCAGACGAAAATGAGCCAGTTTTAAAGATTTTTTTCGTGTCGAAACTATTTATTCTGCATAATTTAAATTTTATGTAGATATTATTGCATATTTTGATTTTTAAAAAACCAACTATTTTTTTGAAGAATTTAAAATAGCAGCTGTACGACACTGGCTTCAGAGCAGGAACTTTGTGAACCTCGTAGGAGATAACTCAAAAACTATTTGATCGATAATTTATACATTTTTGACACTTTTAGATAACATAATTACTGTCTATGTGAACCTAAAGTTCCTTGAAAATTATAATTTCAAACTACTTTTTGATTAAGGAAATACTATGGTAACAACTTTATTAAAAATACAGCATTTTTTTCGAACACGTACTATTTTGCGGATTTTCACTTTTCTTTTGGTTCTTTAGGCTCGCATAGAGCGGTCTTGGGAATCTAAAACTTCTTGGCTTGCATGTTTCAGATCAATGCACCAGACGCTAGATTGTACGATGTGCAAAAAAAAATTATGAAAAATTAAAGGATGCAATAATATGTACATAAAATTTTAATTATTTACATCTAATCGCTTCGACAGAAAAAATCTTGAAAATTCGCTTCTTTTCGGCAGCTTAAAGAAATCTTCCCCCTTAATGTTCAAGGATATTGATTTTTTCTCGACGTAGATACGTCCGAATGAAGTTGAATTTCGACATTTCCGAAAGCTTGGCTATATCGTTTCCAGTACAATATTTTTTACTGGAAATTTAAGGCCTGGTTTACATATTCTGCCACCTGACCTTTATTTTACTCTACAGCTACAACATGTATTCGAAAATTCGAAATTTCGGCCCCATTCGCCTGGGCTCGTAGCTCCCATACATCCTTCAGTGTGATCAATTAAGAGGCTAGGCCACTGTGAAAATGACGAACGCTCGTTCGTTGCTTGAGGCAACTCAAATTGAAGAGGAAGGTCCAACATATGGTGCAGGAATAGCAAATTCAAGGGAAACTTATGATTACAACGATATAACTGCTAGTCAAACTTTAAGGGGTAACACCATGGCAAGCGTGTAAAATTAGACGATTTTTCGCGATTTTTTTTTTGGTGTAAAGACAAATAAGAGGATAACAATATTCAAGGATGTTATTAGTCATATCTTCAAGTGAATTTACATTATAGCTAGAGAAATACGCAGGGGATGTTGAAAATATTAATTTTTGTGCAATTGGCAAACATTTAAAGTAAAAAGACAGAAAAAGGACAATCATTTGTTAATAAATAATGTTATAATTAACTCTTGGAAAATCCCTTACGTCTTTCTCTTCGGAATTTTATTTCAAACATGTGCTCAAAATTTGGAGTGAACAGAATGAAAATTGTTGGAGTTATGCTGCGTGCCGTTTTGAAAAATTGTGTTCCGAGAAAAACCGTCGACGTCTTGCACACAGGCCAATAATGAACTTTCAAAAAACTATTTTTTTTTTAATTCTACAGTGGTGTTACCCCTTAAGGGATCTTCTCACTTTAGACGCTGAAAAAGGCTTTTTCATGATTTTTTTTGATAGGTTTATGTTGCAGAAATTGATATCAAAGTTGTTATACTTAATAAATACACTTTTGAAATACATTAATTTTTTTTTTAATGTATTTATGTGACCCAAACAAACTTTAAACGCGTGCTTCTCGAAACAACGTTTTTCGTCGGCTTGTTGATAAAATCTTCGAAACTACTGAACCGATCCTTATGAAATATTAACCACATATTCTTTACAACTGTAACTATAGCGCATGTCAAGGATGCTTTTCAATTTCGATGTTTACTATTTTTTTGCCAAAAACGGTGAAAAAAACCCGTTTTTATTTGTATTTTAGAAAAATGTCCGCCATTCTGTTATTTTTGCATATATAAAAAATCGTATGATGTGCGCTATAGCCATTAACATACTGAATCTAAAACCGTTTGATTTTTTTTCTTTCGGATGATCCATCTTCGATATTTTATCACAGCGCAGACGTACAATTTTTTAGGACATTTTTTAACTACCATTTTCGTCTGTAAATAGTGACTTAAATAAATAATTTGTAAATGTATATATTTCGAAATGACATACATTTCGAACATTAAATGTATTTCGAAAGTGTATTTATTAAGTGTAACAACTTTTATGTCAATATCTATAATGTAAACCTATCAAAAAAATTCATGAAAATAGCCTTTTTCTTAGCGTCTAAAGTGAGAAGACCCCTTAAGGGGCTATACCAGTGTGACACTTTCGAAAAATCGATTTTTTTGCCTTTTTCGACAGTTTATACTTTCAAGAATATCCTGCAAAAATTTCAAGGCCGTATCTCTGAACATTTTATCCTGCAAACTCGATAGTCAAATCTTTAAACGCGTTTTTCTCGAAATGAGATTTTTCAAATTTGCTGACATTGTAACTCAAAAAGCAATTATCCGATTGACTTGAAATTTGGACTGAGTACTCTTGAATGTATTTACTCTACAATGACGTAGGATATTTTTGATTGGATGAAAATTGACGATTCGGCATTGAAAAAAACGACCATTTTATAGTCAAGAAAACAGACTTTTTTTCATAACTACGCTATTTTGTTTGATTTCGATATTTTTCGTTAATCCTACGTCATTGTACAGGAAATACCTTCCAGTTTAACGACATTTTTTCCTGTGTCGGTTTCAGCTACTCAATCGGCCGAAATCATGTCAGCAGTGGAGGAACTTTTTTTTGCACCTTCGAAGGCAGCGCATAAGTCGCTTGGATCTCAATATTTTTCGATGAAAAAATTATGTAATATAGTTCAAATATATCCAAATACATTATTAATTTTCCGAAACATTTAATTGAGTACTTTTATTCCAAAAAAATCCCGAAAATCACCCAAATTTTCAGCGTTCACACTGGTATAGCCCCTTAAACGCTTTTATCTCGGAACTATGTTTTTCGAAACGGTGTACTCAATTCGTTGACGTCTAATGAACGGATTGAGTTGAAATTTGTCACACTTATTCAATGTAATAGTAGTTTAGTCTTGACCGACGTCTTTCTTCTTAACATTTTTTTAATTATTTATAAACAATAATGTCATTTTTCCTCGAAAAATCGAAAAAGAAATTCAATTTTTTTTTGTTGATGATTATAATACGATAACGAAAAAGCCCGGTCAAATCTTAGCCAATATTGCCTACTGTAAAAAACTGATTTTTTTTATTTCAGATCAACCGAGTGGCCAAAATCAAGTACAACATCGATGCCCTCACGTCCAAAGGTCCTTCACGAGATTGCGTATAACTCCGTTAATTATTAACATTTTTTATGACATGTGATACACAACTTTGTTAATGTACACACAAATTAATGTCCAAACGATTTTTCAATCATCTTACTTATTCCTACAAAATCATTTTTTTTTAATAAACCTTATCTTTGGGTCGTCACAGTAGCTTAACCCCTTTAAAAAAATATATCTCGCAACGATGTAGCGTAGCTTTCAAAAACGTCGAATTCGTACTTATATTGGACATAACCACATTTAAAAAATATCAATAACCTTCAATCTTCATCGGTCAAACGTGTGTTCGTTTCTTAATGTCAACGTTAATTCTAGATAATCAGTTGAAATAATGTTTGTAAATGTTGACGTGAGAATTCTTCTTGCCGAAGAGCCAGTAGGCCAGGAACGGGAATTTCTCGGTCAGGAATATCCCCAATCTCATTTGGCCGTTGAAAAACGCACGGAAGAGAACCGACCAGCGATACCTCGCCGAAATGAGATACTCGTGCACGAAGAGCTGAAGATTCAGGACGAATCTGCTGTATCTCGATATCGACTCCGTATCTGAGTTGACAAAAAAAAATAAGCCCAAATAAGAAATAATAGTCCCAAATAAGAAACGATAGGCCCAAATAAGAAATGAAAGGCGAAAATGAGAAATGACAGGCCCAAATAAGAAATGACAGGCCCAAATAACAAATGACAGGCCCAAATAAGAAATGACAGGCCCAAATAACAAATGACAGGCCCAAATAAGAAATGACAGGCCCCAATGAGAAATGACAGGCCCAAATAAGAGATGACAGGCCCAAATAAGAAATGACAGGCCCAAATAAGAAATGACAGGCCCAAATAAGAAAATACAGGCCCAAATAAGAATGGCAGGCCCAAATAACAAATGACAGTCGACGCGTCCAACGAGCAGGTTACGAGAATATCGGAAGAAATGACAAGACAAGTGAGGAAAAAAAAGTTAAAAAACAATTATCAGTGAATCAGAAAATCGGAAAGAGAGCAACGAATAAATTACAAATTCTTTTCGCATGCGTCAGCTTCACTTAAACCTGGTTTTAAACGATTCAAATGTCACGATTTACGGTTTCTCGCTGAATTTGATGCGGCGTCGATCGAAACAATCGCGTCTGCATATGAATTCGACTTACGCACCGATCACGAGGGTATGATTGTTGTTCGAGACGGCGGACGTCACAAGATCAAGGGTAAACGCTTTAAACGCATCGTTCTCGATAAACGGATTTATCGGCCACAGTCCCTCCAGAAGGACACGTCCCATTTCCTCAAAGTCTTGAGACTTTTTGGCAAGATGAGGCAGGAATACGTCCTCCAACAGTCTTCGGCAAAGTGCTCGAGTCTCCGCGACACCACCGCTGCAGAGATTAAATCTGAAACGTCCGAGGGCATGATTTAAAATCATTCGATTCTGTAAGAAAGTTGATGTTGCTCGTATGTATAAAATATTATTATATTATATTACGTATAATGTGTATTTATGGAAGTAAGTTAGTCTTTATAAATTTTTGACAAAAATCAAATCCATATAATTTGAATGAATTCAAATGTTAGAATATATATATATATGTGTGTGTGTGTGTGTGTGTGTGTGTGTGTGTGTGTGTGTGTGTGTGTGTGTGTGTGTGTGTGTGTGTGTGTGTGTGTGTGTGTGTGTGTGTGTGTGTGTGTGTGTGTGTGTGTGTGTGTGTGTGTGTGTGTGTGTGTGTGTGTGTGTGTGTGTGTGTGTGTGTGTGTGTGTGTGTGTGTGTGTGTGTGTGTGTGTGTGTGTGTGTGTGTGTGTGTGTGTGTGTGTGTGTGTGTGTGTGTGTGTGTGTGTGTGTGTGTGTGTGTGTGTGTGTGTGTGTGTGTGTGTGTGTGTGTGTGTGTGTGTGTGTGTGTGTGTGTGTGTGTGTGTGTGTGTGTGTGTGTGTGTGTGTGTGTGTGTGTGTGTGTGTGTGTGTGTGTGTGTGTGTGTGTGTGTGTGTGTGTGTGTGTGTGTGTGTGTGTGTGTGTGTGTGTGTGTGTGTGTGTGTGTGTGTGTGTGTGTGTGTGTGTGTGTGTGTGTGTGTGTGTGTGTGTGTGTGTGTGTGTGTGTGTGTGTGTGTGTGTGTGTGTGTGTGTGTGTGTGTGTGTGTGTGTGTGTGTGTGTGTGTGTGTGTGTGTGTGTGTGTGTGTGTGTGTGTGTGTGTGTGTGTGTGTGTGTGTGTGTGTGTGTGTGTGTGTGTGTGTGTGTGTGTGTGTGTGTGTGTGTGTGTGTGTGTGTGTGTGTGTGTGTGTGTGTGTGTGTGTGTGTGTGTGTGTGTGTGTGTGTGTGTGTGTGTGTGTGTGTGTGTGTGTGTGTGTGTGTGTGTGTGTGTGTGTGTGTGTGTGTGTGTGTGTGTGTGTGTGTGTGTGTGTGTGTGTGTGTGTGTGTGTGTGTGTGTGTGTGTGTGTGTGTGTGTGTGTGTGTGTGTGTGTGTGTGTGTGTGTGTGTGTGTGTGTGTGTGTGTGTGTGTGTGTGTGTGTGTGTGTGTGTGTGTGTGTGTGTGTGTGTGTGTGTGTAATACGATTTTTTTAGTAATATTCGTTCATATGTTCATTTAAATTAAGGGGTTAATCACTGTGAAAATTTCAAAAAATCGATAGTTAATTTTGGAATTAAATTGGAGTTAAATTGGAGAGCAAGGTCCAACATATGGTACAGCAATCCCAGATTGAAGGTAAACTTCTGATTAGAACAATAGAACTGCTAATAAAATATTAAACGCTTTTTTCTCGAACGTATGTTTTTTTTAAACGGTGTACACGAGTTCTCGACATCTAATGAACAGATTGAATTGAAATTTGCTACACTCGTTTGGTATAATAGTAGTTTAGTCTTGACCGACGTTTTTCTTTTGAACATTTTTTTCCATTAGTTATTTGCAATAACAATGTCATTTTTCCTCGAAAAATCGAAAAAGACATCCCAACTTTTTAAAATTGATCATTGAAAGATGATGACAAAGAAAATCTCGGTCAAGTCTTAGTCGTAGCCATAAGTCATAGCCAATATTATCTATTTCGAGAAAAAACTCGTCTTTTTTATTTTGGATCAACCGGGAGGCCAAAATCAAGTACACCGTTGATCACGTTCAAAGGTCTTTTACGAGATTGTTTATAACTTTAATTATTAATTAAAGTTATAAACTTCAATTGTGAATTGTTCAATGAAATTTAGTACACAACTTTGTTAATGTACATGCAAATAAATGTCCAGACAATTTTTTAATCATCACACTTATGGCTTAAAAATTAATTTCTTTAAATGCTCCTTATTTTCGCGTCGCTGCGGTAGGATAACCCCTTAATCGATTAAAAGAAAGTTTGTTATTTATATTCATATATTATCATAATATATGTTGTCCAACTTTGTAATTATTGGAATAAATAATAGCAGTAGATAGCGAAAAGATAATACATGTTCAATTTCATTGATTTGAACGTAGAAATGTACATTTCACGATTAATATATACATTAATGTATACACAATGAAAATCACTATTGTTTTTTTTCTAATATGACTTCGAATTCTAATCGACTTTTAATATGATTTTCTTTTACCATATAAATAATCATTTTCAATCATGTAATAATATGTTGATATTATTAAACAATATGGTATTTAATCTTTATTATCGATTATAAATGTCTATTACGTGAAAATGAAAACTTGCGTTATACATTCTTCGTACAATATCCCCTTGATACACATCACGTTTAAGGGGAAGGTAGAGGTTTCAGCGTGAAAAAAAACACTTTTTTGCGATTTTTTTCATCTATATGGATAGAGTAAATTTATTGGAACCTTTTGTACATTGTTAAGTGTCATTTCAAGAACATTCCGTGAAATTGGTACGCGAAAATATCCACAATCAAGCCGGTGCCGCGTTTTTCTCGAAACCACTTTTTCAAAGTCCGTGTTCACTGCCATTTGAAAACTACATGACCGATTTATTTCAAACTTGGTACACACTTTCTGCATATAAAATACCTCCCCCCAACGGTTAGTTTGAGATTTTTTTTACATTGAGGGGGTTTTCCACCCCCAAAATGGCGGAATTTTTCATGAAAAATAGCAATTTTCACTTTGCATGACCACCAAAAAATGTAGAAATGAAAAAAAAATTATCAAAGACCGTTGGGGGAGGATTTGATGATACTTTGACTAAATTTTAATGGTACTTGATTTCAGATAATTTCTAGCTGAGATACAGTGAACACCGCAAATCGTGTTTTTCCAAAGGCGTTCTTGATAAAGCTTTGTCACCGGCTTGTTTGCGGATATTTTCGCGTACAAATTTCACGGAATGTTCTTGAAATGACACTTAACAATGTACAAAAGGTTTCAATAAATGTACTCTATCCATGTAGATGAAAAAAATTCGCAAAAAAGTGTTTTTTTTTCACGCTGAAACCCCTACCCTCCCCTTAAATAACGTTATTATAATATACAAATGAACGCATACCTCTCTTGGACTCCGAGCAGTCGGCCAATAACGCGCCAAAAGTGTACGAGTCCTTCCATTTCCTCGTCGGTAGAGACGATACCGAGGCGTTTATCGCAGAGCAGGATAAAACCCATGAAACCGAATTGGGTGAGTGCCATGTCCAACTGCGATATTTTACCAAAACCAGCCGCGAAACTTCGTTTCGAAGCCACGCAGTGCTTTCTTCGCACGTTCCTCAGAGATTCAAAGAATCTGATGAAAAAACGTCAAACGGTCGAGCAATTGTCGTATTAATTTTATTATGAATTTTCGCAAAAAAAAGTTGCGGCTGACAAAATATTCTTTATATTCGACGATGAAAATTGGACGTTTTTTATATAGTATACTAAGAATAGAGTACTTCACATTCCTAGAAAAGTAAAATAAATCGGTGGGTCTGAGAAGAGTTGAATTTCGTAAGGATAATCCAAAGTGTTCAATGTCGAGAAATTTTAATTCATACGCATATATAGCAGTGCGTTCGCCTTTCTCTCGTACCGTCTTCGTGTGTACACAGGGGCCTGATAAAATTAGTCTCGCGAGACAAGATTTATAGGAAAGCCCGGCAAGTTCATCTTGCCTCTGCATTACAAAGTCAATGAACCGCTGGGATCTTCTCGTTCAGGGCTATTTCGAGATTGGCGAGGAGCGTCCGGTGCGACTCGACGAATGGGGAAAAAACGAGCCAAAAAGGAAAATAAGGCGAGAAACCGGGAAAAAAGCGGTCGCGTGAATACCGGAGCATGAATTACGGTAGGTCTTGTTAGGCACGCACATCATTGTCAATTCAATTGAAACTTGATCACTAGGGTGGCACAAATTTAAGCTCTTTTTTTCCTTTTTCTCACCATCCAATTATCTTGTTTAAAGAAGAAAAAAAAATTGTCGCCAAAGCTGCGAGCGATCAAAAAATATTTGGAGGCCGCTCAAGGCTCCCGAAACTTCAAATTTTCATTAAAAAATCGATTTTTTGGTAAATTTCTAGAATCGGGGCTCCTGACCAAAAACGCCAACAATTTTTTTTTGCCATGAGCAGCTTCAATTTGTCACCACTAAGGGGCCGTACGCAAATTCCGTAACGCAATTGGGGGGGAGGGGGGTCAAGGCTTGCGTTATGTCACGATTTTAAAACTGCCAGAAATAGAAACATTTCTGCATGTTCAAGTGGTTTCTTTAAACCTCGCGTGCAATTTTACCGTAGACAGCTCACAGCTTTCTATACGCAATTTCAGTTAAGGGGGAAAGTCACTGTGCAAGAGCTTGCACAGTAGCTTTCCCACATCCCCTAAGCAAAATTTAGAGGACACTTTTTTTTTATATATAATTCTTGAAAGTATATGTATTGAAAAATATGTTGGCAACATTTTTATTCACAAGTCCGAAAATTGACGGAGTTATAGTCACTTTAGTGAGAACAGGTAGCGCGACCGGTAAGCGCCCTCAGTCCCTACAGGTGTGGCATCATTTACAATAGATAAAGTACAGGCTCTTATTATTTTGTAAACTATCATGAAGATGAAGAACCGTTATATCGCCCGCGACTAGATACTTCAATGTAAGTATCAATATTCTTGAAAAAACATAATTTTATATCAAGAAACACGGAACGAAATCTTTGAACGCGTTTTTCTCGAAACCAGTTTTTTCGACCTTGTCCAAGCAAATACTTAAAAACTTATCAACCGATTTTCAATTTATTAAAAACATTTTTGTAATCGCGGTGACTAAGGTTGTACGTATCCGCGTTTTTAACATTTGACGATTACTAGTTTTAGAGACTGCTTGAATACAGAAAAAGGGCCTTGAAAATAGAAAAAAATGACCAAACTGTCGGCATTTTGAAAAAAAAACCTAAATAAAAAAACGGCTACGCACAACTATAGCTACATTTGTGTAGATATCGATAAACCGTCATTTGACTCAACTGAATCGTTCCAACCTCCTGAAGATGTACTAGTAGTAGTAGTAGTATCGAGTTTTATTTGCACAACTTTTTCGCAAAGCTTTTTACAAAAATATGACAATTTCACAAACGCACTTTTCACTTATTATCTACTCCCTACATTCCTACATTCCGCATTATTTTCACATTCTCCCTTTCTTCATTTAATCGTCCCCTTCGTCGATCTCTCCTTCGTCATGCTCCTTACTCATTTTTCTACATAATTCCTCTATTTCTCTAAAATACTCGCATATCCCTATTTGAAATTTTCCTCCCAGCATATTTATGATTTCCCCCTTTACTGCCAAACCATCCATTCCTTCCATCCACTCCTCTGCTTTCTTCCTTGCTTTCTCTGATACTAACTCCCTGCCTTTTTTACATATCATTAGGTGTTCCAATGTCTCATTTTTTTTCTTTACATATTCTGCACCTCCAATCCTTTTCTCCTTTCTTTCCCGGTCTTCCTATGTTGCCACATCTTAGCCTCGCCCATATTTCCTTGTCCCTACCCTTTACTCCCTCATCTGACCAATATTTCCATGGCATCTCGTCCTTTTCTATAATATATTTATACTTATCGTTATACGTCGATTTTATAATTTTTTCTTCTTCCCTCCTTAAGATTCTGTTTTTTAAGTTTTTCAGTCCCTCTTCTATCCTTTCGTCTATCTTTTTTACTTCTCTTCGCTCCCTTATCATTGTTATTATATCGTCTATCTCCATATCTCTTAATACTTTCACCAGGTTTTTCCCCCATTTTGACGGGTAACCGTTTGTTATCGCTCTAATTTCGTCTAATAAACAAATTTTTGGCCACCTTGTCTCGTCCATTCTCATCACTACTTTAATGTGTCTTGTCGCTCTTTCCCTTATCACATATTCCATAGTAAGAACTCCTAGCTCTCTCCTCCACATATAATTTGGCGTCGTTCTGTCCACTCCTAACGCCATCTTACAATACCTGCTTTGTATTTTTTCAAACACGCTTATTTATCCCATTCGCCATATCTCCACTCCATACATTGCTCCTGCTTTTACGATTGAATCTAATAAATACAGTCTCTCCTCCATCATATCTCTCCCCGCCCTCTTCCAAATTCCCCACACCATATTCGTTGCCTTCTGAAGATGTACTATTTTCAAGTGACTTATACTATTCTTGATAAGATTTATACTTTTTTGAGATCCGCTCGTTTTGTATATTTATATATTTTGTTTGGAAAATTCAACGCGCAAAAAGCGATTCCTTCCATCAAGAATCTGAGATTCTGTTCGATAGTGTGGGAATCCTTTAGGATTCAAATTGAATTCGTACATGGGATTTCAATGGGGACCACGATTAGAATTCAATTCACGAGCGTGACGTTTTAGCATAGGGGTCCAACGCGATGACCCATCAGATCCCTAGCAGGAAGTAGGAACAAGTATGGGAATCCAATTGGACTCCTACGACAATTTGTGTACGGGAAGATACAATGGATACGTGAAAAAAAAGATCTAAGAAATGTGTAAAAAGGACAAAAAGACACCGAAAAAATATTTTAAAACCTTACTCGATCTGTTGGCTCGGTAAGTATTTGTACCAGACGCAAGTGTGGAGAACCGTGGAGGCGTATCTTCGAAAAGCGGCACACGGTGTGCCGCTCTGTCTCGTAAATTTGAGGATCCCAAGAATGGATGGTACCGCGAGGAGGGTCAAGAGACCCGCGAGTTTTGCGATCATCATCGCGAAAACGTTCGATTCGAAGACCCGTTGGCCGAGACGAAACTTCACCGGATCGTAGTAATCCGGAAGTTTCGGATCCGTGAATTCGCAGTCGTCCGTGGCGCCCACATCCTTGCCCACATTCATCAACAATCGTAGCTTTTCCTCGGTCGCGAGCTCCACTGAATGTCCGACAGATAAATTGTTATATCAATAGGTAATAATAATTAAACTTTGCTTAATATAACCAATAATAGTAAACGTTTATTGAAAAATTATACTTTATAAAAAAGGTAATAATAAAAAAAATAATAAAAAAATAAATATATATGTTGATTAATATATATAAATAAATAAAAAATATAATAAAATAATAAAAAAAATTAAAGAAAAATAATTCGAAAAAAAGTTAAAATAAAAAACAACAGGTGGCGCTGATCGCTGATGGAGCAATCAACGAAGTGCTCAGAGAGTCGCGAATCAAATTGTTATGATAGAAATCATCGGAGAGATGGCTGACGATGACCCCATCTTTGGACTAGTTTGAAAAATCTTCACGTTTATGGCAATTCGAAGCTGCCGTAAAGTGCCGCTCATTCACCGGTATGTTTTATTGCTCATTTTTCTTCAATTAAGTTTAAAAAATTGCCTCGATCTTTTTTTCGTCAATCCCGCCACAACGAAAAATCCCGAAAAGTCAAACCTATTCGCAAAACGAAACCCAATCGAAGTGAAATCGAGTCCCGATGACGCCGATCAGGCGCTATCTGGGCAAAATCTGCGATTGGAGTAAATTCCATGATGCTATTGCAACAGCCGGAACTCGACGTCCCTGACACAGAGGCACGATTGAATCGTTCCGCAGCTTCTCTCGCGTATAACTCTCTAGTTTCTCGCATCGCCGACTCGGTGAAATTCTCTCACCACCCCTCAACGTCTCTGCATGTATATAAAAAGCGCACTACACACTCTAAGGGTGGTTTTTTTTCATAGCCAATATTTTCGCTTTTCACGCAAAACTAATATTTTTGCGAACTCTGTTGACAAAACTCAGATATATTTTATAATATTCTTTCGAAAAATATTATTGATCCTGGAGATGATGACATAATACAGCCTAAAGTTTATCGAATATATAAGAATAAGATGCGTTTAGTTTGTAAAGTTCATCCGTACGTCAAAAGCCCAACACTGTATGGCAATTTATAGAACCAATAAAAACTTAAGGGATCATCACAGTGTAACGGATCGAAAAATAGCTGTTTTTCGCGATTTTTTTTTCGATGGTTAAAATACGCTCATCAGTCTGATTTTTTTAATGTCAAATCAAAGCACTCATGAAGAACAGAAAATATTTTTTTAAACGTTTATGTTTATTTTTTTACATTTTTTAACGGTCGAAAATGTCCAAAAACAGGAGTCCTCAGGAGTGCATGGTTGTGGCCGTAAATATCATCTGGAACAAAATTTGTAAAAAGATTATTAATCAGCATGAAAGCCGCTATCTTCCTATGGAGGTTTTTCAATATCAAAGTTGACAAAATGGCGGTGGTTTGGAAAAAAAGTATCGAATTTAGCCTATTTTTTCGACAGTTATTCGGTAAAAAAATATAAAGATAAAAAAGGTTCCATAGCAAAATAAAGAATGTTGTGTCAAAATTTGAGACGGATAGCTTGAAAACTCTTTCTTTGAGAGTGTACACCGTTTTGAAAAATGACATTTCGAGAAAAGCGCGTTTAAGACCTTAGGCCACTCTAGAGGTCGAAAAATAGGCTTTTTGTGGATTTTTTTTTCAGAAAAACTACAAAATAAATCGAGATTACAAATAAGGGTGTTTATCATAGATATCAGTGACTGTATACAATAATTTTTGTGAATCGATTAATTTCAAAATGGCGGCTGTGCAGCGTTTATCTCAAAACTGCATTTTTTAAGTTGGTCGGAAACATAGCTCGGACAACTTTCAACCGATTCACTTGAAATGTTGAATATATCTTGAAAAATACATTGTCTATAGAAGTACGTAGGATTTTTTTTATCTTGTATAATTCATTTGTTATTAACAATTATCTGACGACTTTTTAGGCAAATTTTTGGAAAGTGAAAAATTTCGTCAGATAATTGTTAATAACAAATGAACTATGCAACATAAAAAAAAATCCTGCCTACTTCCATAGTCAATGTATTTTTCAGGATATATTCAACATTTCAAGTGAATCGGTTGAAAATTGTCTGAGTTATGTTTCCGGCCAACTTAAAAATGCAGTTTTGAGATAAACGCTGTACAGCCGCCATTTTGAAATTAATCGCTTAAAAAAATGATTGTACACAGTCACTGATATGTATAATAAACACTCCTTTTTGAAATCTCGATTTATTTTATAGTTTTTCTGAAAAAAAATCCCCAAAAAGCGTATTTTTTCGGCCTCTACAGTGGCCTAACCCCTTAAAGTCTCGAGTGCGGAATTTTCATATAAATTGTCTACTTACGATCAATCGGAGATGCCAGGTCCATATTTATAACCGTCTATACTATCGGATAGTACAACAACAAAAAATTGATTTTTTGAAAATTTTACATTGTGATGATCGCTTAAAAAAATTCAAACGCGCACTATTCACTAACTTGTCGTATACATTTTTGCAAGAGCGCGTATACGTATCACTCCTCGTAATCGTATTCCAATATTCGCGACACACGTAAGATTACGGGGGCAATACACCGCGATCGTGCAACGGAGAAACACGACGATTCTACATGCCAAAATCATTTCGTATTCCGCGCTATCGAAACCGGGTACATCTGTGATTTGTACGGGCCGAGAATCGACAACGGCATTTTCAGCAATATATATATATATATATATATATATATATATATATATATATATATATATATATATATATATATATATATATATATATATATATGTATGTATGTATGTATATATCGAGGCAGAGTAGAAATCAAAGTTTATATGATATACAGGGTGACAATTAAAAGGTGGCCACGTGTTTTTTTTAAGGTCTCGCGCAGAGATTTCGCGTTTGAGAAAAATATGTTCATATTCAAGTCCTTCAAGTCCTTCTTCTCAAGCCCTCTTCGAAAAAAATACAGCGTATTCTTGTGATTTTCTTTTGTATCGGAAGTATTCGTATCAGAAGTATCGAGAGTAGGTATTGGCCAGAAAAAATCAGTCCATTTTCAATACAGAAGAATGAAGATAATTAAATTCCGAATACGAAACACTTCTGAAAAACTTTTTTGTGCATCCCGGCAGCGAAGAAAAAAAATTACAAAAGATGCATTTTAAAGTCGATGAATGAAATTTAATTGAATTGAAAGAAAGTGTTTTAGGAGTCGCTCGTATACGGAATTCAACCATTCTGCTGAAATCAAACAGAAATTTTTATTTTTTTCTGAATGGTCAATTTTTTTCAGCAAATACTACTCGTCACAAAGATACGCTGTATTTTCGTTCGAAGGGGACTTGAAAAACCATTAAACATCTTGAAAAACACATGGCCACCTCATCACTGTCACCCTGTATGTATGTATATAAATATATGTGTGTACACCCATTAACAATACAATATATAGTCATTGTGCATGCCTAACTGTTTCGTCACTGACCGGGTGCAATCAATTAAACATGATGTTTCGTCGTTCAACAAGTGTCGCATACCCGTGCAGAAACTTGTCAGGGAATCCTCAGATCCTGTCACATTCCGATAGGGATTTAGTGGGTACGCCGCACGTAGCGAGTCCACATTGGAATCCACGTGGATGCCGCCCTATTTCCTAATTGACGTCGTTTGAGATATTTATTTTGAAATGCTGAACCGAAATTCGTTCGATCTCCAAAAAAATATCCTCCCTAAAAGAGCCCCAAAATGCACCCATCTCTTTAGGGATTTGTTAGGGACACCGCACTTAGGGAGTCCTCGTTGGGATCCGATCGGATTTTGGACTGTTCCCCGTTGAACGCCGTTTCCAAATTCTTACCACGTTCGGATCGGAAATTTGTGAAAAGTCACGGGAAAAAAATCGGCATCTTGAAACATAACCTGCACGCTTCGCCAGCGTGTGCGTGTGTGGTGATATTATGTTAAAGTGCAGTAAAATAATTAAAAAACTACAATTACAGTGGATTTTCAGTGATGTGATTCAAATTGATCTTCAAGTCTTACTTTTTCAAGCGATTTATACTTTTTTAAGATCCTCTCGTTTTGTATATACAGTAGAACCTCGATTATCCGAATTTTCGGTTATCCGAACGCTTCGCCGCCTTATCCGAACTCAATGGTGGTCTATTTTTTTATCAATTAAGGCCTTAGGCCACTTTAGAGGCCGAAAAATAGTCTTTCTGAAGATTTTTTTTTTCAGAAAAACTACAACATAAATCGAGATTACAAAAAAGGGTGTTTATCATACATATCAGTGACGGTATACAATAATTTTTTTGAAGCGATTAATTTCAAAATGGCCGCTGTGCAGCGTTCATCTCAAAACTGCATTTTTTAAGTTGGCCGGAAACATAACTCAGACAATTTTAAACCGATTCACTGGAAATGTTGAATATATCTTGAAAAATACATTGTCTATGGAAGTACGAAGGATTTTTTTTTTATATTGCATAGTTCATTTGTTGTTGACAATTATCTGACGAAAATTTTCACTTTCCAAAAATTTGCCTAAAAAATCGTCAGATAATCGTTAATTACAAATGAACTATGCAATATAAACAAAATCCTACGTACTTCCATAGACAATGTATTTTTCAAGATATTTTCAACATTTCAAGTGAATCGGTTGAAAATGGTCTGTTATGTTTCCGGCCAACTTAAAAAATTCAGTTTTGAGATAAACGCTGCGCTCCCGCCATTTTGAAATTGATCGTTTCAAAAAAATTATTGTATACAGTCACTGATATGTATGATAAACACCCTTTTTGTAATCTCGATTTATTTTGTAGTTTTTCTGAAAAAAAAATCCCCAAAAAGCCTACATTTCGGCCTCTAGAGTGGTCTCACCCCTTAAGGTGGGATATACATTTACAACGATCGAAATATCGATTTTTTTTTCTTTAAACGATAGAACTATATATGTAGAATATTTTCCTAAAGTTTCAAAGCGAAATTCGAAAAACTTCAAACGTTACAGCCCGTCAACGCTGTGCCTCACCGCTCGGATTCGAAGTGGGCGTGAACTTCAAACACGTTTTTCTCAAAACTGCATAATCGAAATTGACGTGCAGGATTACTCAAAAACTATTAAGCCGATTGAGTTAAAACTTGGTAGAAATATTGATAATATTGCTACCTTCTACTTGACGAGAATTTTTTTCCTTCATTCACATTTTATAGAAATGTTGCGTAAAATGTTGATTTTTTGTTGTAAATGCGTGCCATTTTCTCAAATTTGCATTTTCTTAATTTTAATTACCGTCACATAGAAACTATACATGTTCTAACTGCGAAAATGCTTGAATTGTTTTCTAAATGAAAGTCTACGGGAAGCTCGACTGCACGTCGATTCCCAACTCCCGCGGCGACCTTGCTGTAACGCTCTGCCATAGCTCCGCTATTTTGATGGTTAATGGATTTTTTAAAATCATTCTGTATGCTTAAATATACTGTTAAAGTATATATACAGTTTGATCGATGTAGAATAAGCATTCCTTAGTTTAAAAAATCCGTCAAAATTACTTAATTTTTTCCCGTCTAAATGTATATCTCGCCTTAAGGTATCGCTTTATGGTATCCCCTTTTTTCTCTAATAAAGCTGTTTCCTAACACTTCGAGATATTTTCAAAATACATTATTGCCATTATGTAACTACATACATCAGATCGTATATAAATTGTATGTATATACGCGAAACCGCCTTGGAATGGTTTGAAACCTAACCAGAAAATAGTCCCACACATCTGCTGTTCTTGAAACGAATTTGAGACTTAGCGGCCAAGAAACGCGCAATTACTATGAGACAGCCGAAAATTGATCATTATTTTAAGCCGCAGTTGTGATTTAACCGTATAAGTAGTGGTGGTAAAAAAATTGAAACTTCATTCATTGTTAATTGCTATCAAATAAAGAATTCAGGGTCGTTGGATTAATAAAGAGAATTTTCGAAACTATTACATTATATGAGTTGATTTTCCCGGAAATCCGAGATGTATTTTCGATTATCCGAATTTTTCATTATCCGAACGATATCCGGTCCCAAGTAGTTAGGATAGTCGAGGTTCTACTGTATATGTTTTGTTAAGAAAACTCAACGCACAGGGTGCGATGGGGATCCATCATGGATCTCATCGGCTTCTGTTCGATAATGTGGAAATTCTTTAGGATTCAAATTGGATTCGTATATTCTAATGGGGAACTTCGATTAGCATCCAATGGATTCCAACTCAAACGAATTCCGAATTTCATTCCCCCGAAATACCCGCCGTTAAAATCGCACCCACAGGACCTCGGGCGTCTAAAAAACCTAAATCTTCTAATTTCTGAATGATTTTCCATCGATCATCGTTCACACGTACATAAAAGGTGTCTCAAAATGACCTGACATTTTTATTCATCCATAAAACGTATTATTTATTTGAAAAGTACAAGCATTTCAATTTTAAGGGGAAGGTACGGGTTTGTTCTTTTGAAAAATCAATTTTTGTTGTCTTTTCTTATAGTTAAACATTTCAAGAATATAATCCCAAAATTTCAAGTCAATCAGAGCAAAACTCTCGAAGTTATTGACTATTTAGTCCCGCTCCTCTAACACTGTAGCTCCGACTTCTCTAAACTTCAAACGCGTTTTTCTCGAAACCACTTTTTCAAAGTCCGTGTTCACTGCCATTTGAAAACTACATGACCGATTTATTTCAAACTTGGTACACACTTTCTACATATAAAATACCTCCCCCCAACGGTTAGTTTGAGATTTTTTTCACATTGAGGGGGTTTTCCACCCCCAAAATGGCGGAATTTTCCGTGAAAAATGCACTTTTCACGTTACATGACCATCAAAAATTTAGAAATGAAAAAAAAATTATCAAAGACCGTTGGGAGGAGGATTTGATGATACTTTGACTAAATTTTAATGGTACCCAGGTAGGAAATCAAAAGGCTGACGATGGAAACAAGCTTGTGCGAGCGTTGTTTCACCGAGCCTGAGTGAGACAGACCTGGTCCAGGTTTCATTGCATCGTTTGGAGCAGCCTGGAACCAAGACTGGCTGCTTAGCCTAAACTCAGGGTTATTTCAAGCTTTATTCAGCCGGTGAATTTTGAGGCTGAAAAATCAAGGCTAGATGCAGCCTTGTTTCAGGTTGTGATAAAATAAAATAAGTTTAAAATAATATTTTTTCTGTACTTTTATGAAAAAAAAATTAGCAATAAATTTGTCGGGTGCGAAGGCACGAAAAACGAAAGCGAAGGAGGCAGCTCAGAACATTTAAACATATGCTCTTATCGATATTTATGAGGTACACAAAAAAGTATACACGAAAATGAAAGTACGCAATAAAATAAAGTATTGTTTTTTAAAATATTTTTTATATATATTTTGTAACAAATAATATAACAAATATTAAATATATATATAATAAATCAAATGAATTCTTTACAAATTTATTAAATTTACCCCAATGTAGAATATAGAAAACTAAAAACAGGCCTCATATAGCCTCGGGAAGAGTTTGGGAAAAGCCTGGTCATAAATGCTCGTGAAGGCTTCATTAAGGCAAGTTTTGAGCCTTGTTGTTTCGTCGTTTCAGGCTTAGTACAGGCTTTTCTACCAGCCTTTGGTCAAGCCTGTGTGCAAGAGCCTGAAACAGCGTTATCATTCAGAGGTTCAGCTAGGCCTGAAGTCAGGCTGGTGCTGAGCCTGAATTAAAAAATGTGAGCCTTGTTTCAGAGCTTGGCGAGCCCTTTTTTCATCGTCAATTCCTACCTGGGTACTTGATTTCAGATAATTTCTAGCTGAGATACAGTGAACACCGCAAATCGTGTTTTTCCAAAGGCGTTCTTGGAAAAGCTTTGTCACCGGTTTGTTTGTGGATATTTTCGCGTACAAATTTCACGGAATGTTCTTGAAATGACACTTAACAATGTACAAAAGGTTTCAATAAATTTACTCTATCCACATAGATGAAAAAAATCGCAAAAAAGTGTTTTTTGTTGTTATGTGTTCAACAAGATGGCACAACCTGCCACACTACGGGCGGAACAATGCAGTTATTGCAGACAAAGTTTCATGGTCGTGTTATCTCGCGCTGCGGCGATGTGAATTGGCCACCAAGATCGTGCGATTTGACGCCATATTGGACTTCGTTGCTTTTGGGTTTTCTGAAAGGAAAAGTGTGTGCCAATGATCCACAGACCGGAGCTCAAGGACGCAATTGGACGTACCAATAATGAAATTAGTCCGCAATTATGCCAAAATGTTATTGAACGTTTCGTCAAAAGAGCGAACGTTTGCAAACAGAGACGAGGCGACCATTTATCGGATATTGTGTTCCACACATGACCTCCATGTTTGTACCTTATATGAAAATAAAAATATTCGTCCTTTTCGAATAGATAATACGTTTTATTAATAAATTAAAATGTCAGGTCATTTTGAGACATGTTCGTGGGAAAATGAAGTGAAAACAATGGAACGACATCGGAAAGTTGGCCCAGAAATGAAGCCTCGATTTATTATCGTCGTGAATATGGAAGTTCCCTTAGTTGGTTGAAGGACGAATAAAATGATGAATATAGCGGCTCTTTCTCGGGCTCGTACGGGGTACGCGATCTCCCATAGCTGGTGAAGTATCTTGGTGAATCGTGTTCAGAGTGCACTCGAGCGCAAATACAGAAAGTAAGTCGAGGTCGTGCGTATGTATATATGTTAGGCACTTTCATTAAATCTCATGATTTCAATATTTTTTTAGAAGTTCAAAAAATGAGGCCATGGGATCTTATAAAAATATACATTCATGAGCTTATCAACGTTCTATGGAGTCTTGTCTCCCTGAATGATTATGAATACAAAAAAATTAAGGATATAATTAGCGAAAATAATTAACGATAATTTATAGTATACTGTCCAGTTGTAAGATTAATATACCAAAATGACCGAATGGGAGGTAATGAAAAGCTTAAGATCTATGTAGAAAAAAATATTTTGAGATGGAAAAAAATATTAAAAATTGACTCATTCGCACGAAGACAACGAATTAGGTAGCGTTCAATTAAGGTATTCCTTTGTTGAACCCGAATATTTAACAATTAACTGATTTTCGTCTATAATCAAGTAAAAAAAACATCCCAGTATGCTGATAAAATTTGAAGCCAAGTTACCGAACTTTTAACGAAAAATTATGGCTCTGAAAATCATCCTATTTATACGGCACTTTATACAGACGACACGCTGGCCACATTTCCATCTAATTATTTATACACTCAATAACTCTACACGGAGTAAACAGGGGCCTCAACGTTTAGAATTAATACTACGCTTCTAAAAAAATATCATTAAATATCAAAAAGTATTGAATGGAAGATAAAAATTGTAATTATGGTATAGTATCAATGAAGAAATTTAAATTTTAACCTACGATATGGCACGTGAACTCATACAAATAATACATTTTATTCGGCATATTGTAATTTTTTATAGGTTTCAAAAAATATTTTCCCCACGTGATTGGAACAATTAGTTTCCAGTACTCTACAAAAAGTACGGTATAAAGAGTCACATTTTACTAACAACTTCGTAATATTTTTCGCTATACGCCGAAGATTCATGCTATGCGTATTGTGAAATCTATACATACACGAAGATTCATGCTATACGTATAGTAAAATCCATATGAAAATATAACTCGCCCCTATGCGAGAATAGTTTCAAATGTAATATGCACGCATCATTTTTACTATACGGTGTGACAATCATTTTTATACTTCTATAACGAGTCTTCTATTTCGAACTGGCAGTAAACTGCTATACTTTTCTAGCACTGAATATTAGAATTCTGGCAACCAGTGTTAGAATTTGAGGCCGTATTTTTCTCCGTGTAGATATCTGATATAAACTGCTCACGCGTGTAAAAAATTCTGAAGATTCCGTAACGAAAATACAAACAGGCGGTCACCGAATAATTAAGGGGTTACCCCCACTTGCGATTTTGAAAAAATCGATTTTTTTTATTGCATTTTTTTTAAGTATAAGTATCCGGGCCCATACTTCTGTATGGGCCCGGAATAGATGACTCTATGTAAGTTTACAAAAAAAAATATTTTCTTCGTGTAAACTGAAATTGAAACTTTAAACGCGTTTTTCTCAAAATGGCATTTCTGAAGTCGGTGACCAAGATTACTCGAACACTAATGAACCGATCTTCTTGAAATATTGCAGGCTTATTTAATACATAAAAATGTAGTCTTTAATCGTTCGATTGTTTTTTTTTTCGAAAAAAATGGCCGTTTTATAGACAAAAAACGGCCGTTTTTTTTCGTTAAAATCGAACCATTAACTTTGACTGTCCGCCATTTTGTGAAAAATGAATATTTTTTAAAATCCTTCGATTAAAGACTAGTTTATACTTATATTTGACTAAATCCATCCGCATTTTTTTTTTTCAGATGATCCACTTCGCCGCAATGTTGGTCACCGCAAACCGTGTATATAAAAACATTATTTCATTAACGGCCATTTGCCACTAAACAATGTAATATTTTTCAATAAAAAAATTACTGAAAGTTCTTCAAGATGTGTTCTTTAAGATGGTATATTGATCGATTTAAAAAGTTTTGTAGTTTTCTTTAAAAAAAATCATGAAAAAGGCCTTTTTTGCGCTACAAGTGGGGGTAACGCCTTAAAGAAAATATTAATGAGAAAACTTACAAAAATGTTGATAGCCGCGACTGTCCAAAGAAAAGTGTGAAAATGTCTAAATCTACTAAATTCGCGTGAAATTTTTTATTCCAGTTTATCGTTGGGTATAATAATGGATTATGGCTTATTTTTTTCATTAAGTGTCACTGTAATTTATCAATGATTCAGAAGGGCCCTCCTTATGCTCCCACAAAATACGGCCCTCCACGAAAGGAATACCTTAACGATATCGGTATATAAATGGGTCACAGTATCTTTTGCGATCCGTGGGAGCAAATACGGTGAGCAATTTCCGATCATTGTCCTTTTTAACGTCAATGATGGTGTTTTTAACCCATACATACTTGAATTTAGCCCGAAAAGCACGAGCTTCCGTTTGTCGTAGCAAGTTACAGATGTTGGTAAGAAAAAGCTCACGTACAAGGATTCTCCCTGTCGTATTGCCACCGAGTGTCTTATTGGGAGGAAGATCGTAATCTATCCGCTTATAACGCTCACAGTGGAATCGCGAACAGAAGGTGAGGTCACGGTAACTATTGAGGAGAAAGATTTACGAACTGGAGCGAGACCAGCTGATGACGTGGGATCATTGCACGGCAAGTATATATGATTCGAGAGGAAAGCTTCACCGAGAGCTGAAAAGGCCAGGGAAGCGGGGTGTCAAACAGCCCGGAGGAGTTACCTCCAATCAGCACTTCACACGAGGTGCTCCGCAGCCTCACGAGATGCGCTTTCGAAAGGAGAGAGAGAGAGAGAGAGAGAGAGAGAGAGAGAGAGAGAGATGTGGGTGCACGTGCAATTGTTCTAATGCATTTGTGAATTTAATCTGGACTGGAACTGGCATGTATGACGCATGCAAAATGTACGTACACACTAGGCTGGCACAATTTTGAGCTCTATTTTTTTTCCTTTTCCTCACCATCCAAATATTTTCTATCAAGAAAGAAAACATATCGTCTAACTGGTGTTTGTTACAAATGATTATAATAAATTATTCAATGTAGCACTTCGCTGTTTACTTTGTTTTTATGCTACAAGGAATTTTCGTGCATGCGAGATTTATTTTTTGGCCGAAATTCTGAATTTCGAAAATCTTGAGCGACCACTAAATATTCACTGGCCCGCTACAGCTTTCGCGAAGTTAATTAAAAAATTACAAAGCGAAAAATTCATGGGTCAGAAGTGGACGAAAAAAAATCGTCTTTTCAATGAAAATCTGAATGTTTGGAGGCTTGAGCGACCTCTCAATTTTTTTTGAACGATCGCAGCTACTGCGACAATTTTTTTAAAAAGAAGGTAATTCGAAGGTGAGAAAAAGGAAAAAAAGAGCTCAAAATTGTGCCACCCTGGAACACGCGCACATTTTTTTATACGTCCGAAAAATTGTAATTTGAGGTCTACACCTATTTGACATTTTTTTTAAATCGTTTTTTTTTGGCCGATTCTCTAAATATAACATTTAAAAAATATTCTCCGATAATTTCCAGTCGATCCGTTCAGAATTGAGGGAGTGTTCTGTACGGTTAGAGGTAGATTTCGCGAACCGGCGAACTTCAAAGGTGTTTTTCTCGAAAAGACTTCGTCGAATTCGGTCACCACGATATGCCAAAAATCACTGCAGCGATCAACGTTAAATTTTACGAGCTTCTTTTCCATATCAAAAAGCAGTGCTTGAACGAAGGAATATTTTTTTCGATGCATCGTTTTTTTTAATCAACGAAAATAGAGCATTTTCCACCGGAAATCGATACTTTCACTTTGAATGGCAGCATTTTAACAAAAATCACTATTTTATTTAGTCCTTCTTCCGAGCACTAGATCATTTTATGGATAAACTAAATGCATATAATTTTTTTTTCTATTTCGAATGATTTGTCTCCAAGCTGCAGTAGTCACTGCGAAAGACGTTTTTTCCAACAACCAAACCATTGTATATACCACATTCATAAATATTTCCGAATAAAAAAATTGTAAAAGATACTTAAGGAGTTTCTGGACAAAAGACGAAATGTTGCCATTTGCTTCAAATTTATACAGTAAATTTTTTGTCATATGCTAAATGCACTCTGCAAATTTTGACCCGATCGTCTACACGATTTCCATAAAATTTACAATTGAAAAAAAAACCCTTTTTATCACATAGAGATAGATAGATGCCTATGATCAAATAACATAAGGTGTACATTACGACACTGATGACAAAATTGTCACGATGTACTGAGTGATTTGACGGTTTCGCATAACACTGTAACCATTTTTGCACACTTTTTTACGCGTAAAACTGCCATTCATTGACAAGCGCAGGCATCTCTCTATGGTGAAAAGTATTTTTTCGATTATAAATTTTACAGAAGCGGTGTAGACGATCAATAAAAGAATTCGGAGGGTACATTCAGTAAATGACAACGAATTTATTGTATATATTTAAATCAAATGATAACATTTGGTCAATTTTTCCGAAACTCATTAAAACCATACTCTCGAAGGTAAAAAATAATTAAAAATTGCTAACATCAATCGTTTTCCTAGAAAAATTTCACGAAAATTCCCGAGCTGCAATCCGTTGGAAAATCCCAACGATCCGATTTTTCCATACGATTCGAACGTGTCACAACCGATTTTTCCCCAAGAATTCAACCCAAAGGTCCGTCCCGATAAAAGTTCATAGTCGCAAACCGTATCTCACCTGAGTCCGCATGATCATCCGATTTCCCGATTTCACCGGAAACGATTTCTTCGCGGTTGAATCCATGGATACGGTTCTTCATTCTGACGAAACTCCGAACATCGGTCTGGCGGAATACCGGAAAAGCCGGGGAAGCTCGAGATTTCGGGGCGATATCTTCGGCCCGATATTGTAGAACAGCACAGTTGAACGAATTAACGAGTACTATCTATCGGCGTGGATGTTTCTATCGCCTCGATCGCACTGCACGTTGTAATTGCACTCACTCGCGGTAAGGCTGTCCAAGTATTGGCGACATCAGAGCCACTCGGTCGCCTGATATAAGCCTGCCGTTCGCGCAGGAAAACGTTGCAACTATCTGACCACCACCACGCGCGAAAAGCGGAAAGGAAGAATAATGAAAAAAAAGAAATAATGAAAAACACAATTATTAGCTCGAGTGCAAAATAAACGAAAATAAATCAAATTAATGAAAGACTCGTGACGATGCTAATTCAATTTTTCCTCGGTACGGAGAACGCGTCGGCGTCGCAAAGCTTGAAAGAAGAGCGAAGAAACGAGCGAAAGGCTCATTGGGGACTGATCGCGGGAAGAATGGTTTTCGAGAGGGAGAAAAAAAATCGAAAATAAGAAATGGGATTGCGAGATCGATGAGCAAATATAAGCACAGAATGAAGAAGTGGGGAAACCGTTTTCTCTTGGGCCTCTGTGCGGAGATCCTGGTGGGATCGTGGTTACCGAAAGGAATATCATCCAGCTATAGGTGAGCAACGTCATATTCTTTCTTCCTCGTCTCGCTCCGTAGCTCAGAGATACGATGGAAGGGCAATCCGGATACCCCACCGACCGTTCCGTCGAGGTACATAACGCTTGTTCTTATATGAGCGGAGAAAGGTCTACGTCCCGTGAAATCATTACAACCATTCGAAACTTCTCCTACCACATTCCTTCTTATGCCCCAGTCTCCTCTTTTATCTGGTCGCGACGCTTTACTTGTTTTCTTTTTTCGTTTTTTTCGGCCACCCATCTGTCGACTGGCACCCGTGGTTCAGGACACCTGCACCCAACTTCGTATGTACGTTCTCAATACTTTGAGGCACTTAGCGCGTTGCCGTCAAGCACGTAGGCCATCATCATGAAATAACCATTCCGAGAGAGCGAACGAACGTTTCTCGGAGACGATGCCATGTATCGCATTTTTTGTAAGTACTCGTCGCGTTTTTCTTTGGTGAGCGTGGTATTTCGGAAGATTTCACACGATATTCCATAACTTGGCAATTGTTTTTGATCCGACATTTTTCGGGAACTTCTGAATAATTAATAAGGAATTTGTTGTCGCGGAGGGCCGTATTTCGTAATCATTGGTAAGTTACAGTGGCGGTTAATAAAAATAAGTCACGGTCAATTATTCTACACAACGAAAAATTGGAATAAAAAATTACGCACACATTTAGTAGATTGAGAGATTTTTACGAGCTTTTGTTTAAGGGGTTACCCCCGCTTGCGATTTTAAAAAAATCGATTTTTTTTATTGCATTTTTTTGAAGTATAAGTATCCGGGCCCATACTTCTGTATGGGCCCGGAATAGATGACTCTATGTAAGTTTACAAAAAAAAAATTTTCTTCGTGTAAACTGAAATTGAAACTTTAAACGCGTTTTTCTCAAAATGGCATTTCTGAAGTCGGTGACCAAGATTACTCGAACACTAATGAACCGATCTTCTTGAAATTTTGCAGGCTTATTTAATACATAAAAATGTAGTCTTTAATCGTTCGATTTTTTTTTCGAAAAAAATGGCCGTTTTATAGCCAAAAAACGGCCGTTTTTTTCGTTAAAATCGAACCATTAACTTTGACTGTCCGCCATTTTGTGAAAAATAAATATTTTTTAATATCCTTCGATTAAAGACTAGTTTATACTTATATTTGACTAAATCCATCCGCATTTTTTTTCAGATGATCCACTTCGCCGCAATGTTGGTCACCGCAAACCGTGTATATAAAAACATTATTTCATTGACGGCCATTTGCCACTAAACAATGTAATATTTTTCAATAAAAAAATGACTGAAAGTTCTTCAAGATGTGTTCTTTAAGATGGTATATTGATCGATTAAAAAAGTTTTGTAGTTTTCTTTAAAAAAATTCATGAAAAAGGCCTTTTTTTGCGCTACAAGTGGGGGTAGCTCCTTAACTCGCTTCGTTCGTATGGCTGTCTTTCCGGTTCAAAATTTGTAATCCATTTTTCAAGCACTTGCTGGCATCCGATTGAGTTGAAATTCGGCATACCTGTGTAACTTCGGTGGCAATGCGATAATATGGTACCACTGGTCTGATGAAGGAGGTGGGAGGTGGGCAATGTAACACCTTAAGGGGTCTCCTCCCTTTAGACGCTAAAAAGGCTATTTTCGTGAATTTTTTTTGTAGGTTTTTCATTATAATTATTGATATCAAAGTTGTTACACTTAATAAATACACTTTCGAAATACATTTTTTTTAAATGTATTTATTTAAGTCACTATTTATAGACGAAAATTGTGGTTGAAAAAATGTCCTAAAAAAATTGTAGGTCTGCGCTGTTGATGAAATCTTGGAGATGGATCATCCGAAACAAAAAAATCAAACGGTTTTAGATTCAGTATGTTGATGGCCATAGCGGACATCATACGATTTTTGATATATGCAAAAATAACAAAATAGCGGACATTTTTCGAAAAAAACAAAACAAAACGTGTTTCTTCACCGTTTTTGGCAAAAAAAGAAAGTATCAACATTTAAAAAATCCTCAATATGCGCTATAGCTACAGTTGTAAAGAATATGTGGTTAAAATTTCATAAGGATCGGTTCAGTAGTTTCGAAGATTTTATCAACAAGCCGTCGAAAAACGTTGTTTCGAGAAAAACGCGTTTAAAGTTTGTTTGGGTTACATAAATACATTTAAAAACATTTTATGTATTTCGAAAGTGTATTTATTGACTGTAATAGCTTTTATATCAATATCAATAAAATACACCTATCAAAAAAATGGATGAAGATAGCCTTTTTTAGCGTCTAAAGTGAGAAGACCCCTTAATAGCATATACTACGACAGTCGAGTTTGTGCTAATTTGTTTTATTATCATGAGCACTTTTCATTACACATGATGGCGAGAGTCTGATAATGGCGGTGGGAGGTGCGAACTGAAATTTTCTAAGGGCAAATGGTAGGACAATCGAGTTTGGGCTCGTTAACTTTGATGACTTGAGCATTATTTATTGAATTTATTGAACACTATTATGATGTTTCTCGCGAAACCTTTGTAACCTGAGGCAAGTTTTTTTTATTGCACCGATGTCTGAATGGCATGGGGGTCTGGCATGGCAAATAAATAAACAAATTCTAATACTAAAAAGTATAAAATAAAATAAAGGCAAAAAACCTTAAAAAAAAGCTTTTATTTAAAAGGTACTGTGCTAAAAAGTAAAAAATAATGTTCAATAAAATCGAAAATCAAAACAGTATAACTACAGAAAAGTCCCTTCCTTGGCCATTCATCATAGGTGCAAGTGCTTAAGGGGAGGATCTGCCTTGTTGGGCCAAAAAATATTCCATTTTTCACCAATTTTTTATGCGAAAAGTATTAAATACAGAATTTTGATATTTGGTGTGTTGACTAAGCGGTCTTCATTGAACTTCAAAATATTTTTTAAAGTTTGACAAAACATGATGGTGGAAGTGGGAGGAGCCACGTATGTCGTTCTTCGCTTGCGGAAGTCCTAAGTTCCGGACAGGTGATCTGAAGCAATAAAATCAAACATATTTTTACTTTGTACAATATTGTATATAAGTTGACCTAGAATCAAGAAGAAAAATTGAAAAGTAAAAAAATAGTGAGCAATAAACTGCGAACATTTTTGGGAAAAAAGAATCTTCCTTCCGATCGCTCACAATTTTTTTATTTTTCAATTTTTCTTCTTGATTCTAGGTCAACTTATACACAATATTGTACAAAGTAAAAATATGTTTGATTTTTTTGCTTCAGATCACCTGTCCGGGACTTAGGACTTCCGCAAGCGAAGAATGTCATCGCCCGCGCACCGACATACGTGGCTCTTCCCACTCCCACCACCATGTTTTGGCAAACTTTAAAAAATATTTTGATGTTCAATAAAGACCGCTTGCTCAACAGAAAAAAATATGCACATTCTATATTTAATACTTTTTGCATAAAAAGTTGGTAAAAAATCACACATTTTTTGGCCCAATAAAGCAGAACCTTCCCTTAAAAGGTACATAAATATAGATATTTAAAAAATATTAAATTAAAATTTTAAAGGCTTGAAGCGCCAAACGTCATAAATACTAATACTACTTTAAAATTTCTGAAAAAAAGCCTCAAGCCTTACAAATGTATATTTCATATTTAAAAAGTATCTACGTTTATGTGCATTTTAAGGGACTCACAGTGTGACACTTTCAAAACATCGATTTTTTTGCCTTTTTCGACAGTTTATACTTTCAAGAATATCCTTATCATTTATATCATTTATATCAAGATAATCTTATCTTGCAAAAATCAATAGTTATATCTTTAAACGCGTTTTTCTCGAAATGAGATTTTTCAAATTTCCTGACATTGTAACTCAAAGAGCAATTATCCGATTGACTTGAAATTTGAACTGAGTACTTTTGAATATATTTACTCTACAGTGACGTAGGATATTTTTGATTGGATGAAAATTGACGATTTGGCATTGAAAAAAACGACCATTTTATAGGCAAGAAAACAGACTTTTTTTCATAACTACGCCATTTTGTTAGATTTTGATATTTTTCGAAAATCTTACGTCATTGTACAGGAAACACCTTCCAGTTTAACGACATTTTTTCCTTTTTCGGCTTCAGCTACTCAATCGCCCGGAATCATGCCAGCAGTGGAGGAACTTTTTTTTCGAGCCTCCAAAGGCAACGCATAAGTCGCTTGGATCTCAATATTTTTCTATGAAAAAATTATGTAATCTAGGTCGAATATAGCGAAATATACTCTTAATTTTCCGAAACATTTAATTGAGTACTTTTCCTCACAAAAATTCCCGAATATCACGAAATTTGCAGCGTTCACACTGGTATAGCCCCTTAAATTAAATATTAATGTCAATTCGAAGTAATATATTCGTGACGTTTTACGTAAGCGAAATAGCAAACATTTCAATACACTGCTTTTTATCAGTTGCCATACATTTTCTTCGCGTATACTGAAGCTTCAAAAATAATCATTGCCGACCAATGTTTATTTGTCATAGCTACTAATGACTATAAAAAATAATTTTTTTGTAATGAGAATCTGCACCTGTGCAAATCGGTAAGTGTTGTCATTTTTTTAGCGAGACGGGGGAGGGGGGGATGTCAGAGAGGGGGGGGGGGGGGTTATTGAATAGACTTACAAGCAAAAGAGGCTCCGGAGTAAAAAACCGAATGCCAATTTCATCCTTTTCGATTTAACTTCATCCTTCCGACATTTGTGTGTCCGTACATCTACACACTCGTTTACAGCATCCAACACATTGATACTTAATTACCAGATCCAAAGCTGGGTCAAAATATCTAATCCAAAGGAGGGCTCTCAGACCTTGACCTAATAAAACGCTCATTTATTCTCCATTACGAACAAAATCGGTCCTCATTGAATCGAATCTCCCTGTGCCGTAAAAACGAAAATCAGATTTCCTTTCTCTCCTCGGCCTATCAATAATCGCACTCGGCGGTTTTTTGAATTTCCTAAAATAATGCAAATTCCCGAAGATTTCGAAAAACGTCTTGATCGATGCACCTTTCGAGTAATTCCATGCAGTACTGAGATTCTGAAGGATACGTTAACAACGAGAAGTACCGTTCGCCCTGCGTTATTTTCGACGGGCCATAAAAAGTGTCCGTCCGAATACTTTCGAAGCTATTGCACTCATTGCTGTGACGAAGCACTCGAAGCCACGGTGAGTCCTCATAAAGTTATTTTTTTCGAAACTGATGGAAATGCGTGTACGAAAATCGTGGATTTTAAAATCAACGTCCATTCGTCGGATAACGAGTGGGCGACCAATCGAGAAACGTGAGCGTGCGATTACATTTTAAGCAGCAAATTGTATCCTCGTTCACTTTCACCCGGAGTAATCCCATGATGCGATACGTCCAATCGGAATAATTTGACGAGCGCGCGAATGCGTTTCTCGTGAGCGAGCAAAATGTCATCCCGACAGTTCGCAGTGTCATCCCCTTTGGGTTTTATTTCCGTCGCGGAAACGAGGCGCGTAGAACCGAGTCACTCCCTCGCGACGATCATCGCACGTTTGTCTGTCATCAGGCAGTTCGCTCGGGCGAATAAGATTCGCTTGATCGAATAATCGCTGATACCGGAGTAACGAGCAAACGAATACTGTCGTAGTCACATGCGCGATGATGCGCCGCGCGAGAAAGCTAAAACCGAGCGTTGTTTTGCTCGCTATACCTGGGGGGAAAGCCTTTCCTTCCTTGTCGGTTGTTAACAACGCTGAACTTTGTTCACGGCATAATGGAGCACCGCGAGCGTGCACGCTGGCGATGTCCCTGCGACTGCATACTTTATCTTTACGGCTCGGAAGTATTTATCGTGTAGAGTGGAAGCTTCGTTAGTGAATTGGCAATTTTTTTTTCTCAATGTTTCTATCTTTTTTCCAACCCCTTGCGGACTTTTGCGACCCCTTTCGCTTTTTATCCCGCAGTTCGCTTTTTCCGGTTATTTGGAGAACCACGCGGGCCCAAACATTTTTCGCAACGGAACCCTTTTGAAACACTAAATATTTTACAAAACTCTAAAATAAGGAAAACCTGGTTTTATGTTTATTTTTTAAGGGGCTGTACCAGTGCGAACGCTGAAAATTTGGGTGATTTTTGGGAATTTTATTGGAAGAAAAGTACTCAATTAAATGTTTCGGAAAATTAAGAATATATTTGGCTATATTTGACCTATATTGCATAATTTTTTCATAGAAAAATATTGAGTTCAAAGCGACTTGGGCGCTGCCTTCGGAGGCGCCAAAAAAAAGTTCCTCCACTGCTGACTTGATTCCGGCCGATTGAGTAGCTGAAACCGAAAAAGGAAAAAATTTCGTTAAACTGGAAGGTATTTCCTGTACAATGACGTAGGATTTTCGAAAAATATCAAAATCTAACAAAATGGCGTAGTTATGAAAAAAGTCTGTTTTCTTGCCTATAAAATGGTCGTTTTTTTCAATGCCAAATCGTCAATTTTCATCCAATCAAAAATATCCTACGTCGTTGTAAAGTAAATATATTCAAGAGTACTCAGTTCAAATTTCAAGTCAATCGGATAATTGCTCGTTGAGTTATAATGTCAGCAAATTTGATAAAATCTCATTTCGAGAAAAACGAGTTGAAAGATTTAACTATCGATTTTTGCAAGATAAAATTATATTTACCATAAAAACTGCTAATTACAGGATATTTGTGAAAGTATAAACTGACGAAAACGGCAAAAAAACCGATTTTTTTAGAGTGTCACACTGGTATAGTCCCTTAATAAAAATCATACAAAAATAGGTACTTTACATAACAATGTATTACGGGTTTTCTCACTTTGGACGCTAAAAAAGGCTATTTTCATGAATTTCATTGATAAATTTATATTATCGATATTGATATAAAAGTTGTTACACTTAATGAATGTACTTTCGAAATACATAAAAACAATTTTTTGTGTATTTACGTAACCCAAACACACTGTAAACGCGTTTTTCTCGAAACAACGTTTTTCGACGACTTGTTGATAAAATATTCGAAACTACTGAACCGATCCTTATGAAATTTTAACCACATGTTCTTCACAATTATATGTATAGCGCATATCAAGGATTTTTTTAAATTTTGATATTTACTTTTTTTGCCAAAAACGGTGAACAAAACACGTTTTTTTGTGTTTTCGAAAAATGTTCGCCATTTTGTTATTTTTGCATATATAAAGAATCGTATGATATGCGTTATAGCCATACTGAATCTAAAACCGTTTGATTTTTTGGATGATCCATCTCCAAGATATCATCAACAGCGCAAACCTACAATTTTTTAAACTACCATTTTCGTCCATAAACAGTGACTTAAATAAATACTTTTATTTAAGTCACTGTAACAACTTTTATATCAATATCTATAATATAAACCTATCAAAAAGATTCATGAAAAAAGCCTTTTTTAGCGTCTAAAGTGAGAAGACACCTTAAGGCGGGAGCCTGAATTAGAAGGTCCTAAATAAGCGTTTTTTCGGGCATTTTTTACAAGGGAAAAAACAAGTGAGCCCAGTAAACTTTGAGGTTTCTTTTCATGTATATTTGAAATGTATTAAAAAAAATTCAACATGAAACAATAAATGACTGCAGATTTATCAGCCTATTCCATGTGCGTCTTGCCACTGCAGCCCCCAATCGGCGAGAAAGATGCAGCTCGTAATTCTTGACTGAACCAAATAAACCAATAAAATATTCAATTGTCATATACTTTTCTTCTGGGTGAATCAAGAAAAAGCTGAAAAAATCGTGTAATTATAACTTTTCTCAGGTTTGGAAAAAAATGTGTTGCAAAAAATATTTTAACGTGTTATAAAAATGATTTAAAAAGACTTTTAAATGATTAAAAGACTTTTACATAATTGAACTCAACGACTTTTTTAATTCACTTAGAAGAGATTTTCATACTGAAGAAAATAAACTTTGGATTGATTCAACAAGTCGTTTAGTTTTTTTGCTATCACGCCCGCCAAATTGGAAAAATCGTGAAAATGGAAACTGGAAAAACGCGTTTCAAAGTTTTCAATGAGAGGAAATATCAATAGCAAATATCAGTCGCTTCTCTGCTTTTGGCCTTGTATCTTCGAAAATACCTACAATTGGCTTTTGTAACTTTGTAAATATATTCTTGGATATTTTATGTATCGATTTAAGCAATAAATAGAAAACGTTTTTCTGGACCTTCTAATTCAGGCTCCCGCCTCAAGTTCACTGTAAATTGATGAAATTGTTCTCATTTATGGGGAGTTGTGAAGTACTTTTTTTTTCGGCGGAGCACTAGTGGAGGAACACTTTGAGTAAGGCGGTTCTAAAGTATCGGGATTGCATGAGGGCACTGGGAAAATACGAAAAACCTGTGCCAACACGGGCGGTATTTTTACCAAATTGCACTTGCGTTATCTGCACAAAACTCGTGCAGAAATTTGTTCGGGAGATGCGTATATATATTTGATAGGGACCGTGCACGTACGGAGTCCACATTTAAAGCCCATTGGATTGCGCCATTTTCCGATTAAAGTCGTTTGAAAACTTTTTATTTCAAATTCTCAACCAGAGTTTTTTGGAGCTCCGAAAAAAATATCCTTTCGTCATCACGTGTGCAAGTTTGTTGGAGAGTCCCAAGATCCACCCACATCTTTGTAGGGATTTGTTAGAGACACCCCACACACGGAGTCCTCATTGGGATCCAATTGGATTCTCCACTGTTGCCCGACGAACGCCGGTTGAGAATTCTTACCACGTACGAATCGAAAATATGTAAAAAGTCACGAGGAAAAACTCGGCGTGTTGAAACAAACCTGCATGCTTCGTCAGCCCGCACGTGTGTGGTGATATTATGTTAAAGTGCAGCAGCATAAATAATAAATGATAATTACGGCGGATTTTCAGTGATGGGATTCAATTCGATTTTTACAATATACTTTTTTAAGGGGCTATACCAGTGCGACACTTTCAAAAAATCGTTTTTTTTCCTCCTTTTTCGACAGTTTATACTTTCAAGAATATTCTGTATAAATTTCATGGCCGTATCTCTATCATTTTATCGTGCAAAAATCAATAGTTAAATCTTTAAACGCGGTTTTCTCGAAATGAGATTTTTCAAATTTGCTGACATTGTAACTCAAAGAGCAATTATACGATTGACTTGAAATTTGAACTGAGTACGCTTGAATATATTTACTCTACAATGACGAAGGATACTTTTGATTGGATGAAAATTAACAATTTGGCATTGAAAAATAACGACCATTTTATAGACAAGAAAACAGACTTTTTTCATAACTACGCTATTTTGTTAGATTTTGATATTTTTCGAAAATCCTACGTCATTGTACAGGAAATACCTTCCAGTTTAACGACATTTTTTCTTTTTTCGGTTTCAGCTACTCGATCGGCCGGAATCATGTCAGCAGTGGAGGAACTTTTTTTTGGCGCCTCCAAAGGCAGCATAAGTCGCTTGGATCGCAATATTTTGTGAAAAAATTATGTCATATAGTTCAAATATAGCGAAATATATTCTTAATTTTCTGAAACATTTAATTGAGTACTTTTCTTCCAAACAATTCCCGAAAATCACCAAATTTTTCAGCGTTCACACTGGTATAGCCCCTTAAGCGATTTACGGTTTTTTAAGATAAGATTTATACTTTTTGAAGACCCACTCATTTGGTATATCGATGCCGGCTGTCCTTTTTTGATCTCACACCTGATTTATCTCGAAAAATCCTAGTCCGATCAAGTATCGAGTATAATAAAACTTTCACGGTTCAAAGGGGGACATTAAAAAAATCGTTTTTGGTTCAAAATTCAAAATGGCGACGTTAAGATGGCTGACATGTTTTTTGATAACGGGATCATGATTTTTTTCACTCAAATATTTATCAGGCAAAAACTAACGACTTTTGTAGAAAAACTTTTTTGATAACGTTAATAATTTTTAGGTTAGAATACCATTTTGTACTATTTTAGCGCTATCCAGACTGTACCATGAGGAGGTAAAGTCTTCAACGTCCCTAGTGTAAGTGTACGTGTGTGTGGGTGTGAGTTTGTTTCAGTTCGTTTGCGTTTCTTTTGGTGTGTTCGATAACCTAACAAACCCAAGTAAGCATTGCGGTTCGTCACTTCCGCTATCAAACAAAGCCAAACAAAGTCACCCGCACAGTTGCACTTGGGTTTGTTTCATAATGGACGTGACGAGCCATAGAGACCTAATCCTTGTTAAGCATTTTTTGGGTTATTGAATAAACCCAAACAAACCCAAACAAGTTCACACTCGCACACACGCACACTTACACTATGGATGTTGAAGATTTCACCTCCTCGTTGTACATTCTAGACAGCCCTAAAATAGTAAATAAAATGGTTTTATAACCTCAAGATCATGAACGTTATCAAAGACTTTTTCTCACAAAAGTTCTTAGTTTTGGCCTGATAAATGTTTTGGTGGAGAAAAAAAATCATGATCCCATTTAAAAAAACATGTCAGCCTGCTTAACGTCGCCATTTTGAGTTCTGAACCAAAAAAGATTTGTTTTTAAACGTCCCCCTTTGAACCCTAAAAGTTTGATTATACTCAATACGTGCTCAGAGCAGTATTTTTCGAGATAAATCAGGTGTAAGGTTAAAGTGGGACACCCGGTATATCTTGCTTAGAAAATTCAACGTACAGAATGAGATAGGGTTCATCAAGAATCGTATCGGATTCTGTTCGGCAATGTGGGAATCCTTTAGGATTCTAATTGGGTTCGTCCATTGGATTCCAATGGGAAGTCTCGATTAGAATCCAATGTACGAACGTGATGTTCTGGTATAGGAATCCAATGCGATGACACATTGGATGTCTATCAGAAATTAGGAATAAGTATTGGAATTCAATTGGATTCCTATGAGTATTTCTGCACGGGAAATTCGACAAATCAGCCTGTCGCTTGTTGGTCGTCGTGCAAACCAGGGCTGGTCACCCAAGTAGCACCGCGAGCTCGCCGACCGCGCGTGCACTACTGTCGGCAAATTCTTGACTATTGGCTTGTTTGCTTTTTACTTTCCGTATGCACCAGGTTGAAAAGTTACCCTCAAAAGACTTAGGAACTTTGCGCGACTCCTTTGCCTTGTCCTTGGATCGAGCTCGTGATATTAGAATACGATGTACGGTTTTGATGCAGAGTCTTTGTTCTCAGGTGAGAAGGTAACATCGTCGTAGACAGCGTCATAATGCTCCGACGCTCGTTTTTGGTGTCACGGGTTCATTGGGTTTGAAATACTCAACGTGTTTAAAAATCAGACTGGGTACGAAAAGTACTTGGAATTTCCTACCATATGACGTTTATCCTTTAATACGATATCGCCCTGCTACCGACCGATGGCGATTAGGGGTGAGATGCAGTCGTGATGATGCAGAGGCGTGAAAAAACGAGCATTTTCAATCATTTTTTTATAGTAATTAAGTTTGTTTTACAAAAGTGATTACACAGACTTTTTTATGTTATATTTCAACTTGACTTGTACAAATTTTCAAAGAAAAATATTGATTATTTATAAAAATATCGCTATCTTTGTCGGACCGCCATCGGCACGTAGTGCTTGGGGTGACCATCATACAATTTTACTGGATCATCTGAAATAAATAAAAAACAAAAAAAAACAATTAGTTTAATAATAAATCTAGTCCTCAATCAGAGCTTTTTTTTTAATTAACAAAATGGCGGCTTCCGACAAATAACTTTCGATTTTCGACCAAAAAATGGCTCGTTTATTGTTAAAAAATAGAAATTTTCAACAAAAATGAAAATCCTTCGATTAAGGACTAGTTTTTAATGCTATCTATGAGCACACCAAATTTCATCAAAATCCATTGAGTGAACTTTTAATTATAGTGGTCACCGACTTGAAAAACATGGTTTCGAGAAAAACGCGCTTAAAGTTTTTCGATGTGGATACGGTATTATAGGTTCGTAAAATTTTGAGCTCGATGGATGAAGATAAACTTTTTTTTATGTATTTTGACCCGCTGAATCCGAATATAACAATTTTTTGCCGAAAAGTCGAGCATTCAATTGTTTATAGCCAATTGTTAAAACAATTTTTCAACAAACTAACGTTTTCCGGGATTCGTTTTTTTATTAACATTTTAGGCAATTTTAAAACGAAAGTATTCTCTATAAAATTTTGCTAAAGTTCATAGTTTTTGAGTAATAAATTTTTGAAAATTTCTGAAAGAGTTTTCCAATTTTACACTTGATTTATGTATAGAAATACTAACTAAAAAATTACTTACATCGAATTATCAATTCCTGGCCCATACAATAGGGCTTCTGCAGATGTGGAAGCTTCCAAAATATCAATTTGTTGTTGTCTTCAAAGCATTTATAGAATATAATAGGGGGGGGGGGGGGGGGTCGAAATCGATTTCTTGCAGCTGCCGTCCGCTACCTGCCATGGGGACCCGACGCCCCTTCACTAATTTCGGGATATCCCGGAAATTATTCATCACATTGACTTGAAATTTTCAAGGAATATTTTCGAAACATCATACTTCAAGAAAATGTTTTTAAAAAATCGATTTTATGAAAAATCTGACTGCATCTTACCCCTTAAACTCGCCCTGAAGATTTGCAGATTCTCACGCGGGTAATTTTTTTGTGATTTATCGGATGAGATTTTAGCCAAACGTTGATTTGTCTAGTAAAAGTGTAACTTGGAATTTTTTTACAAGTTTCGCTACATCGTTCTCATGAAAAATTAAAATCTCACGAAAAGAAACCTTTCACGAAAACGTAGAGTAAGAAGAAGAAAACATTGTTTTCACGAGAGGAAAATATTAAAATCTCATGAAAAACAAACTTTCACGAAAAAAAAATGTAAACATCGTTTTCGTGGAAAAAAAATCTCGTCACTTTAGCATAGTTATGACAAATCACAGCAATCAATATTTCTGCCACAGAAATGAACTGCGATTCAAAATTCACAATTCTTTATAAGAAGCTACGCTTAATTGCGTAGATTTTACTTATTTTTTTTTAGCGAATTGGAAACTGAATTTCGATTTTTCGTTTGACATATCTACGCCTATAAAAACATCAGTGTGCTTTAATCTTTATCCCTTAAACATTCGGACCCTCCTTAAAAGTATAAAAATCAACGTCCACAGGTACAGCGAAGCGCTCTAATCAGCCACAGAAAAAGGTACACAAATTAAAGATCAAACGTGTACTAATTTCCAAGCTGAAGAAAAAACATGCTCGATACAAAAACAAAAATGAGCACGCATTACAGAATAAAATTGGAGATCAAAACTACCAAGAGTCCTGTATGACTGAGATCATCCCTACGGTGTAGAGTCCCTTCGATTTTTTCTCTCTTAAATCGCTAGCCTTAGAAAAACATTCTAGCCAATCGTAGCCAGGCAGGTATTCTTATGGTCTAACGTAACGCTTTGTGTATGATTTTTCTTGCCCAAAGAAGAATTCCTAACTCTCTGAAATTTGTTCGAAATACTGACACTAACGGCGACTATACTGTACACTCGTTTAGATAGGTTCAACGACGCTGCGGGCCACGCTGCTCGAGTGGAGGTGAAAGTACGATGCGGTGAGAGTTCGAGTCGCATTGCCGCTTTTTTCTCCTGTCCGTTTTTCATCCTCTACCTCCTCTAACTGTATTAAATGCGTGTGGTACATCCACATATGCGTGTATGCTTTGTCATGGATTTTCATTCCGGGCTCGCGCATCTTGGTGAGTCATTCCGTCGAATGAACGGGACGAATGGATTCGCCGATTGTGGGCTTTGCGCTAGGAAAATACGGCCCGGACGTCGGAAGTCATCAGGTCCGAGATTGGCGTCAAAATCTGCTGAGGTGTGTTATTGGTATAGTAAGCTCCTAATTTAGGGGCTACCGATTTGTGCGAAGGACCCACTCTGCGATGCTGCACTTCCCCCACCCGTGCGGTGCGTGGTGGGAGAAGTGTCGCGCCTATCAGGACATGGCAGCCTGCTGCGCCGCTGCGTCGTAACGAAGTGCGCAACTTGGGCGAACGTGCCCCCCAGGGCCGTACCCTCGAAAGTGTCTGGGAACTCGGTCGATTTTTTTACGCAATATTGATCGACGATTTTATATCCCTTCAGTGAGTTTTGTGGCTGTTTATTAACAGTTTTACGGCGAATTAGTTCATCCAGAATTAACCTCTCGACACTGGTCTTATGACGATACAGTTTCCGGCGACAAGTTGATGTGTATTTTTTTTCTTTAAAAGATACGATAATCCGTGGTTGCAAGCCCTTCTTCTAGTAATTACAGGCCTACTGGAAAAATACCAAGTCATTCGGTACAGTAGTTTCTGAGGGAAATTTTGAAAACTCTTGATGGATTCCATTAGCGGTGACATCGGGTGTCTATTTTGGCCCCTGGACCACAGTGTTTCGATATTTTTTCTTTACTTTAAGGGGCTATACCTGTGTGACATTCAAAAAATGGATTTTTTTTGCATTTTTCGACAGTTTATACTTCCAAGAATATCATTATCATTTATATCATTTATATCAATATCATTTTATCTTGCAAAAATCGATAGATAAATCTTTAAACGTTTTTTTCTCGAAATGAGATTTTTCAAATTTGCTGACATTGTAACTCAAAGAGCAATTATCCGATTGACTTGAAATTTGAACTGAGTACTCTTGAATATATTTACTCTACAACGACGTAGGATATTTTTGATTGGATGAAAATTGACGATTTGGCATTGAAAAAAACGACCATTTTATAGGCAAGAAAACAGACTTTTTTTTCATAACTACGCCATTTGGTTAGATTTTGATATTTTTCGAAAATCCTACGTCATTGTACAGGAAATACCTTCCAGTTTAACTACATTTTTTCCTTTTTCGGTTTCAGCTACTCAATCGGCCGGAATCAAGTCAGCAGTGGAGGAACTTTTTTTGGCGCCTCCGAAGGCAGCGCATAAGTCGTTTGGATCTTAATATTTTTCTATGAAGAAATTATGTAATATAGGTCAAATATAGCCAAATATATTCTTAATTTTCCGAAACATTTAATTGAGTAATTTTCTTCCAAAAAATTCCCGAAAATTGCCCAAATTTTCAGCGTTCACGCTGGTATAGCCCCGTAACTAATGAATTCAGTATCGCAATATGAACTTATATACGAAAATCGAGTGCCTATGAAATGGTCACATTCTAAGGATGAATATGATTCGAAAGCGAACGCGGTTTACCGTATTATTTCGAATGAAACCTTGAACGTAATGGAAATTGCTATCGGCGGTCAACGATTCGCCGTTGCTCTGCCCACTCCCGCATTTCTTCGCGGAGGGGGTAAACCCTCCCGAACCAATCAACCGGTCTTGGCTGCGTCGTCCTCTAAATCGAAATCATACTGTACTAATAGAAGTTCACCTGCATTGGAATGTATCTTTGCAACTCATACTGGGCTCATAGGAAAATGAATATATATATATATTTTTTTATAATAATGATATAACAATAATCATTATAATGCATTATAGTATTCGCAATACATTATAATTGCATGTAACGATGAATTACAATCGCGTTTAGAAATGTTTATCTAAAACAGCGCGAACACTGTGGATACGTGATATACTCGAGTATTTGTGTAACATCAAGCGTGCACGCGGCCAAGCGGCAGATGACGGATTCGCTTCAAGCCACGGTATCCCAAAAATAATTGGGCAATCGTAATTTGTTGCTAACTATCGTTAGTTTTATGTTTTCCCGTCGTGTCGGAGTCTTTAAAAAATACGCATCACGCCTATACGGTCAGGCTTTTCTTCACATCGCCACGCTCTATCACGAAAAACTTTGAATATACCAGCTCGTTGATTGCAGACAAGCGAGGGGTCGTTCCCGTTGGACCACCGTGGCAAACTTTTCTTTCTTTTTTTCTATCAAACGGCAGTTCATAATTTACTGGTAAAAATTCCCGAGTTAATTTTCTAAATAACGGGGACCTAGAAAAAACAAATCCAGTGCGAATAAATGTATCTTAGGGTTTTTTTTGTTGGGAAATTAAAATTCGTGTTAGAGTCCGGAATGTGATCACATGGTGGGACCGATCTCACCGAATTTAGCGACGAATCTTTTCGACCCCGGAAGTCTATTCTGGCAGAAGGGTCGGTTTTGTCTTTGACGATAGACCGGAATTAAAACTTTCCGAATATCGCGGCGCTGCGCGTGTTGGAAAGAAAATATACAAATCGCATCGCCAACTTTGTGTCTCGATAATGGCACGAGGTAGCGTAAGAATGTTTACTCTGCTTGGACCTCGATGAGAATGCATTATTGTGTCTCACAGTACTCGCTAAATTACTGTTTTACGATCGCAGCAGGCTCGACGCGTCACAGATCATTTCTGCACGTAACACGATAAACTCGATTCTATCTGGCTATCAAGAACATGCATTGAAAACTTGTCCGTCTCGAGCATGTTAGTTTTCTCGTTTTTCTATTGAGTTTTATCGAGACTATACTTTTTATCCCGCAATTTATTGGTTTTTTTCCATTTCGTCGTTTCAATTAAGGCGGTCCTCTAGTTTCTCGGGTCGAAAAAATCGATTTTTTTTTCATTAATCACATCTACAACATGTGTAGAAAATGTGTGCCAAAGGATTTTTCGATATTCGAAGTGGTTCACAAGTTACGGCCCTGGAACGGAGCAGGTATACGGAGCAGGTATACTTTCAAACGGGTTTTTCTCGAAACACCATTTTTCGAAACGGTGACCACAATATTTCAGAAACTACTGCACCGATCTTGTTCAAATTTATACAGCATCTTTAATATGTTATAAGCCAGCGATTGAACTAGGATTATCATGATTGCTTCGATAGTTTTTTTTGTACGAGCGAAAAACTTAAGAAAAAATGAGTAAAAAATAGAATGTAATTTTCAAAAGTGTATAAAGTCAATTTTTGTAATTTAGAATTCACTCTAGTTCAATCGCTAGTCTTAAATATGAAGATTAAAATGCCGTTTGGTTTTTTGATTTCAGATAAGCAGAACGGCCGCAATCTTGGTCACCGTCGAGCACCTCTTTTACTTGATGTCTTCCTGTCGGCCACTATAATTTTTATTCTATTATATATTTTGACTTCAAAAAATGTGTAAAGCTTATTTAAATGTTAATAAAGATTATGCAAAAACAATGAGATTGATTATTTCGATGCTTTGTCCGTAAAAAATTATTGAAAAAGCCGTAAAAAAACAGCCGAGAAACTAGAGGACCGCGTTAAAATTCAATTCGACGCAATGCGTGTCTACTGAGACCAAGCTCTGTACGATTTTCACTATTGGAGATGAATATCGCGCTCTTTCGATAAGCTGCGGAAGCCTTTTTTCCAGATTGAGGCGACCAAGAAGTTCTCGTGACTGACAGGTCGAGAAATTCAGGTGGCGATCAAGTGACGCTTTTTGGGTTTTTTTTTCCCTGAGACAAGCTCGTCGACGATGGTTCGCGAAAAATTGGTGGAGATTTCGAAAACTTCAACCAAAGCTCCTTCGCGTTTTAGTTCATTTTCGTTAAAAATATACACAATTGTATAAAAAGTATCTGATAAGAAACACACGAGATTTCTTCACGAATTATATGGCTTTGAGGATCGTCCCCTAGGACCTTTATTTCGATGTTGTTCAGCGGGTGAAAAAAATCGACAGATATTAGTCGTACTTTTCGATAAAAATAAGTCACATCATTATTGATATTCAGTCAACGAATAATGTTATTTGGAAAAATCCTTTACGATAAGCAATACGATATCATTTGCGAATACATTTCTTTTTTCGGACCTATGAGGTTGGTGAAATTAGGTACGCAACGAAAATTACTTTTTTCACGTTGGCAGAGCCTTTTTTCGGGGGATTTGGACTACAAAAATAACAAACTTTTTCAGGATCATTATAAAAAATCTACAGAATAAATTGGCAAGGAAATATTTCCGATAATAATGAGAATAGAAGAAAAAAGAATATTCGTTGCATTCCAACGATGCAAACTTAAACGCCGTCACTATTCATCCACTCACGCTTGGCGAAACTTTCCGCGTTGTATAAAACTGCACAGGTAATTGTCTTACGATCGATAAAAATGTCCACCAATTATTCTAACGTCACCTTCGTATATTCCCTTAATAACAATTATTTCACATTTTCCGTGTCGCCGTGTTCCGGCCATCGGGTCTCGTGGTGAATCACGCGAGGCTGGGAGGCTCGAAATTTCCGCGTATTTCACAGGTCGATTGAAAAATATTTCACTTTATCATATTCACCAACCGCTCGCTAATCAATAAATGTTGATATTGATTTTTTCATCGTTGGAATGCAATCCATTTTTTTATTCACCCCTTTCTCGGCATATTTACGTTGCGAAAGTTACTGAAGCGTTTTCTTTGGATCCTCAATAGAGATCTTAAAATCTACATATGGAACGAATATTTTGAATAATAATAAAAATAAAGAAAAATCGATATAGACTTTTCCGTGCATTTTAACGATACCATGATCAATTGATACGACTTAAGGGGCACGTAAGGGGTCGTTAGGCCGAAAACCGATACAGGCACTTTGAAGTTGATCAATAAAAATTCAATGAACTTAAGACGTTGGGCCACTCTAGAGGCCGAGGCTTTTTTTTCTCAGAAAAACTACACAATAAATCGAGATTACAAAAAAGGGTGTTTATCATACATATCAGTGACTGTATACAATAATTTTTTTGAACGATTAATTTTCAAAATGGCGGCTGTGCAGCGTTCATCTCGAAACTGCATTTTTTAAGTTGGCCGGAAACATAACTCAGACAATTTTCAACCGATTCACTTGAAATGTTGAATATATTTTGAAAAATACATTGTCTATGGAAGTACGAAGGATTTTTTTTACATTGCATACGTCATTTGTTATTAACAATTATCTGACGATTTTTCAGGCAAATTTTTCAATCTCCAAAAAGTTGCCTAAAAAATCGTTAATAACAAATGAACTATGCAATATAAAAAAAATATCCTACGTACTTCCATAAACAATGTATTTTTCAAGATATATTCAACATTTCAAGTGAATCGGTTGAAAATTGTCGGAGTTATGTTTCCGGCCAACTTAAAAAATGCAGTTTTGAGATAAACGCTGCACAGCCGCCATTTTGAAAATAATCGCTTCAAAAAAATTATTGCATAAAGTCACTGATAGGTATGATAAACACCTTTTTTGTAATCTCGATTTATTTTGTAGTTGTTCTGAACCCCCCCCCCCCAAAAAGCCTATTTTTTCGGCCTCTAGGGTAGCCTAAGGCCTTAATTAAAAAGCAAAATATTCACAAATCGTGATGGTGTCGAAGTTTGCACCGTTCGACCGCAACGAAAATGATTTTTTTTAGATTGCCAAAGTATTTTTTGCCGGATTTGGAATACGAAAATCCCAAACGTTTTTCAGGATCCTCATAAAAAATCTACGACATAAGTTGGCACGAAAATATTTTCCATAATAATGAAAATAAGAGAAGGAAAAAGAATTTCCGTTGCATTCCAACGACGCAAACTTCAACACCGTCAAAACGTGTACAATAAAATTTTTAAGAATTTAAAAAACACAACATGGTGGTAGTAAAGCTTCTTTTTCCACTTTTCCGCTTTTTTTTCTACTTTTTAGGAACCTGGTGCGAAACGCCAAAGCCTTTCTGAATGCAGATACAACGCCCTACAGAAGTATCAAAGACGTTTTAGGAATATCGTAAAATCTTTTTGCAGTAACCATTTCATGCTTCCCATAAATCAATATGTGAAAAAAAAAATGCGCGTACTTCTCTAGCTTTTTTCTATGTGCACGAAGGCTTCTCATACTTTGCTTCAGGTTCGATCCTAAAAATTGGCAGAAATCCACCCGGGAGAGTGTCAGCCAAAAGGCCGTTGTCGTACAGAGTGTGTCCCCATTTTGTATTGGAAACTTTTAAAACCAATTTATTTGCCCCATCATTTGTATATTTTGAGCACCCAATGGTATATTTCGAATAAAGTCTATAACTTTTTCAAAATCAACTTCAAACTCCCCATATCAGTTTGCAGTCTAACATAGTGGGTTCACGCCTCAATGGGGGTTTGAGCCTCAAAATAAACCAAAAAAGAAGCCTCCCCGAACTTCTCGTCGTTCACTCCCCTCCTGTGTTCCGTTTTGTGACGAGAGACGTGAAAAGAAAATATAATCTTAAAATTATGAATTAGTTACAGCCTCTGGAGAATTTGCTTCCCGTTTCGCGAATACGCGGGGCTTCGTAATTGTTTTTTTTTCACAGCCTGGCCTGCACGCCCGTACAAGCCTGTCGCTTTCGCGCCCTTTATCGGGCCGATTCAATAGTAATATTACAAATTCGTAAGCACAAGGTGTTCATAAACTCGCGCAAATCCGATCTCCGAGTCGATTCTCGTCGAGGTTCCAACGCGAAGGATTCTCGTTGAGCTTTGCCCCAAAAAAAAAAAACGACGAAGTGAGAACGATCGTGAATTCTCGAGTAACGACGAGCAAATCGTTGTTCCTCGTAACCTTCTCGTCTCATCGTCTCCTTCTCAATCTTCCGCCTCTCTTGTCGCCGCTCTTACTCGTAAATCTATCGGTATGTACACTCTCGTTTATCGACAATTGCAGCAAATCACTGGTGACGCGTTTTTGGGACGCGTTAACCTCGGGTTTCCTCAGTATCGTGTACGTCCGAGTGATCTCGTCGTTGCTCTCGTTGACGCGTTGCTGCGACGAGACCACGTGGCCGTTGGATGTTTTCTTCGTGATTACCAAGTCGCTTTCACCTACGGACGATATTTTCACCGTGTTTCTCGTTTCCGTGATAGTCATTGATTTTGTCGTTTCGGCGAGGGTCGCGTCGACTCTTTCATGCTCCGAGCTTCCATTTTGTTCGCCGCGACCAGCCGTCTCCACCGGTCGATCTTCGCTGTTGACCGGCTTCACGGAACTCCAAACTTCCCGAGGTCTTTCGACCTGGGCAACCGGGCACTCGCCGTTCGTCGGGATCTTCGAAGTTTCTCGCGGTACTGGCTTGTCATCGTTCAACGATTCGTCTCTTCTCAGTACCTTGATTCTCGTCGTATCCTCGATCTTCAATTTTTCCACTCGTATTGCCATCTCCTCGACCGTAGCTTCGTTCGCGAGCTGATCCGCCTTTCGGCTGTCCTTCGTCGAGTTATCTTCGGCTGATCGGTCGGCTATCATTTTTAAAAAGCTTATGGTCGAGGACTTCTTGGGGTTGGATTCACGCGTCGTCGTTGTAGGCGTGGTCGTCGTCGTCGTCGTCGCTTTCAAAGAGCTCGAGTTCGGGAGATGCGTATACTGCGACGGCGGCGCGTATCTTCTTCGAGCGGCTTGACCTGGAGACATCTGTCGATCGAGGTTATCCGTTTCCTCGTGCCTCAGCACGATGACGCTCGGTAAGGATGTGGATTGATTGGGCTCGTACACTGAGAAGAAAAACCAATTGAATCAACAAAATATATTGGTTGATCCAAATAAATGTGCTGCTGCGGAGTGCCACCGATATATGAGATTGTTTCAATACTATAAAATATTGGAAAATGTGATTGATTTAAATAACATATTATTTTATTTGAAAAAGCTCTTCTGTTCTCTGAATATCTACATTATCCTTCAAATAAAATTATATTCTATTGAAATCATTCTATATACAATCCGTAGATGTATTGAATGAAATAATTAAGCGGTTGCTACAAACATTTTTCATTTCGTACAAAAATATAATCAATAGAGTTAATTATTTCTTTGCTACATCGAAACGAATATGCCATGGGACGTAAGTTTTTCAATTTGTTTTAAATCTTAAATAAAAAGTGAGCATTAGAATGATCATCCACGATAATAGTGGAGAGAATATCATATATCCAATGGAATATCCATGGAGAGAATATCAGATATTCAACTGATTAGATCAGATACTACACTTTGATCTTAGCCACAGACCAAGAAGCGATACTCTTTGGAGTTCCTCCAGCGTTTAAGTAGATTTTTGGTTCGCGCTACGCTTACGAGAAAAGAGCGCGCGTGCGGCCTCTAGCGGTTACTCCGAGAACTACGGGTTTCTTCACACCTATAATTTCGGTGGCGCTCGGCCATGATTTAGTTGAATTTTCTCAACCAAATGTGCAAAAAACAAATGTTACTTTCGCATAATTTTTTAACCAATTCAGACATTTGCTTAATATTTTTCAATCAAAATAAAATATTAATATTTCTACGAATAATGTACTTAAAATCAATATCGGATATGTTGAAAACAATGAAATAACATATTTACTCAATTAGGTATTGCAAAATGGCGTTAGGAATCGATAGAAGAACTCCCAGATACGTGTGGCGAACAGAGTTAGGAATACCAACATTCGAGTACAAAATTCGGGAAAGAGCGCCGAGGTACATACAGTTAGTGATAAGAATGGAACGTAATAGATGGCCGAATATTTGTTTGAGAGAGGAAATAAGGGGAATCTCGAACAGGAAGCCTTCGAAATGGGGAAAAGACTTTTTAAAAGTATCAAGGGAATTAGAAATTGAGGAAATAATAGATATGATGAAAGAAAGAAAAGAAATAAGAATTATAGAGAATTTGATAGACAAGGGATTGGATAACTTAAAAAGAAAGACCATAGAGAAAGAAAGAGAACAGATTAAAAAATCGACGTATAACAGGTTATACAAGGCGATAGTAGAAAACGACGAAGCTGCATGGAAGTATTGGGTGGCAAAAGATATTAAAGGAAAGGATAAGGAAACTTGGGCGAGGATAAGGTGTGGAAATATAGGAAGGGATGGAAAAAAGGGGGAAGTGGAATGGACTTGTAGGATATGCAAACGAGAAAAGAGAATCAATGGAGCACCTGATTACGTGTGAAAAAGCAAGAGAAGTAATATCTAAAGAAGCGAAAACATATATAGTGGCGTGGGTAAAGGGGGAAAGGGATGAGGGGGGACTAGAAGATAGATTAATAGGGATACTGAGAGGGGAGATAGATGTAAATATGTGTACATTTTTTAGGGAAATAGAAAGAGAGTGTAAGAAAAGAGGAACGGTGTTAATGGAGAGAGAGAACGAAGAGTGTGACGAAAATTAAAAATAATAAAACAGGAAAGATATAAGTTAGATTGTAAGAAAGCGATGTTAAACGGTGTAATAGTATTGTAAAAACTTCTTCTTCTAAAGGAGAAAAGATAAGTTAGATTGTAAGAGAGCGATGTGCAACGGTATGACAACTTTGTAAAAAGCCAAAAAGGCGATGCAAATAAAACTTCTTACTACTAGTATTTACTCAATAGAAATTTTATATGAATCAAACGAGGGAAATTCAATTTTTCTTGTGTACTAGAATCAACAATATTCATGCTATGAATTGAAACGCTTGTTTCGTTCATTGCAGAAATTGCATTCAAAACTATATAATTTGTTCGCGATCATTTTTCAGATAGTTTCAATAATATATTGTTCTCGGCTAACAATATATCTTTTGAATGAAAAAAAAACTTTCAATTTTATCATGTCATTGAAGTCAATAGCGTTTTGTTTGGACTAATAAATCCGATAATTTACACTAACAATTTTACAATTGAATCAACGAAATTTCATTCAATAACACCAATGATATTGGATCAATGATTTTTTTTCTCTCAGTGTAGTAATTACCGGACGAGGAATGCATCATCTGGACGTGTCCCGACGATTGCGAGATGGGCGTTTGATGATTGGGCTTGCGATTCATCGTCTCGAGGATATCCTTGACCGATGTGAAGCCGTCGTAACGATGAATGGTCGCATCGGGCCTGACGAATGTCACGGGAGTGATCGGGGCGGCGCGCGGCGACTGGCAATTCATGGCGGGACTCGAATGAACGTTCGGCGAAAATGGCTGGCCCATCGAGCGTGGCGGCGCTTGATAGTGGTAGGCCTGATAAGGCAGGCAATTCGGTTGCTGCACTTGAGAACTCGATGGCAAAACGGGATCGCGAAAGATGTAGTGATCGTTGCTCGATGGAATTACGCGATACTTGTTACCTCCCGGCGGATAATATCCGTCCTTCGAATGATTCTGCGAGTGCTGATTAGCGTAACGCGCTCGTGCGCGCCGCTCAACGCTTCCATCTTGACGATCGTACTCGTCGTAGTACGCGCTCGAGTGATACTGCGGCGGTTGCGCTGTGTGATCTTCATGAGCGAACTGTTGGTGTTGTCGTTGCTGCTGCTGTTGCATTTGAGAATTCGGAGGACCGCCGGGTCCAAAGTAGTCAAAGTTTGGCGACGAGTTGAAGGAACATCTAATCGCCATTGGATGATTAACTTCCTTTGTACGATTCTGCGATTGCGATGGGTAACGGAATCTTCGTTGTTCCGCGTTCGTGTCTTTTCGATCTTCGTCGAAATACAGGCCTTTATGATACTGGGGCGGTTGCGTCGCGTGATCTTCGTCAAAATGTTGCTGCTGTTGATCGCGTTGGTGTTGTTCCTGTTGGTGGGCGTGCTGAACTTGCTGCGTCTGTTGCTCTTGTCGAGGGGACGGCTGTTGCACCTGACGATCCAACTGATCTTGCTGCCGAACGGAATTTTGCTGCGGTTGTCCTTGCTGAATCGAATATTGTTGCGGTTGTTCTTGCTGAATCGAATGTTGTTGCGGTTGGTCTTGCTGAATCGAATATTGTTGCGGTTGGTCTTGCTGAATGGAATATTGTTGCGGTTGTTCTTGCTGAATCGAATATCGTTGCGATTGTTGCTCTTGCTGCTTCTGCGTATGCTGCGGCAGGGGCCATTTTGATTCGTCGCTACACGTTGTTGACTGTTGACTCTTCGCTCCGATTGCCTGCAATGCCATCCATATCTCCTTAAGTTCGCCAGTTATGTCGCGATCGCGCAGTACCCTGTAACGTCGACTGAACACCACACCGCTGTTCATCTTCTCCACAAAGTCCAAAAGTCCGTCGATCAACGACGTGCGCTCCTGCAAAAGTAGAAGACGCGTCAATTCCGCGAGGAACGTGGTCGAAGAGAGAAGGCGATTTCGGCTCGCTTGTCGTCTCTATTCTCTTGACGATGCTGAAGTTTGCATCGTTGGACTGCAACGAATTTAACGCCTTTTGGCAGATTTCGCCTACGGAAGTCAGTCAACCATTTTTTAAGAAATTTGTTTAGCGATCTACGTTATAAATCTATGAATAAAGATCACCTATAATAATAAAAGATATGGGAAATAAAATGTAAAGCCGAACTTTCGTTGCGTTCCAACGATGCAAACTTCAAGACCATATTCTCTCGGAATACGCTGGACTTTCACCTTCGGATTGTGAAGATTTTTGCCATGTTGCCTTAGCACGTCGGGATGCGCCATCACCGCGAACACGGAAACCTCCTTCTTCTCCGTCCGAGGGGGGTCAATTTTCATGCCCCCGTACAACGGAACAACATCAGAGGACACGCCGGTGCACACAACCTTCTCCCAGGAAAGCACGTTGACGTAGCAGGGATCCACCGATCCCTATAAGCGATACAGAGGACACGGATAAATGACCAGCATTGGAATTGTCATTGGAGCTTCCTATTGGGTAATCAGCAATTCTACCTTAATTGAAATATTCCCAAAATTGAATGAGCTACACCTTCTACCAGTCGGACGGGCGAGCGGGAGCAGCACCATACTTCAAACTTTAAACGCGTTTTTCTATGGTGGCGAAGTTTGCATCGTTGAAAAGCAATGAAAATTCTTTCATTTTCATTAATATCGAAAACATTTTCTTGCCAATTTATGTTGTAGATTTTCAATAAGGAGACTGAAAAACGTTTGAGCGATTTTTGTAACCCAAGTTGGCCAAAAAAATGCTTCGGCAATCTTAATAAATTCATTTTCGTTGCATCCCAACGATGCAAACTTCAACACCATCTTTTTCTCGAATCACTGTTTTCAAAGTCGGCGGATATACCTCGAGAACCACTCGATGGATTATTTACAAATTTACAAGAGATGCGATGAGAAACGTTTAAAGGTCGTTGACGATCGCTATTATTTAAAATCGATCTTGATTTTTCAATAGTTATGTAAAAATGACTTTTTTCACAGCTTTTGCATGCTCGAGTGTCAATTCGTCGCCTCGTTGTTGCAAAAAATGATTTTGAAAATCGACGATTGTCAACGACTCGTATTTATTGTTAACTTGAATAGCCCATTTGGTTTTTAGATTTCAGATGGGCCGTTTAAGCTGGAGAGTGTCCACCGCCGACGTCGCGAAAAAACTTTCATCATCTGCCGGTGGCCATGTTTTTGTTGTTTATTTCTGTATTTTTTGGAGATTTTTTTTTTTAAAGCCCTGTATATATGTACCTTTGTGTTAAAAAAAGCTTTCATTTTTCACCAAGCATTTCCCAGAAAAATAATTCGGTATTCGGCCTTTTTGTCCAGCCTCTAGGTGGATGTTCCTTAAGGGGAACCCATTGTTTTTTCAGGCACAGATATATATGTCCGATAGAAGCGCAGCTCAGAAGTTTTCACAAGTTTCACTGCCTTGTCTTTCACAGAAAAGGTATTATGGGATAGCACCACTAGAATTTTGGAAAAATCGTTTTTTTGGCTTGAAAAATACTATGGCGACATAAAAACAATATGCAACTGGTCCTGTAGCGAACATTTTTTTTTAAGGTTCAATTATCGATTTTGCCGCAGTGCCTCGGACGTCTTTCACGCGCCTCGTACAACTTTAAGTGTTTTTCTCGAAACCCCCTTTTTCAAACTGCGAGGACGGATTACTCAAACACCTTTGCATGAATCGATTTGAAATTTTGATAGTAGCTTCACAATTACATTCTCTATGGAATCACGTAGCCGTTTTTTGATTATATGTAAACTTTTTTTTTATAAACAACTTACTGCTTATTTTTTGGGCAAAAAATCGATTTATTTCTGTCAAAGTGCGCCATTTTTTCAAAATTCGATTAAAAAAAAATCCCTACGTAGTCCCATAGCTAATACTATATAGATTATAATTTTTTTTTTGGTTTTTGTTCCATGTCTTATACTTTACGAAAAAACCCACCTCCCGTGAAGCTATTTGTAAAAAAAGCACATTTTTCAAGATGGGCTCTGTCGCCGCTATTTTGTATGAAAATTATAATTTTTTTTTAAATACTTAAATATGTGTTAAATAAACCCTCTCAAAAGAAATCCTGTTTCTTTTTTCATACTCCCAAAATAAATTGTCAAAGTTAGGCCTGATTTTCTGCCGCTAGAGTGGTGTTATCCCTTAAAATACTGGCAAGTGAGCGCAGTTTTTCACAAGTAAAGTCGATCACACCTGCTGTTGCATATCATGACGTAGCATAAGATGTTTCGACCAATCACGTTATGATATGCTATGCAAAAGCACGAGCGATTGGCTTAATAACGGAGCAAAAATGTGTCGCATCGACGACTGCACAACTGAAGTCAATATTTGCAATTTTTCATAAGCAACCACCCCGAATTGTTCAATTTTCGATTTTCGCTTTCCAGAAAACAATGTAGCACTGTAACATTCATTAGGGATCCACGGACACTCGAAGGTTTAATGGGAGATATACACCTAGATGGTCGAGGTCGAGGATTTAGAAGCTATGAACATTCCGTCGACCGCAGATGACCAACACTATGGGCCTGGTATCGATGATTCCATGTAAGTTGACAAATTTCATGATTTATTCATTCCCAAATTTCCAAACGCGTTTTTCTCAAAACCTCGTTTTTCAAATTGTTACCCAAAATTTCTCGAAAACCAATGAACCGATTGCCTTGAGGTTTTTTGTGGTTATTCTATACACCATTATCTGGTACTTGCCATAGGATTTTTTTTTCCATTACTTAGTTTTTGTTTTATAGGCAAAATAATAACTAATTTTTGGCCCAAAAATCACCATTTATGTTCAAACGTCCGCCATTTTGTCATAAATCGATATTTTCAAAATCGGCTATGACAAGTACTAGATTATAGTATCTAATTTAATAATCTTTTTGGTTTTTTTTTCAGATGATTTTTGAAGAAACAGTGGGTACCGTATATGCAGATTTTTTACGACGCTCCAAGGATCATACAATATCCTTGTATATTTTTGATATCTTTAAATAAAGAAAATTAAATATATTTTTGAATGTATATACTTTTGGATAATTAAAACCCCAATCCGAAATTTCAAATAGTTTTCCGTGAAAAAATTCACAAAAATGCCCTTTTTTCCAGCTCCTAGGTGTATATCTCCCCTTAACTATCGTTCGTAAAACAACCGAAAACTTCTTGAGCTCTTCCAAGGTCGAAACGCCGCACTTGAAAACTCTCCTTCTCATCGGCTGTTGTAATCCGTATTCTAAATCTTACGCACCATCAATGTATCTCTTATGCACATGTACGGCTGAGGTGGTTTTTTGAAGTTCCTAGCACCCATGCGCTTTGTTCTCACCACGTTGCCCTCGCTCATTGTATCGCTGGAGAGAAAACATTGATGAAAATAAAAAGCATCCGCAAGCACGCTGTTGAAGTTTGCATCGTTGGAACACAAGAAAAATTTCAAAGCTCACTTTTATTAGCACATTCTGCCCTTCAAAATCACTCAAAATTTTGTTCAGTATCCTCATTGGCGATGGTCAGCCAGAATGTGTATGAAAAGATTCTGTATGACAGTAAAAATCAGGGAATGAAAATATTAAAAAGAATTTTCGTTGTATTCCGATGCAAACTTCAACGCCGTCAATAGATAATTATTCAGCATTCGATTTTCGCCCAAAAAACGAGTCATTCTTTGGTTTGATATTCGAACGGAAAACTAGAGGAACAACCCAAGGTACCAAAAAAAACGGTCCGAAAGCAAAAGATTCCTGGGTACACCGTGATCCGAAATTGAATAGACTTACATTGAATATTTTATATAATAATAATTCGATAAAATCCATTTCTCATAACAACATCGTTCTGAGAAATGGCACAAGTGCGTTAAGCACGAACGATTGAAAAGCTGACTCGACGTAATTCAGAGTATCGCGAAGGTTCGTGAGCGGCGAAAGTTACCATAACCTCAAATTCGAGAATGGACGAAAAACCGACAGATCCGATAGGACAGAAGCGCTTATAGGGAAAAGTTCATTTCTATCATATGGGAAAAGTATCGAAGAACTTTTCGCCGAGAAACTCACCCTGGAGAGTGCCACGAACATATAGAAGAAACACTTAGGCGGGCGAAGACCCGACACGAAAATACAGGGGCGAGAACGACGCGAGAGTAAAGATCAGAGAACATAGATTTACATGGAACAACAGAGCCCGTGTTAGTTTTTGGCACAGAAAAAGTAGTTCCGCTTTTCGGCTGCAGAGCGCGCGGCGCTCTATCGGTGTGCCGCACACATTCAAAGCCTGTGCGCTGAGGCTTTGAATCCGACTCTCATGTTGTCTTACTCATGCCTATGCGCGAGTGTCGATAACTCTTTCTCGGTCGCTCTTGCAGAGATGTACGCATGGAGGCTGCTTGAAACTTGAGAGGGGATATCACGCTGGAGGTCTGTGGATCAAAAACTGATGCTAGAGAATTTTTTTAATCGTAATTAGCATTTTAATAGATTTCATTGACAATAACAACTCATGTTATAATTAGAAATTATAATTGTGTATTAAGAAAAGATTTAAAAATTAGGCTGAACCAAAATTTTCGTTGATATATTTTGTGTCCACTTATTTTTCCATTTGGCTTCATGAAACCAATTGGAGGTATGCTGAGAACAATGAAATTTCAGATTAAACATGAAAAAAAACATTCATCAGTAATCGGTCGCCGACCAATCCAGTAGATTGAGAGCCAACATTAGCCATTCTGTAACGCCAGTGTCCACACAGTTTTTATAGGCATATCGCTATTTAAATGTTATGTGTACGACACTATGATTATTTTTATCATTAAATTACAACAAACATCATTGAATTTTTTAAAATTTCTATCAAAACCGACAATTTTTTTCTGTAAAATTCCATGAGAAATATTTTGTTTTGTTTTCGCGTGAAACATTTTATTTTGGAAATCTTTAAATCTTTGAAAGTATTCAAACTTTTTTTTTGCTGTAAGGATAACTGCATGTAAACGTTGGTCGCTAATTTTTTAAACAGAACGTCAGACACTCTCCCCCTAGGTTGAACGAGTCGAATGAGTTTTCAAACTAGATTTAAGACTACGGTGAAAAAATCGCAATCAAAAGAGAATATGGCAAGGATTATGTTTGTCGCGAAAAAAAAATTCGCGTCAAACATTTTTTTCCGATCAGAAATCATTAAATATTTTTTTTTTTGAATAATGTTATTCAAAATCTTTTCCTGCGAGTTAGAAAAAATGTCAACTGTATGTTTAAAAAAACGTCTCGAACGGAGGTTTGATCAGCGAACCTTCGGCATCACGAGAACAACTCATTGATCCCATCGTGAGTGACTTCATATTCAAATAATTTACTTCAAAACTATTGTTTAGAAGTTACGAGGGATAATCTTAATTTTCTGTGTAGAATGGGCTCAACGTTTTTTGCGAAAACGTTATCACGGTCTTGGACATTATTCGTTATTTTTTTTTCATTTCGGAAATTATTTTTTTAACGATCTATTATTCATTAAATGCATATTTATTAAGCAAATAAAAAAAAAGTTCAATCAAATGAATACAAAAGATCCATAAACGAAAAAAGGATAAGGCTCAAAGATATAGTCCGCATCAGGACCTCAAGCACCCCAGGCACGAGATAACTTGTAGGTGCGCGCGACAATGCACTATTACCCCAAGCATGGTACAGCGCCTAGGTGCGAGATACCGCACGCTATGACTCCAACGTCAGTTCATTCGTTTACACAAATGTACAACAGCGCCAGAGCGACTGGGGTCGGTACTAAACGGACCCCAAAAAACTGTGCCAAGCGCGCCCATAAGCCCCGTCGTTCCATGTAAATCTATGTTCTCTGGTAAAGATGAAAGAATCATCGCCACATATCGCGCCGCCGTTTCGTCGAAACTTTCGGTGTTATTTAATCTTTATTGCTTAAAACTATGCTTTGTGAAAAAGGGGAAATTTTGTCGGCGAGGTCTTTCCGAGACTGGATTTTACCGCACTGTGGATACGATGCAATCTCAGAGTCGGCACGGCAGCCTTGTGCTCGTCGCCTAAATGAATTGTATACATGCTATATGGTACATGAACGCACACGATGTGTATATACACATGTGTATGTATGAATCGTGTGTACGAAATAAATGTGTGATACGAGACGATGACTAACAGCGCCTCCACCAGCCGAGAAGAAACAGGTTTGCTTCCCTCGTAATAATGATATTGTGCCGGCGATATTTTTAGTACTTTTATCTTCGACGATCGTGAATTGTATAATACATACCATACCTTATATCTATGAATTATTTATTGAGAAGCTGTAAAAAACAAAGATTTCTTGACAGTTCATAACCGGCAGAGGTTCAGAATGTTGAAAAACGTTAAAAATGACATTCGTCGACAATATTCGCAAATAATTGCGTACCTACGATGTTTTATTTGGCCCAAACTTGGACAATTGGCATATGTAATTCAACGGGTTATGCCTACTTGTTACAGTCGAAAAAAGATCGTTTTTGGGATTCTTTGTAGACAAACATGATCATAAATTTCTACGAAAATTGGGTATTTGAAAAGGTATCATCTGAAGAACACTGTAATTTTTTCGTGTAAAAATATTTAATTATAATCGATTTACAGCCGATGTCCGGGAAACGCCTCTCAAAAACGTCTTTTGCCGTGAGCAATCGCAAAGATAAAACACGAAGGACATTGTACATTACATGTATATGTGTCTATGATATGTTTACGTCTATGATAGACCTGTATTATACACTGAGAAAAAAAAATCATTGATCCAATATCATTGGTGTTATTGAACGAAATTTCGTTGATTCTATTGTAAAATTGTTGGTGTAAATAATCGGATTTATTAGTCCAAACAAAACGCTATTGACTTTAATAACATGATAAAATTAAAAGTTTTTTTTTCATTCAAAAGATATATTGTTAGCCGAGAACAATATATTATTGAAACTATCTAAAAAATTATCGCGAACAAATTATATAGTTTTGAATGCATTTTCTGCAACAAACAAAAAAAGCGTTTCAATTCATAACATGAATATTGTCGATTCGAGTACACAAGAAAAATTGAATTTCGCTCGTTTGATTCAGATAAAATTTCTATTGAGTAAATATATTATTTGATTTTTTTCACCATATCCGATATTGGTTACCAAGTACATTATTTGTTAACATATTTATATTTTATGTCGATTGAAAAATATTAAGCAAATGTCTGAATTGGTTAAAAAAGTATGCGAAAATAAACGTTGTTTCTTGCACATTTGGTTGAAAAAATTCAACCAAATCATGGCCGAGCGCCACCAAAATTATAGGTGTGAGGAAACCCGTAGTTCTCGGAGTAACCGCTAGAAGCCGCACGCGCGCTCGTTTCTCGTAAGCGCAGCGCGACTCGAAAATCTACTTAAACGCCGGAGAAACTCTAAAGTGTATCGCTTCTTGGCCTGTGGCTAAGATCAAAGTGTAGTATCTGTTCTTATCAGTTGAATATCTGATATTCTCTCCATGGATATTCCATTGGATATCTGATAGTCTCTCCACTATTATCGTGGATGATCATTCTAATGCTCACTTTTTATCTAATATTTAAAACAAATAGAAAAGCTTACGTCCCATGGTATATTCGTTTCGATGTAGTAAAGAAATAATTAATTCTATGGATTATATTTTTGTACGAAATAAAAAATGTTGTAGCAACCGCTTAATTATTTCATCCAATACATCTACACATTGTACATAAAATGATTTCAATACAATATATTTTTATTTGAAGGATAATGTAGATATTCAAAGAACAGAAGAGCTTTTTCAAATAAAATAATATATTATTTAAATCAATCACATTTTCCAATATTTTATAGTATTGTAACAATCTCATATATCCGTGGCAGTTCGCAGCAGCACGATTATTTGGATCAACCAATATATTTTTTTGATTAAATTGGTTTTTTTTCTCACACGGAAAAAAAGAAATAGTACAAAATACAGGGGCTACACAGTTCGCATTGGACTCGAGCGATTGCACAGCGATATTACCTGAAACACAGTGCTCAAAATACAGTGTGCTCAAAGTAAATTATTACAGTTTCTATACTGTCCTCTTTGGACTCGAACCGCTCTACTGTATCTTTTACTGGAACACATAGTCCAAAATACAGTGTAGTCAAAAGTAAATTTTGACAGTTCAACACTGTAATATAAATTTAACAAAACTTGTAATATGACAGTTGGTTAATCTGTATTATGTACAATGAATGCGCCAGTTATATTGACAGAGTTTATGTAGGTGTTTTAACAGTGAAGTCCTCTGTTCTAGAAACTGGTTAGCAACAGGTATAGTTTCAGTTTTGAACCGTTGCTTTTTACAGTGTGAACACGGGAAACCTTCTTGTTTTAATACTGTAATTCAAACTTGGTGAACCCCGTAATTTAATAAGGCCACAAATCGTATATTATAGAAAATTAGGGGTAAAAATAACATTAGATAGCGCTGAAAGAACAATTAAAGCGCTGAAAGAACTGCCAGTCCTTTGTGTCGTGGTCGCGCCACGCTCGAGACAGGTCCTAACCAGTGAATACCGTTTACAACGTCACACTGTAAATTTGATTATAAACATAAAATTAAAAAAGTTCGGCGAAACCTTCGCTTACAATGTATATTGTAAGCAATGTAATATATACACACACACACGCACGCGCGCACACACACACACACACACACCCACACACACGCACGCGCACACACACACACACACACACACACACACACACACACACACACACACACACACACACACACACACACATATATATATATATATATATATATATATATATTAAGAATATACTGAACTGAGTGAGACACACAAAAAAACGTTTATCCATAAAAGAAGTTTGAGAAAACTGTGTAGAAAATATTAAAAAATCAGTCACATACACAGGAACGTACCTTTTTGTAAATAATTCTCTCTTTTTTATAATTTCTTGAATTATGTCGCACAAATTTCAACATTCGCATCCTATCGACCACGCACTACTAACTGGCAATCCTTTGTGTCCTGGCCACGTGCCTCACTCCACGCGCGAGACAAGTCCTAATTACACAAGAACGAACCTTTTTTTAAATTCTCTCTTTCTTTATAATTTCTTGAATTCTGTCGCACAAATTTCGATGTCTGCGTCCCATCAACCACGCACTACTAACTGGCAATCCTTTGTGTCCTGGCCTCGTGCCTCATGTGCGTACAGCATAAAAAACAGTGATCGCATTTAAATTTTACAGTTGAATATTTTTACTGAAATCACTGATGTATTCACAATATCAAACTGTAAATAAACCAGTCTAACTGTAGAAATCTCAGAGTGCACAGATAACGTCATGAACTGTCGAAAGAAGAGTAAAACTACCGTGCCACACTGTGAAATTTAATGAATCACGCTGTACTCAATACAGTGTACACTGTAACCCTTGCAGTTTGCGTACAGTATAAAAATCAGTGATCTCATGTAAATTTTACAGTTAAATATTTTTACTGAAGACACTGATGTATTCACAATACCGAACTGTAAATAATCCAGTGTAACTGTAAAAATCTCAGTGTGTACAGGAAAATTCGTCATTTTTGTAGGACAGGATTTACATTACTTTGTTTCACTGTAAAATGAAATATAGCACCCTGTTTTTCATGCGGTTTATACTGTGATTTTCGCTGTTTCTTTTTTTCCGTGCAGTGTACGTATATAGAATGTATATTGTGGAGCAATTTAACTCATATTAGTGACAGAACTTTTGATATGTATATTTTACGTACATTATACAATAAGCATTCGACATCAAAGTATATACATGTATTACATGTATAAAGAACATCTACTCGACGATAAAAATGAACCCAGCTGCATTACTGCCAATATCGCGTGTTATATACGTACGTTGGACGTATTTTTTTTCAACATTATGTCCGTGAAATTTTGCGCATTTCATGTACGTACAATATTCGTTTATTATCTTACGATTGTGACTTCGGGATCGGAAGCTATTCAATGAACGTATAATATGCGTATATTGAACATCAAAGATCCAACGAGTTGCCGATTGATATTAATTGGTATACTATGCGTATAAAATGTGTGGATGCAGCAATGGTGATACTTGGATTGAAACAGATATGGTATGTGTGTCTGATATATGTATTAGGAGTACAACTTTGCAGTGACCGTTTTACTTAGAGAGCCACTGCGGCCCAAGTAGTGGCCCTAGCTCAATAAAAAAGTGGCATTTTAAACTAGAGGCTCTGCCAATGTAAACAATTTAAAAAAGCTAACGGATACGTGTATGCATTATAAAGTTATAGGCAATCAAACATGGCAACCTACGAACCGAATTCTCAGCATTTGCGGGAGGTTATGATTTACTTCTTCAACATCAAGAAATCTGCGGCTGAGGCCCACCGTTTGCTTGTAGATGCTTACGGGGAGGATTCTATACGCCGAAAATCATGGGGACTGCCTGGTCATATTCCGTCATCGACGCCCAAACCGAATATTCACGGATCCAAAGTGATGCTGTGTATCCGGTGGGACCAGCTGGGCGTTGTGTACTATGAGCTGCTCAAACCATCCGAAACCATCACAGGGGAACTCTACCGACGTCAGTTGATGCGCTTGAGTAAGGCACTCAAAGAGAAACGGCCACAATTCAACGAAAGACATGACAAGGTGATACTGCAGCATGACAATCCCCGACCCCATGTTGCAAATGTCGTGAAAAAGTACTTGGAAACGCTGAAATGGGAGGTTTTATCCCACCCGCCGTACTCTCCAGACATTGCCCCTTCCGACTATCACTTGTTCCGGTCAATGGCACACGATTTGGCTGACCAGCACTTCGGTACTTACGAAGAAGTCAAAAATTGGGTCGATTCCTGGATTGCCTCCAAGGACCAAGACTTTTATCGACGCGGGATTCGAATGCTACCTGAAAGATGGGCCGAGGTCGTAGCTAGCGACGGGCAGTACTTTGATTAAAAAATATGTAGCCACTTTTTTATAATAAAGCCTTAAACTTTT
>OX101783.1:31936436-32414644 GCA_944452715.1 Ophion slaviceki
CGTTCGAATGCAACGACAGTTCTTAAAAAAATTTCTCATCTCTACATTTTTATTACAATGTTGAATTCGTTCATAGATTGAGATCATGGGGCTCTTAAATGGATAAGAAAAAACTGTTTGAGTAATTTGAGTAATGAACTGTTAAGTAATTTTTGTACTATAAATTGGCAAACAAGACAGGAAAAAATTAACTTTCGGTGCATCCCAACCATACAAACTTCAAGATCATGATCTCCTCTATTTTCGTAACTCTGATTTAGAAAATGAAAATCAATTCATAGAGAAAGCATCAAGCGAGCACTTTCGCGCAAAATTACCTCGCATACTTGGTAATAACATAGTTTCGAAAAAAAGCAACAAAAAAAACCGGCTTTTACCGGGCTACATCTACCTAGAGGCCCAAACAAAAATGGTCAAATGCCGAATTTTTTTTCTGCGAACCGGTTCGTGAAAAAAAGCATTTTTTGAACACAAACGTATATATATATATTGAGAGCCGTTAAAAAAATGACAAAAAATTCAGAAAAAAAAACATAAACATGGCCGCCGGCAGATGATGAAATTTTTTCGCGACGTTTGGCGGTGGACACCCTCCAGCTTAAACGGTCCATCTGAAATTTAAAAACCAAACGGGCTATTCAATTAAACAATAAATACTAGTCGTTGACGATCGTCGATTTCAAAAATAATTTTTCTTTAACCACGTGGCGACAAATTGAAACTCAAGCATACCAAATCTACGAAAAAAAGTCGTCATTTTTACGTAACTACACGGAAAAAAAGAAATAGTACACAATACAGGGGCTACACAGTTCGCATTGGACTCGAGGGATTGCACAGCGATATTTACTGAAACACAGTGCTCAAAATACAGTGTGCTCAAAGTAAATTATTACAGTTCCTATACTGTCTTCTTTGGACTCGAACCGCTCTACTGTATCTTTTACTGGAACACACAGTCCAAAATACAGTGTAGTCAAAAGTAAATTTTGACAGTTCAACACTGTAATATAAATTTAACAAAACTTGTAATTTGACAGTTGGTTAATCTGTATTATGTACAGTGAATGCGTCAGTTATATCGACAGAGTTTATGTAGGTGTTTTAACAGTGAAGTCCTCTGTTCTAGAAACTGGTTAGCAACAGATATAGTTTCAGTTTTCAATCGTTGCTTTTTACAGTATAAACACGGGAAACGTTCTAGTTTTAATACTGTAATTCAAACTTGATGAACCCCGTAATTTAATAGTGCCACAAATCGTATATTATACAAAATTAGGGGTAGAAATAACATTCGATAGCGCTGAAAGAACTGCCAGTCCTTTGTGTCCTGTTCGCGCCACCCGTGAGACAAGTCCTAACCAGTGAATACCGTTCACAACGTCACACTGTAAATTTGATTATAAATTTTTTTTTTTAAATCGGCGAAACCTTTGCTTACAATGTATATATATATCAAGAATAGAATGAAGTGAATGAAACACACAAAAAAAAGTTTATGCATAAAAGAAGTTAGAAAAAATGTGTAGAAAATATTAAAAAGTCAGTCACACACACAAGAACGTACCTTTTTGTAAATAATTCTCTCTTTTTTATAATTTCTTGAATTATGTCGCACAAATTTCAACGTTCGCATCCTATCGACCACGCACTACTAACTGCCAATCCATTGTGTCCTAGCCACGTGCCTCACCCCACGCGCGAGACAAGTCCTAATTAGACAAGAACGTACCTTTTTTCTTAATTCTTTCTTTAAAATTTCTTGAATTCTGAGGCACAAATTTCGATGTCCGCGTCCCATCAACTACGCACTGCTAACTGGCAATCCTTTGTATCCTGGCTTCGTGCCTCACCTCGTGCCTCATTTGCGTACAGTATTAAAATCAGTGATCGCATTTAAATTTTACAGTTGAATATTTTTACTGAAATCACTGATGTATTCACAATATCAAACTGCAAATAAACCAGTGTAACTGTAAAAATCTCAGAGTGCACAGATAACGTCAAGACCTGTCGAAAGAAAAGTAAAACTACCGTGGCACACTGTGAAATTTAATGAATCACTCTGTCCTCAATACAGGGTACACTGTAACCCTTGCACTTTACGTACAGTATAAAAATCAGTGACCTCATTAAAATTTTACTGTTGAATATTTTTACAGAAATCACTGATTTATTCACAATACCAAACTGTAAATAAATCAATGTAACTGTAAAAATCTTAGAGTGCACAGATTACGTCACGAACTGTCGAAAGAAGAGTAAAACTACCGTGCCACACTGTACAATTTAATGAATCACTCTGTACTCAATACAATGTACACTGTAACCCTTGCAGTTTGCGTACAGTATGAAAAACAGTGGCCTTATGTAAATTTTACAGTTGAATATTTTTACTGAAGACACTGATGTATTCACAGTACCGAACTGTAAATAAGCCAGTGTAACTGTAAAAATCTCAGTGTTTACAGGAAAATTCGTCATTTTTGTAGGACAGGATTTACATTACTGTGTTTTACTGTAAAATGAAATGTGGCACCCTGTTTTTTATGCGGTTTATACTGTGATTTTCGCTGTTTCTTTTTTTCCGCGTATTGAAAAATGAAGATCGATTTTGAAAAAGTGAGGTCGTCAACGGCCTTTGAGTGTTTCTCATCGTATCTCCTGTGAATTTGGAAACAATCCATCGAGTGGTTCTCGAGATATGTCCACCGACTTTGAAAACAGTGTTTCGAGAAAAACGCGTTTAAAGTTTGAAGTATGATGCTGCTACCGCTCGCCCGGCCGACTGTTAGGAGCTGTAGCTTATTCAATTTTAGGAATATTTAAATGAAATTTCCAGGGAATATAGCTAAAAGGTGATACTATCGAATAAAAATATGTTTGAAAAATGCAATTTTTTCATCCACCTAGGTAGATGTAGCCCGTAAAGGGGGTATCCCTCTCCGCAAAGTTCTAAAAATCGTTTTTACTTGCATATTGTTATAGTGTGAACTTTCAAGAATATTTTAAGACCAACTGGACCCTGAAATTCTGAAAATTGACGAAGTTACACCTATTTTAGTGGAACAGTGTGCGTCGGGTTTACCGCGATTCGTCGCGTTTGAACGCGATTAACGCCGAACTACATAGGGGCCGTTTATAAAACACGTAATGCAGTGAGGGGGGGGGGGGGGAAATCGCCACACTTCGTCACAGGAAGGCGGGAGGGGGTTCGAGCAAAAGTCACGAGACGCTATGAGCACATTAAGGAGGTTGGAGCGTCAGCCACAATCTAAGGCTAAATTTTATAAAAGAAATACATGTTATTGTTTAGATTATACTGAGTCTTTACGAATTTTTTTAACTTTTTTCACCACCAAACACCAGAGATAAAAAATAGTTTAATGTATGTAATTTAACGTGCGGTTATATGGGCAAGACTTTCACACTAAAGGTTATAGATTTTTTGTGTTATTTAGCACCAAGATAAACCATTTCTAACAATGGATTAACCGAACCTTTGTAAACATTTTGAAAAAAAAATCCTCATCTTACCCATCGTAAACCATGGGTCAATAATCTCGTGACGCAAATATGAATAGGCATAATTATAAATTACTCAAAATTTCATTGTGAATTGCATACAAGAATTATTGCATTCGTTGTCATAGTTTTTTCACAATAATCATCGATAGTGTTATACTTTTTCAAGTTGGTGGTAACACAAAAGTTTTTCTGCTTTACCTAATAAAAATATTAAAATGTATAATTTTCTCTTTAGTTATATATTTGAAAAAATTAGCATATACAGAATAAATCTGTACCTGGTATGCATTTTTTTGAGGTTCATTGAAAAAAAGTGGATAAACCGTCATTAGACTCAACTGAATCGCTCCAACCTCCTTAAATGTGGAAAAGGGTGATACTGAGACGCTGAACATTTTCTGTACTGCCCACCCAAGAAGGTACGACTTCAGAGAAGTCGTAACTTCTCTGACATCGATTGAGACTCACCTGAAGCATCCTTGGGAACACATTGCATTCTAGGTGCATCGTTATAAAAGATCAAATTATTTATTATTGATGTTACATAACATAAAGAATATATTTCTTACTATGTATAAATTGTACGTTTTTATATATTACATGTATATTTACTTAAAGTAAACAATATAAATTGTTCGTTCTAAAATAATTTATTTAAACGGTTTTAGTATTTTATTTCCTTCTTATTGTTGAAAAAAAATGAGAGCAGAAAGGGGGGCGGGCTCCATGTCACGTAATTTCCTGGAGCGGCAGGGGCGGGGGGTCACCGGCACCTGTCACGAAATGTCACAGAGGGGCGGAGAGGGGTCGAATATTTATAAAATTTGCGTCACGTGTTTTATGAATGGCCCCATATCTTGACACGGCGGATTTGACATCTTAAGTAACTTTCACACTATTGACTTGAATTTGCACAGTTAGCGTTCAAACAGAATTCATTGAATTTGCACATTTAGCGTTCAAACATTTTCGGTTCACGGTCGCATTTTTTAATTGGATTAACCATTTGTTAATAACAATGACTTCAGCATGCTGTTTTTTCACGAGATAAATGAGATTTTCTTGTGATCAGCTATCATTTTTCGTATTTCTCGGAATTTCGAACAGTGGATCGCGAACCCATAGCCAGTTGGATATATTTGGAGAATTTTTTTGTTGTTTTCGTTTCCGATTACAATTGAGCCTGGTAGAGATCCCGCCGTTTCGGGCCTCGCTGCTGGAGGACTGCAACGCCAACTGCAGCATCACGAACACTTTGGAAGATTTTCTTCCGAAAAAATTACATTGTAACCGCAAACAAGTGTACAACATGTTGGGAAAAAATTAATTTATTCCAACCAATGTGCTACAAGAAAAAAAAATCATCATTCTGATGCTTTAGATTGGGCTTCCAGCCAGGGTTAATTCGATGCCGCGTTAATTCGACATGTTTATTTTTATCTGCAATATTTTCGACACCGAACTATTTTGAGTGCCGAATGTTCATTTTTTAAAACTGTTCTTCGATAATCGATCGAATAATTCGCACACTTTCCGAGAGTAATGAAGTTCTCATTCATTATTGCAATGTCCACCACGAACCGCTTTTTTCACCTCGCGGTTCGTTTTAATTTGTACATTGTAACGACCAAGCCCACGCGGTTGCGAAACATAATTAATATTCGAAGAACATCTTCAAGCGAGAATTAATGACTCTTGAGTGATTTCCGAGTAACGAGAGGAAGGGGGAGACACTAGTTGACCCTGACGTCGGTTACCACTCCATTACAACTCCCTCGACATCAGTAGCTCTTCGGTTCTTCAACCGTTCGCTCCTCCGAGGACGATATCAAGAATATATAGATTGTAGTTATATTCTAATCCAATCGTCACGTACGCGATATTTTCGGTCGTGGACGAAAGTCTTATTTCGCAACGAGAGCAAAAAAAAACTAGTAACTGAATTGCTGATAAATTTCGTCATGGCGAAATTCACAATTTCACGTGGATTCCTCGTCTTTCAATTTATCCTCCTGATCGCGACGATCGAAGCCCGTGAGTACAACTTACAGGGATTCCATACAATATTTATTTCCTAAAATGAACGGAAAAACCATAATTAAGTTATCTAGATTACGATTTTATTTTATTAATTTCAAAATTTATAATGAACATTTTTGTATTTAATGTTCTTATTACATTTTTATTTTTTTCTTTATTTATTTATTCAAAAAAATGTTGTATTGAATCTGTCATTACATTTTTACTTATTTATTGTGTTACAAAAGTTATTTTGTCAGAAATTTGGACAATACGTGTGCAATGGCCATAATATAAAAATAATACGTATATGATATCGATTTTGTAAAATAAGAAGAAAGAATGTGTGAACTACACGAAATTTATTATTTGCACGGAAAGTGGGAACGTTGAAGGGTGAGGAGGGGGGATTGGTAAATTTGTTTAAATTAAAACGGATCGTGATAGAAAAATATCATTGTTATTATATATTCAAATCTCGGTCTCGCCCTCTCTCTCTCTCTCTCTCTCTCTCTCTCTCTCTCTCTCTATATATATATATATATATATATATATATATATATATATATATATATATATATATATATATATATATATATATATATATACATACACAAGTGTGTACATATACATGTTAATATGTACTTATACGTTATATACATCGTATCCATGATAATAATTTCTGCAAAACATCGACTCTCGTTAACGTCTCAATCTTTTGAGAGAACTTTATTTGCTCCTTCGAGTGCCAGCTATAAAATAACCTCTGAGGCAATTTGCGTGATCTCTCTGTTGCTTCATCGCACAAATCGGCGCGAGAAAAAAAAATACAAAAAAATCTTCATGTGTTGAGTGGTTTCAGATTACTTCTTCGACATATAGAAATCCTTCCTGTTTTCTCGTGAATGTAGAGATTTGTTTAAAAATCAATATACTGCGAGTAAGGATGAGGAATAGTCTATCCAAGTATACTATAGTATCCAAGTATACTATGTAAATATCGAAAATAATAATATCCTTGTGCAACGGATCGAATCCTCCGTTCGTTTTAACAACGCAAACATTTGTCCGGTTAATTCAACAGCGTCAGACGTCGCGTTTTCGGTATCTTGTTATTTTCATTGCTGGCAGACATTAACATCGATTTGTGCAATGATAAAGAATACAAACAAATACGCCGTAATTTTTCTTCTGAATCTTTGAGCTTATCTCTCGAAAAAACAATTCGTCACCCAACTTTTCCCACAAACAAAAAAAAACCCACACCCTCGCTTTTTCCAGATCATCTGGAATTTGGTATTCATAATGTTTTTGAATAACAATGGTTTCCGGATTAAAAATATTCAGCCAACATTCTTTTAACGCCGAATAAAGCTTCGAAAATCGTAAGAGTCCGGTTGAAACTCGTACGCGGTGTTGAAATGTTTGCATCGCTGGAATGCAACGTAAAATTTTTTTTCTTTCGCTTTATTTTTATTATTATAAATCTTTTTTCACAGATTGAGGTCGTAGATCTCTAGTAAGGATCCTCGAAACGTTGAGATCGATTTCGTAGCCTAGAACATGACATTGAAGTTTGCATCTTTGGAATGCAATGAAAATGATGATTTTTGCATTAATTTCTTTTAGTTAGCTAATCTTCTTTACAAAAATTCATCAATCAATTTCTATGTTCCTTATTTAGAAATCCACAATTTAATTCAGAAAAAATATTTGTGTAAAACAATAAAAATGAGGAAAGAAAAATGTCAAAAAGAATTTTCGTTGCATTGCAACGATGCAAACTACAAGACCATGCCTGGAACTACGAACAAAATTTGGTAAAGTGAAAAAAAAAACATTTCTTTTCTTTGCATTCGGACGATGCCGAATTCAACATCGTATATAAATTTAAAGTATTGATACTTCATCGGCCAATAAAAACGTCGCGCTTTTGAACATTTTGCGCGATGGAAATACCTCAAACTTGTACGATTTACAGGTGGGCATGGGAGTCGTTGCTCCTTTTGTTTCGAATCTTGTGAAAAAATCATAGTAAAGAAAAAATCTACGGAGTACGAATGGCGGAACAGACATTCGTGGTCGCGGAATTACGAAAGTGTAGAAAGTCTGTATAATGTCGGAGTGATGTATGACTAGTTCCTCTCGATCTCTGTATTCCGTATATGGAAAATCTAGGAAGTCTTGAAAACGTTGTGTGATACGAACTAGTTCGATTGAGATCGAGGAGAAATGATAGGAATTCATGAAAAATCTGTAACCAAGAGTGGGAGATTCTAGACATAAAATAGTCTAAAATGTATCTTCAAATTGGCCGATTATTTCTGGCAATATTCACTTTAATCAATTACTAGACATGACCTTGAACATCTATTTTTATGCGTGGATGTGTGTATGCTGGGACCGAGATACATTTAAATAGATGTAAAACACGAACTAATAGGCTTCGTTGATGCTCTCCGTTCATTTGATGCGCTGATCCCAATCTTAGCTTCCCCTATTCAGGGATTTCCAAATACAATAGCACGCGCGTCAGTAACGAGAAATGATTTTTCCAGCGGTTTTTCCGCTCCATAGCGGCAAGATTACTAGGACATTCATACGTGTTCTGGTATTTCACCACCTGACTTGATGTACCCGTGTTTAGCGCTCTGATTCATCCCGATATCCACACCGATTCCGTGCAAATTTTGGTATCGAAATAAAACGCAACGTTCCGAACGATTCCCAGTTTAAGGGCTTACACCTCTGTGAACGTCTAAAATTAAGTGAATTTTTGCGATTTTTTTTTTGGTTGGAAGGGCAACTAAGACGATAATAATATCCAAGGATGTTATTAGTCATATCTTCAAGTGAACAAAAAAAAATATATTAAGGTGCGATATTATACATATACAACGATCAAAAAATCGATTTCTTTTTGGTTCTTTAAGGGGCTATACCAGTGTGAACGCTGAAAGTTTTGGGTGATTTTCGAGAATTTTTTGGAAAAAACGTACTGAATTAAATGTTTCGGAAGATTAAGAATATATTTGGCTATATTTGACCTATATTACATAATTTTTTATAGAAAAATATTGAGATCCAAGCGACTTATGCGCTGCCTTCGGAGGCGCCAAAAAAAAGTTCCTCCACTGCTGACATTCCGGCCGATTGAGTAGCTGAAACCTAAAAAGGAAAAGATGTCGATAAACTGGAAGGTATTTCCTGTACAATGACGTAGGATTTTCTAAAAATATCAAAATCTAACAAAATGGCGTAGTTATGAAAAAAGTCTGCATTCTTGCCTATAAAATGGTCTTTTTTTTCAATGCCAAATCGTCAATTTTCATCCAATCAAAAACATCCTACGTCATTGAAGAGTAAATATATTCAAGAGTATTCAGTTCAAGTTTCAAGTCAATCGGATAATTTCTCTTTGAGTTACAATGTCAGGAAATTTGAAAGATCTAATTTCGAGAAGAACGCGTTTAAAAATTCAACTATCGATTTTTGCAAGATAAAATGATATTTATATAAATTATATAAATGATAATGACATTCTTGAAAGTATAAACTATCGAAAAAAGCAAAAAAAATCGAGTTTTCGAAAGTGTCACATTGGTCTAGCCCCTTAAACGATAGAACTATATATGTAGAATATTTTCCCAAAGTTTCAGAGCAAAATTCGAAAAACTTCAAACGTTACACAGCCCAACAACGCTGAGCCTCACCACTCGGATTCGGAGCGGGCGTGAACTTCAAACGCGTTTTTCTCAAAACTGTATTATCGAAATTGGCGTACAGGATTACTCAAAAACTATTAAGCCGATCGAGTTGAAACTCGGTAGAAATATTGATAATATTGGTACCTTCTACTTGACGAGAAGTGTTTGTGAAAAAATGGAAAGAAACCGCTTTTTTAATGCACATTTTACAGAAATGTTGCATGAAATGTTGATTTCTTTGTAAATGCGTGCCATTTTCTTAAATTTGCATTTTCTTCATTTTAATTACCGTAACATAGAAACTATACATGTTCTAACTGAAAAAATGTTTGAACTTTTTTGCAAGTCAAAGTCTACAGGAAGCCATCAGACTGCACGCCGATTCACAACTCCCGCAGCGACCGTGCTGTAACACTCTACCACAGCTCCGCCATTTTGATGATGAATTAATTTTTAAAAATTATTTTGTATACTTAAATATACTATTAAAGTGTTCCTAAAGTTTGATAATTGTAGAATAATTATTTCTTAGTTAAAAAAATCGGTCAATATTTTCTTCAAACATTGAGTGACCCCATGTTTTTATTGTCGTTACGGAATCTTTAGAATTTTTACACGCGTGACCAGTTTATATCAGGCATCTAGCGTTATTTGGTGTATAAATTATTAGGGCCGCAATTTTTCGTTAATGCCTTAGGCCACTTTAGAGGCCGAAAAAATAGGCTTTTTGGGATTTTTTTCAGAAAAACTACAAAATAAATCGAGATTACAAAAAAAGGGTTTTTATCATACATATCAGTGACTGTATATAATAATTTTTTTTGAAGCGATTAATTTCAAAATGGCGGCTGCGCAGCGTTTTTACGATGACGTCTCCGTTTTTCCAAGGTCCACGGCCGGACAAACAGCTCCTGTAGTTTTTGAATTATAATGAGAAAATGATTTTTTTTTTTCGATTATATATAATAACTGCTATAGAAGTACGTAGGATTTTTTCGATATATTGATTTTTGGCCAAATGGCGCACTTCCAAAGTGGAAAGTGAAAAATTTGCCAAAAAATAGTCAGATAATTGTTAATAACAAATGAACTATGCAATATAAAAAAAAATCCTACGTACTTCCATAGGCAATGTATTTTTCAAGATATATTCAACATTTCAAGTAAATGGGTTAAAAATTGTCTGAGTTATGTTTCCGGCCAACTTAAAAAATGCACTTTTGTGATAAACGCGTTTGAAATTTTGAGTCCGCTCGCTGCGGATCAGGCGGCCTTGTACTAAAATTCGAAAACCGAGAACTTAGAGATTTTTCCCGGCGATAACCTTTTGGGACATCATTTTTGAGGTCGTAGGGGACCATAAAAAAAATCGGTTTTTCGAAAATTCTACAGTGGCCTAACCCCTTAAAAGTTAGATAACTTGGCTTGAAATTTTTACCAGTATACTGAAATGTATCAAATAAAATCGAGTTTTACTTGCACAACTTTTTTAACATTTTTTTTTTCAAAATGCTATTTTTTCTCTTACATCTACCTTAATTTGTGTTCCACTCTGCATACTCTTTCCCTTGTCACTATCTAACGTTTATCCCTCTTTCTTAGTTTAATCCTCCTCCCCCTTCCTCCTTGCACATCTTTCTGCACACTTCCTCCATTTCCCTGAAATACTCGCAAATCTCTTTTTGTATATTGCCACCCAACATATTTATAAGTTCTCCCTTTATCGATAAATTATCCATCCCTTGCACCCACTCCTCTGCTTTCTTTCTTGCTTTCTCCGTTACTAACCACCAGCCTTTTTCACATACTAACAGGTGCTCCAGCGTCTCATTCTCTTCTTCACAAATCCTGCACCTCCAATCCTTTCCTCCCCTCTTTTCCGCCCTTCCTATGTTTCCTCATATTAATCTCGGTATACTTTGGTGCTTTTACTTCATTATAGACAAAAATCAGTCAATTGTTGAATATTCGGCTTCGTGAAAGGAGTACCTTAATAAATGTGAGAACTTTCTGACATGTATCTTGATAGCTGATACCGACTGTTTGTTATATTCCTTTTTACCACGTTTTTATTAACTAACTTTCTTGGTTGTTTGTTCGTCTGTTCGGTACAAATTTGGCAATCGATTTTAAACTGACTTCCGGATGAGCTAGAGACTTGAGACTTCAAACATAGCTCAGAACTGGGTGACAATGCAATATTTACTCGCTTTCTTGTCTGTCTGTCTGTTTGTTTGTCTAGTTGGTACAAATTTTGGAATCGATGTTTTTTCGTTTTTAAACATCGACAGTTGATGAACATATCTCTCGCCTTAGTAGTGACGCACTTCATCATGCTCAAACAAGAGCGACTGAGACTACCGTTTGTTTGTCTGTACGGTACAAATTTCGTAAACGATTTTAAACCAACTTCCGGATGAGCTGGATACTTGAAACTTTGAACATAGCTCAGGTCTGGATGACAGACAAATAAACAGACCGGCGGGTCTGTCACAGAGAGAGAAAAAGAGAGAAAAAAATGTGAAAAATCTAATAAAGAAATAAAAAATATAGTTTAGTGAAAGAGAAAAAATTAAATTAAAAAAAAAACAATATTAATAGTGGAAAGTGCATTAGTGACAATTTCTACGATGGTCAAGGAGACAGCGCTCCAACGCAAGCGACGCCTAGAGAAGGAGAAACATAATTTCACACACACAAGACTATAAACCAGAAAATTATTTAGATTGAAAAAAAAATTCAACCACGTTTATAAAATGGACTAAAAAGTGTAAAATAATTTCCTGGAAATTTGTGTGTGTGAATTTTTAATAGCTATGAAAATACTTGTAAGATTCAAAACGAAAAACGTGGGGCGTATGCAATAGATAATAGTAAGGAGTGTAGGGAATAACTGTCGTTGAGAAAACGTACACAACAGTTCATATAATTCGCAGGGTACTAAAAGTGTTAGGGACTTGGGTGAACTATTCATGCATCAATTATCTATGGCATGCGTTCCACGTTTTTCGATTTAAATCTTACAAGTTTTTTCATAGCTATTAAAGTTCACAAGCACAAATTTTCAGGACAATCTGTATGGGGTCAGGAATTAATCTGTATTTCGTTATAAACGTGTATAGGGCTGGGAGAAATTATTTTCTACTTTTTAGACGGTATTTAAAACGTAGTTAAATTTTTTTTAATTTAAATAATTTCAGGTCTTCATACGTTGTTATTCACACATATGTATAAATATGCAAACACATGTACGTGTCCATGTTTGTAAAATGAAATAAAATCAGTCTGCAGAAGAATGTCGTAACTTTGCGCCACTACATCTTAGAAATTCTTGTAATTTTCTTTCACCCGCAGAAAATGATAGATTCAGTCGTCAGAACAACGGGGATTGCAGATCCCCGAGCGGGGAGTCAGGAGACTGCGTGCCGATTCGGCAATGCGGACTCCTTTTGAATATTTTGACGAGGCGTCCTCTGCTTCCGGAAATGATACAGTTCCTGAGAGCGTCGCAGTGCGGTGTCAGTGCAAACAACGATCCGAAAGTTTGTTGTCCAAGAGCCACCAACGTCAACAATAACAATAACAATGGCGCTGTCGACGGGAACGGGCCGACAAGCCCAAATTTGAATCCTCTCGACAATCCCAATTTGCCGACGAAATGCGGGACCGATCTGTCCTCGAGAATCGTCGGTGGTGAACTCACTGAACTCACCGAATTCCCTTGGATGGTTCTCCTCGAGTACACCAAGCGTAAGTTTTTGCGTCTTGATTTACAAACTGCCTTATGGAATCCAAGAAGTGAGCAGTCGGTTCATTCACTTTCTTACATCTTATTGTTCAAACTACACTCGGGTCGAAAAGGGTATGCTTAACGGACTGCATAAGCTTGGAACTCAAGAAAAGCGGTAGATTTTCGATCTTTTTTTGTGACGAGAATTTCGGAATGACGAGGTCGGGATTTTACACACAATTCATACATAGTCTTGGCAAGTTTAAGTTTTTTTTCTTTGAAAAATATTGATAAACAATGAAGTTAGTATTCAAGCTGCTGCATAGCCAATCGGTGTAGGTAGTTTTGGCAACTAGGGTCATCTGAAATGAAATTTAAAAAAATGCACTTTCAGTATAATAATAAAACATTCCTATGACTGCACACTTTTTAAAAGTCCAGAAATTTCAAAACAACAAGTTGTAGAAATAAGTTTGGTTTTCGAAAAAAAAACTTTAATCATTAGTTATTAACAAATGAATAAACGTATAAAAAATCATTCGGTCCATCGATAGGAAATGTTATGAACTATGCACCGCCCGAATTTGGAGTGAATTGGCCGAATGGATTTTGAGATACGACTTAAACCGTTTCATAAAACATAGTTTTGAGAAAAACGCTGAAGAAAAACGGGTAAATCGCAGCGAGGTTCTGACCCTCCACAAAAATCGGCATAACCCAATTAATTTCGGAATTTTCACAAAATCTTTGTTGTAAATTGAGATTGAGACCCTAAGTTATAAAAATACGGAATAAAAAATCGTATCATTGAAATTGCAATCTTAGGCAGACCCCGGAAACAAAAAATGCATCTCGATCTTTAAATCTTCTCGATAACATTTTCTCTGTTTGAACAAAATCATTCTAATGCATTGAAGAAAATTGACTGAGGCACTTTATCCGATTTTTCCATTAACTTTAAAGATACGATAAGGTAAGAAAATTGGTGTACCGACTCTAATAAAAACCCATCCAACTTCACCCGATTTTTCCATTAACGCTGTATTCTAGTGTGAATCCCCATTTACGAGGGGATTTTTTGGGAATGAAATTTAGATAAACGGTCAAATCTACACTGTTAGTTCACAGTTATATTTATACACGTTTGAAGTAACATCTAAAATTTTTTCACAGCATTTCATTCGAAACATGATTATTCGTACATGACATTTGACGTTGCGCAGGTGATGTCGCGAATTTTTTTATCGCCGGGTGTTGTAATTGAGGCCGTCCTTGGCATCTGAAACAAAGAATTTTTAAAAAATTTTCTTATGTGGTCATCGTTTGGCGCCCTAATAAAACAAATGTTAGCAAAAATTTACGAAATGACAGCGTTTGACAAAGGGTACTCTGATTTTTACAATAAAATGTTCTCGCGGCCCGGAAAATAGTAATTATAAAGCAATCAAAAAGATGGAGATCGGAACGATAATCACATCAGAAGAATATAATTAAAGAAACAAGGACGGCCGCAATCACAATAGCAGATTCAACCGTTTTTCTAAATTAAAATCTCAAAAATCACCTTAAAAATGGGTGTCATTACTAGAATACGGCCTTAAGGGATCATCACAGTGTAACTGCTTTTTTCCTGTCAAATCAAAGCACTCGTGAAGAACAGAAAATACTTTTATAAACGTTTATTTTTATTTTTTAAACATTTTTTAACGGTTTAAAATATCTTCGGGAAAAAGGAGTCCTCACGGTGTACATGGTTGTGGCCGTAAATATTATCTGAAACAAAATTTGTAAAAAGATTATTGATCAATATGAAAGCCGCTATCTTGCTATGCAGGTTTTTTAACCCTAGGACCCTACACTATCTGTACGAAACAAATCACCTACACTGAGGTTACGCACGCCCCAGCACTTCAAATCAACGCTGCTAACGAACTGTTTGTTGTAGAGAGATTTTTCTTTTATATAACGCTCGAGAATCGACGACTGGAATAAACTTTGCGAGAAAAACCTAGTATAAATTTATCACCATCAAAAATGCGATTGAATAAAGCAAGAAAAATGATGTTAGCCTTTCTCACCAATAAAGTGGGATTTGCGGTACCCATGTGTAGGGTCCTAGGGTTAAAACTCAAAATTGACAGTGGCGGCGGTTTGAAAAAAAGTATAGAATTTAGCCTATTTTTCCGACAGTTTTTCGTTAGAAAAAATATGACGATTAAAAAAAGAATGCAAGATAAAGAATGGCGCGAAAAATGTTGTGTCAAAATTTGAGACGGATAGTTTGAAAACTCTTCCTTTGAGAGTGTACACCGTTTAGAAAAACGCGATTTCGAGAAAAAACGTGTCCGTCCATCGCCAGATCTCACTCAACCGGTCAAATCCCTTTTTCTGTTTCCCCCAAAAAATTGAACAGCATGTCTATAACCGTCAATACTATCGGATAATGCAAAAAAAAACCGATTTTTTGAAAATTTTCACTGTGATGATCCTCAACTTCGAAGATAGTCGCATTTTTCCATTGACTTCGGAGATACGATCTTCGAAACGTATTTTCCCGATCGCACACCTTGGATCACCATCGGGTTCCTCTCGATGACGATTCAAAATCTGTCTTTTTGCACAGCGAGCGGAAAATCGACCGCCTGCGGTGGTGTTCTGGTGAGCGAGCGTTACGTGTTGACCGCGGCTCATTGCATAAAAGGTAAGGACCTACCGCCTAGTTGGTCCCTGGACGCGGTGCGTCTCGGTGAGTACGACACCTCGACGGCGCGTGATTGCATCCAGGACGGAGAGAACAGCGAGATTTGCGCCGACGAACCGGTCACCGTTCCCATCGAGGAACGCATCGTCCACGAGTCGTATCGCCCGAACTCCCGTGATCAGAAGAACGACGTCGCTCTGATAAGGCTCTCGCGAAGCGTGCGTTTCACCGATTACATCAAGCCGATTTGCCTGCCAGCCGGGCCGCAACTGTCGCAGAAACTTTGGGTCGCCGGTTGGGGAAAAACTGAGAGCAAGAGCGAGTCCAACGTGAAACTGAAGCTGGGCATTCCGGTGGCCGATCCGACCACCTGTGCCCAGAGGTATAAGACAGCTGGGATCAATCTGGGCGCCAGCCAAATCTGCGCCGGTGGCCAACGAGGCAAAGACTCCTGCCGCGGCGACTCCGGAGGACCCCTTATGTCCTTCGAGAGGACTCCCGATGGCAAACGGAAATGGAAGGTCGTTGGGGTCGTCTCTTTTGGACCGACACCCTGCGGTATGCAAAACTGGCCCGGTGTCTACACCAACATCATCGATTACGTTCCCTGGATACTCACGAAACTTCGACCGTGATTCTTTTTTGCACGTGCTCGAATCTCGAATACTCCATCTATCGAGGATCGTAGCGATTTCTCTCGGAATATTGTGTATATATACGTAATAAACAATAAAACATATAAACCAAGGTCTTTATTTTATACGTAATCTCGGTAGCATCCGTTTTGGCTTGGGCCGTTGAAAATACGGCTACGAAGACGCCTCTTTGCTTCGCTGGTATACCTATACAGTGTTCGCCGTCTCCTCTTTGTGCGGCTCTTCGTAGGCTCCCCCCCACTCTTCGCACGCTAGCGTCCCGCGAAAGCAGCGAAATAGCGAGAGCATCTGTTTGAGGTAGTACGAGCGCGTAATCTTGATTTCTATAGATGTTCAAATTTGAACCAGACATTGTTCATATCATTATGCATGTTTGAGTGAAATTTCAGAACAGTCGACTATTTAGATTGGGAGATAATGGGTTTTAAAATTGCAACTTTGAACACTGCAGGGTCTGCATTGAAATTTAGACGGAATAATTTTCTGTCAAAAATATTTGTCCCCTATAATAAGAAGACATATGGCAACACCGCATCGTCCCACGTATCCAATGACGTGAGTGCGCGGCATATTTAAAATAATGCTGCAACACAAATTTTTATTTGGAAATAATTTTTAATCGAACAAAGTTTTTAATTAGTCATGAATGAACCAACACTTTTGTTTGTCAATGAAGATAACATAAACAATATAAAATACTAATAATTATAATGCAAGTATTTTTTACGACAACATTTTTAACTTTAGGAACATGATTGTTATTTTGTTCTCGAAATATTGAACAACACTGTTCTGCTGTGTTGGCATATGTCTTCTTATTATAAGGGACAAATATTTTTTACGGAAAATTATTCTGACTAAATTTCAATGCAAAACCTGCAGTGTTCAAAGTTGCAATTTTAAAAGCCATTATCTCCCAATCTAAATAGTCGACTGTTCTGAAATTTCACTCAAACACGCATAATGATATAAACAATGTCTGGTTAAAATTTGAAGAAAATCTATAGAAATCAAGATTGCGCGCTCGTACTACCTTAAGGGCCTATACCAGTGGTAACGCTGAACATTTGGCTGATTTTCGGGAATTTTTTGTCCGAAAAGTACTCAATTAAATATTTCGGAAAATTAAGAATATATTTGGCTATATTTGACCTATATTACATATTTTTTTCATAGAAAAATATTGAGATCCAAGCGACTTAAGCGCTGCCCCTTCGGAGGCGCAAAAAAAAGTTCCTCCACTGCTGACATGATTCCGGCCGATTGAGTAGGTGAAACCGAAAAATGAAAAAATGTCGTTAAACTGGAAGGTATTTCCTGTACAATGACGTAGGATTTTCGAAAAATATCAAATTCTAACAAAATAGCGTAGTTATGAAAAAGGCTGTTTTCTTGCTTATAAAATGGTCGTTTTTTTCAATGCCAAATCGTCAATTTTCATCCAATCGAAAATATCCTACGTCATTGTAGAGTAAATATATTCAAGAGTACTCAGTTCAAATTTCAAGTCAATCGGATAATTGTTCTTTGAGTTACAATGTCAGCAATTTTGAAAAATCTCATTTCGAGAAAAAACGCGTTTAAAGATTTAACTATCGATTTTTGCAAGATAAAATGATTAGAGATACGGCCTTGAAATTTTTACAGGATATTCTTGAAAGCATAAACAGTCGAAAAAGGCAACAAAAATCGATTTTTTAAAGTGTCATACTGGTATAGCCCCTTAACTGGTGCTTTACATTTTTGCTCAATGTCGTAATACCGTCAAACTTATCGCAATGAAACGGAGTCCAAAGCCACCTACAGACTCCGACGATTGTTTGGTAAAAACCCCATAAAAAACAATGCACTCTCTCTCGAGTTTATCGCAAACATACAAAGTTACACAGGACATCGTATTTCATAAGCTGCAGCGATAGGATGACGTTATTTTGGCCTGAGGCTTCGACTTTTTAGTGTGTCGCCCTCGAATTTTACTTCGTTTCGTGAGGGGAGAATTCTTTTGGAGAGAAAAACCGAAAAAATGGAGTTGAGTTTCGAAAAATGAATCAACGCCCTTGTAAGCTGAAGGTCAATGTCGACTCGAGCCTGACACCTTTGGCAGTGAAGTTGACTATAGGGTGAACCGACCAGTGAATGGACCAAAGCAGCTTTATACCTAAGGTAATCTTTCGTAATTTTTTTTGAGCTTCACTAAATATATTAATAATCGTCTCTGTAAAATTTCAGAGCCGGTCATCGACCTAATTACGGAGAAAAAAATAGAAATTGCGTATTTTTGTGAAGGAATTCCAAAACGATAATTCCGGTTGCTACAAAAGTGTATATAATAGTGGAAATCCGTCAGATTCTTAAAAATAATCCGATTTACATACTTAACACGTTTAGTAATCCAATGCTCTCAAAAAAATACGCTTATTGACCTAATTTCGATGCAATGTCAAGTTCAGTTTGAACTTCCGGTATTGGATTTATTACCACTTGCTACGATAAAGAGACGTGACAGCAAGGCAACAATTGACTGTAGTCCTAACCTCATCTCACGCATTCGAATTTCCACACATATTTCTCTTTTAACCGACATTCGCTGACACAAATTTTCCACGCTTTTTACGAGTCGTTTTGACAGATCGACTTTGAAAAGCACGGAGGTTAAACTCGCCTGGTTGAGTAAAAAGAGACGGAAATAGAACCAATGTTGCCAAATATTAAAGCTAGAATTACTGCGCGAATCGTTGAAATAACTATTTTCTCATTTTTCTAATTAAATGTGAACATTCATTAAACAGTTTACACATGAAACTTTTTAGTTATTACAATTTTATTTTCATACGTCAAAAATATTAATTGTACAAGTCTCAAGTATGATCAGTGGTATGACTAGTGTTGAGGGGGGGGGGGGGGGTTAAGGTATTCATTTTTTTTTGCATTGAAAATTTTTTTAAGTGTATGTATAATATCTCAAGAATATTGTGTAAAAATTTCAAGTCGATCAGAGTAAAATTGACGAAGTTATGAGTATTTGAGCGTCGGTTGCTCCAGGCCGGGCGCGACAAGTTGACGAGTTGCGAATTAGTAGAGCAGAGGAGCAAGCGGCGCACGACAGTAAAGAAGGAAGAGTTTTGCGTAGACAAATGCAAAAACATGCTCTAGATCATGTTGATGGAAGCTTTTTGCTCTACGGACCTGGAATCGACGACTCTGTGTGAACATAAGAAAATTATCGAGTTTTATTTTGAATTTTTCAGTGTGCAAAACTTTAAAGCGGTTTTCTGAAACTTGTCATGTTTGAAGTCCGTGTACGCTATAACTCAAAATCTACTGGACCAAACGTTTTGAAATTTTGCACCGTACTTCTTCACATAATTCACCAGGTATTGTCGGGAGCTTTTTTGTTTTTTAAAAATAATTATTAATTTTACAACAACAAATTAGCCGATTTTTAGCGAAAATCGGTTTTTTGGCTCCCAAGTGCTACGAAAAATTGAAAAAATATCCTTCCGTGATTACCTTGAGAAACATCTCCTTTAACTAATGCATATTGATTTTTTGGTTTCAGACGAGTCTGTTGCGAGTTATTATGTACACCGCAAAAAACAACTTTTTGCGAGGCACCTGCGGAGATTCACTGTCACTCGCTCAATTTTCAATATTTTGCAATGAACATTTAGGAAAGTATTGTTCAAATGTTGCATAATTATATAGAAATTGACTGACTAAACTAACACTATCTGTATCGCCAAAAAAATCTTTAAAACATGCCTTTTTTTCACCGAATTAACCTTACCCCGCCCGTAAGCGATAAGATTACCTTAAAATCAGTAAAGAATATGAATTATCGTTAAAAAATCGAAACCCCATTATTTTGCAAAAAAAATCACAGGTGTCGTTAAAATCGATTCCTCAGTTTCATATCGAATTTTAACGGCACACGGAATTTTTCTCGTTTGCGGTACTTGCACATCGCGCAACTTAGTTACGTTACGGATGTACACAGTAGATGTTCTGAAGACGAAAACAATCGTTTTTATGAGTTTTGAGCGTGAGTATTACTTTCATTACTTAAGATACAATAAAACTTTGATTTTTTGCAAAAAAATTCATAAATCTTATTAAGGGGTTACCCCCATTTGCGATTTTGAAAAAATCGATTTTTTTTATTGCATTTTTTTGAAGTGCAATTTGAAGTGCAGTTTTTTTTGATGCCCGGAATAGTTGACTCTATGTAAGTTTACAAAAAAAAATATTTTCTTCGTGTAAACTGAAATTGAAACTATAAACGCGTTTTTCTCAAAATGGCATTTCTGAAGTCGGTGACCAAGATTACTCGAACACTAATGAACCGATCTTCTTGAAATTTTGCAGGCTTATTTAATACATAAAAATGTAGTCTTTAATCGTTCGATTTTTTTTTTCGTTAAAATCGAACCATTCACTTTGACTGTCCGCCATTTTGTGAAAAATGAATATTTTGTAAAATCCTTCGATTAAAGACTAGTTTATACTTATATTTGACTAAATCCATCCGCATTTTTTTTTTCAGATGTTGTCAATGTTGGTCACCGCAAACTGTGTATATAAAAACATTATTTCATTGACGGCCATTTGCCACTAAATAATGTAATATTTTTCAATAAAAAAATTACTGAAAGTTCTTCAAGATGTGTTCTGTAAGATGGTATATTGATCGATTGAAAAAGTTTTGTAGTTTTCTTTAAAAAAATTCATGAAAAAGGCCTTTTTTGCGCTACAAGTGGGGGTAACGCCTTAAGGGGAGGGTAGGGGTTTCAGCGTGAAAAAAAACACTTTTTTGCCAATTTTTTTCATCTATATGGTAAGAGTAAATTTATTGAAACCTTTTGTACATTGTTAAGAGTCATTTCAAGAACATTTCGTGAAATTTGCATGCGAAAATATCCACAAACAAGCCGGTGACGAAGCTTTTCCAAGAACGCCTTTGGAAAAACACGATTTGCGGTGTTCACTGTATCTCAGCTAGAAATTGTCTGAAATCAAGTACCATTAAAATTTAGTCAAAGTATCATCAAATCCTCCCCCTACGGTCTTTGATAATTTTTTTTTTTTCTAAATTTTTGGTGGTCATGTAAAGTGAAAAGTGCTATTTTTCACGAAAAATTCCGCCATTTTGGAGTGGAAAACCCCCTCAATGTAAAAAAAAATCTCAAATTAACCGTTGGGGGGAGGAATTTTATATGTAGAAAATGTGTACCAAGTTTGAAATAAATCGGTCATGTAGTTTTCAAATGACAGTGAACACTGACTTTGAAAAAGTGGTTTCGAGAAAAACGCGTTTGAAGTTTAGAGAAGTCGGAGCTACAGTGTTAGAGGAGCGGGACTAAATAGTCAATAACTTCGAGAGTTTTGTTCTGATTCACTTGAAATTTTGGGATTATATTCTTGACACGTTCAACTATAAGAAAAGACAAAAAAATCGATTTTTCAAAAGTGCATACCCTTACCCTCTCCTTAACAGGTCGGAATTAGACATGTTTATTCAATGCTGCTTGTATTCTAACCTCTTTCCGGTAAATGGACATATGGTCTCTGTTCTGATATTTCTCAAAGCAGAGTAAAACATTTAGCTCATCTGCTAAAAATTGCAAAATTAATTACTGTTAAGAGATGACAATGTACATTTCGCTGAATGTTGTCATAAAATCATTTCGTTCGTCTGTTAATTTTTTGACAAAATTTATTTTTCGCTTTCTTTGTTGCAACAAACGATGGTAATTTTCGTGGAGAATGTCGCGGTAAGAGGCAAAAAAACGTTGTGTATTTTCTACGGAATCGTAATAACGAAGTTAATAATCATATGTATGAGAATATTATAATTTATATGCAACACAGTGATCTCCAGGTCTAGCATTTAATACAAATAAATGATGAATAGTTATCCTTTACGGCGTTCATCTACACTATACGTCCATTTAGTGGCGGTCTAGTGTCCATTTACTGGCAATTTCGTCAATTCACTATCGATTTAGTTATTTCGCTATTTATTTATCAATTCCTTCAATATTATTTGTTCCAATTACTTCAAATTTTTTTTTCTTCTACTATCAGAATAATATCTTTTGGTAGCTATAAATATTGAAAAATTTGTTTCGATAATATTTCTATTTTACAGTCCATCTGAATCCTAGAGTGTCGTTATTCGTTCATTCACTGGTCGGATTACCCTATATGATGATTTTATCTACTCTTCGGAACGTCAAGACATTTTTTCGAAATTTTTTATTTCATCGTATGACGATTGTAAGCGACATCCTTAAAAATAGCAAGTTTGTGCATCGGGCCCTGGAATCATTAATGTATATTCACATCGATGATAAATAAATCAATTGATACACCATACCGATAAATATAAATGGCTGGACATTTTAGTTTCGGAGATAAAGGCAACTATAGTCGTCATCACTGATTCACGTTTCTAGAACCGGTTTGATATTTGAACTGCCAGTGGTTTGTCAAGGGTCATGGACTCTCGAATAATACCAAAAAAATGGGAACCCCGCAACTCCGAATTACCAGGATGCAGATACGAAATTCGTTTACCTTAAGAGAATAATAAGTCTTTCTTATTCTTTATTAAGGGGCCAGTCCACTTTGGAGCCACGAAAAAAGGCCATTTGCGCGATTTTTTTAGGATTTTATAAAAGACATGAATATCAAAGTTGTTGGGCTTGATAAATAAAATCTTGAAATACATTAAAGAAAAATTTTAATTCATTTTAATTCATTTGTAAGTACAAAAACTATAGTTTAACGTAACGCCTCAAAAATAGGTGGGCTAGGTAGCTCCATCACAACTAGGCAACGGCTTGTCTGAAAAAAAAAAAATCAAAGTCCATTAGATTCAGTATGACACCAGCTACAAAATGACCCTCGGATATAAAGTGTTATCAAAAAATAAAAAAAGGCAGATGAAAAACGAAAAAAGTAAAAAAACGCGTTTTTCGCAGTTTTTCGCAAAAAAAAGAGTAAAAATCAAAATTTTAAAACCATCGAGGGTCATCTTGTTGCGAATCACGTTTACAATATATGGTTCACGTTTCCAGAGAATCGGTTTATTAGTTTTAGAGATACAATGGAGCTAAATTTTGAAAACGTTGTTTCGAGAAAAACCCGTTTGAAGTTTATACTATGAAATACTCTTACCTAAACTCCATCGGCAATTTCTGCACCGTACAAAATTTCTTCTGATTGCTCATCATCGTCGATTTCAAATCTTGCTTGCGTTTGATTTTTTGAAATTTTTAAAGTGGACCGGCCCCTTAATAGAGATTACGCACAAGATAAAAACACACGCACCATTCATCCTTGAAGGCAATTTTCCTCCTTCAGAACATCGATGGTTAGTGTTCGGTTCACGTGATACACCGATAGGGAAGGAGCTGAATATCATGTACATTCAGTCGAATTACATTAGGTACGGTTTCAAAGACTATTTTTGTTAACTGATAGAAATCCGTGTATAAAATTTGTGATTAATGCGGCCCCGACGCGTATGTTACTTCGCAAGCTCCTAATACACTATGTAGTTTATAAACTGTATCAGCATAGGCGCCATCACCTTTTAGGAGGGTCAGGGACTCTTTCGATTAAATCAAAACACTGATTAGGAAGTTCACGCAGCGGGGTGAATGCGGCACTACGCAATTCCCTCGCTGTATGGATCAGTACACGCTTTGAACTATGCTCTTGTACACAAACTTGGAAACTTGTACACAACAAGATATTCATCATAGAAACGACAAGTTTAATGCCGGTAGTTGCGGGCTTACTCTCGAAAAACATTCATTCCCGACAGGATTCAATTTTTGTGCAACGCTTTTTCTAACTTAAAGAACCGCCGACCATGGAGGATTTTTGCTGCAGCGGCTCCATGCATTTCTCACCACTCCTCAAAGTCCAAACTGTTTTTCTGTCACATGTCCGAAAGTATTGATTTTCGGGAAAAATATTGTGGATTAAACATGACGCCCACCTGAAGCTCTATAAAAAAGGTTATACGCATTTTTTTAATGAAAACGCATAACTGTATGTATATGTTGGAATTCAAAGTTCAAAGTGTTCTCTTAACAACAACGTTGCATTGAATAGAATAAAATATGGGGATTTTTTTAACACAGAATTTTATGTTTGTTTCGGTTTTTTCGATTCCTTTGAATTTCATTTTTATTTTGTATGTATGTATATTTCATATATATGCAGGCTGTTCCTCTTATCTTTGCCACCCGAAATAACTCTGTAATTATCGACGTCACAAAAAAATGTTCCAGACAAAAGTTGTACGGTGTGAAGGGGGCCATTAAATGCGACCAATTTTTTTTTATTTCGTTGGCGGCGCTGACCCACAGTAAAGGTAACCTCCACTTTTTTAAGTGGAATGGTACATTTTTTTCAACCATCTTGTGGAACACCGCAAGTCGCATAAAAAACATTGGGGGGTCAAAGTCGTTCTAGGTCACTCTAGGTCACCGATTAAAATGAAATACAAACCTAAAAATCTCGGATCACGACCAAATATTTGGCAGTGATCCGAGGTATTTAGATCTGTTTCATCGATACTGACCTTACCGAGTTATTTCGGGTGGCAGAGATAAGAGGGACACCCTGTATATACATATATATATATATATATATAGGGTGAGGCACATAAAGTGTTACAGAGCCATAGCACTCAAACTATTGATCATATCCAAAAATGTTTCAGACAAAAGTTTCAGTGTTCGAGAAGGCCGTCATACTGGACCACCCTATTTTTTTATCGGTCGTCGCGCTGAAGCTACGTCAAGGTCAACTGCACTTTTTTTAAAATGGAATGGTACATTTTTTTCAACCATCTTGTGGATCACCTTAAACCGCATAAAAAACATTAGGGGGTCAAAGTCGTCCAAGGTTATTCAAGGTCACCTATTCAAATGAAATACAAATCGAAATATCTCGGATCACTACCAAATACTTGGTAGTGATCCGAGATATTTAGATTCGTATCATCGATACTGACCTTGAATGACCTTGAACGACTTCGACCCCCGAATGTTTTGTATGCGGCTTGAGGTGCTCCACAAGATGGTTGAAGAAAAAATGTACCATTCCATTTACAAAAGTGGAGTGGACCTTGACGTAGCTTTAGCGCCTCAGCCGATAAAAAAAATAGTGCTCTTTATGTGCCTCACCCTGTATATATATATAGTTTTGTTTTTGTTGAAAATGCATGTGGGATGTGCAGATTAAATTGGTTTTGGTTTGCCAAAACCAAACCCAATTTGGTTTGCCAAAACCAAAACCAATTTAATTCTGCACACACACACACACACACACACACACACACACACACACACACACACACACACACACACACACGCACGCACACACGCACACACACACACACACACGCACGCACGTACGTACGTGTGCAGTATTTTAATACTGCACACTAAAATGCATGTGGGATGTGCAGAATTAAATTGGTTTTGGTTTCATTAAAATGGAACTGCACATACGTGTGCAGTATTTTAATACTGGACACTAAAATGCATGTGGGATGTGCAGAATTAAATTGGTTTCGGTTTTATTTTAATGAAACCAAAAAAATGATTTCATTTTAATGAAGGTTTCATTTTAATGAAACCAAAACCAATTTAATTCTGCACATCCCACATGCATTTTAATGTCCAGTATTAAAATACTGCACACGTATGTGCAGTTCCATTTTAATGAAACCAAAACCAATTTAATTCTGCACATCCCACATGCATTTTAGTGTGCAGTATTAAAATACTGCACACGTATGTACGTGCGTGCGTGTGTGTGTGTAAAATAAAAGTAAAACCGAATCCAATAAAAAGTAAAAAATTAACAAAAAAAAGTTGAAAATCTGCACACGTTTTCGGAGAAAAAATTCCTCTTTCTCCGGCCACGAGCTAGATGTAACACGTTAAAGCCCGATAGACTGTTTATGAAGTACGTAGTGACATGGCCGCGCTTCAAATTGTTTTTAACCTTTTGGCATTAGAATTCCGCCGCGTCTCTGGATACGTATCCGTCCATATAACTATACCATACACATTATTTGCGTTACATTTTTTCGTGTGCTTATTTCATTTTTCGATCGTTGGGAGAAATGTTCGAAGCGTCTGTTTTTCAGCACTTGCAAGTCCGTACGTGTAGAGTCTGCAAATTACAACGAAACACATTGAAATGACAGGAGGTGTACTTAGCGCACGCGAAAAAAAAGAAAGCCCCGTCGCTGGGTCTTTCCCAGCCAGATACTTTTATCCATGGTGACGTAATTTAATGCGAAGCTACTATATACATCTCTTCTCTATCACACGTCGCGTGCGTCAAGGGAATCTCGCTGTGGTTATGAAAAATATGGCTGACGAACAGGTGAATCCCCTTGCTAATGGAAGGTCACTATACTGCGAATGGCACTTTCTTGCATCGGAGAATTGCACTGGATATTGCACACTGAAGGTGACGTTGAGAGCACATTTTTTGTGATATTAATCCTTCAAACGATCGATTAGTATCGAACGATAGTTAATGATTCTCAGGTGGGGATTTGTACGAGAACTCACTATCAGCGAATGATTAAAGCGAATATTATTACCACGTGGTTATTGAATGTACCATTAATAAATAATTGTTTTATTTCCATCACGAAAAAAGACGATGCCGTCTCTTTTGTTGCAACTAATTTGCTGTCCACGCCCTCTTTCAATATGTTTGCTATTTGGAAGCATGGAATTTCAATGTCAATGATCGCAGTTAATTTGCAACTGATATCGAAAGGCAGTGCACAGTAGCTCGTCGAATGAGACTTGCAGTACGTTAATGTTGAAATACGTGTAATTAGGAATAAATGGCAATATGATTAGGTATTATTTTACCCGTGTGTGCAAGATTATTCGATGCTATGCCTTATAATCTTATGTCAAATATTGGGAGAGGACTTATTCTGGCTCACATTTATTGGGATAACGATTTAACACCAAACTTCACTTGCAAGGTGTATTTGAATATAGCAACTTACATTAAAATCTAGCGACTTTAATTTTAATATAGCAACTTTAATCTGAATATAGCAATTTCAATTTAAATATACCGACTTTAATTTAAATATAGCAACTTCAATATAAATATAGCAACTTTAATTTAAATATACCAACTTTAATTTAAATATAGCGACTGTAATTTGAATATGGCAACTTTGATTTGCGTATAGTGACTTTGATTGAAATATAGGGACTTTAACTTAAATACAGCAACTTCATTATAAATATAGCAACTTCGATTTAAGTATACCAACTTTAGTCTGAATGTAGCAACTTTCATTTAAATATAGCAACTTCAATTAAAATATAGCGACTTTGCATGCAACTTAGCACTTAAGCATGGCAACTTTACTTCCAATATAGCGACTTTAAGTTAAATATAGTAACTTCAATCGAAATAGAGTAGGTCCAGGGGAGATAGCTTACGGGAGACATGGCCAATAGATAAAAGTTCGTCTCATCGTAGATAGATAGCAGTAATAACAATCCAGTTCGCTTCGTTTCGTGGCTGGCAACAAATGTCAGTCAGGTTTTTCTGCGAAAAAAAAATAAAAAGTAAGTAATACCCACTTCGTTTTTTTTATTACATGTCCAATATAAGATAAGGGGTTGTCATATTTAGGGGGTTACAAAAAAATTATGAAAAATTGGCTTCTTTTTGTACATTTATTGTGAAGTAAATATCTTTTCACGTATTCTAGCTTCAAAATGAAAATAAAAATTACGTGTTTCTTTCTATTAATTCATATATCCATCTCTGCCGGACAATCGGGATAGATGGCCTTATTTTTCCGGGGGGATTGGCCATTGCATCTTTAGTACTGTTTTCGGAATATCTTTAATCCAAAATGTTGGAAAATAAAAGAAAAACAAAATGCAGAAAAATAAGAGAATTCTAAGAGACCAAAGATAATAAAACAAGAAAGAAAGCCGAAGAAAGACAGACCTAAGGAAAACAAGACTGTTAGGAAACGTCAAGCCATTCTTAGGATCTCAGACAGCAGTTGCGAAGAAATTCCCATCTGCAATGGGTAATCGGGACAATCGTAATTTTTGTTTTAAATTGTTGATGTGACAACATTTGTTGATTTCGAGAGTGATTATTATTACGGAGTGACTCCCCGTCCGGTTATCGGACGAATAATCGTATGTTATTTATCCCGATAGCGGCTCAGTTCACGCCGTATTTCCAGTAGGCGTCCTAGTATCTGGACGAATAACATATATATATATATATATATATATATATATATATATATATATATATATATATGTAATCGTGCGGATAGAATGTGTTAAATTGTCAAATAAACTATCCGGACGAATAATTTACACGTGTTCGTCCGAATAAAATCTTCATAATTTTGTTTAGGTTTGTTTGGTTTGGCTTGGTTGTGCTCGTTTGGGTTTGTTTGTTTGGGGCATTGTACAGCGTGAACTGCGTGAACTGAGCCGCTATCAAGACGAATAACATACGCTTATTCGTCCGATAACCGGACGGCTAGCCGCAGCGTTATTATTAAGGGGCTATACCAGTGTGACATTTTCAAAAAACCGATTTTTTGTTGCCTCTTTCGACAGGTTATACTTTCAAGAATATCCTGCAATTAGCCGTTTTTATGGTAAATATCATTTGATCTTGCACAAATCGATAGTTAAATCTTTAAACGCGTTTTTCTCGAAATGAGATTTTTCAAATTTGCTGACATTGTAACTCAAAGAGCAATTATCCGATTGACTTGAACATTTGAACTGAGTACTCTTGACTCTTAACTGAGCCGCTTTCAAGACGAATAACATACGCTTATTTGTGCGACAACTGGACGGCTAGCCGCAGCGTTATTATTAAGGTGCTATACCAGTGTGACAGTTTCGAAAAATCTATTTTTTGCCTTTTTCGACAGTTTATGCTTTCAAGAATATCTTGCAAAAATTTCAAGGCCATATCTCTAATCATTTTATCTTGCAAAAATCGATAGTTAAATCTTTAAGCGGTTACCCCCACTTGCGATTTTGAAAAAATCGATTTTTTTTATTGCATTTTTTTGAAGTATAAGTATCCGGGCCCATACTTCTGTAATGGCCCGGAATAGATGACGCTATGTAAGTTTACAAAAAAAAATATTTTCTTCGTCTAAACTGAAATTGAAACTTTAAACGCGTTTTTCTCAAAATGGCATTTCTGAAGTCGGTGACCAAGATTGCTCGAACACTAATGAACCGATCTTCTTGAAATTTTGCAGGCTTATTTAATACATAAAAATGTAGTCTTTAACCGTTCGATTTTTTTTTTAAAAAAAAAATGGCCGTTTTATAGCCAAAAAACGGCCGTTTTTTTTCGTTAAAATCGAACCATTAACTTTGACTGTCCGCCATTTTGTGAAAAATGAATATTTTTTAAAATCCTTCGATTAAAGACTAGTTTATACTTATATTTGACTAAATCCATCCGCATTTTTTTTTCAGATGATCCACTTCGCCGCAATGTTGGTCACCGCAAACCGTGTATATAAAAACATTATTTCATTGACGGCCATTTGCCACTAAACAATGCAATATTTTTCAATAAAAAAATTACTGAAAGTTCTTCAAGATGTGTTCTTTAAGATGGTATTGATCGATTAAAAAAGTTTTGTAGTTTTCTTTAAAAAAATTCATGAAAAAGGCCTTTTTTGCGCTACAAGTGGGGGTAACGCCTTAAATGCGTTTTTCCCGAAATGAGATTTTTCAAATTTGCTGACATTGTAACTCAAAGAGCAATTATCCGATTGACTTGAAATTTGAACTGAGTACTCTTGAATATATTTACTCTACAATGAAGTACGATATTTTTGATTGGATGAAAATTGACGATTTGGCATAGAAAAAAACGACCATTTTATAGGCAAGAAAACAGACTTTTTTCATAACTACGCCATTTTGTTAGATTTTGATATTTTTCGAAAATCCTACGTCATAGTACAGGAAATACCTTCCAGTTTAACGACATTTTTTCCTTTTTCGGTTTCAGCTACTCAATCGGCCGGAATCATGTCAGCAATGGAGGAACTTTTTTTTTGGTGCCTCCGAATGCAGCGCATAAGTCGCTTGGATCTCAATATTTTTCTATGAAAAAATTATGGAATATAGGTCAAATATAGCCAAATATATTCTTAATTTTCCGAATTTTCAGCGTTCACACTGATATAGCCCCTTAAGGTTTGATAATAAATATAATTAAAATTTCGTTAGCGATCAGAATGATTGTTTTATTCATCATGGTTTCTCTAAAATAGGTCCTCAAAGTTAGTAGAGCCACCAGACTCAGCTTTTTCCAATCTCTGAAAACTTCAGAGTTGAACTTTGAACATATTTACGTCTCGAAAAAAATCGTATCGTTCAACCTTCGGTGAAACGGTCGACCCTCCTTCCGATTGATCCACCGAGTGATGCGAATCTCCCTCTCTCTCTCTCTCTCTCTCTCTCTCTCTCTCTCATACTTCTCGATCTTAATGAATAAAACCGTTTCGCGAATAAATATCTCACTCAACGCTCGTTTGACTTTAGTTGGAAACTCAGCGTAGTCAGCGGGTTTTTTGCTTTATTTCCAGCGTGCATTATGTAAAAATGCAGTCTCTCGGTGCACACAGACGCGGTTGACAAGAGTTCCGAGCCAAGGCTGCAACGCGAACGGCAGGAGATCGACTTGACATAGCGCGTTAATCCGAAGTGTCGAATCGTACGAGTGTTGTCCGTTATGCGGCACGTGTAGAGCTCGTCTCTCGTCATCGCACTTATCACAGTCCCGGGATTGCTATACAACGATCACTATTTAGCCGACCATCTCGTTGTCCACTCCGTTTCTCTACTCGCAGTCGCGCGAACGCTTACGAGACCCATCTCAGACACGGCAAACAAGCACACCGATTTACGACTGAAAAGATATTAAAAAAAAAATTCTCACTCACGGGCAACAGCCGAAAGATATTTAAAAAAAATTCCCGGACACGCGGTCTCAACCTCAAACAAGGGGAACTGGTTTTCCGAAGGATCTGTTCTCGGCGTCGTTATAGTATAGTTGTCGAAAATATTCCGAGCTTGTGGCCTCGCAATAAAAACTTTTCGGAAGCGTAACGAAACGATACGCACAATGGATATCTTTCTGCAACCAGATCTTTTTTAGACCCGGCAATTTGGATAAAAAAACGAAAAACGAGGATTTTGGTGAAAAAAAAGGAATAATACTCGCGAGATATTAAACGGCGTAAATAATTGATGACTTTATATTAAATATACGTGTCTACAGAATACTGAAGTGGAGACAGTAGGAGATATAGATATATTTGGAAGATAATATTTCGCTGCATCTCATTCGTAATGAAACTTGTCGGCCTGCATATCGTCCTATTGCTCCTCGCTACGCGCTCGTCATCGCGTGAGTATTTTTCTTCAGAATTCCAAAAGATCGCGTTCGATACGCAATTTTTTTCGGACGCTATTTTGATGTTGTATGTAATTTTTTTGATCCGTGAAAAATCGGAATATTTGGATTGCGAATGTTGAATTTCTTGCGGAAGGTTCCAGATTTTTCAACGGCGAGAAATAATTATTTACTATAATTCTCAATAAAGGTAACATTTTTTTTATGGTTCGAAGTGCGGAAATAACGATTTTTGCAAAACTGACTGACTGATTTTATTATTGATCGCATGTGTAATTGATCAACCATGAGGATTTTTGATTAATCTTTTTAATGTAGATGAATATGTATTCGTAAAAGAATCTGACGCCGAAAGCGCTACGACACTACGAACAATATCTGAGCAAACTTCACTTGCTCTATCTCCCCCACTCTCCATTTATTAATAATAATTTCCACGGGTATAAACTAGAATCGAGTTAATTTTTTATAATTTTTCGGTTAATTTTTTCATAATCATTCATACAACTGAACAAAATTCTCGATAATTGTTTACTATATAATTCGATGTTTAATAATCATTTATGTAACTCGTATTGATGATTAATGTAAAGAACGTTTGTTATTAACGATTTAACGGAGATAGAGGCGACGGGAAAAAAATTGACAGTGATTGTGTATTCACTGATTTCCCAGTAGATTTCTCCTTTTCTACAGAAAGGACAACATGTTTGACGAATACCGGTCGGTCTGGTGTATGCATCAATATCCAGAATTGTCCGGCTCTTCTCAGCATTCTCAGAGGTCCCAGGCCACCGTCCGAGCAGGCCCTCCAACTTCTTCGAATCTTGCACTGCGGCTTTGATGGCAATTCGCCAAAAGTGTGCTGCGAGAGTGAGGTGCAATTTCTTGAATATATCTATATTACGTGAAATCATTAAGGGGCTATACCAGTGTGAACTCTGAAAATTTGGGTGATTATCGGGATTTTTTTTGGAAGAAAAGTACTCAATTAAATGTTTCCGAAAATTAAGAATCTATTTGGCTATATTTGACCTATATTACATAATTTTTTGATAGAAAAATATTGAGATCCAAGCGACTTATGCGCTGCCTTCGGAGCCGCAAAAAAAAGTTCCTCCACTGCTAACATGTTTCCGGCCGATTAAGTAGCTGAAACCGAAAAAAGAAAAAATGTCGTTAAACTGGAAGGTATTTCCTGTACAATGACGTAGGATTTTCGAAAAATATCAAAATCTAACAAAATGGCGTAGTTATGAAAAAAGTCTGTTTTCTTGCCTATAAAATAGTCGTTTTTTCCAATGCCACATCGTCAATTTTCATCCAATCAAAAATATCCTACGTCATTGTAGAGTAAATATATTCAAGAGTACTCAGTTCAAATTTCAAGTCAATCGGATAATTGCTCTTTGAATTACAATATCAGCAAATTTGAAAAATCTCATTTCGAGAAAAACGCGTTTAAAGATTTAACTATCGATTTTGCAACATAAAATGATTACAAAAACGACCTTGAAATTTTTACACGATATTTTTGAAAGTATAAACTGTCGAAAAGGGCAAATAAAAATCGATTTTTTAAAAGTATCACACTGGTATAGCCCCTTAAGGGGTCTTCTCACTTTAGACGCTAAATAAAGGCTATTTTCATGAGTTTTTTCGATAGGTTTATATTATAGATATTGATACAAAAGTTCTCACACTTGATAAATACACTTTCGAAATACATTTTTAAAAAAATGTATGTATATATGTAACCCAAACAAACTTTAAACGCGTTTTTCTCGAAACAACGTTTTTCGGCGGCTTGTTGAGAAAACCTTCGAAACTACTGAACCGATCCTTATGAAATTTTAACCACATATTCTTTACAACTATAGCCATAGCGCATGTCAAGGATTTTTAAAAATTTTGATACATACGATTTTTTTGCGAAAACGGTGAAAAAAACGCGTTGATTAGTTTTTTTCGAAAAATGTCCGCCATTTTGTTATTTTTGCATATATCAAAAATAGTATGGTATGCGCTATAGCCATTAATATACTGAATCTAAAACCGTTTGATTTCTTTGTTTCGGATAATCCATCTTCGAGATTTCATCAACAGCGCAGACCTACAATATTTTTAGGACATTTTTTTTTATTTTTTTAGGACATTTTCGTCTATAAATCGTGACTTGAATAAATAATTTTTTTAAAATGTATTTTGAAAGTGTATTTATGAAGCGTAACAACTTTTATGTCAATATCTATAATATAAACCTAGCAAACATGTTCATGAAAATAGCCTTTTTAGCATCTAAAGTGAGAAGACCCCTTCAATAGTTTTCGTATATTACATTTCATTCTCTCATCGGCATTTTCATTTCACATTGCAATTGCATTGTAGTCTCCTATAATGTGATAATCTTAAAACACTATTTTTCTTATTGCTAGTGGTACAAAATGTATTTAGCGTTTGGGAGAATTGACTTTGGCAAGATCATCTCCGGGCATTCAAATTATGATTATTTTGCACCCCCTTACTTATGAAAAGGGCCACGCGTTTCGGACGCAGGATGTTTAAGACCGCATATAGCTTTGAAAAAAATTCATCGTTCGTGTTATTGGCCTAAAACTTTATAGATGTAAAACATTCGTAGATTTATATACAAGACTTGTTTTAGGTGGAAACAAAAAATTAAGACGTGTAGAAAAATGGTTTTGAAATTTTAAACGCGTTTTTCGTGAAACGTTTTTTTTCAAAATCGGCGTACTCGTAGCTCTGACATTTTTCGACCGATTGACTTTAATTTTGAACTGTAGTTTCTTAGGTAGATTTTCTAGCGACACGACATTTTCACGATCGATTAGAAATGACGGTTTTTATAAACAAATTAACGCCGTTTTTTAATCCGAGCGACTTTTTTTAAATGCCGCAAAATCTGCAAAAAATCAATATTCTGTAATAATTGTGTGTACTTCGTTAGCAGAACTCATGTAGATTGCAAGAAAAAAGTTTGTCGCAGCTGCTCATGTGCGTCTTTAACAAAAAATGGAGTTCTCTTTGTACCGGCCATCGGGCCGACATTTTGTATTTAATTTTTTGTTTATTTATTAACAATTGATTTGAGCATCTACGGATATGAAAAATAAACCCTCTAGGCCTTATTTTGATTGCTGTATTAGTAAATTAAAAAAATATCCCTAAAAAAGCCTTGTTTTCCGACCATCCAAAGGTATATAAGGCCTTAAGGCTATGGGTTTTTTTTAGATCCAGACATATCCAATGAAAGTTTAATTTTTAAGTTTTCAAATACTACTATAACATTTTTCAAAAATGAAAATAAAAATCAAGAAAATTGTGTTGTTACATAGATTTTTACTTCTTTTGTTCTGGAAATGAATGTAATGTAACACTTTTCTTATCAAAAAGACTATTGATTTCTTTTTTGATTCAGACATATCCAATAAAAGTTTAATCTTCAATTTTTTAAATACCACTGTAACCTTTATCAGAAACAAAAATGAAAATCAAGAAAATTGGCCTAAGCTGCGTAGGTTTATATATTTATCTTAAAATTAATGTAATGTAACACTTTTCTTATTAAAAAAAACATTGGGACGTCTAATACTCTTAAGCATTGCTACTTACATGTTAATATATATTGCATCCGCCGATTTCACTTTGCTAATTGAATTCTCATGGATCAGCAACCCACTACAACAACGCCGACCACCACTACCGAGACCGACGAGACATCGGGAACGCCACCCAAGCCCCCGAATGTCACGAGACATCCGAATCTCCGACTCCTCGATCACGCACTCTGTGGTCCGATAACGCAAGGAAGGATATTTGGTGGGAATAAGACGGGTGTCTTTGATTACCCGTGGATGGCCCTGATCGCTTACGAGGTCGATATGAGGCACGAATTTCGGTGCGGGGGTTCCTTAATCAACAAGAGATACGTCCTTACGGCTGCTCACTGCGTCACCGCATTACCTAGCGGTATGTTCATATATATATATATATATATATATATATACCCATACATACATATATATATATCCGTTTCTTTTCGCCTTTTTGAAAAGACAAAAAATATGCTTCGAGACCGAGGTCGAAAACTGACTCATCACATTACGTCGAATAATGGTTTAGAAAAAATGGAAACCCATTTCATACCGTGGGATCTAATTCAATCCAATTCAGTTAATTTTTTTTTTTCATGGCGATCATCCGTACCTCCATTATTATGGCCATTCACTATTTTACTATTAGATTTTTTGCGATTTTTTTTTAGGTGGAAGGACAAGTAAGAGGATAATAATGTTCAAGGATGTTATCAATCATATCTTTAAGTGGACAAAAAAAATTACATTAAAAAATTAAACAAAATGGTGACGCTGGAGCCATTCTCGCGACGCATGTTGGATTTGAAACGCTCTGCGGCACGCAGTAAAACTGACGCAAATTTGAATCTAGAAAAAAATTCTATTAATTTACATGAGCATAGCTAGAAAAATTCGGAGGGGATTTTTAAAATATCGATTTTTGTGCAGTTGGCAAGCATTTACAGTAAAAACTCAATTTTCGACAGAAAAAAGAACAATGATTTGTTAATAAATAATGTTATAATTAACAAGTAAATCCAGTATGTATTTCCTCTTCGGAATGTTATTATAAAGATGTGCTCAAAATTTGGGGTGAATAGAATGAAAATTGTTGGAGTTATGCTGCGTGCCGTTTTGAAAAATTGTGTTTCGAGAAAAACGGTCTGTAAAAACGAGGGCCAAACTTTTTCCCCCTTATTCTAGATGATTCAAAGCATCTCTTAAGCCAAAACAAGTCAAGTTTTTGGAAGTTCTACAGTGGGCACATCACTATTTTACTCAAGGGAGAGATACCTTTAAGCGAGGAAAAAATTGCCGATTTTCATTTTTTTTTTAAGGAAAGGTTTCTTCACCATTTTTGAGACTTAGGGTACGTTTTATTACTACTTTCGGCTGTTACATTGTATTTTTTATCAATATTTGAAAATGGCGGAGGTATGGCACGGTCTTCTAAAAGGGTTGCGGCGAGTTTTGTCAGACGGCGTAACACGTAGCATCAGCGGGATTAATCTGAAAAAAAGCCAATGAAGACTTTTCTTTCATTAACACTTATACGCAGAATATAAACCAATAAAAGGTGGGAAATATTGAAAATCGATGAAATGATACGCTTTGAAAGAAAAAGAGTGAACTTTCCGAAAAAACATTACACTACATTTAGCATTAAAAAATACTTTGAAAAAAAAAACTTCAAAATAATTTAGGTTTATGTTTTAGACAATAAGGCTAGAAAGATTTATACCACATGTCATCAGAGTCGGTCGATTAGTTTTCTAGCTATACGTCACGCCAGTTTTGAAAATGCACTTTACTAAACCGTGCCATACCTCCGCCATTTAAAAAGATTAATAAATAAAAATACTATGTAACGGCTCAAAGTAGTAATAAAACATACCCTAAGTCTCAAAAATAGTAGAGAGATCTTTTCTTAAAAAAAAAAAACATGAAAATCAGCAAATTTTTTCTCGCCTAAAGATATCTCCCCCCTTAGTCCTACCCAATTTTATTCCATTAATCTGAATAAAGTTCTATTACAAATAAAACTAGAAATTCATTCGAAATATCGCGATCTAGTGAAATTTCATTGATCATTTCTATCCATGACTACATTCCATTAGCTCTTTCAATGACTTAGGGGAGACCTAGGAGGGTTGAAACAATTTGCAGATTTCACCCCATATCTCGCAATAGAAACGAGATATTCGGGTAAATATAAAATTCTTTTGCAGCTTTTTTAATCGACTAATCGATTTTCGACTAGAAATAACTCTAGGAATTATGTAACCTGTAAAAAACCATTTAAGTACAACAAGTAGTTTTGTTTCAACTCTCCTCATATCGAGGTAAGTCGAAACAGCTATCGAGGTGAGTTGAAATGCCTGGGAATTGGTACAAAATATAGGTATGAATCATGTCAAAACACATTGTTATTTAAAAAAACTTGATTATAAATTGAAAAACTTAACCTCGACATTAATCTAAGTCTCGCTTTTTTATTTAGTCTGACAATTTTTTATTAGTTCTAACTGAAACGAATATAAACTCACGAGTCTCACGGAATTAAATAGTAAAATATAGCAAACCAAAAAATAAATTGAAGAAGAATCTTTATAGCAAAAAAACAAATCAATCTCTATTCTGACAAACAATTGTGCCATACATATGAAAGTTCTCCACCACTGCAGACTTCGTGCAACCGTGCTTTGCACTCCAGGCATTGCACCCACTTTTCATTTGGCCTGCTGTTTGAATACGATTACATACAACACGCAAAAATACTCTTCCTCGTCTTCACTTTCCACGTTCTCTTTGTGCTCGATCTTTCGTCCCGAAGAGTAACCTCTCCAGCGGCGAGCTCATAAATTTCTCGGCTCGCCATGCCTCCATCCGTTTTCCTAATATATTTATTCGGCATCTGAAATAAAACAAATGCGAGCCTTGCAAACCACACCACAAAATATAAACGTATGAAAACATGACTGCAACCGAGGTGAGTTGAAACACCTTGTTTCAACCCTCCCAGGTCTCAAAAATGCGATGCCACTTGATTCGAAACTCACTATTGATAAAGCGTATTGCAAAGCAACAAATTCAATATGACAAATCGAATGGTAAGTTACCAAGCTTCCAAACAATGTATATCACATACCATCAAATACATAAACAAGGTAACCAAAGCTTCATGAAAAACACGACAAATACTTACTTTCGCCAATTATTTTGGCACGGGTGTCGATGTGATGCAACTGAACTCGCCCCATTGACGCTGTTTCGACCTACTCCTGTGTCAACTCTCCTAGGTTTCCCCTACAATTCAGGCCATTCAATTTCTTTTACCAGCTCGCGTTCGCCTGTAACCCGGCTATTTGTTCACGGCAATGGCTTTCCCCCCCAGGTCTCGTTCTGTCTGGTGTCCGACTGGGTGATCACGACATTAGTAAAGAGACCGACTGCGACATGGACGATCAAGGGTTGGTGGTCGTTTGTACCGAGAGGTATCAGGATTTTGGCTTCGACAGCTTTCACTATCATCCCGGCTACTCGAGATCCACTTATCAAAACGACATTGGCCTCATCAGGCTCGATGCAACGGCTGACTTAAGGCCAGCGAGTGTACGACCGATTTGTTTGCCCATCGGCGCCGCCGCTACCATCGTTCAGACGAGGGTACGTGCCTACGCGTAATAACTCTAATGAAAGATCCAATGCCACGTTTCGTATATTGACACATGCCCATATTCACACATCGGAAATACGACGCACATATCTTCTTTCCGAAAACCAAGGTCGCGGTGACCGGCTGGGGTGCAACGGAAAGCGGTCCCCGGAGCCAGCAACTTTTGCGCGTCTTCGTCAACCTCACGTCCAACGATCAATGCGCCACGACTTATCGCGATAGCGCACGAATCACTTACAAGCAAATGTGCGCCGGTGGTCGCAACAATATGGATTCGTGTCTCGGCGATAGCGGCGGTCCACTTCAATCCCCAGCGTTGTACAACAACAATCCGAAATACGTGCAGCACGGAATCGTCAGTTTTGGACCGAAGCGCTGCGGCTCCGAGGGCTTTCCAGGTGTCTACACGCGACTCGCGTACTACCTCGATTGGGTTCTGGACACTATGAGGGACTGAAGACGAATAGGACTAATTCATACATGCACAAGCATGTACAGTGAGATCCCGATTTTCTACCACTTGGGGGAGCACTGGTAAAAGATTGGATTCGAGCCGAGACCCGTGTAGAAATTTGTTGAGTAGTCCCCAGGTCCTACCACATCCCTGTACGGATTTGATAGGACCCGCAGGTAGGGAGACCACGTCGGAACCCAAGTGGATACCGTGCTAAATCCCGATTGCCGCCGTTTGAGAATTTTTCATTTGCAATTCTCAATCGGGATTTGTTGGATCTCCCAAAAAGAAATATCCTTCTGTGACTTCGTGAAGATGTACGCACATCTCTATAGGGATTTATCAGGGACACCGCACATACACTGCAAAAACATATGTGTTGTTTTTACTCACTTTAGGTGTGTAAATGGCTGTAGACACTTTATACACGTTTTAACGTGTGTGAAAATAACACGGATAGATACGTTCAAACAACGCATGTGCGTGTGTTATTTTCTTACACACGTTGAAACGTGTAAAAAGTGTCTACAACCATTCGCACACTCAAAGTGTGTAAAAACAACACACTTATTTTTGCTGTACTGTATACATGGGATGCGTCGGAATAATAAATTGAACAACAAGAGCTGCTTATCGTCAAAATATATGCATTTGTTGAACTGAGCTCAACAGTACTTATATATTACTCTGTAGTATGTATGAGTTGGTGTCACTGTTTTTCTTGTCTTTGCATAGGCTAGGTTCTCATACAGCTTCACGATGACGGCCGCTTTTTGCTTGTCGGTGATGGCCTCGAAACAAATATGCGTCGCTAAAGATTCAATGCAGCTATCGAGGTTTTGGAAAATAAATTCCAATATCAGGTTCTCCAACGTGACAAACTCAAAAATGATCTGTAGATGACACAATGAGTTAACGGGTTACCCCCACTTGTAGCGCAAAAAAAGGCCTTTTTCATGAATTTTTTTTAAAGAAAACTACAAAACTTTTTTAATCGATCAGTATACCATCTTAAAGAACACATCTTGAAGAACTTTCAGTAATTTTTTTATTGAAAAATATTACATTGTTTAGTGGCAAATGGCCGTCAATGAAATAATGTTTTTATATACACGGTTTGCGGTGACCAACATTGCGGCGAAGTGGATCATCTGAAAAAAAATGCGGATGGATTTAGTCAAATATAAGTATAAACTAGTCTTTAATCGAAGGATTTTAATATAAAACGGCCATTTTTTTCGAAAAAAAAATCGACCGATTAAAGACTACATTTTTATGTATTAAATAAGCCTGCAAAATTTCAAGAAGATCGGTTCATTAGTGTTCGAGTAATCTTGGTCACCGACTTCAGAAATGCCATTTTGAGAAAAACGCGTTTAAAGTTTCAATTTCAGTTTACACGAAGAAAATATTTTTTTTTGTAAACTTACATAGAGTCATCTATTCCGGGCCCATACAGAAGTATGGGCCCGGATACTTATACTTCAAAAAAAATGCAATAAAAAAAATCGATTTTTTCAAAATCGCAAGTGGAGGTAACCCCTTAAGACCCAATATGGTCTTTAATTAACCGGTTCATCAATCGATGTCAAATCAACTAATCAGTTTCAGGTGATGCCGTAACCAAGGTGATTTTTTAAACATATGATCAATAACTCGCAATTGACACACTTAACACTATACCAGTGTGAACGCTGGATTTCGGGTGATTTTCGGGAATTTTTTGGAAGAAAAGTACTCAATGAAATGTTTCGGAAAATTAAAAATATATTTAGCTATATTTGACCTATATTACATAATTTTTTCATAGCAAAATATTGAGATCCAAGCGACTTATGCGCTGACTTCGGAGGCGCCAAAAAAAAGTTCCTCCACTGCTGACATGATTCCGGCCGATGGAGTAGCTGAAACCGAAAAAGGAAAAAATGTCGTTAAACTGGAAGGTATTTCCTGTACAATGACGTAGGGTTTTCGAAAAATATCAAAATCTAACAAAATGGCGTAGTTATGAAAAAAAGTCTGTTTTCTTGCCTATAAAATGGTCGTTTTTTTCAATGCCAAATCGTCAATTTTCATCCAACCAAAAATATCCTACGTCATTGTAGAGTAAATATATTCAAGAGTACTCAGTTTAAATTTCAAGTCAATCGGATAATTGCTCTTTGAGTTACAATGTCAGCAAATTCGAAAAATCTAATTTCGAAAAAAACCCCTCTAAATATTCAACTATCGACTTTTGCAAGACAAAATGATTAGAGATACGGCCTTGAAATTTTTGCAGGATATTCTTGAAAGTATAAACTGTCGGGAAAGGCAAAAAATCGATTTTTTAGTGTCACACTGGTATAGCCCCTTAAACTGTGTTGCTTTTTCTCGTGTTATTTTTGCTCGTGTGTTGCTATGAGGGTGTGTTGTTTAGTCCAATGTGTGTAAAGGTGCGTCTTGTATGTTGATTCTATACGCTTTATGTGTGTTCGAATGCGCATCATTGATGGGGACAGCTACTACTCCTAAAGTGGATAACAATTTAGCGTAAAAATTGCACACTCACATGTGTAATTGTAACGCATTACGTGTTACCAAATGCTTGAGTGTGTGGAATCAACATGGCAACGCGTGTCTAGCTTTTATGTTGTGTTACTTCTACATACTTTGAACCAGAGTTGTGAAAATAGTAATTTTAAAATAATGCATTACTCATTACTTTAAATAATGTGTATTGGATAAGTTCTCCATTACAAATTACAAAAGTAATGTGTAATGGATGTGTGTTTCATTACAAATGAGAAAAGTAACGTGCAATGAATGCATGTGCCATTACAAATTTCAAAAAGTAATGTGTAATGGTTGCATGATCCATTACAAAGTTTAAAAAGTAGTGTGTAATGGTTGCATGATCCATTACAAATTTCAAAAAGTAATGTGCAATGGTTGCATGATCCATTACAAATTTCAAAAAGTAATGAGTAATGGATGCACGTTCCATTACAAATTTTAAAAAGTAATTTGTAATGGATGCATGTTCGATTACAAATTACAATTGATAAAAAGTAATCTGTAGTGGAGAATATTCCATTACACATAACAAGATTGCCGTGCTTGCATTAGAAATTTGCACATTTGCTAAAAGTTGCTGTCTTATTATTTAATTTCGCTCACTAAAAGTTCTTTCAAGACTAATTCATTTTTTTTGCTTGAAACTCAATAATGCAGACGAAAAACGTTCAAATTAGAAGTTCGCACATTACTTTCACCTTGCTGTTTTACACAGACAAAGCTATCTACATGAAAAAGGCGATACTTTTAAAGACATGGATGAAGTTGCAAGCAAAAGCTGGTTACAAATAATGAAAAAAACTGCATATTGAAATTGATCTGATATGATATATTGTCTCGCATGATTTTTCGAAGTTTTGAGATATATAAGAATTTTTCGAGCATTAACATTGAAAACTGGAAAACAAATTCTTTTTATCACAAAGCTTCCTCTTTAAAAAAGCAAAAATTATGTGTAATGAATGCGTGCCTCATTGAGCATTGAAAAAGTAATATACCATGAATGAATGCAAAGAGCAATTACTATTATTATTATCAATTGATAATGGATATCGATTATAAAAGCAACGTGTAACAGATTACGCGTTGCAAACTTATAAAACTCCATTTCAAATTCAAATAGATTGAAATTGTTTGGTCTATTGAACAATCCATTCAAGGAGTTATGAATTTCAAACGATCTATATAGTTATCTGAAATAATAAAATAGGTATATCATGCAGAAACTATATAAAGCGACATGTTTTGTTTCAGTAACTTGTATTCATTTTTGTTATATTACTTACATTATTATTTACATCTTTTATTATTAGCTAGGTTACGTATATTTTATTAGAATGCTTATAATTGTGTTAAGTATAATTTCTTCCGAATATTCTGCGGATTCGTGAGATACATGAAACATCATCTTAGCCACTTTTTTCTCTTTCTCTCTCGATCTTTTTCTCGCTTCTGTCGTTATAATTGTAACACGAGGTTTTTTTAACGGCCATATTTATTTTTCTAATGCACAAAACTCAATTTTGACCCCGGATTCTGAAAGAGTGCACATAAAAGTATGGGAGATCATGACTTTGTATTGAGAAGTAATTTTTTTTGATGATACAAATCTGGCTTGTATAAACCTTTTTTTTGTGTTGTCGAGTTTTATGCAGAAGAAAAACGAATTTACTTAAAACAAATTGCAATTAGCGAAATAAAATAATGAGATAGCAATGTGCAAATTTCTAATGTGAGCACGGCAATTTTTCTATTTGTGATGAAATATTCTCCGCTACGAATTACCTTATTGTAATTGTATTTTGTAATGAAGCACTCATTAATCATACATTACTTTTTCAATTTGTAATGGAACATGCGTCCATTACACATTACCTTTTGAAATTTGTAATGGATCATGCAACCATTACACATTACTTTTTGTAATTTGTAACGGAACATGCATTTATTGCACATTACTTTTCTTATTTGTAATGGAACACACATCCATTACACATTACTTTTGTCATTTGTAATGGAACACACATCCATTACACATTACTTTTGTCATTTGTAATGGAACATATGTCCATTACACATTACTTTTGTAATTTATAATGGAACGTATATCCATTACACATTACTTTTGTAATTTGTAATGGAACATATATCCATTACACATTAATTTTGTAATTTGTAATGTATACAGTAATGCACTATCAAAATAATGCATTATTCACAACTCTGCTTTGAACACACGTCAAGCACGCCCAGTTTTTGCAGTGTGGGGAATCCTCATCGGGATCAATTGGATTCTTCACCGTTTCCCGATGAACGTCGTTTGAGATTTCTTACCATGTTGGAATCGAAAATATGTGAAAAGTCACGAGAAAAAACTCGGCGTGTTGAAACATAACCTGCATGCTTCGTGAGACTGTACGTGTGTAGTGATGTTGTGTCCAAGTGCAGTACAATGAATAACAAACGATAATTACAGTGAATTTACAGTGATGTAAGTCAAATCGATTTTTAGGATATACTTTTTTATGCGATTTGTACTATTCTTGATAAGATTTATACTTTTTTGACATCCGCTCCTTTTGTATTTTTTTTACTTCCAGCTATACAGGCTTCCCCTTGATACATACCCCATATTCCAGTTTATTCCCCTATTCCAGTGTATATCCCCTATTCCAGTCTATATCCCCTCGCTCGTTTTGTATATCTATATATTTGGTTTGGAAAATTCAACGTACAACAAGCGATGGGTTTCATCGAGAATCGTAGCGGATTTTGTTCGATAATGTGGGAATCCGTTTACAATCCAATATACGAGCGTGACAATAGGGAAGCTTACGCAAAGCTCAGCGCAGATGGCGCCACGTAAACAAACGATATAGAGTTTGTTCTGGGTCACAGAGTGAATGATATAACACAACTCCACAAATTATATTAACAGTAAAGAATTAACTTTTATTACTTAGTTAAATAATCCTCTATTAACAAATAGCCACACGTGTAGTGCCGGGGGACGCGCCAAGAAGTCGTTAGAGTTATATAAAAACTTGTAGATTGCCTTCTCCTCTGGTTTTTGGTAAAAGGCGATCGAAGCGCCGCGCTAGGGCGACGACGCGAGGCACAGGTGCCAGCGACGCCACAACGAAGCTGTCAACGCGCGCGGTTCATTTTCGCGGTGTCAGCCCTGTGCTAAAGTTATACGAATGGACAACATAATGGACGACAATTGCATCCAATTGCACAACACAGATGCGTTCTTTACAATTTCTTCACAACTGGATTATTTAAGGAAAATTCGACAATAGTAGAAACATGGGCATAACCAAAGGGAATGCCACTAAACGTCATGCTCTGTTTACATTATAATACAGTATACCCTCTAGCGGGAGAAAGTGGCAGTTCGGTCCCCTATTGTTATTCGGGTCGACGGATTCAATCATTTATACGTTCGAGGTTATGTTTCTGGCTCGAAACGCCGGTGCTGCGTTAGTCGATGTGTACCATTGCGTCGGGGTGTCGGACGCTCGTTGGGACGCGCATACCCAGCATTCCTTTCGGTACAATAGACAAAGTGGGAGGAAAAATGAAGGGGAATGGAAAAAGTGGAGTTGGTAGAAAATCGGGGTCTCACTGTATATCACTAGTCTGTTGAAAAAAGACCAGCTCTTAGCTCGTCAGACAATAGGATCAAGAGACGCAGCAGCGTCTTGACGCCAAGTAGGGAAAAAAAATTCAACGCCATTAATCGACGCCAGCGATCTTGATGCCACTGATTAGGTATACAAAACATCATGCCAAAGTTGAACTCTCTGACACAACTCCGAGTGGTAGAGCTCAATAATTTGTTCCCAATTTGATTTGCCTGGGAAATTCGTCGCGATGTTTAAACTTGAACAACTCAACAACCAACTAATATTCGACGAATTCGGTTCAAGATTCTTAAGGCTGAACTTTACGGGTTTAGAAAGCTTTTTTAAATCTTGTTCGCAGAGCGGAAGAGCGAAAAGAGCTGAAAAATCATTTTGTCGAAAAACATTAACTTATTGTTAATGTTTGGGTTGGGCACTGATCCTTTTAGACACAGATATGCCCAATCAAAATTCAAGTTAAAAAAGTTCATGAGTTGCGCTCGTTTTCGACAAAAAAAAACTTTAAAACTCGAACGTCGCGCTCCTATCATTTTATTTTGCCCATCAATTTTTCTGTACATGAGCAAGTGATTTCAAATGATGGGTTTTTCTCAGAGGTAACAAACGATGGTTAAAGTGGTTTTTCAGTGATGTGATTCTAATCGATTTTTGGAGATAATTCTTCAAACGATTTATACTTTTTATCATAAAATTTATACTTTCTTAAGATCCACTCATTTTTAATGTCTATATATTTCGTCAAGAAAATTCAACGTATAAAATGCGATGGGATCCATCAAGAATCGTATCTGATTCTGTTCGATAATGCGGCAATCCCTTAGGATCAAAATTGGATTCGTACATGGGATTCCAATAGGGAATCCCGATTAGGATCCAATGTACGAGCGTTGCGTTTTAGTATATGGACCCAATGCGAAGACCCGTTGGATTCCTATCAGGAAGTGGGAACGAATATAGGAATCCACTTGGATCCCTACAATTTCTGCACGGGTACGTCTCTCGCGACTGTATACCCCCTGGTACATATTTCACTCCGTAAGCGAGCCTTGTGAATGATGTGCAACATTATGTGTCTCATTCGGTCTGCCTTGAGTGCCGCTATTGCTATTTCTCTCGCATCCGTCTCTTTTTCACTGCACCTTAAGGGTGCAGTGAAATACAGCCCTCCTTTCGCGGAGGGCTGTATTTTGTGGATCCACAAGCAGGGCTCTTTTGAATCATTTGCAAATTACAGTGGCCCTTAATAAAAATAAGTCACAATCAATTATTATACCCACCGATAAACTAGAATAAAAAATTTCATTTTTATACTTCATTTTTACATTTTCTCTGATAAGTCGCGGCTACGAAAATTCTTCTGCTAGTCACATTTTTCTAAGTTTTATCAATGATGTTTTCTTCAAACATTCGGTGACACCCTGTTTTCATTGTCGTTAAGGAATCTTTAGCATTTTTTACTGTACCTGTAGAATTTTCTTTAGAGTCATTTAGTGTATAAATTATTACTGGGTGACTCAACATGATCTGAAATTTTGAATTGCGCGCCATCTTTTTTGTAGAGAACATAGAGTACTAATCTTTGACAATGGGCATAAGAAAATATTGAGTTTAAGGGGTTAGGCCACTCTAGAGGCCGAAAAAATACGCTTTTTGGGGATTTTTTTTCAGAAAAACTACAAAATAAATCGAGATTACAAAAAGGGTGTTTATCATGCATAGCAGTGACTGTATACAATATTTTTTTCAAGCGATTAATTTCAAAATGGCGGCTGTGCAGCGTTTATCTCAAAACTGCATTTTTTAAGTTGGCCGGAAACTCAGACAATTTTCAACTGATTCACTTGAAATGTTGAATATATATTGAAAAATAAATTGCCTATGGAAGTACGTAGGATTTTTTTTATATTGCATAGTTAATTTGTCATTAACAATTATCTGACGATTTTTTAGGCAAATTTTTCACTTGCCAAAAATTTGTCTAAAAAATCGTTAATAACAAATGAACTATGCAATATAGAAAAAAAAATCCTACGTACTTCCATAGACGATGTATTTTTCCAGATATATTGAACATTTCAAGTGAATCGGTTGAAAATTGTCTGAGTTATGTTTCCGGCCAACTTAAAAAATGCAGTTTTGAGATAAACGCTGCACAGTCGCCATTTTGAAATGAATCGCTTGAAAAAAATTATTCTATACAGTCACTGATATGTATGATAAACACCCTTTTTGTAATCTCGACTTATGTTGTAGTTTTTCTGAACAAAAAATCCCCAAAAAGCCTATTTTTCGGCCTCTGGAGTGGTCTAAGGCCTTAAGCCATGGAGAATTACACGATCGAGCAACGCATAGAAATTGTGAAAATTCATTACAAATGCAGGGCGAAACAACGCAGTTATTGCAGAAGAAGTTTTATGGTCGTGTTATCTCGTGCCGCGGCGATGTTAATTGGCCACCAAGATCGTGCGGCTTGACACCATTGGACTTCTTTCTTTGAGGTTTTCTGAAAGGAAAAGTGTATGCCAATGATCCACAGACCATTCCGGAGCTCAAGGAAGCGATTGGACGCACCATTAATGAAATTAGTCCGCGGTTATGCCAACATTTTATTGAAAATTTCGTCCAAAGAGTGAACATTTGCAAACAGGGACGAGGCGGCCATTTATCGGATATTGTCATCCACACATAACCTTCATGCTTGTACCTTATATTAAAATAAAAATGTTCGTACTTTCCAAATAAATAATACGTTTTATTAATAAATTTAAATGTCAGGTTATTTTGAGACACCCTAAAGATGGAAATGTGGTCAGCGTGTCATCTCCATAAAATTCCGCATAAATGAGACGATTTTCAGAGTCGTAATTTTTCGTGAAGAGCTCGGTAACTTGTCTTAAAATTTGAGCAGTATACTGCCGTCGCATGGAAGAAGGCGGCATCTACAAAAAAATCAAAAATGCGTTTTACTATACAGAGCGATGGGGCATTTTGTACTGATTCCAACGGTACCAAAAACGCATTTTCGATATTTTTTGTAGATGCTTTTTGTAGATGCCGTCATATCTTCCATATGACGGCAGTATGCTGGGATGTATTTTTGCTTGATTATAGACGAAAATCGGTTAATTGTTGAACAGTCGTGTTCGTTTAAGGAATACCTTAAGGTGCGACGACTCTTGCTCAGTCAGTAAAAAAATCGAAAATCGACTATTTTCGAAGGTATTTGAGTTTTGGAAACGGGGATACGTTTTATAGCATACGCCCTTCGATTTTACACGCCCTAAAAGTTATCCCGTTCCAAAAATTGATTCGCTTCTGAAAATAGTTCGATTTAAGGGATCATAACAGTGTAAAATTGTAAAAAAATCGATTTTTTTTGCATTATCCACTAGTATAGACGTTTATAAACATGGACCTGGCATCGCCGATTGATCGTAAGTAGACAATTTATATGAAAATTCCGCACTCGAAACTTTAAACGCGTTTTTCTCGAAATGTCGTTTTTCAAAACGGTGTACACTCTCACGGGAAAAGTTTTCAAGCTATCCGTCTCAAATTTTGACACAACATTCTTCAAGCCATTCTTTATCTCGCTATGGAAGCTTCTTTTTTAAATGTTGATATTTTTTTAACGAAAAACTCGAAACAATAGGCTAAATTCGATACTATTTTTCAAATCGCCGCCATTTTGTCAACTTTGGTTTTTAAAAAACCTCCATAGCAAGAGAGCGGCTTTCATACTGATTAATAATCTTTTTACACATTTAGTTTCAGATAATATTTACGGCCACAACCGTGTACACTGTGAGGACGTCTTTTTTTCGAAGACATTTTCAACCGTTGAAAAACGGAGAAAAAATGAAAATGAACATTTCAAAATGTTTTTGTGTTCTTCATGAGTGGTCTGATTTGACATAAAAAATCAAACATCAGTCTTATTTTTTTATGCGATTTTTTTAATGAGTTATTTTGGTCATTTTATTCTGTGTTTATTAATTAGTTTTTATCATAGCGTATTTTTACGATCGAAAAAAAATCGCGAAAATCAGCAATTTTTCGACAGTCGTTACACTGTGATGATCCCTTAAGGCTTTAGGCCACTCTAGGGCCGAAAAAATACGCTTTTTGGGGTTTTTTTTCAGAAAAACTACAAAATAAATCGAGATTGCAAAAAAGGGTGTTTATAATACATATCAGTGACTGCATACAATAATTTTTTAGAAGCGATTCATTTCAAAATGGCGGCTGTGCAGCGTTTATCTCAAAACTGCATTTTTTAAGGGGCGGGTAGGGGTTTCAGCGTGAAAAAAAAACACTTTTTGCGTTTTTTTCCATCTATATGGATAGAGTAAATTTATTGAAACCTTTTGTACATTGTTAAGTGTCATTTCAAGAACATTCCGTGAAATTTGTACGCGAAAATATTCACAAACAAGCCGGTGCCGCGTTTTTCTCGAAACCACTTTTTCAAAGTCCGTGTTCACTGCCATTTGAAAACTACGTGACCGATTAATTTCAAACTTGGTACACACTTTCTACATATAAAATATCTCCCCCCAACGGTTAGTTTGAGATTTTTACATTGAGGGGGTTTTCCACCCCCAAAATGGCGGAATTTTTCGTGAAAAATAGCACCTTTCACTTTACATGTCCACCAAAAAATTAGAAATGAAAAAAAAATTATCAAAAACCGTTGGGGGGAGGATTTGATGATACTTTGACTAAATTTTAATGGTACTTGATTTCAGATAATTTCTAGCTGAGATACAGTGAACACCGCAAATCGTGTTTTTCCAAAGGCGTTCTTGGAAAAACTTTGTCACCGACTTGTTTGTGGATATTTTCGCGTACAAATTTCACGGAATGTTCTTGAAATGACACTTAACAATGTACAAAAGGTTTCAATAAATTTACTCTATCCATATAGATGAAAAAAATGCGCAAAAAAAGTATTTTTTTTCACGCTGAAACCCCTACCCTCCCCTTAAGTTGGCCGGAAACATAACTCAGACAATTTTCAACCGATTCACTTGAAATTTTGAATATATCTTGAAAAATACATTTTCTATGGAAGTACGTAGGATTTTTTTTTTATAAAGCATAGTTCATTTGTTATTAACGATTATCTGATGATTTTTTTGGAAAGTGAAAAATTTGCCTAAAAGATCGTCAGATAATTGTTTAAAAAAAAATTCCACGTACTTCCATAGACAATGTATTTTTCAAGATATATTCAACATTTCACGTGAATCGATTGAAAATTGTCTGTTTCCGGGCAACTTAAGAAATGCGGAAAATTAATGCATACAGTCACTGATGTGTATGATAAACACCCTTTTTTGTAATCTCGATTTATTTTGTAGTTTTTCTGAGAAAGAACAACCCCAAAAAGCCTATTTTTCGCCTCTAGAGCCTGACCCCTTAAATTCGAAGAGGGGAGGGAGAGGAGAATTTTAACGGTGATCAGCTGGCGAGCCCGCCTTCTCGTCGTTTCGGGAAGCGCGATCTTCGATGAGTTGAGCGGTCTCGTTTATCGAGACTCTGAGTGTCCCGCGATCGTTTTTTTTCTTGGTCGAGAGGTCCGACTTGAGAGTCGTGTCTTCGGATTTCCTTGAGCTCGACGATTCGGTGGACCGAGTCGCGGATCCGCGGGTACTCGTCGCGCTGCTCGACATCGATCCCGAGTCAGGACGCGATGCGCTCATCGTCGGACTCGCGTCCGACTCGAGGCTGCTCGAATTCGGCCGCTTCGATTTTCTCTTCTTCTGATTCGACTGCTTGTAAGGACACTTTGAGGCTTGCCGCGATTGTAGCTGTCGTACGTTCCGATAGCTCTGGGAGTGCCGCTCAAAGAGGGTCGGTATTTGAGTCACGCGACTCAGCATCATTTCCATTTCCAGACGGTGCCGTTCCGCCTGCTCTCTTGCCTCGTCGCGACGCAGACAAGTGCGAAAATCCAAGTCTCTCTCGTGCTCTTGTCTGTCCAGGCGGAAACCAACGTGCTCGATATTTAAACCACAACAATAACAGCAGCAGCGTATAAATCCCTAACGAGGGTTGCGAATCTTCGGTTGCTTCGATCGCATCGATTTCTTTGTGTGGGAGATCTCATTTTTAAACCCATTCGCATTTTCCATTATTCTTAAGGTTGTTATGGGGTTTGGTCGTCGAGGGTGAAGTACGAGGGGAGCGCCCTATGCTTATGCTCGGAACCGATTGACTGTTACCAACTGTCAGCCTTCAAATAATCGTCATATCAAACGTACGTTTTCGAACTATTTTTCTACATCTATTTGTAAAAATAGGCATTTTTGAACATTCGGTGATTACATTAAGTGTTTTCATTACTTTGTATCATTATTTTCTATAACTTTTTCTTGCTCAATTAACGCGAAACGTATTGGCAACGTCGTAAATCGTGGTATATCGTGATGGCCAGGTTGGCAGAAGTGTCGCGAAGTTAGGGACATCCCAGGTAGAAAATTAAAGGTGCCGCCTCATGCAGTCGCTCGTCGCTCGTTTGCAGCGACAAATCTGGTCACGTGATATGTAGCGACAAAGCTGAAAATGTTGAGCTTTATCGCTGGGAAAGGAGAGTGGGGAGAGGAGAGTTGCTATTCGACGCGGCGACTTGTCGCTACTTTTTTGAGTCGCGGGAAATTCAAAATAGGGTCACGTGACCAGATTTATCGCTGCAAACGAGCGACGAGCGACTGCATGAGGCCGCACCTTTAAGGTGCGAGCCCTGTTTCACCGAGCCTGAGTAAGACAGACCTGGCCCAGGTTTCATTGCATCGTTTGGAGCAGCCTGGAACCAAGACTGGCTGCTTAGCCTAAACTCAGGGTTATTTCAAGCTTTATTCAGCCGGTGAATTTTGAGGCTGAAAAATCAAGGCTGGATGCAGACTTGTTTCAGGTTGTGATAAAATAAAATAAGTTTAAAATAATATTTTTTCTGTACTTTTGTGAAAAAAAAATTTAGCAATAAATTTGTTGGGTGCGAAGGCACGAAAAACGAAAGCAAAGGAGGCAGCTCAGAACATTTAAACATATTCTCTTATCGATATTTATGAGGTACACAAAAAAGTGTATACGAAAATAAAAGTACGCAATAAAATAAAGTATTGTTTTTTAAAATATTTTTTATATATATTTTGTAATAAATAATATAACAAATAATAAATATATATAATAAATCAAATGAATTCTTTACAGATTTATTAAATTTACCCCAATGTAGAATATAGAAAACTAAAAACAGGCCTCATATAGCCTCGGGAAGAGTTTCAGGCTGTTGCTCAGCCTGAATTAAAAAATGTGAGCCTTATTTCAGAGCTTGGCGAGCTCTTTTTTCATCGTCAATTCCTACCTGGGATATTGCGCCCCGTACGTAACCTCAATATCGGCCCAAGGAGCTGTCAAAAAGGAATATCGGTCCGAGTAAAAAAAAATCCGCTGGAAAGAAAAAGTGTGTACTAAAGCTGTCTATAATCTCGAAGAAATAAAAAACGAATAATTTTCCGAAATTCTAAAAAAAATGATGTATGAATAAAAATCGGCGTTATTTTGTCTTTGTCTAGAAATGTCTAGAGATGTATAATTTCTGAACATGGTTATCAAATTATTATTAAAGGGCCAGTCCACTTTGAAAATTTCAAAAAATCTAAAGCAAGCAAGACTTGAAGAAATCGACGATGATGAGCAATCAGAAGGGATTTTGTACGGTGCAGGAATTGCCGATTGAGTTTAGGTAAGAATTTTTTCATAGTATAAACTTCAAACGCGTTTTTCTCGAAACAACGTTTTCAAAATCTAGCCCCATCGTATCTCTAAAACTAATAAACCGATTCTCTTGAAATTTAAACCGCATGTTGTAAACATGATTCGCAACAAGATGACCCTAGATGATTTTAAAATTTTGATTTTTACTCTTTTTTGCGAAAAACTACGACAAAACGCGTTTTTTTTACTTTTTTCGTTTTTCATCTGCCATTTTTTTATTTTATGATAAAACTTTATATCCGAGGGTCATTTTGTGGCTGGTGTCATAGTGAATCTAATGGACTTTGATTTTTTTGTTTCAGACAAGCCGTTGCCGAGTTGTGATGGAGCTACCCAGCCCACCTATTTTTGAGGCGTTACGTTAAACTATAGTTTTTGTACTTAAAAATGAATAAAAATGAATAAAAATTTTTTATATGTATTTCAAGACTTTATTTATCAAGCCCAACAACTTTTATATTCATATCTTTTTTAAAATCCTCAAAAAAAGATCGCGTAAATAGCCTTTTTTGTGGCTCCAAAGTGGACTGGCCCCTTAAGTAATTATTACTCATTAAGACAATAAGTACCAATAACATTCGTTGTTAATCATCCTGACCGAGTAGTTTGAGGTTCCCGCGCATAATTACCGAATACCGATAAGATAGGTAGCCTTTGTGCCGTCTACAACGTTGCCATGATTGCACAGTCTAATATTTTGTGTGCTTGATTTTCGCACGAATTCCCTATCGAAAACATTAATAATTTTATAACGGTACTGTGAATCCTTATTCTCACGGTACCAAGGATTAGTCCAATAATTAGTCGAGCCGTATCTATTTTTTCAGCTCCGTGCTAACATTCACTTAGCAGATATTAATAATGTACTGAAAAATGATCGGGTCCACAGTGCAGTTTTCTAGAAAAAAAATCGACAACTCGAGGTACTTCGTTGGCTAATTACATTACACTTATGTGTAATGTAATTAGCCAACGAAGTACCTCGAGTTGTCGATTTTTTTTTCTAAAAAACCGCACTGTGGATCGGATTCAAACCGCACAGGATGATCAGCAGAGAGGTTATAAAAGTCCAGAAAAAAATCAGCTCAGTGGTAACATGTTGACTTGACCCCATAACAACCTTAAATGTACAGCGCTTTATGTTCCCATTTTCTGTACGAACTTTTTTTTCTGGGAGAAAAATTCTTAGCTTTCCTGCAGTCATTTTTGGTTAGTTAACAAACTAAATAACCTTAGGAATGATAAAATGGGCCATTTTTTTTTAATCAGATGGCTAATTTTAAAAATTTTCCACGTCGCTGTCTTTGAAGGCCAATTTTAGCCAAAGTAGCCCTATTAAGTACGACTTTTCTTTTTAATGATTATGAAAGCTGAGAGTCTGGCGCATTCTTGAGGCCTAATTAGGAACCATGAAGTCACCTGTTTAGATTTTTAATGTAAAGTTGAAAATTTAAGTCATAATTTACCCAACGTACATTTTTCACTTTAGACCAACATTTTCATAACTTTCATCACAGTTACAAAGCTGATTATTTTATGCATAAAAATAATACTCGTGAAGATTCAGTTGCAAAAAAAATCTCGACAAAGTCTTCTACTTTTTTTAGTTTTTTTTTTAATCGGTCAGGTCGAAATTTCTCAAAAATTCAGAAAAAAATTCATAACTCGAAAACTATGAAAAGTCGCGGAACATACATGGGGGTGATTCGAATACCCCACGATACAAGGGACCTAAATTTTATTTTTGGACGTCAATGTTCCGGCCACCCTGTATAGACCCTAAAAAAACGAAAAAATGATTTTTTTTTCTAAAGCGTAAAAAAAATTTTTTTTTTTGGAATTCTAACTTTATTTTATTTCCATGTAGAGCCTCAAGTCTCACGATTAAAATTGCGTTTGGTTTTTTTTATTCCAGATAAGCAGAACGGCAGGAATCATGGCAGCAGTGGAGCACCTTTTTATATATGTGTTCCTGTTGGGCGGTGTATCTCCGACTATATTCTATATAATGACTTCAAAAAATTCACAAAGTTTGTTTAAATATTAATAAAAATGATATACAATTTATACGTTATTTTATTTTAATGATTTGTCAAAAAAAAACCCAAAAAAGCATTAAAAAATGGCCTTCACACTAGACGACCCATTTGAATCAAGAAAAACATAACGAAAACTTTGAACGCGTTTTTTTCGAAACTACTTTATTCGACCTTGTCCCAGCGAATACTCAAAAACTTATCAACCGATTTTCAATTTTTGTAATTGCAGTGACTAAAGTTGTGCGTAGCCGATTTTTTAAATTTTGATAATTACGATTTTTAAAGACTGCTTGAGCACAAAAAAGGGCCTTTAAAATAAAAGAATGTCCGAATTGTGGGCATTTTGTTAAAAAAAACGGCTACGCATAACGATAGTTACATTTGTATGGATATCGATCAATTGTCTACAACGAAGAGAAATTTTTGTTTTCGTCGTCAAATAACGGCATATATCTCGGTTAATTTTAAAGATTTTTCATAAAAATTGGTATAAAACTAAATGAACATATATTTCATAAAGTGAGTATAAACCCGATCCCTTCATAAGTACTTATCTCTATGAAAAAAATCGCAGTTATTGACGACAAAGCAGCCGTTACGTATCGAAATAAAGGGGGGGGGGGGTTCGGCCAGGCGTTACGGTCCTGATACGTGGGGGGAGGGGTTACGTAATTTGTGTGGGCCCCCTTAAAAACCGAAAATAGTGTAGTAACAAGTATGGGATAAAAGTGAAAGGGATGATATCGTAAACCCTCGCTAGGCTACACGAAAGACCATTGGAAGTATTGTCAAAAAATGATATACGTTCATCAACCAAAAAAAAAATCGTAAAATAAAAAAAGAAAAAAAACGATAAACCTCGTAAATTAACCGATAACCGAAGATTCGCAAGAACCTCTTGGGCCACGTTGCACACGAGTGATCTACGATAAATGTCCGTTGCTACATACGTTTCCTCGTACCTTGCCGTTTGTCTGAGTGCTTTCCAGGCCGGCTTCCGGCTTATCAGAGCTGACCTCACCTTCATCATTCGTTCGCGCTGCTCCTCCTCCATTTTATCGCGAATTTCTCGCTCCAACTTGTCGCTGCGTGCGAATGAAAACAACGGGCTGAGCTTATCGATCAATTTTGGTTTTTCCTCGAACTCGAGTCTCGAAGCAACGAACGCCAAATTGTACAGCGATTGAGACTCGAGGCCGCGAAAGAACTCGATCGTTTCAAGGACAAGGGAAATTCACCGTGACGCTTGACAACGCAGAATAGCCGCGAGATTGTTTCCGCGCGTCGACAATTCCGTCACGGTGGACCTCGATCTTTCCGAAATTACCGGGGTGGCGCTACAAACTTCCGGGTCCCGCACAACTTCCGGATGCTCATCGCCGTTCGCGAAAGATCGCGTCTGCAAGAGGAGCGATCTGACGCGTTCGCGTCGGGCCATCGATGGCGGTAAAGACGCCGATTTTAATAATTCCGCGGCTCTCACTTTGTTCCGGAGCTGCCTGTGACACGGAAAATACAATGATTGATTATCAGGAATAAAGATTTTCGTGTATCAAAACGGAGCTCTGAGGGCTTCGAAAAAAGAGCTTTTTACACACTCTGTGTTCGTGAATCTTTTTTATTCTCTCCCTCTCTCCCTCTCTCCCTCTCTGTGTGTATACAGGGTGTGGCACATAAAGTGTTACAGAGCAATAGCACTCAAACTATTGATCATATCCAAAAATGTTTCAGGCAAAAGTTTCCGTGTTCGAGAAGCCCGTCATACTGGACCACCCAATTTATTTATCGGTGGAGGCACTGAAGCTACGTCAAAGTCAACTCCACTTTTCCAAATGGAATGGTACATTTTTTCTTCAACCATCTTGTGGAGCACCTCAAGCCGCATAAAAAATATTAGGGGTCAAAGTCGTTCAAGGTCATTCAAGGTCACCTATTAAAATGAAATACAAAACTAAATATCTCGGATCACTACCAAATATTTGGTAGTGATCCGAGATATTTAGATTTGTATCATCGATACTGACTTTGAATGGCCTTGAACGAATTTGACCCCCAATGTTTTTTTATGCGGCTTATAATTAATTTTATGAGTGAACCACTTTTTCATACGAAAAAAAAAATGTTAAATTCGCACATGATTTTATACCCGTTACTGTGGCCTTAGGCGTCGTAGCTGATATTCAGACGAATCCACCGACCTATGATATCATGACCTTGAAATGATTTTTCACGAAACTACACGTGTAAAAACGGAAAATCGTGATGGCATTGACAATAAGAATATCCGAATAATGTAATTGAATTGTTTGTGCAGAAAATTCATTGTAACAAATGTTCGAAGTGATGGCATTAACCTCGACACATTTCTGAAGACGTAATTTTTTAATATAACTTGTAAGAACAAAAGTAAAGAAGAGAATTATATTCTAAAATAATTTTGCAATCATCCAATGTGATCGAAAACTTTTAACCGGTAGCACACACACACACACACACACACACACACACACACACGGGCGCGCGCGCGCGTATTTTCGTTTGTAAATTGTATTATTGTTGATATTGTTCTTAACCATTGCGGTGTTCAGTTAGTGTTCAGTAATTTGACTGCAAAAATAAATTACCTTCAATTTTAGTACTTTCATTTTTAAATCAGTGATATCCATATTATTAAATGGTGCGATTTATAGTTTCGTTACTTTTTTTTACTTAAATTTAATTTTTTAAATTACTTGATTGTTTCGAGATTTTTTTCCTCTGCCATTTTTATACCCATTTCTTTCGTTTGAAATACTCACAAGTAATGTAACTGTTTTTATTTACATATTTTAATTCGATGTTACGATAATGTAAAACAAAACATTTTCTCGCCTGCATGTATCAAATTGCCTTGCGCTCTCTTCTATCTTTCTTGCACTTATGGGTTGAGTGCTCCTTCCGCTTGATGAATTTCCACGGCATAAAAATATAATCAATCAATTGCTTCTTTTATTTCCATTTATCCATTCTTGTTCTCTACTTCGCCTCCTCTCTCTCTCTCTCTCTCTCTCTCTCTCTCTCTCTCTCTCTCTCTCTCTCTCTCTCTCTCTCTCTCTCTCTCTCTTTCTCTCTGTGATTTTCACGATCTCCCCAAGTCCTCAGAAAACATGTTCGAAAACAAGATAACCAGACTTTCTTCCACCAATAAGCGATTTCACAATTAATCCATGAAATTTATCGAGCAGTGATCGAATATAATTCGAATTTTGCCGATTTTCTGAAATAAAAGTAAAGATTACATTTTTTGGAGTTCATAAATAAAATAGCACGCATACTCACCTGTAATATTCATCCTCGAGCATACGATCGTAAATTTCCGTTCCGAAGAGATTCCTCGGCACCGGTTTCGCCTTGAATCTTGAAGTTGAACGTAAATTTTTCGTCGAAAGCTCCGGACTCGAGCGACTGAGGGCTTTGCCGGCTCTACGCTCGCATTCGAGTCTGAAAGGCCTCACCTGCGACATCAGACTCCAAGCACTTTCCTCGCGAACCATTCTGCTCCTGTGCACGAACACACAAAGAGACTCCGTTGCAATCTGGAAATCTCCGCGAACATAAATCCCTACTTTCCAACCTCTACGTCTTCTTTGCCCCACCCGAACATTTCAAGCTTCAAAAATTCTAAAATAAGAAGAAAAAAAAAACGAAAAAAGCAAAGCCGGATGAGATGAAGGTAAATTGGCAAGCGATACTATTGTTTGCTAGTCCGACCGTTCTTCCTTTGCAGCCATTAGTTTATCGTACAATGGTATCCTCGATGTCAGCGGTATCGGCCTCACTCGACGTTTCTTCGAGCACGAATTCTTCTTCCGCTCGACTTCCCGAAGCGAACGATCTTCGATTTCCGCCATTGACATGTATTTCTCAATGTCGTCTCTGAGTACGTAAAATGAATAACTTTCGTGACTTTCATTTTTCAAATGAACAAGGGAATTAAAAAGTCTGACAAATCTGCCGAGGGCAATTTTCCTCTCCGAAGTAGCTTGCGAAACTACTGGACAACGAATAATCCACTTTTTAATTCGTATAGAGACAAGTATCGAAACAAATATATCCGAGAACCGTGTCTTATTTTCTCTTTCTCAGAACGAATTTTTATTTTTATTTATTTATTTTTTTTCCTTAGGTACACGCTTTTGGCGTTTGTTACCTATTCTTTTCCTATCATTAGCCGTTCTTCCTCTACTATTTACTCGTTTTTCTCCATCTTTCTCTCTGTTCCCCCCCCCCCTCTTGCGGCCGCAGCCGACTTCCCCCTCTGTATTATATTCATCATGACATTTCTATCATGGGTATAGGGAAACTGCGGAAAACCTATACCAATACACCGCGGTCATCGAGTTCGCCCCCCCCCCCCCCCCCCAGTCGTGGAACTAGTCTTATTTCGCCGCGAAATGCCGAAGAAAAACATTTCACGACGAAATGTACGCGACTGGGATTCGAACTCGGGACCTCCCGGTCCGCTGGTTTAGTGGCGACCACGCTAACCACTAGACCATCGCACCGGTTAACGAATTTTTATTTTAATCGTGATTTATTACCAGACGCACTTTTTGACATCGAAGTTTGTTAAGCTTTGAGCAGGACACCCTGTGTGTAAAATGAATATATATTTTTGTGGGACCACCTCGAGAGTACGGACTAAGAAATGGAAAAAATCATCCAAATCGGGCAATATTTGTCAGCTTTGTGACGTCAAACCGCTCAAAAGTTTGGATACACCAGTCGATATTTCTTGCCGCACCAAAAGTTAAATAGCTTCGTTAAAAAAAAGATAACTAAATTTAACGAACGGCGTTTTGAAGGGAACAAATTCAGCTTTGTTTTGCTTTTTTGAAATAATTTTTGACGATTTTTTTTCGATCCGGAACGCACTTTTGTGCGTGACTGTTTTTCGGCTATTTTTCGACCATCGAGAATTGGGCGCATAAGTTATGAATTTTTTTTTTGTCATTTTCATCCCTGATAAACTCGAAAGGGGTTGCAGAAGCTCCATTTTCGTTTTTAAAAAAGTTTCGTACGATTTTTTTCGCAGTTATTTCATTTTTGGCTAAAAAGAGACAAATTTGTAAGTAGAGACAAAGAGTAATAGAAAATAAAAATTTTACCCCACTGACAAATACCCCACTGATTTCGACCCTATACATGACCCTATAGTAGCATATGCTATCGGGTCAGATCATGTCCTACTATATGCAGGAATTTCAGTTTAGTAAAAGTCCCACGGTTTTCGAAATAAAAATCATCTGCTGTTGGTTTTTCGCATGCCATTTCTACACGGAGAAAAACACGGCCTGCAATTCTAACACTGTTTGCCAGAATTCTAATATTCAGTGCTAGAAAAGTATAGCAGTTTATTGCCAGTTGGGAATTCTAAGACTTGTTATGGAAGTGTAAAAATTATTCCGACACCGTAGAGTAAAAATGATGCGTGCATATTACATTTGAAACTATTCTCGCATAGGCGCGAGTTATATTTTCATATGGATTTTACTATACGTATAGCATAAATCTTCGTGTATGTATAGATTTCACTATACGCATAGCATAAATCTTCGGCGCAGAGCGAAAAATGTTACAAAGTTATTAGTAAAATGTGACTCTATATACCGTACTTTTTGAAGAATACTGGAAACTAATTGTTCCAATCACGTGGGGAAAATATTTTTTGAAAACTACAAAAAATCACAATATGCCGAATAAAATGTATTATTTGTATCAGTTTACGTGCCATATCGTAGGTTAAAATTTAAATTTCTTCATTATTACTATACCATAATAACAATTTTTATCTTTCATTCAATACTTTTTGATGTTTAATGATACTTTTTTTTAGAAGCATAGTATTAATTCTAAACTTCGAGGCCCCTGTTTTCTCCGTGTACAACTGATAACTTTTTTGACCTAGTTAAAAAAAATACTCTCGGTTATTTGTTTTATCTAGAAAAATCTTCTTTTTAATCTCAAATGTTAAGGAAACTTTGTGAAAAAAGATCTTGTGCAGAATTTTCACCAATCAATCCGAACCTCTGATTCTGATAGCCTGCGGTGTAAAGAAAAATGTACTGCGCATATCGTGCCAATTACTTTAAAAAGTTGCTTAGTTATTGTCGATTCATATCATTTGTAGAAATGACATGCGAACAACCAAAAGCAGATTATTTTTTCGAAAAATAACGCAAAACCCAGAATCTCGAAAACCGTGGGACTTTTACTAAACTGAAATTCCAGCATATAGTAGGACGTGATCTGACCTATCGACAGTGGCAGGATAATCCATTCATAACAAGGCACCCTGTATACAGTCGAATTGAAAACACCCTCCTTTGTAGAAGTCGATTAAAAAATGAACATTCGCACGACCGAATACCTGAGCGCGAATCGAAAGGGTTTCGGAACAGTGGGATGCCATCGTTTTGGACTGTTCGGTGGCAAGCTTCGAGTCTCCGCGCTATTTTCCGAATGGCCTTCGACACTCTCGCTCCTGTTCGAATCGCTCCATGTGCTCCAACTCTTCCCGGCTGAATGAATTTCCCGATTTCGCATCGTTTTCGTCGCCTTGTCTCTGCAACTGCGAAGAGCATCAAATTTGAACCATGGCGAAGCTTGCGAGACTTGGCGATAGCGGAACGTGTCGTACAGAAATTTGTTGCGGAGACCTCAGATCCTACCGCATTCCTATAGGGATTTGGTAGGGACACCGCACATAGGGAGACCTTATTAGGATCCAATTGGATTCTGCACTCTTCTGAGATGTGCTGAGCGTGTACGTGTCTCGTGATATTATTCCAAAGTGAAGGAAAATAAATAAAAAAAACGATTATTATAGTGGATTTTCAGTGATGTGATTTATACTCTTTCAAAATTTATACTCTTTCAAAATAAGATTGATGCTTTTTTAAGATCCATTCAGTTTGTATATCTATATACTCTTCCAGAAAAGTCAACGTAAGGAATGCGGTGGGATCCATCAAGAATCGTATCGGATTCTGTTCGATAATATGGGAATCCTGCGGGATTCAAATTGGATTCGTATATTCCAACGGGGAATCCCGATGAGAATCTAATGTACGAGCGTGACGCTGTAGTATAGGGATCGAATGCAAGGACTCATTGCATCCCTGGCAGGAGGTAGAGCCAAGTATGGGAATCCAATTGGGTCTCTACGACAATTTGTGCACATTGAGGACTATATATTTCATCCATTATATTATTATTATTATCCATACAATTTTGAAATATTATCGAAATAATATTTCCACTTGTAAATATTAATGCTCGAACGGGAAAGAAAGGCTTTTGCATTTTACAAAATTATGAAAAACTTACGTTATTTACAGAATGAAAAGCAGGCATGCTTCAAAAGTATCTATGTATGTCGGACACTTCTAGAATTCCTTCTACAAATATGTAAATAACAATAGTGAAATTTATGGGAAATTATTTTTGAAAATACATATTTTATTTAAATTTCAAATCATCTTGATAGAATTTTATTTCGTGGACTTTGGTAAAACGGAATGGGTTTCGCAATTGGGAAAATTTGCGTTTATATATATATACAGGGAGTATCTTAGCTACTATTTTTCCGTTCGTGAGCATATAGGGTGTCTCTTTTTGAGCAAGGCGCTTTTTTTAAAATGTCCGGTGACAAAAATTGGCCGAGATATTCACGAGTAAAGTCCGACGCTGAGTACACAGTAGCCCAGTGGTTTCAAAACACGCGACAAAATGTTTTTTTCTATTCTTTTTTTCAATAATTTCCATCTAGTGAGTACGAAAGTGCCAAACAAGAATAGCAAAAAAATCAACCTCCAGAATAAATTAACGGAGGACACTACTGTGACAGGCCAAAAAGGTCGTTTTCACAAATTTGTTTTCGTCTACTGCATTATTTATTTGGGATTTTGACAAAAGGTATGTTATTAAGCATACATCGAACTTATTTCGGGTAAATTTTTATTTTAAAAAATTTCCATGAAAATAAACAAAAATGATGTTTTCAAAATTGTGTTTTTGAAATCGGCGCGCAGCAGAAATCGAACAATTTTCGTCCAATCGACTTGAAATTTTAACTGTAGCATCTTAGTCGATTTTACCTGTAGCATCACAGTCAAGCACGAGCGTTTTTTTTTTCGATTAATTGAAAATTGTAAAAAACATCACTTTTGACATGAAAGTGATGGTCGAAAAAACATTCAAACGAGAAAGAGTTTTTGCAAACTCGTCGTTTTTTCAAACGAGAAAGAGTTTTTTCAAACTCGTCTCTATTTTTTAAAATCATTATTTTTTAATTTCCCCCCGTACTTGACTGCTAAAACTAAAATAATTAACGAAAATATTCTACTCTTGGTTCCAGGATTAAATTTACGATAGTTCTGCGACGCCATGTTGAATTCTTTTTACAGATAATTTTATTTTGCATACTTCAATATATACCTAATAAAACCTAAAATATCTTTGGACCATGCTTTTTAAGCCTTTCTTAAACAAAAATTCCAATCAAAATGGTCGAAAATCGACAGTTACAGTGATGTTCCTAAAAAAATAAAACTAATAAGTCCATTTAACAAATAAAAATGATTGACCAGTATAATTCGTTTGCAAATAAATTATTCGTGTTTATTACATAGCGAAAAAAAGAGAAGACAAAAGTCCACAAAATAAAAAAGACATTCACGAAATAAAATTCACTTGCCCAAACATCGGATTCCAAACTACTGTTTTGCTCGGAAAGAGCGTACACTGAGAAAAAAACCAATTGAATCAAAAAAATATATTGGTTGATTCAGATAAATGTCTGATCGCGGAGTGCCACCGATATATGAGATTGTTACAATACTATAAAATATTGAAAAATGTGATTGATTCAAATAACATATTATTTTATTTGAAAATCTTTTCTGTTCTCTGAATATGTACATTATTCTTCAAGCAAAATTATATTCTATTGAAATCATTCTATATACAATCCGTAGATGTATGGATGAAACAATTAAGCGGTTGCTACAACATTTTTTATTTCGTACAAAAATATAGTCAATAGAGAGAATTATTTCTTTACTACATCGAAACGAATATGCCACGAGACGTAAGTTTTTCAATTTGTTTTAAATCTTAAATAAAAAGTGAGCATTAGAATGATCATCCACGATAATAGTGGAGAAAATATCAGATATCCAATGGAATATCCATGGAGAGAATATCAGATATTCAACTGATAAGAACAGATACTACGCTTTGATGTTAGCCACAGGCCAAGAAGCGATACTCTTTAGAGTTTCTCCGGCGTTCAAGGAGATTTTCGGTTCGCGCTACGCTTACGAGAAACGAGCGCGCGTGCGGCTTCTAGCGGTTACCCCGAGAAATACGAATTTCCTCACACCTATAATTTCGGTGGCGCTCGGCCATCATTTGGTTGAATTTTTTCAACCAAATGCGCAAGAAACACATTTTATTTTCGCATAATTTTTCAACCAATTCAGACATTAGCTTAATATTTTTCAATAAAAATAAAATAATATTTTAACGAATAATGTACTTAAAAATCAATATTGGATATGGTGAAAAAATAAAATAACATATTTACTCAATAGACATTTTATCTGTATCAAACGAGCGCAATTCTATTTTTCTTGTGTACTCGAATCAACAATATTCATGTCATGATTTGAAACGCTTTTTTTCTTCGTTGCAGAAAATGCATTCAAAACTATATAATTTGTTTGCGATAATGCTTTAGATAGTTTCAATAATAAATTGTTGTTAGCTAACAATATATCTTTTGAATGAAAAAAATCTTTCAATTTGATCATGTTATTAAAGTCAATAGCGTTATGTTTGGACTAATAAATCTATTTATTTACACCGACAATTTTACAATTGAATCAACGAAATTTAATTCAATAACACCAATGATATTGGATCAATAATTTTTTTTCTCAGTGTATATGCTCACGAACGAAGAACTGGCAGTTAAGATACACCCTGTATATATAGTATACCGATAGGTGAGTAGATCCTGGTCCTCTGCGAGACCTGCAAAAGTTCCACCGGAAAATAGAAGAGGACTGCCGTTTCTCGAGTCCTCGAGGTAACACTTTCTACCCCTGAGTTCGAGGTCGGTCTCTGGGCTCCACAGTTGTTTCGCATTTGTTTTATTCGTATCCGCTCGAGTCGCGCTCAGAGGACGCGAATGCGCGACGTCACTCGTTTTATCGCTCTTATTCGTGTCCTGCTCCCGATCGAAACAACTTTGCAGATTATTCAGCAAGAGTCTCTGTTTCCTCTTGAGATAGTCGAGTTTCCGTTTAAACTGTTCGTTCGACAGATGATGAATTTCGTCGTAATCAGGTATGCTCCCAAGGAAGTCGAGGAGATTTTCCAGCGAGCCGGCCGAGGGACTGGAGTCCTCTCGAACGGGATCGTTTCGTCCTGCGAAATTGATCCTTCGGCCTTTGGCGCTCGAGGCTCGCTTCGAAAATCTGTCCGCTAGTCGCGGACGCTCGTAAAGCGGGGTCGGCTGTCGGCTGTAGGGATCGACCGGTACTTTGACGCAAGAGTCCACGAAAGACGAGCCCTGATGCTCGGACATGGCGACGCGATTTTCTCTCCCCTGGATTTTTCGATTTTTTACTCCGTTTCTCAACGATCGTCGTGTTTATCTTTGACAAGAATTTCTCGATATTTCTTTTTCATTTCATCAAACGCGCGATTTTCTTTACATTTTTGTGCGGATTTTCAATGTCCGTTTGCTTTTCTTTTCAGAACTACTCATTGCTAATACAATGCGAATTTACGAAAAGTTTTCCCTTTCGTGTCAACGTATCTCTTATTTGTTTACGAATAAACGCACGACCCGCGGACAGGCCGCTTGATGACTGAACGGGGCGCGATTCCGTCCCAGGTGAGCTGCCATCGAGCAGATCGATTCCTGGCCCAACCGTGCACGAGTCACCATGGTGACCTTAAAGGAAGTGCCAAGTACTCTACCCCTCGATTGCTGGCCGACCCTCGTCGCGCAATTTCAACTCATCGTTCAATCTCCTTACTCGCTACATTCGGACGAAACTGACAAGGAACATCCCTCGGGTGTCCGCCTTCGATTTTGTTGAAACTCGTGTATGTGATGGAGCATTGAAAATGATTAGACGCGTTTTTTTTAACTGCGGGAACATGGTTCTAAGGGGGGAAACCACCCCTCAAAGGAAGACGTGTCATCCCGTAATTAAATTTTTTCCAATACTTTTATAGTGGATTTTGTTTTGCTTTGCAGCAGAAGAATTTTGGATTTGATTTCATTCAGATCGGTGGAGTACTTGACGGTGAAACTGCAAAGTTATCTCACGACACACCTTTCTTTGAGGGGTGGTTTCCCCCCTTAAGATTGTTGTAGGGTTTAGCCGTCGGGGGTGAAGTACGAGGGGAGCGCCCTATGCTTATGCACGGCGCCGATTCACTGCTACCAACTGTTAGCTTTCAAATAATCGTCATAATAAACGTACGTTTTCGAACTATTTTTCTACATCTATTTGTAAAAAGATGCATTTTTGAACATTCGGTGATTACATTAAGGCGTTACCCCCACTTGTAGCGCAAAAAAGGCCTTTTTCATGAATTTTTTTAAAGAAAACTACAAAACTTTTTTAATCGATCAATATACCATCTTAAAGAACACATCTTGAAGAACTTTCAGTAATTTTTTTATTGAAAAATATTACATTGTTTAGTGGAAAATGGCGGTCAATGAAATAATGTTTTTATATACACGGTTTGCGGTGACCAACATTGCGGCGAAGTGGATCATCTGAAAAAAAATGCGGATGGATTTAGTCAAATATAAGTATAAACTAGTCTTTAATCGAAGGATTTTAAAAAATATTCATTTTTCACAAAATGGCGGACAATCAAAGTTAATGGTTCGATTTTAACGATAAAAACGGCCGTTTTTTGGCTACAAAACGGCCATTTTTTCGAAAAAAAAAATCGAACGATTAAAGACTACATTTTTATGTATTAAATAAGCCTGAAAAATTTCAAGATGATCGGTTCATTAGTGTTCGAGCAATCTTGGTCACCGACTTCAGAAATGCCATTTTGAGAAAAACGCGTTTAAAGTTTCAATTTCAGTTTACACGAAGAAAATATTTTTTTTTGTAAACTTACATAGAGTCATCTATTCCGGGCCCATACAGAAGTATGAGCCCAGATACTTATACTTCAAAAAAATGCAATAAAAAAATCGATTTTTTCCAAATCGCAAGTGGGGGTATCCCCTTAGGTGTATTCATTACTTGGTATAATTATTTTCTATAACTTTTTCTCGCTCAATTAACGCGAAACAAATTGGCAACGTCGTAAATCGTAGTATATCGTAATACCCAGGTTGGCAGGAGTGTCGCGAAGTTAGAGGCATGTGCCCCCCGTTCATAACCTCAATATCGGCCCAAGGAAGTGATATGAACATCGGTCCGAGTAAAAAAAAATCCGCTGGAAAGAAAAAGTGTGTACTAAAGCTATCTACGATCTCGCAGAAATCAAAAACTTTAATAATTTTCCGATATTCTAAAAAAAATGTATGTATGAAAAAAAATCCGCGTTATTTTGTCTTTGCCTAGAAATGTCTAGAAATGTATAATTTCTAAACATAGTTATCAAATGAATATTAAGTAATTATTACTAATTAAGAGAATAAGTACCAATAATATTCGTTGTTAATTATCCTGACCGAGTAGTTTGAGGTTCCGGGCATAATTACCGAATACCGATAAGACAGGTAGCATTTGTGCCGTCCACGACGTTGTCATGATTGCACAGTCTTATATGTTGTATGCTCGATTTTCGCACAAATTCGCAATCAAAAACATTAATAATTTTTTAACGCTACTGTGAATCCTCATTTTCACGGGACCAAAGGTTAATCCGATAATTAGTCGAGACGTGCCTATTTGTTCAGCTCTGCGGTAACATTCACTTAGCAGATATTAATAACGTACTGAAAAATGATCAGGAGTATTCCATAAGCGTAATATAATTAACCCACGAAATACGTCGAGTTGCCGATTTTTTCTAACCACCGATACTGTGGATCGTACTCAAACTTCACAGTATGATCAACAAACAGGTTATAAAGGTCCAGAAAAATGTTCAGCTCGGTGGTAACATGTTGACTTAACCCCATAACAACTTTAAACCCGTTTTTCCGCCGATAAAGAAATACGCGTCTAATAGTTTTCCACGCTTTATCACATACAAAGGATGTCTCAAGGTGACCTGACATTTTTATTTATTAATAAAACGTATTATTTATTTGATAAGTACGAATATTTTTATTTTGATATAAGGTACAAACATGGAGGTTATGTGTGGAACACAATATCCGATAAATGGCATAAACGGCATGAACTTGGAAGACATATTCTTTCAACAAGATGGTGCAAATTGTCACACGGCGAGCGAAACAATACAGTTATTGCAGACGAAGTTTCGTGATCGTGTTACCTCGCGCCGCCGCGATGTGAATTGGCCACCAAGATCGTCGACGCCATTGGACTTCTTTCTTTGGGGTTTTCTGAAAGGAAAAGTGTATGACCATTCCGGAGCTCAAGAAAGCAATTGGACGCCCCATTAAGGGGTTACCCCCACTTGCGATTTTGAAAAAATCGATTTTTTTTATTGCATTTTTTTGAAGTAAAAGTATCCGGGCCCATACTTCTGTATGGGCCCGGAATAGATGACTCTATGTAAGTTTACAAAAAAAAAAAATATTTTCTTCGTGTAAACTGAAATTGAAACTTTAAACGCGTTTTTCTCAAAATGGCATTTCTGAAGTCGGTGACCAAGATTACTCGAACACTAATGAACCGATCTTCTTGAAATTTTGCAGGCTTATTTAATACATAAAAATGTAGTCTATAATCGTTCGATTTTTTTTTCGAAAAAAATGGCCGTTTTATAGCCAAAAAACGGCCGTTTTTTTCGTTAAAATCGAACCATTAACTTTGACTGTCCGCCATTTTGTGAAAAATAAATATTTTTTAAAATCCTTCGATTAAAGACTAGTTTATACTTATATTTGACTAAATCCATCCGCATTTTTTTTTCAGATGATCCACTTCGCCGCAATGTTGGTCACCGCAAACCGTGTTTATGAAAACATTATTTCATTGACAGCCATTTGCCACTAAACAATGTAATATTTTTCAATAAAAAATTACTGAAAGTTCTTCAAGATGTGTTCTTTAAGATGGTATATTGATCGATTAAAAAAGTTTTGTAGTTTCCTTTAAAAAAATTCATGAAAAAGGCCTTTTTTGCGCTACAAGTGGGGGTAACGCCTTAATGAAATTAGTCCGCAATTATGCCAAAATGTTACTGAAAATTTCGTCAAAAGAGTGAACGTTTGCAAATAGAGACGAAGCGGCCATTTATCGGATTTTGTGTTCCACACATAACCTCCATGTTTGTACCTTGTGTTAAAATAAAAAGATTCGTACTTTTCAAATAAATGATGCGTTTTATTAATAAATTAAAATGTCAGGTCATTTTGAGACACCCTATATATTGAAAAATGGAAGATGTGAGGTACATGAGCCCCCTGGGAGCTTCATCGGTCCGTCACAAAATGTTACGGCCATCAGTTGTTACGTCCCTGCCATGTAAGACACCTGATAATCTTCCCGTGCGAGGCATGTTGACTGGCGCGGTTTTCGTAACGAGAATATCGTGAAACAGCGGAGTGAGCTGAGAACGGCAACCGTTAATAGATCAATAAACTTCTAATTGAATCTTCGGGAGGAGGCTTCTGTGTCTCGACGCGATTGCCCATCCTTCGACTCTTCTATTTTGAGCTTACCGAATAATTAGGACTACTTTTTCCCTCCGGATGTCAGTGTTGTTTTTTCCACTTCGTCTTTTTCTCCGCCATTTTTTCAATGACAAAGCCTCGACCGGTTTGCTCTAAAGAAATATTCGAACGTACGAGCTCGTGGGAGCGAGAATTTGTAGACATTATTCGTGAAAATTTCAAGTCGATCCTGTCTAAATTGAGGGTGTTATGGGCGTTTATAGGTAGGTTTCGCGATCCGGCCAACTTTAACCCTACAGTGACACACTGGGTCATTATGACCCGGACAAATTTGAAAAAAATGCTCACTTTCCGAAAATTGAAAGTCTTCCATTATTTTTCACAAGAATTCAATTTTATACTTTTCGAATTTCAATTATACAGACCTATTAAGAGTTTTCTATTATTTTTTACAAGAATTCAATTTTATACTTTCCGAATTTCAATTATACAGACCTATTAAGAGTTTTCTATTATTTTTTACAAGAATTTAATTTTATACTTTCCGAATTTCAATTATGCAGACCTATTAAGAGATATTTAACGTATATCCCTGATTTTTTTAAACAAAAACCAACCCAAGGATTGTTAATGGCAGGTGGGTGAAGTACTTTCCGCGTCAAATTAACCCAGTGTGTCAAAACCGCGGCCAAATATAAGTGTCAAAGAACTGTTAAACGTGTTTTTCTCAAAATGACTTTTTCAAGAACGGCGACCACGATATCTTGAAAATCCCTGCACCAATCAACTTCAAATTTTACAAGATTTTTTCAAATATCAAAAAGCAGGGCTTGAACGAACGACGTTTTTTTTCGATGCATAGTTTTTTTATCGACGAAAATGGAGGGTTTTTTCACTGTAAATCGAAACTTTTATTAAGGACTGCGGCCATTTTTTAAAAAATCACTATTTTATTAAATTTTTCGTCCAAGCACTAGATAATTTCGTGCAAAAACTCAATCCGTTCGATTTTGAAATTCGGATGATCTGTTTCCAAGCAGTTGTGGTGACCGCGATGGAAAAAAATTGGAAAACCTGCTTGAGCTTTCCCAGAGAAATTCATGAAAACCCCTCTTTTCGTCACCCGTTAAGGGATTATGCCTAGTTGCAAAAGTCGAAAAACCACTGTTTTCAAAGCCAATATATTTTGACAGCATATCATCTTATAAATGTTTCCTATAAATTTCAAGGTGATCGGATAAAAATTGACAGATGTATAGGCTGTTACGTTGATGCCCGTCGGGATGTTCGGAGCGTCGTTCTGAACTTTAAGGGATGTTCTCACTTTAGACGCTAAAAAGGCTATTTTTGTGAATTTTTTTGATAGGTCTATATTATAGATATTCACATAAAAGTTGTTACACTTAATAAATACACTTTCGAAATACATAAAAAATAAAATTGAATGTATTTATGTAACCCAAACAAACTTTAAACGCGTTTTTCTCGGAACAACGTTTTTCGACGGCTTGTTGATAAAATCTTCGAAACTATTGAACTGAGCCTGATGAAATTTTAACCACATACCCTTTACAACTATAACTATAGCGCATATCAAGGATTACATTTTTTTTTATATTTACTTTTTTTGCCAAAACGGTGAAAAAACACGTTTTTTTTATTTTTTTCGAAAAATGTCCGTCATTTTGTTATTTTTGGATATATAAAAAATCGTATGATATGCGCTATAGCCATTAACATACTGAATCTAAAAACGTTTGATTTTTTTTGTTTCGGATGACCCATCTCCGAGTTTTCATCAACAGCGCAGACCTACAATTTTTTAGGACATTTTTTTAACTACCATTTTCGTCTATAAATAGTGACTTAAACAAATATAAATTTAAAAAAATGTATTTCGAAAGTGTATTTATTAAGTGCTTTTATATCAATATCTACCCGGGAAAAATGGACATATATAAACATAAATAATCATGTATGATCTTGTCATCAATGACCATGAACGAAATTTGTCTCTATATAATCATATATAGTAATATATAGACACATTTCGTTCATGATCATTCGTGACAAGATCATATATGAATGTTCATGTTCATATATGTTCATTTTTCCCGGGTATACAGATACAAATGTACAAATACTTTTTTTATGATACAAGTGTAAAATATGATTATATGAAGAAGTACAATATGTTGACCTATTTGTGATATTATGCTGGTAAATAAATAATACCGAAAAAAAATATTTATAATTTGTATATATATGTTAACAATTATTTAAATCACCATTTTAGTACGTTTATAATAAAACAATAAAATATTATCAGCATCACATGCTGATTTTGCTGCTTATAGACAGTATTATATGAAAAATGACACGCAGTATGCATGATCCTATATATCAAAATAGTCTGTAATGGTATTATATATGGAATAATATCCATGGTCATATATGTTTTCGTTATTATATACATTCAAATATGGTTGTTGCGGATAATTACGATTACATATATGATTATATATGACGCCAAAATAGTTTGTACATCATATATAGGTTCATATATACAACCATATGTTCATATGCGAGTTCGAGTACCAACTTTTGAACATACATGATCATATATAGGCATATATGGTCCGCACCTAGAAAAAATAAACACTATACATAGTAATATATCTACATATATGATCATTCATGATGTCATGTTAAGGCATATATCATTGTATATAATGTTACATATGAGTATAAATAATTATATATGTTTATATATGTCCATTTTTTCACGGTTGTAACATAAACCTATGAAAAAAATTCATGAAAATGTCCTTTTTCAGCGACTAAAGTGAGAAGACCCCTTAAAGGCTTTTTCTCGAAAGCACGTTTCCAAAGTTGGTGAGCGGCCTAAAAATCTAAAAAACTAGTGTACCGATATTTTTGAAATTTTTGGGGCTTTTTCTAGATATCAAAATACAGTATTTCATCGAAGGATTTTTTTCCGACGTATACCTTCGACTTGATAAACGGAAAATGCCCATAAAAAAATCAAGATTCTTACTTTGAACACGCGCCATTTCTTTTTAATTTGACAGTTCGGAAATTTCTCCGATTAAGGGGAGGGTTGGGGTTTCCGCGTGAAAAAAAAAACACTTTTTTGCGAATGTTTTTCATCTATATTGATAGAGTAAATTTATTGAAACCTTTTGTACATTGTTAAGTGTCATTTCAAGAACATTCCGTGAAATTTGTTCGCGAAAATATCCACAAACAAGCCAAACAAACTTGGTACACACTTTCTACATATAAAATACCTCCCCCCAACGGTTAGTTTGAGATTTTTTTTACAATGAGGGGGTTTTCCACCCCCACAATGGCGGAATTTTTTGTGAAAAATAGCACTTTTCACTTTACATGACCACCAAAAATTAAGAAACGAAAAAAAAATTATCCAAGACCGTTGGGGGCGGATTTGATGATACTTCGACTTAATTTTGATGGTACTTGATTTCAGATAATTTCTAGCTGAGATACAGTGAACACCGCAAATCGTGTTTTTCCAAAGGCGTTCTTGGAAAAGCTTTGTCACCGGCTTGTTTGTGGATATTTTCGCGTACAAATTTCACGGATTGTTCTTGAAATGACACTTAACAATGTGTACAAAAGGTTTCAATAAATTTACTCTATCCATATAGATGAAAAAAATTCGCAAAAAAGTGTTTTTTTTTTCACGCTGAAACCCCTACCCTCCCCTCAATCGTAAGATAAACTACTATACTAACGAAATCTGTTCAATTTTCTTATATTAGATAACCTAATTCAGAAGGGCATTACCCACCGCAAAAGACGATAACTAAATATTACACAAACAAACTACAGAGTGTCTTTTAGATGATACTTCTTCAAATACCCAATTTTTGTAGAAATGTATCACCACGATTTTTTTCACCTGTTATAATTAGGCATAACCCCTTAACGTCAGAAAGACTCGAATTTACTGATCCCAATTTTCAACTGTTTCTAGAAGACCATCGCCAACGACTGTATCCTCGTAGTGTTTCTTTTTCTTTTACAAAATCCCAATTTCGACGTAGGCTACGTTCATTATTCGAACATAGTCGATTACAATTAGACGTATGACCATTTCCGCCCGAATTTATAGTTAATTCTAATCACCAATGAGGTCTAGGAAAATCTATTGCGTATCCCCTTAGTCCCTAGAGACGTCGAACGTTCTAGGGAATTTCGATGTCAGCCCGAGCGCTCCGATAACCTCAAAACTACTATTTCTGTTGTGAAAGATTGCGACAAGAGCGGTAACGATCCGTCAACCGTCAACCTTGCAGTCCCTATCAAATCTCTGAACTTCTCTCAATCTTCGGAGTTTTGTTTTTCCGAGTGATTTAAAATCCATAGGTTCGACATGAATTAGAAATGCCACCGGCGAAAGACAAATGGGTGAGACGATTTGTTATTAACGAAACAACGCGACATAAACAAGGCTTCACTATCTACAAAGTAACGTCGATGGTAAGTTATGGAATTAATATTTTCACCGTCCTTCTTATAATCCGAACAAACAAATAATGCTATACTTATTATAATTCACATCGTTAATTATGAGCAAATGATCTTCAATTAACATAGAAGAATGTCGAAGGTGCTTGTACCGTTTTTTGTCTACAAATCGTTTTTTTGTTGTCACATGACATCGTCGATATTAATAAACGTCGACCCAATTGTTTAAGTATACGGTTTAGCATTACATCGATTAACAACGGTGAAAAATGTCGACCGAACTGCGATTGTGTTTTGTCCGCAAAACTTTTTTGTCTTTGCTGACAATGTCATTATTATTATGTGTGCAATTTATCGGTAAGTTATAGCTTTTGTCTGATGATCCACAAACACAACGGACTATGCTTCAACTATAAATGTTGCAATCGCTTTGGCGAACGTTCTCGTTTATATTCCATTGCGCTAGAAAATAGCAAAAGATGGAGACTTCGTCAGGAATTTATGCCAAGCACTGGACTACTCGAAGAATCGATCGCTGAAAACATTTTTCAACGATAGTCTCATTTGCCGATACATCGGAATCGGTCTTCGATATGGCCGATGAATGTCCCCTGATTTCGCAAGCGACTGTAACATTTTAGCGTATATTTTATTCCGACAGTCTTGAAGTTTGCATCATTAGAATGTAATGAAATTTTTTTTATTGCATCTTCATTTTCATGATCCCTAACGTTTTATTCTATAGAATTTATGGTTCTGGAATTGTAATATGAAACAAAATATTTTGTACAATAAAAATGAGGGAACGAAAATATAAAAAAGAATTTTCGTTGCGTTCCGACGGTGCAAACTTCAAGGCCATTTGTTCCGTCAGTTTGTTATAATGATCTCAGTTATAATTTACACTAGTTAAATAAATATTCGTGTATTCTCATTTTGCTTTGAAACTCTTGCTTAGTTTTTTTCTCTTTTTCAGTTGCGCTCAATTTTTCCTTTACTCACAATTTTGCTTTCTCTTTGCGTTTGTCCGGATCCTAGAAAATTCCAACAGTGAAAAACCGCATGTTTTCCGGTGGGTTGGAAAAAAAAACGCCTTTAGTAGTCGAAACGGTTAATGTGAAATCCATCGACGCGTGCCATTTCAGATTTATCTGAAATCGTCGCCGGACACAGCGTCCAAGGTATCCGTGTGGAAGCGTTACAACGATTTCAAGAAGCTCCACACCGATCTGAAGATCCTGCACGGAACGCTACGCGTCAAGGAGCCCTATCCGCCATTTCCGAAGCCAAAGTTCTTCGGTCGTTTCGAAGCGGAAGTTATCGAGGAGAGACGCGAGTGCGCTGTGAAATTCTTGGAATTCGTAGCCAGGCACGCGTCGCTGTTCGGCAACGAGATTTTCGTGAACTTCTTCGAGACGAGTCTCAACGACGAAAGCAGCGGAGATTGTTCCCGTTCGATCAGTTCCGACACGTCGGAGGACGACAAAAGTACGATTACCGAGCATTCGGAGGAGGCGACGAGAAATCTGCCCAACGGAAGTCACGTTCGGGAGTACGGAACTGGCGACACGACGGACGTGCGAATAGTGTCGAAGGTCAATGGGAATACGTTGGACTCGGGTATCGTTGAGAACGCGGACAAGGAGACTCGCGCGTGCAACAACAATAACGTGGAGAGAACTAGCGAGGATATGAATTGGCAGCAATTTTTGAGCATCGAGAAACTTTTGGAGAATGGAAAAAACGATTCTACGTCGAGCAGGCGCGGCAAAACTTCCGTGACGATGTGCGACGACGGGGATATCGCCGATACCGAACAAGACTCCGGACAGTATATTTTAATCGCCGCGGCTCACATGAGCGCGGGATTTCGACACGAAGCGATCGCCGAGTACGAGGAAGCCTTTATGCAGTACAAGCTTGGAATCTCGAATCTCCGTCAGGGCGTACAAAAGGATCCGGATATCGTTAGGACGGCAACGATCAAGGACAAAATAGCCAAGTATTCCGAGCGCGCCGATAGACTCTACAATAGACACCTTAATTGCAACATCTCCATGATTAGCAAACCGGTGAGCGAGTTGAGATATTACAAGGTCCTCCGAGTCATGGGATCGGCGATGCTGGTCAATGATCTTCAACGACACACCACGAGAGTCATAAAGGTAATCCAACAAATAAAATAAACTCGACGTTCACGGATGTGAGGAAAATACCGAAGATCTTTTTTTGCACCCTTTCTATTGTTTTTCGTATGTCCTTGTGTTCACGGTTCCTTTCACCTTTTATTCCACTTTGTCGCATCACCTTCTACCGTCCCGTAGGGACTCCCCCGAGTGTGGTGTTTTTGCTTGCGTTTGGTACATTGAAGATAATTACAATTTCGCGTCACTTTGCAGACCGTGGAAAAGCTAGCAGGGACCCAAGAGGACATAAGCAAATACATCTTACGGGGCAAAGTCCCTTACATGGTTCAACTGCACGCCTGCGTTCAAACCGAAACAACTGTATTCCTTATCCTTCAGTATGCCAGGTGAGGCTTATTTGTCGTTAAGGGGCCGAAAATTTGGGTGATTTTCGGGAATTTTTTGGAAGTAAAGTACTCAATTAAATGTTTCGGGAAATTAAGAATATATTTGGCTATATAACTTTGTAGACTCTGTAATTTTTTCAGCCAAAAAATGGCCGTTTTTCAATAAAAATATAATTTCCCCCTTTTTTGGTAAAAAGTCAGCGTTACCGGAACGTAAAAATTATTTCCAGTCGGCCACGCGAAAGCTAATACAAAACTACAACTTTTATGTACAGACATTTTTTTCAGTTACTTCTCGTTTCCGAGATATATTCATTTGGAAAAATACGGTATTTTCTAAAATGTTGAATTAAAAAATCTGAAAAAATTCACATAGAATGCCTTTTAGTACTACTTTGATATAACCAATTATGGGGCAGATCTGAGATGGTCGAAAAAAAGTGGCTGAATTGACGGAGAATTCCTCATATATAGTTTTATCGTTTGAAGAAAAAAAAAAGAAATCGATTTTTTTATCGTTGTAAATGTATATCCCGCCTTAAATCTAACGAGGTTCCATGCACCTTGAGCGCAAAAATAACTTACTATGGTGAATTTTGCCATCTTGATCATCATCTGGAACATGGACATGATAAACATTTGATTTTTAAGATACTTGCTTTCTTGAAATCTATAAATAGTAGATAATGAAGACTTTGGTAGACCTGTAAAGGTCTGTCCGTTTGTTCGAATTAACCTGGAGAACTGCTGGACAATTTTTTATGTACATTTGGCTAATTCGATACCTTTGCCATTAAGGGATATTCAGCTCTTTGAAAAAATTACACTATCGATAGGGGATCAAGCAGTCAACCGAAATATACATCAAGACGGAAAAAAAGTCGCGGATGCCAGCATAAAATCGTGAATACGTTGCCTAAAGACATATATCAAAATTAAAATTAGACATATATCAAATATCAGACATATATTAGATTAGATATTAGACATATATCAAAATAATTTATGCGATATATTCAGGTCATTGGAAGTTCTAAAGAAAAGTCCGCGACGGTATAAGCATATCGCTGATAGCGGCCCTTCAAGCATTTTTATCTATTCGAAAAAATTACTTTCGCAACACCGATATGCACGAGTGACTATCGAGAGTACCAATGAATTTACATGAAAACTTACCGATCACCCGTGTTTTCCGCGGGTAAACTGCAGAACTTTATCATCTCCGGAGCATCTACCGCCCCCATGTGGGGTTGAAGGTTGCATCGTTGGAATGCAACGAACATACATTTTTTATTAATCGCACAAATTTTATTGGGCCGATTTAGCTTTTCAAAATCACTTAAACGTTTTTACATTCTCTTATGAGAGATTAATAGCCTCAATTTGGAAAAAAGGGTTTGGATGATGATAAAGTAAAGAAATAAAAAATTAAGAGGAAAAATGGTTACATTCCAACGATGCAAAAACTGAATGTCGTCACCGCCGCCTCACCTCTTCAAAGAGAGGAAGTCGAAATTTCGTCTTACACGTGTCTAATAGATTTCAACGGGAAGTATTTTTGCCGAATTTCGTGCTTCGGGATCAAACCAATTAAGGGGTTAGGCTACTGTGACGACCCGAAAAACAGAGATATAAAATTAATAAATTGAAGGAATAAGTACGATGATTGTATAATCGTTTGGACATTTATTTGTATGTACATTTAAAGAGTTGTGTAGCATATTTCATTCAAAAAAAATTAATAATTATAGAAGTTACAAATAATCTCGTTAACCCTTCCTTGACACATTTATATTTGGCCACGGCTTCGACACACTGCGTCAATTTGGCCCGGATAGTACTTCATCCACCTGCCCTTAATTCCCCTTCGGTTTTCATTGAAAAAATCCGGGATACACTTTAAACATCTCTTAATACGTTTGCACAATTGGAATTCGGATGGAATCCGATTCCGGGTGGAATCGACGGGATGGACATTTTTGAACTGTTATATTTTGAGAATCCGTCAAAAACCAAAAACCGTTCTTTAAAAAAATGTCTGTCTGCATAATTAAATTTCGGAAAGTATAAAATTGAACGGTTGTAAAAAATCATTGAGACTTTCAATTTTAGGAAAGTATTTTATTTCAAATTCGTCTGGGTCAAAATGTCCCAGTGTGGCAAGGAAGGGTTAAGGGGCTATACCAGTGTGAACGCTGAAAATTTGGGTGATTTTCGGGAATTTTTCGGAAAAAAAGTACTCAATTAAATGTTTCGGAAAATTAAGAATATATTTGGCTATATTTGATCTATATTACATAATTTTTTTTCATAGAAAAATATTGAGATCCAAGCGAGTTATGCGCTGCCTTCGGAGGCGCCAAAAAAAAAGTTCCTCCACTGCTGACATGATTCCGGCCAATTGAGCAGCTGAAACCGAAAAAGGAAAAAATGTCGTTAAACTGGAAGGTATTTCCTGTACAATGACGTAGGATTTTCGAAAAATATCAAAATCTAACAAAATGGCGTAGTCATGAAAAGTTTGTTTTCTTGCCTATAAAATGGTCGTTTTTTTCAATGACAAATCGTCAATTTTCGTCCAATCAAAATTATCCTGCGTCATTGTAAAGTAAATATATTCAAGCGTACTCAGTTCAAATTTCAAGTTAATCGGGTAATTGCTCTTTGAGTTACAATGTCAGCAAATTTGAAAAATCTCATTTCGAGAAAAACGCGTATAAAGATTTAACTATCGATGTTTGCAAGATAAAATGATATTGATATAAATGATATAAATGATAATGATATTTTTGAAAGTATAAACTGTCAAAAAGTAAAAAAAAAGCGATTTTTTTTAAATTTCACACTGGTATAGCCCCTTAAGGACCTTTGAACGTAAGAGGCCCTACCGTGTAATCTCAAACGAAAAAATTGCTTTTTTTCTTAAAATACACAATATTGGCAGAGACTTGACCGAGCTTTGTTTTGTTAGCATGTTTCAATCATAAAATTTGTATTCTTTATTTTTCCGTTTTTTTCGAGGAAAAATGACATTATTGTTAATAACTAACAAAAAACAATGTGAAGAAAAAAAACATCTGTCAAGACTATACCGACTATTAAACTGAAAAAGTGTATCAAACTTCACGTCAATCCGTTAATTAGATGTCGAGAAATCGTGTACACCGTTTGAAAAAAAAACTAGTTTCGAGGAAAACGCGTTATGTTTTTTTAGTAGTTCTATCATTGCAATCATAAGTTCACCTTCGATCTGCGATTCCTGCACCATATGTTGGACCTACCTTTGGAATTTGAGTCGTCTCATGCGTTGAACTATTTTTTTTACATTTTCACAGTAGCCTAACCTCTTTAAAAACAGCCGAAAGTTTCAAACTCCATTGGGCGTCAAGCTTCGTAATATACCGTCAAAAAATGTTAGCGAGTATTCACTTCTGTAGAAGCTTTTCCAAAATTTCAACTTTCTAGGTCCCGTGAGCGTGGGCGTCGATTGAATTAGTATTTAATAAAAAAAAGATAAATTGTACAATGCGCAAATACGTACGCTTAACTACCACAACACTCTTACATATGTATCCAGGATCTCTAGTTCAACAATAACGAGGATATCCTATAAAAAATTTCTATGTAAAATTTTTTTTTTTTAAACAAGCTTTTCTTTAATGTTATAAAAGGTAGAAAATAATTTTTTTCCCAAGTCACCTACATGTGACTATAAATAAAAGGTTGTTGGACCCCTTTAACGATTGTCCAATCATCTCTTAGATGTAGTTTGCAAAATTTCAGAGCTCTTAGTAGTCGGGAAGTGGGTGAAATATCGATTTTCCATTTTGCATCTCACAGAAAGTAGTTTTTTTTTTTCAAAGTTGAATCATGCAGTGTCACCTCTTTGATCATGGGTGGTCAACCTTTTCAGCATGCGGGCCCAAATTTCAGAAATAATATTTCCCATACTCCCATAGTAATGTTATGATACGAACGCCTCATGATGTTAATGTTCTTTCGATAATATGTACAATAAAAGTTAACCTTTATGTTCATTTGACCCAGCTTCGCGGGCCACAACACGACCTCTGGCGGGTCGCGGGTTGGCCACCCATGTCTTAAATGCATGTTTGCCAAATGTCGGAACTCTAAGTAGTCGGGAAGTGGGTGAAATATCGATTTTCCATTTTGCATCTCACACCAAGCCAAGTTAAGGGATAACATCACTCTTGTGGCAGAAAATTAGGCTTAACTTTGACAATTTATTTTGGGAGTATGAAAAAAGGAATAGGATTTCTTTTGAGAGGGTTTATTTAAGGGGTTAGGCCACAGTAACGGGTATCAAATCATGTGCGAATTGCACAATTTTGTTCGTATGAAAAAGTCATTCACTCATAAAATTAATTACACATCAATTTAGTATGAATATCAAGCTGGTAGAATTTTTTTTTTTTCGATATACAAAATGTCCGGCTACTAATATTTTCTTTTATCTTTTTTTTAAGCGTTTCGCGGCGTGACATTTAGCATCCACAATTTTTGACCAAGAACAAAAAACGAAATTTCTCGTCAATCTACATTAGAATACCTAAAGAAGTACGTACGGAATTTAAAAAATATTGTTTTATTCAAAAGTTGTCGGTATTTGGACTTGAATTAAACTCGAATTTGCAGTAAAAAAAATCGTATAAAACTGCTCATAAAATGAAAAGTTTTCGATTAATCAGCAACTCCGGACGTAGTTCTCTGCGAAATGCAATTAGGAACACAACTTTTAAATTTGAAGTAAATCGAATGAAAATTGTTGAAGTTATTTGTCACGCCAATTGAAAACAAGCTGTTTCGAGAAAAACGCGTTTAAAGTTTTACATATGGCTCTGGCCGTGCCAGAGGTGGGCTTTCGTTATAGGCTCGAAGTCGGTGAAAAAAAATTCTTGCTATAAATCGAATAGTATCTTATTCTTATGATGATAAAGCACCGTTTTAGCGAGAAAAAAATCGATTTTCTGAAAATTCTACTGTAGCCTTACCCCTTAACACATATTAAAGTATTAAAACAAAATTATTATAATTTTCATACAAAATGGCTGCGACAAAGCCCATCTTGAAAAACGTGTTTTTTACAAACAGGACAGTTTTCTCGTAAAGTATAAAACATTAGATATTTCTCTTTAAAAAAATATAATCTATATATTATTAGCCATGGGACTACGTAGGGATTTTTTAAAATCGAATTTTGAAAAAATGGCGCACTTTGAAAGAAATCAATCGATTTTTTGCCCAAAAAATAAGCAGCAAATTGTCTATAAAAAAGAAAGTTTATATTTAATCAAAAAACGGCTACGTACTCCCACAGAGAATGTAATTGTGAAGCTCCTATCAAAATTTCAAATCGATCCATGCAAAGGTGTTCGAGTAATCCGTCCTCCCAGTTTGAAAAAAGTGGTTTCGAGAAAAACGCGTTTAAAGTTAAATAAAAAAAAACAATTCGCTACAGGACCAATTGCATATTGTTTTTATGACCCCAGGGGATTTTTTAAGCAAAAAACCGATTTTTCCACAATCCTAGTGCGGTGTCATCCCTTAAATAAAAATTTGTAAAAAGTATATATCATCGTCAGTCCGATATTGCTCCGGCGTGACCCTCCACATCTCCAAAGTCATGAGTAATCCTAGAAATAATCATGTTTGACCTTCCAGCGGCGGTAAACTGTGGGACTTGCTGAAAGTGCAGTACGCGATTCCTGCATCGAAAGTTTCGCTCCGAAGAAGGAATCACGGAAGGTCAACGAGCTGCGAGGCGGTAATACACGTGGATTCCGAAAGGCGGATGAACACGAGTCTGGACCGATCACGGGAGGATGCAGTTGACGAAGGAAAAACCTCATGCCCTTTGAACCCGACGGGCTCGCTCGAGAGTGTGACGGACGACTGTACTATTGACCAGAACGCGGCGCGTACAATGACCGAGGAATTTATCGAAAAATCAGCGCCCACCAAGGACATACCGACGACGAAATTGCTCGAGAAAGCGCAACAATTGTTGAAATCCGTGGACGCGACAATAAAGAAGAGCAACTCGATCGCGACTCGTTTGAACGAGTCCGGACAATTGCTGTACGAGAGCGAAGCCTCCGCCAATGAAAGGGAGCCGGACGATCGTGAGAACGTCGACGGCAGCGGTGATTCGAGTGAATTGTCGACGAGTGACAGTTTCACGGATCTTAGCAGCGAATCCGATCGGGTACACGAAGCCATCGGCAAAATGGCGATATCGCCGCGATTAGCATCGCCCGAAAATGACGAAGCAACGGGTGAAAGCGCGAGAATGAGTCGTCTCAATGGATCGCTGTTCGAGACGAAGAACGGCGACGAGAGATTGTATCACGACGAAGCCGACAGCGGTATCGAGATGGAGCAAGAACTTTGGCGCATACCGGAGATCGTTCTGAAATCTTGGGCCGCTCAGATGCTCCTGGCACTCGAAGCTCTTCATCAACAGGACGTCGTCGTATCCGATTTGAGGCCGGACAATCTTCTCGTCGACGAAGATGCTCGGATACTTCTGAGCTACGTCGTGCCTCGACAAAATCCCGAACTGTCGAGATATCAGAAACCGTACAGCGCGCCGGAATTGTGCATGTACTTGCCGGTCGTTCCGGCCACACCGGCGGCCGACGTTTGGAGCTTCGGCGTTATCTTGTACGAGTTGTTCACCGGAATCGTACGTGCACATTTTGATTTCCATCCTACGAATTATACAGGGTGTCCCTCTTATCTCTGCCACCCGAAATAACTCTGTAATTATCGACGTCACAAAAAAAATGTTCCAGACAAAAGTTGTACGGTGTGATGGAGGCCATCAAATGCGACCATTTTTTGTTATTTCGGTGGAGGCGCTGGTGCACAGTGAAGGGCACCTTCACTTTTTTTAATGGAATGGTACATTTTTCTTCAACCATCTTGTGGAGCACCTCAAGCATCATAAAAAACATTGGGGGTTCAGAGTCGTTCAAGGTCATTTCGAACACCTATTAAAATGAAATATAAATCTAAATATCTCGGATCACTACCAAGTATTTGGTACACTGAGGAAAAAAACCAATTGAATCAAAAAAATATATTGGTTGATCCAAATGAATGTGCTGCTGCGGAGTGCCACTAATGTATGAGATTGTTTCAATACTATAAAATATTGGAAAATGTGATTGATTTAAATAACATATTATTTTATTTGAAAAAGCTCTGCTGTTCTCTGAATATCTACATTATCCTTCAAATAAAATTATATTCTATTGAAATCATTCTATATAGAATCCGTGGATGTACTGGATGAAATAATTAAGCGGTTGCTACAAACATTTTTTATTTCGTACAAAAATATAATCAATAGAATTAATTATTTCTTTATTACATCGAAACGAATATGCCATGGGAAGCAAGTTTTTCAATTTGTTTTAAATCTTAAATAAAAAGTGAGCATTAGAATGATCATCCACGATAATAGTGGAGAGAATATCAGATATCCAATGGAATATCCATGTAGAGAATATCAGATATTCAACTGATTAGAACAGATACCACACTTTGATCTTAGCCACAGGCCAAGAAGCGATACTCTTGAGAGTTTCTCCTGCGTTTAAGTAGATTTTTGGTTTGCGCTACGCTTACGAGAAAGGAGCGCGCGTGAGGTCTCTAGCGGTTACTCCGAGAACTACGGGTTTCCTCACACCTATAATTCCGGTGGCGCTCGGCCATGATTTGGTTGAATTTTTTCAACCAAATGTCCAAGAAACAAATTTTACTTTCGCATAATTTTTTGACCAATTCAGACATTTGCTTAATATTTTTCAATCAAAATAAAATATTAATATTTTAACGAATAATGTACTTAAAATCAATATCGGATATGGTGAAAACAATAAAATAACATATTTACTCAATAGAAATTTTATTTGAATCAAACGAGCGAAATTCAATTTTTCTTGTGTACTCGAATCAACAATATTCATGTTATGAATTTAAACGCTTTTTTCGTTCGTTGCAGAAATTGCATTCAAAACTACATAATTTGTTCGCGATACTTTTTCAGATAGTTTCAATAATATAATGTTCTCGGCTAACGATATATCTTTTGAATGAAAAAAAAAAACTTTCAATTTTATCATGTTATTGAAGTCAATAGCGTTTTGTTTGGACTAATAAATCCGATTATTTACACCAACAATTTTACAATTGAATCAACAAAATTTCATTCAATAACACCAATGATATTGGATCAATGATTTTTTTTCTCAGTGTAGCGATCTGAGGTATTAGATTTGTATCATCGATGACTGACCTTGAATGACCTTGAACGACTTTGACCCCCTAATGTTTTTTATGCGGCTTGAGGTGCTCCACAAGATCTTCGAGCATCTTCTGTAGGTAGACCCGAACCAAGGTTAGTGGATCCTTTGAAAGTGATTAATCTGTTTTTCGATTTTTCGACTATTTTCATATTTTGCGTGACTAGAATGACCTTGTGTTATAGGTCGCTGAATTCGTCTTAAAATCGGTAATAATGTCATCGAAAAAAACAACATTCCATTTAAAAAAGTGGAGCTGACCTTGACGTAGCTTCAGCGCTTCCACCGATAAAAAAATAGGGTGGTCCAGTATGACGGCCTTCTCGAACATTGAAACTTTCGTTCGAAACATTTTTGGATATGATCAATAGTTTGAGTACTATTGCTCTGTAACACTTTATGCGCCTCACCCTGTATAGAGTGGTTGTGTGAAATGTCGATCAATGTCACCCTGCTCATACTGCGTTCGACGAGAGAACGACACAACGCAGCTTTGAACGGCCTGTGGGTCCGGTGGGAGTAGTTTGTTGGTAGGGCTTGCTGCTCAGTACCGTAACACCGTCAGGATTGCATGGTTGCTACGCATCATTGACTCAGAAATTCCCTGACTTTTCCACGTTTTGCAAATATTCCCGGGAAATTGGGGTAAAATAAATATCATTTTTTAACATGAAAACGTCAAATATAAAAATAAAAAATAGAAAACACTGCAATTCGAAAAATAATTTAAACATTGCAGTGAAAAAAAAAAAAAAATTTTTTAACAGTACATAACCGGTTCTTTATTTTAAACATACCTCTTTATATCGGTGCCAATCAATAAAAAATAAATATAAACACTGAAAACTATAAAAATAAATATTTTTGTATATTTTCAATATTTATGTTATTCTTCATTATTTACAAACAAAAATAAAACCAACTTGAAAAAAAACTCAAAACTATAAAAATAAATATTTTTGTATGTTTTCAATATTTAGAATATTCTTCATTATATACAGAAAAAGTTATGTCGGTGCTAAACATTGGAAAACTAAAAACGAATTCACTGTAAAGCTCTATGCGTTTGCATTCGATTTGTCGATATACAACCACACAATTATTGTAAATAATTATCTTTCTACAATAATAATTGTTTGTTTGTGTACTGACAAATCGAATGCAAATGTATAGAGCTTTAGAGTAAATTAGTTTTTAGTTTTCCAATGTTTGGCACCGACACAACTTTTTTTTCATATAATGAAGAATATTCTAAATATTGAAAACATACAAAATATTTATTTTTATAGTCTTCAGTTTTTCTTTCAAGTTGGTTTCATTTTTCGTAATTCTTCCAAAAAGTGAATTCTGTGAAAGATCCAGGGAATTTACAAAATTCCGTGACGTTTTTCCTGATTATTCCGGGAGGAAAGAAATTCCCGGAGTTTTTCCGGTTTTCCATATGTGTAACAGCCATGATTTGGGTCCTGCACCAAAAATCTCCGTGCAGAGGGTAAAAAGAGGGCGGCGGATTCGGTGGGACGCGACCGTACCGAACGAATTTAGAGGTTCGGAACCGTGTCGTTCTCTCATTGAATGCAGTATACCTAAGATTACGATACATTCTTCACACCCGCTGATTAGAAGTGTGAAAAATTGATGGCGTTGAAGATTGCATCGTTGGGGTGCAACGGAAATTCTTTTCAATTTCTTATTTTCAGTATTATCCAAAATCGTACTTTGCAAATTTGTTATAGATGCTAAATACGAATTCTCAGAAATGTTCGGGTGATTTTCGCAGCCCGAATCTGCCGGAGGCAATTTGGTGAATTAAAAAAAAGTCATTTTCGTTGGATTCCAACGATGGAAACTTCAACGTCATAAAGATTGTGGCAGAAACTATTGATACACCTCGCACGTTATTGACTCCAACCCGATAAGAAAATCGTCGACACGTCCAACATCGCTGATATTTTGTTGCAGTCTTTCCAATCTCGGCACCCTGGGCCATTCCATTCACATTCCATAATCAGCATCCCGAACGAGCTATCTGAGAACGCTAAGTCATTGTTAACAAAGGTGTGTGTCCTCTTGTCGATGATCACATCATTGGACATTCCACGAATCATCTTTGCGTATAAACACACTCGTATATCTGACTTTTTTCCCCAGGTCTTGAGATTCGAGCCTAGCGAACGTTCAACTATTCCCGAAATCAAACAGCTACCGTTCTTCGAGAAGACCGATTGGCTCGGCTTGCTCAACGTCTGAGCTCGCCACGCGTGCAGACGTCATCCCCAGCGGATAGATGAATAATTCACAAAACGCCCAACTTTACGAATTACATTTCCAAAGCCCGAGTGATACAATTAAGACGTTACCGAGGTTTTACCTTCTCGTTTATTTATTTCGTCCAGCGTACCTATTTATGATGTAGTTGTATGTACATTGATCGTCGTATAGAACTCAACGATAAACGTTTTATTTCGGAAGTTTGCGGTGTTGGTAGATCGTCGACCTCCCCAATGCATAAGTTCATCTTCGATATTAAAAAAAAGGTGATATTACTGCGACAAATCACAGGGTAAGAAAAAAGCCTCAGATTTTCCAATACTGTGATCATTGTTATTTCGTAAAAAAAATAATATGGGTATGTCGGCGCTAATTATTTCGTTTTCTTTCCGTTCTCACTATCGCCGACATACCATCTACGAATCGGGTCTTGAACAGAACATTGGCGTTATTGAACATGCCGTCTTTCAGAGAGACGACTATGAATTGCGAATGTTTGAAGTGTCTCTTCAGCATGGCACCGATATTTTCCGTGTGCGAAAGATCGAGAGCGGCGTCGACCTCGTCCAGGATGTAAAGAGGGGCGGGTTTGAAGAGCAACATCGCCAGGATCAACGACAATGCCACGAGAGACCTCTGGCCACCGGAAAGCTCGCTGAGCGACTCCTTGTAGGCTCCGGCAAATCCAACTTTGACCTCCAGGCCATCCAGAACCGTTTGATTCGCGGGAGGCTGCAATTTTGCGTTCGCACCCGGCAACAACGAACCGAATATCGATCCGAAATCCTTGTTCACCTACGCACAAACGGCAAGTATTAGTAGATTACTTTGTTGCTTGGTTCGTGACGTATTCGCTGATGATAACGTCCGTTATTTTTTTCGATTCGAGAGGAATTTCCCTCGGTGGGGAAAAATAGTCACTAAAAGTTTTTTTTTCAAAGACGTTCGCGTTTGAGGGCTATCGGGAGAAAGTCGATCTCCATCTTTCCACGGAGCAAGAATTGTATATTTTCTTTTTTTTTGAAATTTAAGTCGTCGAGAATAAAATGTCGGGGCGTTTATGAGGTTGAAGTTTGCATCGTTGAAAAGCAACGAAAATCAATTCTTTTTTAATTCCATACATTTTGTTTGGCCGATTTACATTGGAAAAATTATTTAAGTAACAAAAAAATGTTTAACCTCGTGTTTAAAACGAACTAAAAAGTATAAAATAATTTCTCCTAGCCCGATACAGATTTATAACCAAATACAGATTCCTCACCGCATACAGATTTTCCTGAAAATTTGTGATTGTGAATTTTTAACAGCTATGAAATTCTAGTTTTAAGGCTTTCACGGCTCTTTATGTAATGAGAAGAGTATGTGGCTTCCGGATGGAAGCCGTGTTGAGGATCAGCGTTGTGCCGACGTTTCGCAAACGTTACAGTCTGCATCATCAGGGCTGAGAGCTCCGATACTGAAGCTCTCGTGTCTCAGGTATTCCTTATATAGTTGCAGTCATCGTTCCAGATCGCTGCACCAGCCAATCAGATGTTTTAATTGACCAGCTGATCAATTAAAACATCTGATTGGCTGGTGCAGCGATCTGGAACGATGACTGCAACTATATAAGGAATACCTGAGCCACGAGAGCTTCGGTATCGGAGCTCTCTGCCCTGATGATTCAGACTGTAACGTTTGCGAAACGTCGGCACAACGCTGATCCTCAACACGGCCTCCATCCGGAAGCCACATACTCTTCTCAGCTATGAAATTCCTTGAAATATTTGAAACGAACAACGTGGGGTGCATGTAATAGATAACTGATGCATAAATAGCTCATCTAAGTCACTAATCATTTTATTACACTGCAAATTATGTGAACTCTTGTGTGAGTATTCTTAACGACAGCTACTCCCTACTCTCCTTACTATTTTATCTATGCATGCGCCCCACGTATTTCGTTTTAAGGGGAAATATACACCTAGATGGTCAAGGTCGAGGATTTAGAAACTATGAACATTCCGTCGACCGTAGAAGACCTACACCATGGGCCTGGTATCGATGATTCCATGTAAGTTGACAAATTTCATGATTTATTCATTCCCAAATTTTCAAACGCGCTTTTCTCCAAACCACGTTTTTCAAATCGGTACCCAAAATTTCTCGAAAACCAATGAACCGATTGCCTTGACATTTTGGGTGGTTATTCTATACACCATTATGAAGTACTTGTCATAGGATTTTTTTTCGTTACTTAGTTTTTGTTTTATAGGCAAAATAATAACTAATTTTTGGCCCAAAAATCACTATTTATGTTCAAACGTGCGCCATATTGTCATAAATCGATATTTTCAAAATCGGCTACGACAAGTACTAGATTATAGTATCAAATTTAATAATCTCTTTGGTTTTTTTTCTGATGATTTTTTAAGAAACGCCAGTGGATACCGTATACGCAGATTTTTTTACGACGCTCCAAGCATCATACAATATCCTTGTATATTTTTGATATTTTTAAATAAAGAAAATTAAACATATTATTGAATGTATATACTTTTAGATAATTAAAACCCCAATCCGAAATTTCAAATAGTTTTCCTTGAAAAAATTCACAAAAATGACCTTTTTTTCCGGCTCCTAGGTGTATAACTCCCCTCAAATCAGCCGTCGATGTTTAAAAACAAAAAAGCATCGATTGCAAAATTTGTACCGAACAAACAAACAAACGGACAGACTAGAAAGCGAGTTATTATTGCATTGCCATCCAGTCCTGAGCTAAATTTTCAAGTCTCTAGCTCATCCGAAAGTTAGTTTAAATCGATTGCAAAATTTGTACCGAACAGACAAACTGACAACACGCAAAGCGAGTTAATAAAAACGTGGTAAAATTACCGAAACGTTTTTACGTATACTTATTAGAGATGAACGACCTCAATTTGCGAAAAATAGGCTAGATAATGATGAAAATAAATAAATGAAATATGAAGAAAAAATCGTTGTATTCCAACGATGCAAACTTCAACGCCGTAGGCGTTTTGCAGGAAAATATTGAAGAATACAGATTTTTTTACGTAGATGTGTCCGATAAAAGCTCAACTTTGACGATTCCATAAGTTCCACTACACCCCATCCGAGAAATTCTAATATTAAAGCTTAAGCAATTCAGGCTACTTTTTTAAATGACAAAACGGAGTATTTAGCCACACTTACGGATACCCTACTATCAAAAAATCAAATTTTCATCATATGTTTCATTCTATGTTATCCCAAGAATGTTGTGGCCAAATTTCAAGTCGAAATTCTGAATAATTTTTACATACGAATTCCATTCTACATTTTCTTCCCGATCGCATGCACTATCATTGTTCAATTGCCGTCACCCCTTGTTTTATTTAGGAACAAATGTATGCGCTGAAAAGAGTATTTTTCGAAACTTTATATTCAAACTCGCAAGAAAATTCATCAAATTCGTTTTTAACTTGATTGTCGCGATCGCAATAACCACACTCATACATTTCATGGTTTTAGATTTTCTAGGCCGACCAATTCTAGAAGGCGTAACGATGTCAACGGCGAATCCGGGTATTACGTGCTGCGCTGTTAACGCGCCTAATTCTCACGGAAAACGCTAAATTTCAAGGAAAAAAAAACAATCATTTTGTGTGGTTGAGATATGTTTGAATAGAGCCTAAAAGATTTCATTCTGTTATTAAGCGTAAATGTTGAGAGAAATATCCGAAATGCAGGCATTTTTCGCCCGTTCTGTCATGAGGGTGCCCTCAATATCTTTTGCAGACATTAATTGCCTCTAAAAGGGTAAGGTTCCGACCCCCCCACGATCGAGCTGAAATTTTGCACAAACCTTCCTTTTAATATTTTAAGACAACCCTTAAAAGGATGTTTGGGTTTGTTTGGACAAAACGAAGAGCGCAATAACATATATAGGTATGAACGGAGGCGTAGCAACTATATAGTCGGCGCGCGTTAAAAAAAAATAAAAAATTCGATATCTCGAAAACTATTGCGAGTCGCTGAAAATTCCTTTAAGGGTTGTCTTAAGGTAATCCTATCGCTTCACACTAGTCATACCACTGATCATACTTGAGACTTGTACAATTGATATTTTTAACATATGCAAAAAAAAATAATTCGTAATAACTAAACTTTTCATTGTGTAAACTGTTTAATGAATGTTCACATTTAATTAGAAAAACGAAAAAATAGTTATTCCAACTATTCGCGCAGTATTTGTAGGTGTGATATTTGGCAACATTGGTTCTATCTTCGTCTCTTTTTACTCAACCAGCCGAGTTTAACCTCCATGCTTTTCAACGTCGATCTTTCAAAATAATGTCAGGTGCGGGAACTATAAAGCATTTTATTCGGGCCACGACTGGTAAAAAGCCTGGAAAATTTGTGTCGACGAAATATGTCAGTTAAAAATGAAATATGTGTGAAAATTCGAATGAGTGAGATGAGGTTAGGACTACAGTCAGCTGTTGCCTTGCTGTCACGTCTCTTGATCGTAGCAAGTGGTAATAAATCCACTACCGGAAGTTCAAATTAACCTTGATATTACATAAAAATTAGGTCAATAAGCGTATTTTTTGTCTGAGAGCATTGGATTACTACAAGTGTTACGTATGTAAATCTGATTATCTTTAAGAATGTGACGGATTCCCACTATTATTTACACTTCTGTAGCGACCGGAAATGTATGGGTGGATGTGGGTTTTTGTATGTCGTCTGGGAATTCCTTCACAAAAATACGCAATATTAATTTTTTTTCTCTGTAATTAGGTCGATAACCGACCCTGCAATTTTACAGAGGCAATTATTCGTATATTCAGTGGAGTTCAAAAAAAAATTATGAAAATCCTACGGATTGAAGCCTGGCGATAGGATTACCTCAAGATGTTAAAAGGAAGGTTTGTGCAAAATTTCAGGTCGATCGGGGGGGGGGGGGGGGGGGGTTGGAACCGTATCCGCGCTTTTTTCCGGCCACGAGTTAGGTGTTAAGGGGCTATACCAGTGTGACACTTTTGAAAAATCGATTTTTTTTTGCCTTTTTCGACAGTTAATACTTTCAAGAATATCATTATCGTTTATATCAATATCATATTATCTTGCAAAAATCGATAGTTAAATCTTTAAACGCATTTTTCTCGAAATGAGAGTTTTCAAATTTGCCGACATTGTAACTCAAAGAGCAATTATCCGATTGACTTGAAATTTGAACTGAGTACTCTTGAATATATTTACTCTACAATGACGTAGGATATTTTTGATTGGATGAAAATTAACGATTTGGCATTGAAAAAAAACGACCATTTTATAGGCAAGAAAACAGACTTTTTCATAACTACGCCATTTTGTTAGATTTTGATATTTTTCGAAAATCCTACGTCATTGTACAGGAAATACCTTCCAGTTTAACGACATTTTTTCCTTTTTCGGTTTCAGCTACTCAATACGCCGGAATCATGTCAGCCGTGGAGGAACTTTTTTTTGGCGCCTGCGAAGGCAGCGAATAAGTCGCTTGGATCTCAATATTTTTCTATGAAAAAATTATGTAATATAGGTCAAATATAGCCAAATATATTCTTAATTTTCCGAAACATTTAATTGAGTACTTTTCTTCCAAAAAAATCCCGAACATCACCCAAATTTTCAGCGTTCACACTGGCATAACCCCTTAACGCCAATTGCTTGGGCCCTCTCCACTTTGTATCTATACTGAAATTAACGTTTCGAAACGATTCAATAATATTACCTGTTCCCAAGCTAAAAGCAACGTTTCCTTTTTCTTCGCGTCGAGAGTATCGATAGTGTCAAGGATCTTGAGTCTATCGGCCTCGACGATCCTCTTCTTCTTCAACATCTCGTTGTACTGTTCCTCCTCCCTGTTCAGCAAATTCATGGCTCTGGTGTTGACGTTCCGACTCAATCTTTCCCGAACGCTTTGCAACTGATGCATCTTTCGAGTCACTTCTTCGGGATCATTCGCCTCGAAGTCATAAATGCCACCTGCAAGTATAAATTTGTCTTCACAAAGAGGCCAGACGGATCGGTGGTGCGCAGGACGGATACGAGCGATTTTGATGGAGCTTACCTGCTTTTCCAAAATACGCCTTATCCTGCTCGATCCACTCGTACTTCTTCACCAATTCGGACAACCTCTGTTTGCACTGTGTCGCGCTGGTCTTTATGGCATTTATTTCGTGATTCAACTTCTGTATTTCCAATGAGAACTCGTTATTATGCTTCAGAATTTCGTCCTTCTTAGCGACATACTTTTGCATCTCTTTGTTTTGCCGATGTATTATATCTTTTTGCAATTTTACGGCACTCTGTAATTCCTTCACTTTATCTTTCACCTCCTTCAACTCGGTCCGAAGACTTTTCGACTTTTCTTCGAGAGTAGCCAGTTTTTCTTCGGCCTTGGTCAGTTGTGCTTTTCCCGCTTCAATCGCCTTTCGCAAGTCGGCAATCTCGAGATCCAGAGTTTCGGCCTCTTGCTCACGCTTCTTCCACTCGCGTCGGCTGTTCTCGGACTTCTTCTGCAATACTTTCAGCTGATTCTCCGCGTCCTTCAGCTGTTTCTCGCGAATGTTTGCCGCGTCTTTCAATTGAAACTCTAACTCCTTGTAACGCTTGCTACTTTCTTTCTCGGTTGTACGGGCCGCCGCCATTTTCTCCTTCAATTCTTGCATTCTCGCCTTCAGACCGTCAACCTGAGAAAGAAAATGTCAATGAACCGTTCAGACGTGACTAAAATCGTGCACCCAATTGTCGAATGAGTTTGAACCTTGTAACGAACTCACGTTACATCACGTTTGGATGCACGTTGATAAGGTAGACGCTGTCACATTGCTCCCTTATTTAGTTCACTCCTAAGGCTGACTATATTAACAAGTTCATTTATTTTCACGCAAAGTTACTCCGGCGAGTTAATCTAAATTCGATCGGCATGGTCAATCGTACGTCGGTGCCATCAGTACACCTGCTTTTCGATTTTGCCAACTAATAGCGAAAGCTTTATATAAGGAGAAAAAAACAAACGTGCTCACAGTTGCACCGTGAAAATATTTTTGTGGAAAGTTAAGGGGTCTTCTCACTCTAAACGCTAAAAAAGGCTATTTTCGTGCATTTTTTGATAGGTTTATGTTACAGATATTGATATAAAAGTTGTTACACGTAATAAATACACTTTCGAAATGCATAAAAAACATTTTGTTATGTATTTATGTAACACAAACAAACTTTAAACGCGTTTTTCGCAAAACAACGTTTTACGACGGCTTGTTGATAAAATCTTCGAAACTACTGAACCAATCCATATGAAATTTTAACCACATATTCTTTACAACTCTAGCTATAGCGCATATCAAAGATTTATTTAAATTTTGGTATTTACTATTTTTTGCCAAAAGTGGTGAAAAAAACACGTTTTTTTTTCGAAAAATGTCTGCCATTTTGCTATTTTTGCATATATCAAAAATCGTATGATATGCGCTAAAGCCATTCTGAATCTAAAACCGTTTGATTTTTTCGTTTCGGATGATCCATCTCCGAGATTTCATCAACTGCGCAGACCTACCATTTTTTTAGGACATTTCTTTAACTACCATTTTCGTCTATAAATAGTGTAAAAAATAAAAAATAAAAAATAAATAAGAATTTTTTTAAATGTATTTCGAAAGTATATTTATTAAGTGTAACAATTTTTATATCAATATCTATAATATAAACCTATCAAAAATTCATAAAAATAGCCTTTTTTAGCGTCTATAATGAGCAGACCCCTTAAGTCACTTTAAAATCTGAACCCATGCACTGATTTTCCCAAAACCTAATCTGCGCATGCTATGTATGATATTCTATTCCTGTACGAAAAATCAGGCAGAAATGAAAAAAATTGAACATCTCAGTAACTATGAAGGTTGAAAAGCTCGTGGCCAAATTCAATACTAAATATACTTGTCTCCTGACGTATTTATATGAAAACTTTCAGTTCGATATCGCAAAATTTACGGAAGCTGAAGCGATTAGAGAATTTTAAAATTCTCATTGGTTTTGATGAAAATAATACAGGACAATGATGAGATCCTGCGATAAATGAGTGATGAATTTAAGCTCGATTACTAATCACTTACAAATTAGAATATTTAGATCGATGTGGCGCAAAAAAAAGCTCTTACGACGGAGCACAATGTTTACGCTGTCTTAAGACGGGACACCGCTGTGCCGGGTGAAAAAATCGATTTTGTTGACATTTTCTGAAAGTATACACATTCAAGAATACGTGAAAAAAATTCCAAGTTTAAGTATTGAAAGTTGACCAAGTTACAGACGACTTAGGGAGAGCAGGTAGCGCACCGATTTACGTATACTAAAATTTTCAATCGCATTTTTCTCGAAATTACTTTTCTCGACCTGGCCGGAATCATAACTCTAGTGATAATTTTCCGATTTTCAATCTAAAAAATACATACATTTCCCTGATTGCGGTAGTTATAGTTGTACGTAGCAGTTTTTTTTTCTTTCGAAATTTAGTATTTTTTCAAGCCCCCGAATATAAGTAAAAATTTCCCCAAAATTACACTTTTTTTAAACCCGCCATTTAGTGAATTAGTTTGTTTTTTTTTCGAAAAACGGTTACGCACAACGAGAACTACATTTATGTAGATTCTAGAGCTTTCTTATATTCATTTTTCAGACCAACCATTGTCGAGTTATCGATCCGGCCGTTGGGCCACTTTTTTATACAGAGGTTCTATTATACCCCAACAACGTTGTTAATTTTTATTTTATTTTGAATAAAAATTTCCATGAAATATGTTCAATGTATGCTTAATAACATACTATTTTTCCAAATCCCAAATAAATAATATAGTATACAAAAAGAATTCGGAAAAAACGATATTTTTTCGGTCCGTCACAGTGGCGCCCTCCCTTCATATTTCGTTCCATTCAGTTTTGATCACTTTACCTCCTCTGTTATTTTGTGATGCGTGGTTTGTTGCAGTCTCTGCCTGAGAACGTTAACTTCGTGATTCCTCAAGTCGAATTTTTGTTTGAGAGTTGTGTATTTCTCAGCTGTACGTGCGACTTGCGCGATCTTTTGATCGATCTCGCGCATCTTTTGTTCCTTCTCGGACAATTCCTTCTGGGTGGCATTCAGTTGTTCGATTTTCAAGAGTACCGAGCCCGCTTTCGACTGAGCACCGCCGGTCAGAGTGCCTGACGGATCGAACACGTCGCCCTCTATCGTGACGCATTTCTTCTGTATTCTGTCGTGGAACGCGACTTTTTTCGCGGACTCCATGTCTTTCACGATAAATATTTGTCCAAAGACCCAGGCCATCGCCCGGTGCGTTTCCTCGGGGAAATCGATCAGCGAGAGCGCCGGTTTGACGTTTTCCTTCCCAACGAGCTGTTGCGCCAACTCGAGTGTTCTTTGATCGATTGATCTACCATCAATTTTGTTCAGTGGAATTATCGTGACGCGTCTCTGCAGTTGGCCCCGTTGAAGCAGAGCCTTGCTCGTATTCTCCGTATCCACAATCACGTTGTAGAGCTGCCAAACGTCCAACAACATTAACATTATATTTTTATCGAGGTCCGAGAAAATCGTTAGACGACCTGAAAAAGCATCTGATTTTCAAAGGTAGTTTGGAAAAAAATCATCCGACCAACTTGCGTTTTTTTCGCTGCATGTAAGGGGGCCATTCATAAAACACGTGACGCAGTGAGGGGAGTGGGGGTTTAGGCAAATCGTCACACCTTGTCACAGGGGGGTGGGAGGGGAGTCGAGCAAAAGTCACGAGACGCTATAAGCATATTAAATCTGGAAAAGGGTGATACTGTGACGCTCAGAATTTTCTGTACTGCCCACCCAAAGTTCCGACTACGAGGAAGTCGCAACTTCTCTGATATCGATTGAGACTCACCTGAAGCATCCTCGGGAACACATTGCATTCTAGGTGCATCGTGATAAAAGATTATCAAATTATTTATTATTGATGTTACATAACATAAAGAATATATTTCTTACTACGGGGGTCGTCCATGAATCACGTGAGGTTTTTTAGGCCACTTTTAGAGCCCCCCTCGCCCATGGAGATATGTGGTGAGGTTCTTGGCTACCCCCCCCCCCCCCCCCCCAATAACACGTGTATTTTTTTAATAAGAAATGTTAGACAAAAGTGTCAGAGAGTGCGGTATCGTATTAGGAAAAACGAAATAATAGTACAGTCGTGCTATCGCCGAAAAACCCCGTAATCGGAAAAACTCAGGACGCCAGTTTTTTAACAGATGATTCTGTAGGTGCCGCGGGTGCTAAATCCAAGTTTGCCCAAAAATCGGGGTTCAGAGTTTTTTTTAGGGGATGAAGGGGGATGAGAGTTGATCAATGCCAAATTACAACCCCTACGAGGTCGGCGCCGTGAGACAAAATGTTCAGAAAAATCCGGACTTTATTTTTCACCTCCGGAACCTACAAAATCACCTGTCAAAAAACTAGCCTTCTTTTAATTTTTTCTGATTTCAATAAACAGCACGACTGTACTGAATATATTGTCAGTATAGTTAAATAGCATTGTCCGCGCAATAACAAAAAAATACATGTGATATGTCACAACACCCTCCCCCCCCACCCGTACCCCTATCGTGCTCAATCGTGATGTTATCCAACCCCCCCCCCCCCCCCTATTTGAGCTCTACGTGATTAAGGAGTGAGGCCACTCTAAGGGCTGAAAAAATAGGCTTTTTGGGGATTTTTTTCTTCAGAAAAACTGCAAAATAAATTGAGATCACAAAAAAGGGTGTTTATCATACATATCAGTGACTGTATACAATAATTTTTTTGAAGCGATTAATTTCAAAATGGCGGCTGTGTAACGTTTATCTCAAAACTGCATTTTTTAAGTTGGCCGGAAACATAACTCAGACAATTTTCAACCGATTCACTTGAAATGTTGAATATATCTTGAAAAATACATTGTTTATGGAAGTACGTAGGATTTTTTTTTTATGTTGCATAGTTCATTTGTTATTAACAATTACCTGACGAAATTTTTCACTTTCCAAAAATTTGCCTCAAAAATCGTCAGATAATTTTATAGTATAGATAGTTTATGCCATATAAACTTTTCACATACAAACACGGTCAGCTACGAATTTGTATGTGTTAGTGAGATGTTATATGAATGACTACTAGATATCGCTAATTTTATATGAAAAGTTGAAAATTTTATGGATATATATTTTTTATGTTGAATCATGCAGTCACTTTTTAGATGCATGTTTGCAAAACTTCGGAGGTGAAATATCAATTTTCCGTTTTGCATCTCACAGAAAGTCAAATTAAATAAAAGCTTGTAGAATAGTGTACCTTTCCTCCGGCGGCAACGTCTAACGCGTAAGCTGCACTCTTGTCTTTCAACGTGATAAGCTTACAAACGAAACCCTTGACCGAGTCTCTACGAAAGCCGGGCTCCGGATCTCTGTATTCGAAGCGCAACTGAGGATATCGCGACTCAAATTGATCGACCTGCTCCCGCAAATTTCTTATTTCACCGATCAAGGCGCGTTTTTGATTCTGCAACGCCTCGAGCGAACCTTCTTCGTAATTTAAATTGTTCAACTCGTTCTCGAGGGTCTTCAGCTCTCTCTCCTTACTTTCCAGAGCGTCGAGGTCATGGATATATTCATTTTTCGTGCTCTGCAGTTCTTTTTCCTTGCTGGCCAATTGTTGCTCGATGTGTTTCATGCCCATTTCGCACTGCTTCATCTCGGTTTGGGCTTCGATCGCGGCGTGCTTGGCATTTATCACCTGTTGCTCCAATGTCGCGTTATCGCCACTGTCGCTCTCCAACAGGCCTGCACTGATTTTTTGATAACGCTCTTGAGCCGCTGCAACCGCGGCCCTGTCAATTTCGTCCTGTTCCTTCAATCTCTTGAACAAACCACCAAAGTTTTCCAACTCTTTCTCTTTCTCTGCGAGAACATTTTCGTCGTCGGTGATATTCGCTTTCAGCTGATCCATCTCCTTCTGTTCGGCCTTTATGCTCTCGGCGTTGCTGTTCACTTCTGCTGTCAACTTGTTGTCACGTTTTTCCACGTCTTTCAACGCTTGTTCCACAGAAGCCAGCTTGTCGCCTTTCTCCTGAAAAAAAAAATATACGCACGCTCGTTTATTGCAATTGTTATTTAAGGAGGTTGCTCCGCTATCGCGAAATAGTAAGAATTTGCTGAAATTTATTGAGGATATTTGCGAACAGGTGTTGAGACTCCGTGTAAAATTCCAAGTACTTCGTCTGCGTGATTGTTGAGCAATTAATTATTGAAGTTTGGCTCTTATACACGGGCGACATAGCAAAAGCTTCATGAGAACTCTAATACGACCGTCGCAACATAATAAAAATAGTAAGAATTGAATGGAAATAGGCGGAAAAAAATTCTTGAGATTTTTGTGAATAATTTGAACGAAGAGCACAGCGTTTTGTCTGTCTCGTTATCGAGATATTCGTGAAATAAAACAGAAAATTTCAGCCGATTCGCGTGAAACGATAAAGCGCCCTACGGCACGTGGCAATGCTGCTGTCAAGTCGGCCATTTTGAATAGGCGCCAAAATTTGAAACGCACAAACTATTGCCTCCTTGCTATAAATTTCTTACTGCGGTTTCATAAAGAGTATTTAAATATTTTGAATCATTCTTCACAGAAACTGCAGTGCATGTGTTTCGACATAACCTTCAAATCAATCACGCGTCGTCCCTCGACTGCGCATTCTTTTTCCGGCTCAACTACTTTTTTCCGCCGCTTTCCAGGTTGTACTTACTCCAACCGTCGATGGTACTGTTTTTCGGATTGCATTTTTCCCTTCCATCTTTTCATTTTCGCAGAACGAAAAAACGGAATTCGCGAAGGATATTTGACAGCTACACGCTCACGATGTGGCGTTCGTATCTGAGCTCAGTGATACCAGTTATTGAGAACTAAATTGCGCGTTTGCCACATTTCATCTTGGTTAATAACTTATTTCGCGATGTAAATAACCAAAAAAGATTAATAATATTTCCCAACAGTCAGTTATATGCATTCCACATATTAGCTGCAATTTATTTATTTTACGTAACTGAAAATTTGATTATTTGGGGTTGGCAGCCGTTACAGGCGCCACTGTTTAAGCATATGCGTTCCCCACTTGCCGCCTGCCCCGCAAAGACCCTGAGCAGCCTCCTTAATCCTGAAGTAGTTCGTTTGTCGAGTCGTTTGGATACTCACAGCTTCCTGCTTCCTCATAAGCTCTTCTACTTTCTCGCTGATGGACGCGATCTCCTCCTTCCCATCTGCGATTCTCTGCTCCTTCTCTTCTATTTGGTTCTTGACCGCTTCGACATCTTCCTCCGCTTTTTGGCTGTTCTCCAAGGCCTTGAGGTACTTCCAAGCCACGGCGATTCTTCTGCAATGTTCCAGCTCGCGTTCGACCCTTTGGAACTCCATGAACTGAGTTCTTTCCTCCTTCAGCTTTGCTAGTTTTGGACCGATCTCTTCGGTCAAAATCTACTGGGGGAATCGATATTTGCTGTTTATCAGTAAGCCGTAATACTAGGGTCGACGGTAAATCAGAGCGTGTTTTACGTACGTCAGTGATCTCTTTGACCTTGTTGTCTTTTTTCTTGATAGTGACGAGAGCTGCCTGTTTCTTGGTCTCGTACATCTTGGTACCGGCGGCTTCTTCGATCATGGATAGAATCTCCATCGGCTTCATGTTCAGAACCTTGGTTATTCTTCCTTGCATGATCAAGAAGTGAGGGTTGTTGACGTTCAATTGAACGGAGCAGAACATATCCTGAACCCTTTTGTTCGGCACATTGGAGCCATTGATCATGTATTTGTTTTTCCCATCTATGACTATCTGACGTGTCACCGTTATCTCCTCGTAGTCCTCGTAGCCAGGAGGCGAGGCCGCCCTGTCTAGATTGTCAAAGGTTATAGTCACGCTGGCTTTTTTTATACCAGCCTGCCCAGACTTGTACACGAGTTCCTGGAGGGATGTGACGCGAATCTGCGTAGGATGGAAAAAATATTCGTATATCATTGCTTCTTCAAACTATTGTGACGAAGTTGCTGATTTTTCCATTTTCGTAATTAATTTGACGTTTTAAATACATTGGTTATCACAAACGTTCTATACCACAAATTTCATGTTTTCTCGCATACATCCGGGCAGAAAGAAACGGAAATACGTGTAAGAAAATTAACCGGTTGATCGTTGCAATTATATTTATGTGTTTTATTCTGTTAGTGTTATAATAACAATGATATACCTGTCCGAGATTCGTAATGCCCAGCACGAAACATATCGCATCGAGGATATTGGATTTTCCGGTGCCATTGAAGCCCGTAACCGCGTTGAATTCTTTATCGAAACCATTGATCTCAATTCTCTTACCGTAGGATTTAAATCCCTCGAGTACCATAGACTTTACATACATGTTGCATCATGTGTTCACTTTTCGACAATATTTATAACGAAATGGGCACGTAAGTCTTGAAAAGAAAACAATAATAAAAGCGGCAAACGCTGAGCGAATGTTTGCTCTGAATCCACTGCACACCCGGTAACCAAAAAGCGCGGGAAGCGTTGCTCCAACGATTTACCTATAAACCACGGTCGTATATACAGGTCTGGGCACCAGAGATTAATGGGGAGATGCACAACGCGGCCCTTTTCGGCGTGCTTCGTAAATGGCGCTAAATCGCGGCGGCGAGTTCGGGAGTATGATTTCGTGATCATCGCCTCTGTCGAGGTTGCAGATTCCCTTGTAGCCGCGCGAGTCCGTGATCACCGCTAAAGTTGGTATCGCAGCAGCGTGAACACGAATGGGTAGCTCGGTGGGGGAAAAGTCTCTGCCCCTCGCTCGCTCGACAGGCGAACGGAGCGAGGTTTTCCGTCCGATCGAGCTCGACATATATGTGTGGCCGTACTGCGGATTGGAATATGCATTAAATGAATTTCAAAGTGAAAAACATGTATCGAGATCATTGTTTTCTCTCGGTTGCCCGTTTATGCCGAAAATGCGGGTTAAAAAAATTAACGACGAACCGCGTTGAAAAATAAAACGCCGAAACGTCCGTGAAAGGTTCAAAAAGAAATCTTGAGCCTTTGCCGCGATCGTTTCGGCATTTTTTTCAACAGTAAACATTATGGAAAAGGGTGTATCATAAATGTTTCTTTATCTGCAATGAGCGTCGTGGCTGAGTTGTAGCGTGACGGATTACGATGCTGAACGTCCGGGTTCAATCCTCGGTGAATAAACTTTTTTCTCTTCATTTTATATTCAGAAAATTTCGAACTTACTCTCGCTTTAGCTATTCTCGCCTGTTCAGGCATTATTTATGATATTTAATTCGTATATGCTTAATAAAAAAAAACAAGACATTGCTACCGGGGATCGAACCCGCGTCGTCTACACTCAGAGCCCGCACGCTCATATCTCAACCGCGAGGCTCTTGTGACTGCAAACCTGCCTTACGTATACAGTAGAATCTCGATTATCCGAACCAATTGGGACCGAGACTAGTTCGGACAATCAAAAGTTCGGATAATCGAAACGTGGGTTTTTTGGGACGAGATCATCAACAACACGTTTTTACATTTAAAAAAATACATAAATATATATTAAAATTTGACATACATAGTAACATTGATATATATATATATATATATATATATATATACATACACGGTGGCCGGAACATTGACGTCTAAAAATCAAATTTAGGTCCCTTGTATCGTGGGGTATCCGAATAACCCCCATGTATGTCGCGCGACTTTTCATAGTTTTCGAGTTATGAATTTTTTACTGCATTTTTGAGAATTTTCGACCTGACCAATTGAAAAAAAATCTTTAAAAAAAGTAGAAGACTATCGAGATTTTTTTTGCAACTGAATCTTTATGAGTAGTACTTTTATGCATAAAATAATCAGCTTCGTAACTGTGATGAAAGTTATGAAAATGTTGGTCTAAAGTGAAAAATTTACGTTCGGTAAATTATGACTTAAATTTTCAACTTTAAATTAAACATCTAAACAGGTGACTTCATGGTTCCTAATTAGGCCCTAAGAATGCGCCAGACTGTCAGCTTTCATAACCATTAAAAAGAGTAGTACTTGATAGGGCTACTTTGGCTACAATTGACCTTCAATGACAGCGAGGTGGAAAATTCTTATAATTACCCATCTGATTAAAAAAAAAATTTGCCCATTTTATCATTCCTAAGGCTATTTAGTTTGTTAACTAACCAAAAATGATTGCAGGGAAAGCTAAGATTGAAACATTTGGAGGTTTATTTTTTTTAGTTTAATTTAAGTTTAATGAATTTTGCGCGATCCGTTCTCATGGATCAGGTAAAAGCTCGTTTACGCGATCCGTTCTCGTTACAAGAACGGATGGCGCAAAATTCATTAAACTTGAATCGAACTAAAAAAAAATAAACCTCTAAATGTTTAAATCTTAGCTTTCCTGCAGTCATTTTTGGTTAGGTAACAAACTAAATATCCTTGGGAATGATAAAATGGGCAATTTTTTTTAATCAGATGGCTAATTTTAAAAATTTTCCACCTCGCTGTCTTTGAAGGTCAATTGTAGCCAAAGTACCCCTATTAAGTACTGCTTTTTTTTTAAATGATTGTGAAAGCTGAGAGTCTGGCGCATTCTTGAGACCTAATTAGGAACCATGAAGTCACCTGTTTAGATGTTTAATTTAAAGTTGAAAATTTAAGTCATAATTTACCGAACATAAATTTTTCACTTTACACCAACATTTTAATAACTTTCATCACAGTTACGAAGCTGATTATTTTATGCATAAAAGTACTACTCATGAAGATTCAGTTGCAAAAAAAATCTCGACAGTCTTCTACTTTTTTTTTAGATTTTTTTTTAATTGGTCAGGTCGAAAATTCGTAACTCGAAAACTATGAAAAGTCGCGGGATATACATGGGGGTTATTCGGATACCCCAGGATACAAGGGACCTAAATTTTATTTTTGGACGTCAATGTTCCGCCCACCCTGTATATTTATATATGTGTGGGTGTGCGTGCGCGCGCACGCGCGCGCGTGTGTGTGTGCGTGTGTGTGTGTGTGTGTTTTAAGCACCTGAAAAAAGTCGAGTGCCTTTTAAAATATTTTTTTAAAATAAAATCGTCCATTTTTAATTGACGAACGGCTGCAACGCGTTTTTGAGCGTCTAAGTCTCGCAGCTGTTTGAGAAGGAGAAGTTGCGTTGGGTTGCTTATTGTTGCTCACGGTGGTGGCAGCGAGCAACCATGTATCTTTCGCGCCAACGTTCGGATAATTGAGCTTCCGGATAAACTAAGTCATCGTTCGGATAATTGAGGGTTCGGATGATCGAGGTTCGGATAATCGAGGTTCTACTGTACACACTTATCCAACCTTAAAAAAAAATCGCTGCAGGACCAACTGCATATTGTTTTTATGACCCCAAAGTATTTTTGAAGCCAAAAGAAAACGATTTTTCCAAATTCCTAGAATGGTGTTATCCCTTAAAGAAAAGAAATTGATTTTTTGATCATTGTAAATGTATATCCCCTCTTAAAGACTTTAAAAGAATCTCGTACGTGTTAGCGAAAATCGGCAGAAAATTAGGAAGCAACTCGTCCACTTCTTTGATGTTCGCTATTTCGGTGTTCGCTATTATGGACCATCGCTCGTTTGCCTATCTGAGATCAAAACTTTCGAAGTTTGTATCCTCGATATCTGGCTATTTGCTATAGATGGTATTACCAATATTAGATACTCACGTCTTTCTATTTCGGAGATGTGAATGTTCAAGATTGTTTAAATCTGTGTTTGTATGACTCAAACTCCAAATAAACCCAAACAAACTCAATAGGAAAAAGAAAAAGTTCCGGAAAAAAAATAATATCAAGTTTTTTTTACGAAAATCTCATTTTTTTCATCTTTAAATTTTCTCCGAATATCTCCGCAGCCGTTCACTCAGGTAATAGGAAAAAAAGAAATTTCCGAAAAAAATAATAATAATAAAAAGTTTTTTAACGAAAATCTCATTTCTTTTCATCTTTAACTTTTCTCTGAATATCTCCGCAGCCGTTCACTCAGGTCATAGGAAAAGGAGAAATTTCCAGGAAAAAAATAAGAAATCAGAAAGCCAGGAACGCTACCAACGGGACCATCTCATCGCTTGTAGAATATACGCGGTACTTACAATTCGCGGCCGGATGGATGATTGGCTTGTTTTTGGGGATAATGCTTTATCGCTTGATGAAAGTATGAGAATTAATATAATAATACGAATATAAATATATTTCCGCTTACTTTTATGAATTATAATTTATTTGGCATAAGGATGGGTGTGAGTAAAGCGTAAACAATTTTATATAAGATAAATAAGTTGTAATTTAGATATATTATTATGTTTAAATTAACGTATAAACTAAAAAAATAAGCGACCTGAGTGCGCAATACATTTTTTTGTATACATTAATAACGCAGAGAATCAAGAACTAACTTAGCATTGAAATCATCTAAAAGCCTCGCGCGTGCCGTCGGGTGACGTCACGCGCGAGTCGTGCTCAGATTGCTTTTTCCCTCGAAGCCTTCGTTTCGGCTTGGCCGCACATGAACGTGCTGCTCAGCGTCCATGCATTGGTGTAGCAGCCGAAGGCGCGGTCGGGACGCTTCGGCTTGCTCGGCTCTTTCCGAAGATGTCCGAGCATCGCTCGCTCACGGACACACGCTACTACGATGGTGTGATGGGCGCGTAAGAAACTAGAGAGGGGGTAACTTTTACGCGCGATCTGGCTGCACTGCGTCCGAGCTCTGAGTACGGACGGCGCGGCTTCGATGCCCGTAGCAACATTTTTTTTTGTTATACATATATGAATTAAATATAAAAAATAATGCCTAGACAGGCGAGAATAGATAAAGCGAGAGTAAGGTAGAAATTTTCTGAATATAAAATGAAGAAAAAAAAGTTCATTCACCGAGGATTGAACCCGGACCTTCAGCATCGTAATCCGTCACGCTACAACTCAGCCACGACGCTCATTGCAGATAAAGAAACATTTATGATACACCCTTTTCCATAATGTTTACTGTTGAAAAAAAATGCCGAAACGATCGCGGCAAAGGCTCAAGATTTCTTTTTGAACCTTTCACGGTCGTTTCGGCGTTTTATTTTTCAACGCGGTTCGTCGTTAATTTTTTTAACCCGCATTTTCGGCATAAACGGGCAACCGAGAGAAAACAATAATCTCGATACATGTTTTTCACTTTGAAATTCATTTAATGCATATTCCAATCCGCAGTACGGCCACACATATATGTCGAGCTCGATCGGACGGAAAACCTCGCTCCGTTCGCCTGTCGAGCGAGCGACGGGCAGAGACTTTTCCCCCACTGAGCTACCCATTCGTGTTCACGCTGCTGCGATACCAACTTTAGCGGTGATCACGGACTCGCGCGGCTACAAGGGAATCTGCAACCTCGACAGAGGCGATGATCACGAAATCATACTCCCGAACTCGCCGCCGCGATTTAGCGCCATTTACGAAGCACGCCGAAAAGGGCCGCGTTGTGCATCTCCCCATTAATCTCTGTGGGCACTCCCGTATATTCCGTACACCCCAAAGCGTGCCTCTATCTGACGCCTCTCTTTGCGGAACTGGCCGCAAAAGCGTGGAGCGCTACTATCTCGGAGGCATGTGCGACAGAGCGCGATGTATGCGCGTATGCGAATTGTCTTTCCCTTCACGTGGCTGTGATGAAAAATTAACACATCCTAAATATTTAGTCGAAGACAAAAACTAAAAGCATAAACCGAAAATATGAGCGATGAGCCATTAGTTAATGATACTCATCGTCTTTGACTTGGATATCCTGATTTAACCATCGCTCAATCCAATTACATTTTTTTTTCGTTTACGGAAAAGAAGAACATTCAAAATTTACGTGAAGGACGCATTCCTTTCATTAGTAGTAGTAGTAGAAAAGTAGTAGGAAATATCAGTAGTCATCATTGGGAATTTTAAATAATGAGACGTGTTCCGGGTTATTTATGTATCCACTTCTGCATCCCGGAATCATGCACCGTTTCGGCATCGCAATATATAGACCCTTCATCTTTTGTTATTCCGTATTGAATAAAAACCGTGGCTACGATACACTCGAAATCACCCCGCCAAAACGAGGTTAGGCCACATGTACATACGACCGTCACCACACACGTGCATGCCATGCCCCGTAAACGCGGTATAAACAAAAGTGCCTCCCCTTCACTAGCGCCGCGGTGGAATGCGCAAATAGAGGCGTCACTTAGAGTCACGCATTTTTTAACGGAGTGCCCAGACCTGTATATACGACCGTGCTATAAACCACTTATATCAGAGATTAATGGGGAGATGCACAACGCGGCCCTTTTCGGCGTGCTTCGTAAATGGCGCTAAATCGCGGCGGCGAGTTCGGGAGTATGATTTCGTGATCATCGCCTCTGTCGAGGTTGCAGATTCCCTTGTAGCCGCGCGAGTCCGTGATCACCGCTAAAGTTGGTATCGCAGCAGCGTGAACACGAATGGGTAGCTCGGTGGGGGAAAAGTCTCTGCCCCTCGCTCGCTCGACAGGCGAACGGAGCGAGGTTTTCCGTCCGATCGAGCTCGACATATATGTGTGGCCGTACTGCGGATTGGAATATGCATTAAATGAATTTCAAAGTGAAAAACATGTATCGAGATCATTGTTTTCTCTCGGTTGCCCGTTTATGCCGAAAATGCGGGTTAAAAAAATTAACGACGAACCGCGTTGAAAAATAAAACGCCGAAACGACCGTGAAAGGTTCAAAAAGAAATCTTGAGCCTTTGCCGCGATCGTTTCGGCATTTTTTTTCAACAGTAAACATTATGGAAAAGCGTGTATCATAAATGTTTCTTTATCTGCAATGAGCGTCGTGGCTGAGTTGTAGCGTGACGGGTTACGATGCTGAAGGTCCGGGTTCAATCCTCGGTGAATGAACTTTTTTTTCTTCATTTTATATTCAGAAAATTTCTACCTTACTCTCGCTTTATCTATTCTCGCCTGTCTAGGCATTATTTTTTATATTTAATTCATATATGTATAACAAAAAAAAATGTTGCTACGGGCATCGAAGCCGCACCGTCCGTACTCAGAGCTCGGACGCAGTGCAGCCAGATCGCGCGTACAAGTTACCCCCTCTCTAGTTTCTACGCGCCCATCACACCATCGTAGTAGCGTGTGTCCGTGAGCGAGCGATGCTCGGACATCTTCGGAAAGAGCCGAGCAAGGCGAAGCGTCCCGACCGCGCCTTCGGCTGCTACACCAATGCATGGACGCTGAGCAGCACGTTCATGTGCGGCCAAGCCGAAACGAAGGCTTCGAGGGAAAAAGCAATCTGAGCACGACTCGCGCGTGACGTCACCCGACGGCACGCGCGAGGCTTTTAGATGATTTCAATGCTAAGTTAGTTCTTGATTCTCTGCGTTATTAATGTATACAAAAAAATGTATTGCGCACTCAGGTCGCTTATTTTTTTAGTTTATACGTTAATTTAAACATAATAATATATCTAAATTCCAACTTATTTATCTTATATAAAATTGTTTACGCTTTACTCACACCCATCCTTATGGCAAATAAATTATAATTCATAAACGTAAGCGGAAATATATTTATATTCGTATTATTATATTAATTCTCATACTTTCATCAAGCGATAAAGCATTATCCCCAAAAACAAGCCAATCATCCATCCGGCCGCGAATTGTAAGTACCGCGTATATTCTACAAGCGATGAGATGGTCCCGTTGGTAGCGTTCCTGGCTTTCTGATTTCTTATTTTTTTCCTGGAAATTTCTCCTTTTCCTATGACCTGAGTGAACGGCTGCGGAGATATTCGGAGAAAAGTTAAAGATGAAAAGAAATGAGATTTTCGTTAAAAAACTTTTTATAATTGTTATTTTTTTCGGAAATTTCTTTTTTTCCTATTACCTGAGTGAACGGCTGCGGAGATATTCGGAGAAAATTTAAAGATGAAAAAAAATGAGATTTTCGTAAAAAAAACTTGATATTATTTTTTTCCGGAACTTTTTCTTTTTCCTATTGAGTTTGTTTGGGTTTGTTTGGAGTTTGAGTCATACAAACACAGATTTAAACAATCTTGAACATTCACATCTCCGAAATAGAAAGACGTGAGTATCTAATATTGGTAATACCATCTATAGCAAAAAGCCAGATATTGAGGATACAAACTTCGAAAGTTTTGATCTCAGATAGGCAAACGAGCGATGGTCCATAATAGCGAACACCGAAATAGCGAACATCAAAGAAGTGGACGAGTTGCTTCCTAATTTTCTGCCGATTTTCGCTAACACGTACGAGATTCTTTTAAAGTCTTTAAGAGGGGATATACATTTATAATGATCAAAAAATCAATTTCTTTTCTTTAAGGGATAACACCATTCTAGGAATTTGGAAAAATCGTTTTCTTTTGGCTTCAAAAATACTTTGGGGTCATAAAAACAATATGCAGTTGGTCCTGCAGCGATTTTTTTTAAGGTTGGATAAGTGTGTACAGTAGAACCTCCATTATCCGAACCTCGATCATCCGAACCCTCAATTATCCGAACCCTCAATTATCCGAACGATGACTTATTTTATCCGGAAGCTCAATTATCCGAACGTTGGCGCGAAAGATACATGGTTGCTCGCTGCCATCACCGTGAGCAACAATAAGCAACCCAACGCAACTTCTCCTTCTCAAACAGCTGCGAGACTTAGACGCTCAAAAACGCGTTGCAGCCGTTCGTCAATTAAAAATGGACGATTTTATTTTAAAAAATATTTTAAAAGGCACTCGACTTTTTTCAGGTGCTTAAAACACACACACACGCGCGCGCGCGCGTGCGTGTGTGTGTGTCCAAAAATAAAATTTAGGTCCCTTGTATCCTGGGGTATCCGAATAACCCCCATGTATATCCCGCGACTTTTTATAGTTTTCGAGTTACGAATTTTCGACCTGACCAATTAAAAAAAAAATCTAAAAAAAAAGTAGAAGACTGTCGAGATTTTTTTTGCAACTGAATCTTCATGAGTAGTACTTTTATGCATAAAATAATCAGCTTCGTAACTGTGATGAAAGTTATTAAAATGTTGGTGTAAAGTGAAAAATTTATGTTCGGTAAATTATGACTTAAATTTTCAACTTTAAATTAAACATCTAAACAGGTGACTTCATGGTTCCTAATTAGGTCTCAAGAATGCGCCAGACTCTCAGCTTTCATAATCATTTTTAAAAAAAGCAGTACTTAATAGGGGTACTTTGGCTACAATTGACCTTCAAAGACAGCGAGGTGGAAAATTCTTAAAATTAGCTATCTGATTAAAAAAAATTGCCCGTTTTATCATTCCCAAGGATATTTAGTTTGTTACCTAACCAAAAATGACTGCAGGAAAGCTAAGATTTAAACATTTAGAGGTTTATTTTTTTTAGTTCGATTCAAGTTTAATGAATTTTGCGCCATCCGTTCTTGTAACGAGAACGGATCGCGTAAACGAGCTTTTACCTGATCCATGAGAACGGATCGCGAAAAATTCATTAAACTTAAATTAAACTAAAAAAAATAAACCTCCAAATGTTTCAATCTTAGCTTTCCCTGCAGTCATTTTTGGTTAGTTAACAAACTAAATAGCCTTAGGAATGATAAAATGGGCAAATTTTTTTTTTAATCAGATGGGTAATTATAAGAATTTTCCACCTCGCTGTCATTGAAGGTCAATTGTAGCCAAAGTAGCCCTATCAAGTACTACTCTTTTTAATGGTTATGAAAGCTGACAGTCTGGCGCATTCTTAGGGCCTAATTAGGAACCATGAAGTCACCTGTTTAGATGTTTAATTTAAAGTTGAAAATTTAAGTCATAATTTACCGAACGTAAATTTTTCACTTTGGACCAACATTTTCATAACTTTCATCACAGTTACGAAGCTGATTATTTTATGCATAAAAGTACTACTCATAAAGATTCAGTTGCAAAAAAAATCTCGATAGTCTTCTACTTTTTTTAAAGATTTTTTTTCAATTGGTCAGGTCGAAAATTCTCAAAAATGCAGTAAAAAATTCATAACTCGAAAACTATGAAAAGTCGCGCGACATACATGGGGGTTATTCGGATACCCCACGATACAAGGGACCTAAATTTTATTTTTAGACGTCAATGTTCCGGCCACCGTGTATATATATATATATATATATATATATATATATATATATATATATATATATATATATATATATATATATATATATATATATATCAATGTTAATATGTATGTCAAATTTTAATATATATTTATGTATTTTTTTAAATGTAAAAACGTGTTGTTGATGATCTCGTCCCAAAAAACCCACGTTTCGATTATCCGAACTTTTGATTGTCCGAACTAGTCTCGGTCCCAATTGGTTCGGATAATCGAGATTCTACTGTATACGTAAGGCAGGTTTGCAGTCACAAGAGCCTCGCGGTTGAGATATGAGCGTGCGGGCTCTGAGTGTAGACGACGCGGGTTCGATCCCCGGTAGCAATGTCTTGTTTTTTTTTATTAAGCATATACAAATTAAATATCATAAATAATGCCTGAACAGGCGAGAATAGCTAAAGCGAGAGTAAGTTCGAAATTTTCTGAATATAAAATGAAGAGAAAAAAGTTTATTCACCGAGGATTGAACCCGGACGTTCAGCATCGTAATCCGTCACGCTACAACTCAGCCACGACGCTCATTGCAGATAAAGAAACATTTATGATACACCCTTTTCCATAATGTTTACTGTTGAAAAAAAATGCCGAAACGATCGCGGCAAAGGCTCAAGATTTCTTTTTGAACCTTTCACGGTCGTTTCGGCGTTTTATTTTTCAACGCGGTTCGTCGTTAATTTTTTTAACCCGCATTTTCGGCATAAACGGGCAACCGAGAGAAAACAATGATCTCGATACATGTTTTTCACTTTGAAATTCATTTAATGCATATTCCAATCCGCAGTACGGCCACACATATATGTCGAGCTCGATCGGACGGAAAACCTCGCTCCGTTCGCCTGTCGAGCGAGCGAGGGGCAGAGACTTTTCCCCCACCGAGCTACCCATTCGTGTTCACGCTGCTGCGATACCAACTTTAGCGGTGATCACGGACTCGCGCGGCTACAAGGGAATCTGCAACCTCGACAGAGGCGATGATCACGAAATCATACTCCCGAACTCGCCGCCGCGATTTAGCGCCATTTACGAAGCACGCCGAAAAGGGCCGCGTTGTGCATCTCCCCATTAATCTCTGCTTATATCAGAGATTAGTTCTCTGCTTATATCGTGGAGTAAAATCCTACATAGTCAAGAAACTTGTCGGGTGAGGAATGACTCAGGCAATGAGGCGAAGTGGTAGTTCTCGCTTCTGCCGCGCTAAAGCGCTGCTACCTTCGACGGTATCGCGTGTGATCGCGCCGCTGTGATTTACCAATGATTCAGAAAGCCCAAGCCCCCCAAAATCATTTTTTAGACTCCTCATTTAGCGATTAGTACAGTCGTCGTATATTGGAATCGGAAAAAATTAGAAGGCTAGTTTTTTGACAGGTAATTTTGTAGGTGCCGCGGGTGCTAAATCCAAGTTTGCCTAAAAATCGGGGTGTAGGGTTTTTTTAGGGGATGAAAGGGGATGGAAGTGGATTAATGACAAACTACAACCCCCACGAGGTCGACGCCGGGAGACAAAATGTTCAGAAAAATCTGGGCTTTATTTTTGTCCACAGCGCCGAAGTCGTGGAAGTTCATATTGGGGGTGAAAAAGTGGGGTGAAATTTTGAAAAATCAGTTTTCATTGGACAACTCTTTAGGAAAAATTCATACAAGTTTTGTTCAAATGGGAACGTTGTAGCCCTTGAAAAGACGCGCCGATTGGGTATTTGATTAACCCTCTCCAAAAATATCTTCACCCCCAAAAGAATTGCTGAAGTATACAAAAAAAACTTGTTTATTGAATAACTCAAAAACAATCGATTTTTCGGGGATGGTTTAAATGTACGAAATGTAGAGAACTATTTTCTCTATATTTTCGTTCCTATGGACCACTCTTGAATTTTGCTTTTCCGAACCTCTCTCAGAGGTTGCAAACTCAAAATGAAATTCCGGGACAACTATTGACCGAAAATAAAGAGACACGAGTTTGGCGCTGTGGACGAAAATGTAGCTGAGGGTTCAAGCTACAAATTCTTCCACAACGCCGAAATCGTACGGTCAATAGTTTTCCCAGAATTTCATTTTGAATTTCCAACCCGCGAGGGGGGTTGGAAAATCGAAATTCAAGGGTGGTCCACAGAAACGAAAATATGGAGAAAATCATTCTCTACATTTCGTACATTTGAACCATACCCGAAAAATCGATTGTTTTTGAGTTATTCAATAAACAATTTTTTTTTGTATTTTAACCATTTTTTGGCGGGTGAAGATATTACCGGAGAGTGATGATCAAATACTTGATCGACGCGTCTTTTCAAGGGCTACAACGTACACATTTGAACAAAAAGTGTACGAATTTTTTCTAAATATTTCTTGAATTAAAACTGATTTTTCAAAATTTCACTCCCAAAATGAATTCGCACGACTTCGGCGCTGTAAACAAAACTAAAGCCTGGATTTTTCTGCACATTTCGTCTCACGGCGCCGACCTCGTAGGGGTTGTAGTTTGGCATTAATCCAGCCCCATCCCCTTTCATCCCCTAAAAAAACCCTACACCCCGATTTTTAGGCAAACTTGCACGACTGCACTAGATCTCTACGACCCATGTCTGCAAAATATGATTTTCGACAATAATTTGAAAAAGGAATTAAAAAAATCGCCCATACCTGTTGACAGCTATGAAAAATAAAACTAATACACAGTTCGTATCCTCGCAAGCGAAGCACTGAGGATGTTCATTCGGAATTTGTACGGGATCTACCCTCGAAAAAAAAGCTTCGTTCTCGCAATATACGACTTTATTCCGTTCATAAACAGAGCTTTCGAGTAATATATGCATATTTGCGCCTGCGTATTTTTCCATGCACAGGTGTCCGGTTTGAAACAGTATCGTAACATATCCCCGCGAAAAGACAAAATCCATACGAAATTTTCGGATTTCGCGGAAACAATACGAGACTCGTTAACTTTGACGGCGTAGGTGCCAAGGTCAAACGAAGGTCGTACCTTTGGATTTTCAGCGGCAAACACTTTCGGTGAGCGACAAATGTAGTCGCAGAATAAGTGAAAAGTAGACAAAAGCCTCTAGCCTGAAAACTGCCAGGGTTGCGTCACTTCGAAGCTTTACGTTATAGCCACTCAGTGGCGTAGCGTGGTTTTTTGCCGCCCGGGGCTAACCCCAAATTTGCCGCCCCCCTCCCTATTTTCGCAACCAAGTGCCGCTCGCCGCCGCCGCCCCACATCTGCGCCGACGGGGCCATGGCCCCCTCTGCCCCCCCCCCAAGCTACGCCACTGTAGCCACTGTCCACCCACTTGCCTGTAATTAACGTTACCGTAGGACGTGAATATTGCAGTGTTTCCAGTGCAGATGTGACCTTCCCATGACCCTGACGCTTCCTTTCGCGAAGTTGACAATATCGAAATCGTCTTTTCCAAAAATCTCCTTTCGAAAAATGTTTCGCTCTTAATAGTTCACCATTAACATCTGCCGTATGGACACCCTGTACATAGACCCGTAAACGCATACATTTTTCGTCGCTCGTGTGCGTTTTTTTCGTTCTTCCTCATGGTACGTACCATAAGTCGGGCGTTCGCGTATTTTTTGTTCGTTTTTATTTCTCCCGTTTATTTGTATAATAATATGGTATCGTGTATATGTATACATCTATATACAGAGCATTCCGTTATTTTTACGTTGTGTCCTTTTCACTCTTCTTTCGGCTTCATATAAATCAATAACACGGTTCAACCAATAATTTATTTAGACTAAAACTACGTACGTACGACGCATAACTTACACAGGATTATGCGACCGCGTGTCCCGGCGCACATTTTCACGCAACATTTTGCAAAAGAAACAACGCTCGAGATTATCTACTCTCTCTCTCTCTCTTGCACACACTTCCATCTTTCTTGCTCCGTTGATTCAACCGCGTTCATTTATATACGCACGTACGCGTCCATACACAACTGTCGTTCGCACTTTGTTTCACGGCATTCACGCGACAAGCACTCGTCAAACTTCCTCACCGGAAGTTTCCATAAGGGCACCCAAAAAACACGGATCACAGTCTGTCTCTCTGCACTCGTCAACTCGAAAAGAAGATAAAGAAAAAACACATTGTAATCGCTAACGAATGTACGCAAAACGAAGGACCAATTAATGGATTCGATGCGCCGCGTATCCCGGACGTACCGCGGTTAGCAACGCCTTATGGGAGTTGTTTTCTTTCCAAAAGTTTCCATCGATTCTCCAAGTTCTGCTGTTGCACGAGGAATTCTTTCGACCATCCGCGCGATCAAGATAATTTCGTCAACGACCTCGTATGGAACTTGCGGCGTTATACGTCGGACTCACGATAAATTTAATTGTTGTATGTACACACGAGAAAGCCGTGACGGAGTGTAGCATTTTTTGGACGTGAAACGTGGGGATCGAATCTCCGGACGTAGCGAAATTTCAAGACGCTCTCCGTCCATCCTGCCTGACGCGATCGTTCCTTTTTTTTCTTCCTTCTTTTTCTAGCTATCTAACAGTATCCTCGTTCCAATTGAAAATTCATTTTAAGGCCTTTACGCGTCCTAGAAACTAACCGGTCACTCGTCTTTCTCCCGCGCGTTTTTAATTACGCACGCAGGGAAAATGGAATGCTCGTTGCAAATGAAAATTACGAGTCTCCGCGATAGCGAACTGTCGACTTGCTCGATTACAGAGAATCGCGACCGGTCATCAAGCTATACATACGTGGGTGCACACGTGTATCGGAGTGTTACATTTTTTTTTTACGTTTTCATCCCTTTTTTCTTCGATTTCACCCTCACCGCAGTTCGGCCGAGATCTCACGATGCGCCACGACAAAATTTACGTGACAATTCCGCTAAATTTCATACAAAAGAATTTACAACCATCGTACGATGATTTTAGGAGAGCTTCGTCCAACCTCGGCTTCGTATGGCTTCCTTGCATTCTCGTCTACCGAACATTCGCCTTCTCTCTCGCACTTGCGAATCAAGCGTTGCGTGCGCGCTCCACTGCCAGGAATTACATATTCATTCCGATACACTTGTATACTTCGATAGGGTGGACACTCGGAAGAGATGAAAACTCAAAAATGTAACACTCCAAAGTACAAGGCGTAGGTCGACTCGAACGCGATGACACAGAATACGCTTTATCGCGTTCGGTTTCATTTCAAGCTACAACACTCGCGCCAACAAGTCTTTTCTTTTTCTTTTCTTCACCTGCTTACAAGAGCGGATAACAAGCTATACGTTCAAACTGTATGCACGCTTCTCTCGATATATCATTGCACACCAACAACTTTAAATGCAATTTTACGACTACTACTGCGATTTACACTCTTGACGTTCAGCGCATCCTTGTTTAACTTTCTTTTTTGCAAAAGCATATCAATATATTAATTGAACAATCGAAATAAAGCAGTACGCGTCTCCATTCGACGAGAGTGGTCCATCGGTTTTTATATTAAGGTAGAACGAGTGCGCGCTCCTGATTTCTATAGATTTTGTTCAAACTTTCACCAGACATTGTTCGTATCATTATGCATGTTTGAGGGAAATTTCAGAACACTCGATTATTTGGATTCGGAGATAATGGGTTTTAAAATGTGCAACTTTTAACACTGCAGGGTCTGCGTTGACCGAAAGTTAGGTCACATAATTCGTCGTACCGTTCAATTGTGTTTATAAATTTTGAAAATAAGTTACGTTTAGATGGCAAACTAGTTAGGGAAAGAGTAAAAAAAGGATTGGGGTAGAATAAGTCGAATATCGATTAGTACGAATATCCATGAGTATAGAGTAGAAATGAGTTTGTTTGGGTTTGTTTGGGATTGGGCTATTCATGGAATATCCCAAACAAACCCAAACTCAAACAAACTCACTTATCTCTACCTCCCGCCATTTCTGGCACTCATTTCTACTCTATACTCACTTATGGATATTCGATTTATAGATATTCGACTTATGAATATTCATACTTATGGATATTCGACTTATGGATGTTCATACTTATAGATATTCGACTTATGAATATTCGACAAAATGGATATTCATATTTATGTATATTCAACACGGATATTCCTACTTATGGATATTCACTTATGGATATTCGACGACAGTGGAAAAGTTTGGATTGCCTCTACTATTCAATGTTGCTAAAAACGATCAGCAAAGACAGAATAATTCTCCGTAAAAAATATTTGCCCCCTATAATAAGAAGACATACGGCAACACCGCAGAACAGTATTGTTCAATATTTCGAGAAAAAAATAATTATCGTGTTCCTAAAGTAACAAACTTTGATCATAAAAAAAATATTTGCGTTACAACTATTAATATTTTATATCGTTCATGTTATCTTCATTAACAAATAGAAGTGTTGGTTAATTCATACCTAATTAGAAACTTCGTTCGATTAAAAATTGCTTCCAAATAAAGATTTGTGTTGCAGTATTATTTTGAATATGCCGCGAAAACTTACGTCATTGGTCGTGTTCGTTGGGTCTCATCCCCAGGTAGCAATTTCAAAATAGTTGTCTATCAGTTGTCCAAATGGGTACCAAATGTCCGCTTGGAAGTTACCTATAAGTTATCATGTGTCCAACAGTTATCTTTTTGGATGGTTGTCGACTTTAAGATAACTTCCGGGCGGACATTTGGCACCCTTTTAGCCGACTTTTGGACAACTTTTTGAGCATTGCTACCTGGGTCATTTTGATACGAACAAGTGCGCATGCGCATAATGATGCGCAACTGCGCAATGAAACGAGTCATTCGTTTTGCGCATGACTCGTTCCGTTGCGCATCATTATTCGCATGCGCGCTTGTTCGTATCAAAATGATGAGACCCAACGGACACGACCATTGGATACGTGGAACGATGCGGTGTTGCCATATGTCTTCTTATTATGGGGGACAAATATTTTTACCGGAAAATTATTCTGTCTAAATTTCAATGCAGACCCTGCAGTGTTAAAAGTTGCAATTTTAAAAGCCATTATCTCCCAATCTAAATAGTCGACTGTTCTGAAATTTCACTCAAACATGCACAATGAACAATGTCTGGTTAAAATTTGAACAAAATCTATAGAAATCAAGAGCGCTCGTTCTACCTTAAGGACAGAAAATACTCCGCGGTCGACGTTATCATAAGTTGATTTCAATGTTACTTCATCATTACTAATACTTTTCAGCCCCAGCACAAATATACCGGCGCAATCTAGTTTTTCAAAACCTCTGCCAATTGACGAAAAGTAATTGGGCGAAATAAACAAATTTAACGCCTATCCAAGTAGTGTAAATCACGGTATTCATCGGAATGTTTAAGATTTAAAAAAAACTGGAGTACAAATTGAGCGATCACGAGACACGAAATCGAATCCTAAAAAATGTGAACATTCTAAAAAAGTGTATTTTTGGATCCCGACTGGCAATATAATTATTTGTATATATATATTTATATGTGTATCCGTGAGTCGTGAATCATTCGACTGATATGGCACACCGGCGCTGATGGTTCGGTATGTTTGTTTCGAGAGGGTAAGTCTTTTTTTAATTTGTCAATATGTATACGTAATATGTAAAAAAAACATCAGGAGCAACGTGTGTTCACGTTTCCGGCTGGAGAGCCACGTTGCGTCTTCGACCAGCTACAGCAAGATTAGTCGAACGAGTCAATTGGTTACTTCGACAATAACAATTACAAAAAGGAGAGAAAAAGCATCGGCTTTGGTTCCACGTTACGACATATTGGTATTTTTCATCGGATTTTCTGTATAATCGTTTGGGTCCGTTTTCTCCCTCTCGGGAATAAAATCCTATGGCAGTTTGTTAATTTTTTTTTTCGTCGATTTTGTTTTTCTTTTTTCGCCGATCTACCTGCACCCATTTCGCGAGACGTTGACGCGAAATTCGACATATCTAGAAGCTACTATTATTTTGTTACTTACAATAAATACTGGAAGAAAGAAGTACCTAGGCTACGAGCCTATGCGTGTTACGCTACGTTTACAATAGCCTCTTGACAATTCGTCGATACCGCACACGCACACACACACATATACATATATACATATAAATATATATGTATGTATGCATGTATCTTTGTATATATATGTATATAGGCCATTGTCGGTGAGAATCGATGCAGTCTCGCCGAAAAAAAGACCCCTTTGGTTTTCGTTTCGATCGGACAACGCGGTTCTTGCGTTCTTCTTTTGTTTCATCTCTTTTCTTAACTAGCCTGTGATTGTATCACCGGGGCTCCTCGATGGAGCACCGATGCTGGTCGTGACTTGCGCGGACCGCCCTGTTGAGCGGATATTACATTGGCCGGTGGTTGCTGATGTTGATTCATTTGCTGAACGATCGTCGAGTCTCGCTTGGGCACTTCCGGCGGTGATTGCAGTACTTCCGTGTACTCGCGTATCAAATTCGCTATTTGACAAGCCTGCGTGGCAAAACAAAATGGCGATTTAGTAAACGAAAACCCGACAGTGGGATGATAATGGCAATAGTTTGCGACTGTAAACGCAAAATACGGAAATAGAAAATAGCCGATATGACGGACCAAAAGAGTCGGCTGTTTTTTATTTATCAACTTTTTAGTTTACATTCGTAATTAGCGATCTCAAATACCATCTATTAAGGGGTGAGATGCAGTCAGAATTTTCCAAAAATCGATTTTTTTTACATTTTCTTGAAGTATGATGTTTCGAAAATATTCCCTGAAAATTTTAAGTCAATCCGATTAATAGTTTCCGGGATATGCCATAATTAGTGAAGGGGTCTATTCTTAACGTATAGACGTGGCTGACAAACGCGCAAACGATGACACCCGGGAAGGCAGAATGCTTCGAAGACAACAACAAATTGATATTTTGGTAGCTTCCACATCGGCAGAAGCCCTATTGTATGGGCTAGAAATTGATATTTCGATGTAAGTAATTCTTTTATTAGTATTTCTATACATAAGTCAAGTGTAAAATTGGAAAACTCTTTTAGAAATGTTCAAAAATGTAGTACTCAAAAACTATGAACTTTAGCAAAATTTTATAAAGAATACTTTTGTTTTAAAATTGCTCAAAATGTTTAAAAAAATAATTCATCCCGAAAAACTTTAATTTTTTGAAAAATTGTTAGCCAATTAACAATTGGCTATAAACAATTGAATGCTTGACTTTTCGGCAAAAATCGTGATATTCGGATTCAGCGGATCAAAATACATAAAAAAAAGTTTAGCTTCGTCCATCGAGCTCAACATTTAACGAACATATTCACATCGAAATCCACATCGAAAAACTTTGAACGCGTTTTTCTCGAAACTATGTTTTTCAAGTCGGTGACCACTATAATTAAAAAACCACTCGATGGATTTTGATGAAATTTGGTATGCTTATTGATAGCATTAAAAACTAGTCCTTAATCGAAGGATTTTCATTTTTATTGAAAATTTCTATTTTTTTAACAATAAACGAGCGATTTTTTGGTCGAAAATCGAAAGTTATTTGTCGGAAGTCTCCATTTTGTTAATTAAAAAAAGCTTCGATTAAGGGCTCGATTTATTATTAAATTTATAAATGTTAAATTATAAATTTATTATTAAACCAATGATTTTTTCTGGTTTTTTTATTTCAGATGATCCAGTAAAATTTTATGTGGTCACCGCAAAGCACTACATGCCGAAGGGGGTCCGACAAAGATGGCGATATTTTTATAAATAATCAATACTTTTCTTTGAAAACTTGTAGAAGTCAAGTTGAAACATAATATGAAAAGTCTGTCTAACCACTTCTGTAAAACAAACATAATAACTAAAAAAAAAATTATTGAAAATGCTCGTTTTTTCACGCCTCTGACTGCATCTCACCCCTTAACGAATTTCACTCAAATTAGGTATTATTCTCAATTTAGCTTCGCGACATTGGATTTGGTATTATAAATGTATGATTTTGAATTTAAATTTGTATTCTGGATCCTCGAAACGTCCGCTGCGAGTCCATGCGAATCAGGTAATTTTTAAAATGTGGGTAAGCCATTTTGAATCTACTATTTCGGATTTCTGGTCATTGAGTTTGGATGTGTAATCAGCAACTTCAAAAAGCCCTCGTTATCAAATTTTTTGCGTATCAAGTACTTTTACTTTTCGCATTTCGATTCACCATATTGGATTTGGTAGTGTAACTTTCTAATATTTAAATTGAGATTCGTAATCAGCGATAAAAAAAAAACTCTCCAGTACCGAGTACCATCCACATCAAGTATCTTTGTGCATTTTATTTGGCTCTATTTAATTTTCTCTTTAAAAATTCTGATTTTGAGTTTAGGTTCGTTATCAGTGGTGTCTGACAAGACCGACTGGGGGAATCTTAACTCCAAACGATTTAGTATAATTGTGAATTGAAATATGAGAGATCGCATTGATTCAGCTGAATGTACCAGCCTCATTGACAAGTCTCCCTTCAAAATCAACGCGACCGACAGAGAGTCGGTAGCGTTGGAATTGAAACATTTTGGCGGTGTACAAGATCAAATTGATGTATAATTTACCTGAGACGTGGTCAAGATGACTTTGCTCTGTTTCTTATCGGTGCCGGTGATAATCATGAGGCAACTGAGCGCCGGACTGTAACTTAATATACTGCTGTACTCGTAAGTGCACAAGGCATTGCGCGATCGATGCTCGAGCAAATGGAGGCCCTGCTGGTCGACAGCCAACCACAGGACTCTCGGCCAGTTCGAGGTGAAAGATTGCATTACGTCGAATATCGTGGCTCTGTGGAGCGGCCAGGATTGTATGAGATTGAGGAAGGCTTTTTTGGCCTCCGGAGGCGTCATACCCCGCAACGATTGGTGATGCTGAAGGACACCGTCGAGGCATACGTTCGGTACGAGCCTCGAAGGTAGGCAGTGACTAGATATAGTTCGATATTCCTGTGGCATCGGTCCCTCCTCGCAGTCACCGAGTTCTAATTGTGCCTGGAGCGCAGTTAGCATCATCTGAAATTCGAAGATCAACGCGCATGGCAATGGAATTAAGGCGGGATATACATTTACAACGATCGAAAAATCGATTTCTTTTTTCTTCTTTAAACGATAGAACTATATATGTAGAATATTTGCCTAAAGTTTCGAAGCGAAATTCGAAAAAATTCAAACGTTACAGCCCGTCAACGCTGTGCCTCACTGCTCAGATTCGGAGCGGGCGTGAACTTCAAACGCGTTTTTCTCAACACTGCATTGTCTAAAATTATTACTTAAAAACTATTAAGCCGATTGAGTTGAAACTCGGTTGAAATATTGATCATTTTGGTACCTTCTACTTGACGAGAATTGTTTTCGAAAAACTGGAAAAAAAACTACTTTTTTAATCCACATTGTACAGAAATGTTGCGTGAAATGTTGATTGTTTTTGAAAATGCGTGCCATTTTCTTAAATTTGCATTTTTTGTGATTTAAATTTGCATTTTCATGTGACATTACCGTCACATAGAAACTATACATGTTCTAACTGAAAAAATGTTTGAACTTTTTTGTAAATCAAAGCCTACGGGAAGCTAGACTGCACGCCGATTCGCAACTCCCGCGGGGACCTTGCTGTAACACTCTGCCACAGCTTCGTTATTTTGATAATCAATTAATTTTAAAAAATTGTTTTGTATACTTAAGGGGCTATACCAGTGTGACACTTAAAAAAAATCGATTTTTTTGCCTTTTTCGACAGTTTATACTTTCAAGAATATCATTATCATTTATATCATTTATCTCAATATCATTTTATCATGCAAAAATCGATAGTTTAATCTTTAAACGCGTTTTTCTCGAAATGAGATTTTTCAAATTTGCTGACATTGTAACTCAAAGAGCAATTATCCGATTGCCTTGAAATTTGAACTGAGTACTCTTGAATATATTTACTCTACAATGACGTAGGATATTTTTGATTGGATGAAAATTGACGATTTGGCATTGAAAAAAACGACCATTTTATAGGCAAGAAAACAGACGTTTTTTCATAACTACGCCATTTTGTTAGATTTTGATGTTTTTCGAAAATCCCACGTCATTGTACAGGAAATACCTTACAGTTTAACGACATTTTTTCCTTTTTCAGTTTCAGCTACTCAATCGGCCGAAATCATGTCAGCAGTGGAGGAACTTTTTTTTGGCGCCTCCGCAGGCAGCGCATAAGTCGCTTGGATCTCAATATTTTTCCTATGAAAAAATTATGTAATATAGGTCCAATATAGCCAAATGTATTTTTAATTTTTCAAAACATTTAATTTAGTACTTTTCTTCCAAAAAATTCCCGAAAATCACCCAAATTTTCAGCGTTCCCACTGGTATAGCCCCTTAAATATACTATGAACCTATACCTAAAGTTCGATAATTGCGGAATAATTATTTCTTAGTTCAAAAAATCCCTCAATATTGATGCGATCCAGTTGAGTCAAATGGCGGTTTATGAATAAAGCCTAAAAGTTCTTTTGACCATGTGTTTTATTTCTATCTTTAAAAATAATTCCAATGAAAACGGACGAAAATGGGTAGTTGGCCTCCTCCCTTAATCTTTTTCTATTGAAAGGTTATCGACTCACCGCTTCCTTCTCGGTTATGGGGAATCGATCGGCTCGCAAGTCGTGGAGTACCTGATGATACAAGAGTTCTTTCTCGACTGGATCGTCGAGATTCATATATTGATCGAGGAACAGATGTTTCTTAAAGAGGAACAAGTGATGACCGTGCTTTCTCTGCGGCTGCTGGCCCTGTTGGGTAACACTGGCAGTTCTGTAGCGTTCCCACTTTGACATTACATCCGCGATCTTCTCCTCGGGCACGAGGGACCGTTCGGTCGAGCCGAGCACCTCGTAAATGGCGTATCCTTTGGAACAATGAACAAACAAGAATACGCGGTCAGCCAATACACAAAAATCATTATGCATTGACCATTCGTAGAATGGGGGGAGGGGACACTGTGCTGTGATGGTAGGATGGACATGATGAAATTATAAAGGTTCATCAGTGACGCCGGAAGCCTAAAAAACTATGATGTTGAAGTTTGCATCGTTGGGATGCAACGATTTTTTGTTCATTTTTCGTTTCTTCATTTTTATCACCACCCAAAGAATTTTTTTTGCACATCGAGACCGCGAATCTCTAATAAGAATACGTAAAAACGTTTGAGTGATTTTGACAGCCCGAAGCGGCCGAAAAAAATTTGACCAAATAAAGAGATTTAATTATTGTTAAGCTACTTGGTATACTGAAGAAGCCTTGCACCCTGCACGATTTTGTTTTTGAAACTATAATTCAATAATCTGATATCACGATACAGTCACCTTGAAAAATATTTTGTTGAAACTATCGACTGCGAAAAGTCCCCATTGTTTGAAAAAAGAGGCTCTAGTATTTCTTTATTGCCTTCATGTTTTCTCAGTGCTTCGAACTCTATATTTGTCGGCTGTTTTTTTTCCGGTTTCTCGATCACGACCGCCACCATTTGTTTTCTTCGGAAAAATTAATCGGAATCGGAAAAAATTAGAAGACGGCTAGTTTTTTGACAGGTGATTTTGTAGGTGCCGCGGGTGCTAAATCCAAGTTTGCCTAAAAATCGGGGTGTAGGATTTTTTTTAGGGGATGAAAGGGGATGGGGGTGGATTAATGCCAAACTACAACCCCCACGAGGTCGGCGCCGGGAGACAAAATGTTCAGACAAATTCAGGCTTTATTTTTGTCCGCAGCGCCGAAGTCGTGGAAGTTCATTTCGGGGATGAAAAAGTCGGGTGAAATTTTGAAAAATCAGTTTTCATTTGATAACTCTTTAGGAAAAATTCATACAATTTTTGTTTAAATGGGAACGCTGTAGCCCTTGAAAAGACGCATCGATCGAGGATTTGATCATCACTCTCCAATATATCTGCGCCACCAAAAGAATTGTTGAAGTATAGAAAAAAAATTGTTTATTGAATAACTAAAAAACAATCGATTTTTCGGGGATGGTTTCAATGCACGAAATGTAGAAAATAATTTTGTTTATATTTTCGTTCCTATGGACCACCCTTGAATTTTGCTTTTTCGAACCCCTCTCAGAGGTTGAAAATTCAAAATGAAATTCTGGGAAAACTATTGAACGAAAATAAAGAGATACGAGTTTGGCGCTGGGGACAAAAATGTAGCTGAGGGTTTAAGCTACAAATTCTTCCACGCCGGCGAAATCGTGCGGTCAATAGTTTTCCCAGAATTTCATTTAGAATTGTCAACCCCCGAGAGGGGTTGGAAAATCAAAATTCGAGGGTGGTCCATAGAAACGAAAATATAGAGAAAATGATTCTTCACATTTCGTACTTTTGAACTATACCCGAAAAATCGATTGTTTTTGAGTTATTCAATGAACAATTTTTTTTTGTTGGTATTTTAACCATTTTTTGGGGATGAAGATCTTTTCGGAGATTGATAATCAAATACTCGATCGACGCGTCTTTTCAAAGGCTATAACGTTCCCATTTGAACAAAAAGTGTACGAATTTTTTCTAAAGAGTTATTGTATTAAAACTGATTTTTCAAAATTTGACCCCACTTTTTCACCCCCAAAATGAACTTCCACGACTTCAGCGCTGTGAACAAAACTAAGTCCCGGATTTTTCTGTACATTTTGTCTCACGGCGCCGACCTCGTAGGGGTTGAAGTTTCGCACCAATCCACCCCCATCCCCTTTCATCCCCTAAAAAAACCCTACACCCCGATTTTTAGGCAAACTCGGATTTAGCTCCCGCGGCACATAAAATCACCTGCCAAAAAACTAGCCTTCTTCTAATTTTTTCCGATTACGGGGTTTTTCAGCGACAGCACGACTGTACTAATTGAAATAGTCCTAAAATTGAATTACAGTTATGTAAAAATCACGAATTTTCATAGATTTTGTATGCTCGCGTTTAAATTCATCGCTACGTTAAAAAAATTCTTTCCAAAATCGCCGATCATCAGCGACTCGTATTTATTCTTAACTTGAATAACCCGTTTGGTTTTTAGATCTCAGATGGATTGTTTAAGGTGGAGTGTCTACCGCCAAACGTCGCGAAAAAGATTTCATCTACCGGCAGCCATGTTTTTGTTGTTTTTTTGTATTTATTGTTGATTTATTTTTAAGGCTCTCAATTTATTTACCTTTGTGTCTTAGAAAATGCGTTTTTTTCATCAACCGTTTTGCAGAATAAAAATTCGTAATTCGGCCACTTTCTTCGGGCTTCTAGGCAGATGTAGCCCCTTAATACGAGTATACCTTGCATAGTATTCTACAAAATCTATCCCGATATTTGTTTCAAGATAGGTAGAGTATGAGAACTATATTCCTAAAAATATAAACTCCCGTTCACCGATATTCGCAAATTCTAACGCAACAATACCTACTTTTATTTTTTATTCCCATATAAAAATGGAACCAGATAGCTGAGAAATTGGGGAAGACACAGTGTTAAAAAACGTTTGTCTGAAAATGAAGTCCCTTAAATTTAAGGGGTCTTCTCACTTGAAACGCTAAAAAAGACTATTTTCATTTTTTTTGTTAGGTATATATTATAGATATTGTGAAACAAAAGTTGTCACACTTAGTAAATACACTTTCGAAATACATAAAAAAAATTCAATGTATTTATGTAACCCAAACTAACTTCAGACGCGTTTTTCTCGAAACAACGTTTTTCGACGGCTTGTTGATAAAATCTTCGAAACTACTGAACCGATCCTTATGAAATTTTAACCAAATAGTCTTTGCAACTATAGTTATAGCGCAAATCAAGGATTTTTTTTCAATTTTGATATTTGCTATTTTTTTGGCAAAAACGGTGAAAGAAACACGTTTTTTCGATAAATGTCCACCATTTTCTTATTTTTGCATATATAAAAAATCGTATAATATGCGCAGCCATAAACATACTGAATCTAAAACCGTCTGATTTTTTTGTTTCGGATGATCCATCTCCAAGATTTCATCAACAGCGCAGACCTACAATATTTGTAGGAAATTTTTTTAACTACCATTTTCGTGTATAAATAGTGACTTGAATAAATAATTTTTTAAAATGTATTTCGAAAGTGTATTTATTAAGTGTAACAATTTTTCTATCAATATCTATAAGGGGCCGTACGCAAATTACGTAACGCAATGGGGGGGGGTCGAGGTTTGCGTTACGTCACGATTTTAAAACTGCCAGAAATAGCAAAATTTCTGCACGTTCAAGTTTTTTATTTAAACTGCGCGTGCAATTTTACAGTGGACAGTTCACAGCTTTCTATACGCAATGTCAGTTAAGGGGGAAAGTCACTGTGCAAGAACTTGCACGGCAGCTTTCCCACATCCCTCAAGCAAAATTTGAAGGAAATTATTTTTTTTTAAATAATTCTTGAAAGTACATGTATTGAAAAATATGTTGGCAGCATTTTTATTCACAAGTCCGAACACTGACGGAGTTTTAGTCACTTTAGTGAGAACAGATAGCGTGACCGGTTAGTGCCCTCAGTCCCTACAGGTGTGGCATAATTTACAATAGATAAAGTACAGGCTCTTATTATTTTGTGAACTATCATGAAGATGAAGTACCGCCATATCGCCCGCGACTAGGTGCTTCAATATAAGTATCACTATTCTAGAAAAAACAACTTTTTATCAAGAAACACGGAACGAAAACTTTGAACGCGTTTTTTCGAAACTAGTTTTTTCGACCTTGTCCGAGCGAGTACTTAAAAACGTATCAGCCGATTTTCAATTTTTTAAAAACACTTTTGTAATCGCAGTAACTAAGGTTGGACGTATCCGCGTTTTTAACATTTGATAATTACTATTTTTGAAGACTGCTTGAATACATAAAAGTATTCCTGAAAATAGAAAAAAATGTCCAAACTGTCAGCATTTTGTAAAAAAAAAAAAACCAGAAAAAAAACGGCTACACATAACGATAGCTACGTTTGTATAGATTTCGATAAATTGTTGACTCTTAATTTACAGATAACCTTACATAAAGATATCGATGGGACAATGAAGAGACATTTTCTTTTTCGTTGTCAAATTAAAGCATATATCTCGGTTAATTTTCAAGATTTTCTCATAAAAATTGGTATAAATCTAGATGAATATATACTTCATGAAATGAGTATACACCCGATTCTTTCGTAATTAGTTATGTCGATGAAAAAAGTTGCAATTATTGACGACAAAGCATCCGTTACGTAACGGAATGGGGGGGGGGGCTCTGGCCAAGCGTTACGGCCCCGTTACGTGGAGGGAGGGGAGGGGGCAAAAATTGGGAAATTTTGCGTTACGTAATTTGTGTACGCCCCCTAATATAAACCTATCAAAAAAATTCATAAAAATAGCCTTCTTTTAGCGTCTAAATTGAGAAGACCCTTTAAATCTTTCCATGGATTTTCACTCAATTGAGAAGATACTTCGCATGATGCTCTATCGGTGTACAAAAATTCAGCCAGACGTCTCACAAACTGGAAGTTTTTGCACATGCAGAAAAAATCGTACGCATAAAGAGTTTTTTTCCGACCGTCACTTTTCAACGTTTCGGAACATTCCGAACACATTTCCATTTCAGCCAGAAAAAAAGTCCAAAAACAAAGCGCGCGACGACGCGAAGTAATATCTGAGGCAAGATACAAGTTCGAAGAAATAAATGCACGACTCACCCATCGCCGTTTCCTCAAGGCCAATTTTGGCCTTTATAATCTCCATGACATCTCTGGCGGTCGCGGAGGGATGAAACTCGACTGCGTGATACTGGCCGTCCATAAAGTGAAATCTCGCGTAAATTGGTCTGCGATTGATGGTACACATGATCTCCTCGCGACTGGGCGGCCATTGTCGTCTTCTCGTTCCTTGGGTCTTTGTCAGGCACTTTTCCGCGAATCTCGCGTACTTGCCCTCCTCCGTGACGTAATCGCTCGCGCATCGCTTCAAATGGGCAATGAGGTATTTCCGTATGATCTTTTGCGGCGGTAGTATGACGGAGCACGCGAGGGACAGTAGGGCCCAGTGTCGAAGATTGACGCGGCTGTTAGGATCGGGATGATCGGTCGTCTGTTTGATCAGCTGGAGATACAGTTCGCCGAGTAAATTTTCCTTCCTCATGCATCTCTCCATAACGGTTTGTATGAGATTAACGTGTTCGTCCTCGACGCGACGCACGGTGTCGCCGTTCTGTCCGAGGCCGGCGTACGTGAGTATCAATTGGAAAACACTCAGGGCTATTTGTTCCTCGGGATCGGGCAATTTCGTGAGACTCTGCGGTATCGTTTGTCTGCTGAAGGCCCAATAAACGTGAGGAAAGCCTTTGTACGTTTCGCCATGATCGTTCGAGCTTCCATGCTCCTGTCGTAGCTTCTCGATTCTGTGCTTCGACAATCGTCTCAGCGTGTTTCGCAAAAAGCCACCCCCGGAATCTTGGGGTTTTCTCAGTGCTTCCGAATCCACGAGTACTCTGCGGCAATTCACGAGATTGTGATAGAGACGAACGCGATCCTCGTTCGTGATGCCTTTGATTTTCTTCGTCGGTGCCTCGTTTTCCGTTATCCAACCGGCGAGCGCCGGACAATAGCTCACTATGAGACTACCGATCTCGTTCTTCTGCGGTGTCTCGAATACGAAACACTTGTGCGAACTGTCCGGATTGTGTCGAAGCAGAGAAAGCGTTATGAAGGAATCACTCGGATCTAGCATTATGCTCTCGACGTCCTGATAACGATACTCCGAGAGTACGAATTTGTCGTCGGGCTTTATCAGCATCAGACCGTCCGCGTTTATACCGAGTATCAATTGATTCCCGTACGACCAATAGCCACGATAGGTCACGTTGAACATTGTCGTACCGTAAAGGGGATACTGCATCACGCACGAGAGATAAAGTACTTTTGCCGTTAGCTCCGAACGACCCGCACCGTATTGCTTGTGCGCCTGCGCTATTATCGGCACCCAAACGTCGTCACCGCGTGCTCGACTTATACGATACGGCAAAAAGCTGTCGACCTCGCTGTAATAATCCAAACGATCGTTGTCCTTGGGATCACCCAGGGAAACCTGAGCCTGCAGACCCGCCAATTGTAACGCCACTTTCTCCGATACCGGAAAATCGTCGCACTGCAACACACACAAATTTGCCACGTTACATTTTTTTCTCTCTCGATTTTCTTCATTTCGGTGAATTATGAAAAATCAGGTTTTCCACGGGGCTCCAGTTCTCGTTCGTGCACGTACGCCATCTTGTGATAATAATTCTATGCTTGCCGAAACAGCTGGTAAATCTTTGCTGATGCTATTGAGTACAGTCGTGCTTTCGCTGAAAAACCTCGTAATCGGAAAAAAATAGAAAGCTCATTTTTTGACAGATGATTTTGTGGGTGCCGCGGGTGCGAAATACATGGTTGCCTAAAAATCGGGCTGTACGTTATTTTGAGGGGATGTAAGGGGATGGGGGTGGATTAATGCCAAACTACAAGCCCTACGAGGTCGGCGCCGTGAGACGAAATGTGCGGAAAAATCCAGGCTTTAGTTTTGTCCACAGCGCCAAAGTCGTGGAAGTTCATTTTGGGAGTGAAATAGTGGGGTGAAATTTTGAAAAATCAGTTTTAATTCGATAACTCTTTAGAAAAAATTCGTACACTTTTTGTTCAAATGGGAACACTGCAGTCCTCGAAAAGACGCGGCGATCAAGTATTTGATCATCACTCTCCGATAATATCTTCACCCCCTAAAAAATGGTTAAAATACCAAAAAAATGGTTTATTGAATAACTCAAAAACTATCGGTTTTTCGGGTATGGTTCAAATGTACGAAATGTAGAGAATAAGTTTCTCTATATTTTCGTTTCTATGGACCACCCTTGAGTTTTGATTTTCCAACCCCCCTCGCGGGTTGGAAATTCAAAATGAAATTCTGGGAAAACTATTGACCGCACGAATTCGGCGCTGTGGAAGAATTTGTAGCTTGAACCATCAGTCACATTTTTGTCCACAGCGCCAAACTCGTGTCTCTTTATTTTCGGTCAACAGTTGTCCCGGAATTGCATTTTGAATTTTCAACCCCTGAGAGGGGTTCGAAAAAGCAAAATTCAAGAGCGGTCCATAGGAACGAAAATGTAGAGAAAATTATTCTCTACATTTCGTACATTTAAACCATCCCCGAAAAATCAATTGTTTCTGAGTTATTCAATACACAATTTTTTAAAATACTTCAACACTTCTTTTGGTGGTGAAGATATTTTCGGAGAGGGTTGATCAAATATCCAATCGACGCGTCTTTTCAAGGGCTAAAACGTTCGCATTCGAACAAAAATTGTATAAATTTTTCCTAAAGAGTTATCGAATGAAAACTGATTTTTCGACTTCGGCGCTGTGGACAAAAATAAAGCCCAGATTTTTCTGAACATTTTGTTTCCCGGCGCCGGCCTCGTGAGGGTTGTAGTTTAGCATTAATCCACTCCCATCCCCTTTTATCCCCTAAAAAAAACCCTACACCCCGATTTTTAGGCAAACTTGATTTTAGCACCCGCGGCACCTAAAAATCACCTGTCAAAAAACTAGCCTTCTTCTAATTTTTTCCGATTCCAATATACAGCAAGACTGTACAGTCTGTATTTAGCTATTTTTGAGACACGTTGTGATTCGGATATAAAAGAAAGCTGTCAGCATTCGGCGCGGCTCTGCGTACGGATGCGACGTATTAGAAGACTTGGTAATTCTTTAGATGAGTTACTTTTCCGAAAAATGAGCCTAAAATAATTTTTTTGCTATTTTCACATTTCTTAGATTATACATTATTATATTAAGTCGGAGGAAGCTGAAATTCGCCCCCCTCCCGCCCCCACGCATAAAGAGTTATACGGTTTTGAAGTCCGCGGAAACACATGATAAAATACCGCATTTTTGTACATTTCGGCGCCGATATTGGGTTTGTTTTGGTTTTTGGAAAATTCGAAATGATTTTTAACAATTCTTTGCTCGTAAAAAAATTGTCAATGGAAAATTTCAGCTTCCCCCGACTGAATATCATCATTTGTAACCTAATAAATGAGATATTCTCATGTATTGGGTTTTCTCATGATTCCGAAAAGTCACTTATCTAAAGAATTACCGAAGACTTGACAGAATGTCATGAAAAACTGCAAGAGTGCCCATATTTTGCGAAACATTGCCTTTTCTAGAAAGTGGCGTTTCTGTTTTTATCTCCGCGCTGCGCCAAAACATTAAACTCTAATATTCCAGCTCTTGTATGTTAATTCACGAAGTGTTGAATTTTTGGAAATTTCATACGAACGTTGCTTTTTGGAGAAGAGCATTTTCATTTTTCCGGCTAAGTAACTTAAAAAAAAACATACGAATTCAAGTTCGTACACATTTAAAAAGGAGAAAACTTACTTAAGCCCTTATATACGCGAACATTTTTTCATTTTTTTAATTATTTTTGATTCCATCAGCCTGAACAGATAGGAATATTTTAAACTTTACAGAATTGAAAAATTCCAAAAATAAGGTAAGATTGCATTTATAAATAGATACCACGCGGCGCGCCCGACCGCCAACTTCAAAGCCGTTTTCCCACGATTCACTTTTTTGAACCTTGTGAAAGTTCTAACTCTTGAACGAAGGTTCGGATCGCTTTGAAATGTTTACAACATATTCTTAGTATCATCACCTATCGTGTGATCCACAGAAACAAACATTTCAATGACACAAACAAATATAAAAAATAAAATACCGACAGAAAATTGAGTAAAAAAATTTTAAGTTTCGAATTTTTATTATAATAATTTTTTAAAATAATATCGTTGGTTCACACTAAAGATACTTTCATTATGCAATCATAAATATGTTCATTTTTTTCAGACACCCACATCGATGCCGACAACTTTCACCATCAACGCGCGCGCAAAAAATACATTGCTTTATTATCCTATATCTCCGCAATTTGTTAATATTTCTGATTTTTTTTTACATAAACTTAACCATGTGCATAAATGATCTGTAAAAAAAATGTTGTCAATCTATGCGTCATTTTTTTTTAACCGCGTCTAGAAAAGTACCTTCGAAAATCGGCGAAATCGCGTATATAAGGCCTTAAAAGAGTACCTGGGGCCGAGCTACCCGTTGTACGAACAAGGAACATCCCTCAGGTGACACCCTTCGATTTTGTTGAAATTTGGATATGTTATAAAACACCGAACAGTAAGCGACACGAATTTTTTTTATCGGCGGAAAAACGGTTTTAAGGGGTGAAATGAACCCTCGAAAATAGGGGTGTTTTTCGTTTTTCATCAATAACGTTATCGTTCTCATCTCCAATGTATAGTGCACAAAATAATAAACATCGTTGCAATTTGAAGTTTTTTAATATCTCGTACCGTTAAAACGTTATCGACGAAAAACAAAAAACATCCCCATTTTTGAGGGTGCGTTTCAGCCCTTAAAACCATTTTTCCGCCGATAAAAAAATACGTATCGCTTACTTTTCGGTGCTTTACAACATATCCAAATTCCAACAAAATCGAAGGGTGTCATCTGAGGGATGTTCCTTGTAAGCAATTAAAAAAATGTTTTGCCATTTTATTCCCATAGATTGTAATGCTCCGTAAAACGGATCTAGATCGAATAACTCAAGATAAATTAAAGGCAAGTGATGTTAATTATTAGTAGGTTATCAGTTGGTAGAAATCAATGTCATTCAACCCCCTAAATGGATTCACTCTTTTTTTTACACGATCTTCGGCTCGTTTACAAGTTGAACTCACGACCATCCATTCATTTTTTCAATTGCGAGTAAAGTTGTTTCCATCACGAGGCAATGCTCTGTCGAGCATCTATCGTACCTTGACAACGTTGTAGACAGCCTGAGAATAGAGCATATTGACTTCGACCGGATCTTGCGACAGTTCCCTCGTGTTGCGGAACAATCGTCGCTTGAAGACGAAGCGATTGTCACCGCTGCCCAGGGTTGTGTTATTGCCCCGCCTGAGGGTTGAGAAGCTTGACTGAGACGTATTGAGCTTGCACTGCTTACTGAAAATGTTCAATCGACCGATCGCGTCAAACACCGAGGCGAAGAAAAAGACGAGAAAAGAAGAAACAAAGTGTGCCAATTTTTCATAGCGGAAAACTTACACTTCCCAGGCGGCAATCACGTCGTAGAGATAATCGTGAGCTCGTACGTGTTCCTCGCCGTCGGGTCTGCTCTGATAAATAGCCCATCCTTCCAAAGATCTGAGGCCCAATTTCTCGGCCAATTTGGCAGCGGCATCGGCCGCCGTGTCGGTCGGATGAACATCAATGGCTTTCGTTCTGCCATCGAGGAAGAAGAATCTGCAGACGATCGTGCCGAGCCTTCGCATTGCCGCGATCTCCACGGTCGACGGTGGGTACTGTCTGCACGAGACTTTCATGTTTTTACAATTGTCGACGCACCACTGCACGTACTGGCGCAACTTGCCCTCGAGGGCAAGATTCTTCTTGAGGAATGACACGAAGTACTTGTAGAGAAGTTTGCTCGGTTGAAAAGCGACGATCGCCAGGCAGAGCAGTAGCCAGACTCGCTCGGCCCACTCCATGTTCGGATTGTTCGTTGCTTGACGCATGCACTGCACGAGAATCTCGTCGCGAAGCTCCTCGCGCTCTATACCGTAGCCTATTATCGTTTGAATCGTCGCAATTTCCAGCTCCAACTTCATCTCGCCACGAAGGTACTTGCACAGATCCTGCAACAATGGGATGAGAACGATGAATAAGGTATGAACAATGATACGCTTGTAGTCGGAAAACGCAGAGAAATCCGTCAAATGTGTGGGGAAAACACATAATTTTCGCTAATTTATGGTCAAACGTGAAACTGTAGCGACTTTGTCAGGGACTTCACCATGTTACTAGTTTTTTTCCATTGAAATAGGAATGTGTACGAATTTGTATTCAGCGAAACTCTGGGTGGACTAGCTATTGTTTTCCAGCGATGTTACATTTAAACAATAACGAACTTAAGGGGAAGATACCCTTAGGCGGGGGAAACAAGTTGCTGATTTTCATGATTTTTTGTTAAAAGGAAAGATTTCTTCCGCGTTTTTGAGACGTAGGATATGTTTTATTACTGCTATTGGCTGCCACATGGTTCTTTTAAATTAATCTTTAAGGGGTGAGATGCAGTCAGAATTTTCCGAAAAATCGATTTTTTTACATTTTCTTGAAGTATGATGTTTCGAAAATATTCCCTGAAGATTTTAAGTCTCCGATTAATAGTTTCCGGGATATCCCACAATTAGGGAAGGGGTCTATTCTTAACGTATAGACGTGGCTGACAAACGCGCAAACGATGATACCCGGGAAGGCAGAATGCTTCGAAGACAACAACAAATTGATATTTTGGAAGCCTCCACATCGGCAGAAGCCCTATTGTATGGGCTAGAAATTGATATTTCGATGTAAGTAATTCTTTTATTAGTATTTCTATACATAAGTCAAGTGTAAAATTGGAAAACTCTTTTAGAAATTTTCAAAAATGTAGTACTCAAAAACTATGAACTTTAGCAAAATTTTATAAAGAATTCTTTTGTTTTAAAATTGCTCAAAATGTTTAAAAAAATAATTCATCCCGAAAAACTTAAATTTTTTGAAAAATTGTTTTAACAATTGGGTATAAACAATTGAATGCTCGACTTTTCGGCAAAAATCGTGATATTCGGATTCAGCGGATCAAAATACATAAAAAAAGTTTAGCTTCGTCCATCGAGCTCAACATTTAACGAACATATTCACATCGAAATCCACATCGAAAAACTTTGAACGCGTTTTTCTCGAAACTATGTTTTTCAAGTCGGTGACCACTATAATTGAAAAACCACTCGATGGATTTTGATAAAATTTGGTGTGCTTATTGATAGCATTAAAAACTAGTCCTTAATCGAAGGATTTTCATTTTTATTGAAAATTTTTATTTTTTTAACAATAAACGAGCGATTTTTTGGTCGAAAATCGAAAGTTATCTGTCGGACGCCGCCATTTTGTTAATTTTTGAAAAAAAAAAGCTTCGATTAACGACTAGATTTATTATTAAACTAATGATTTTTTTTTATTTCACATGATCCAGTAAAATTTTATGATGGTCACCGCAAAGCACTACATGCCGAAGGGGGTCCGACAAAGATGGCGATATTTTTATAAATAATCAATATTTTTCTTTGAAAATTTGTACAATTCAAGTTGAAATATAACATAAAAGTCTGTGTAACCACTTTTGTAAAACAAACTTAATTACTATGAATTTTTTTTTTTATTGAAAATGCTCGTTTTTTTCACGCCTCTGACTGCATCTCACCCCTCAAAAGAAAATGTCTTCCAACTCCATGCCGTTTGTGCCATTTATCGGATATTGTGTTCCACACAGAACCTCCATGTTTGTACCTTATATTAAAACAAAAATATTCCTACTTTTCAAATAAATAATACGTTTTATGAACAAATAAAAATGTCAGGTGATTTTGAGACACCTCTATATATTCATATTCCGAAGAAAATAAAAAGCGCTTACCCTAAATGTGGAACACGCAAGATTAACGTTGTCCGGGTCGTACATGTGAATGTGCGAATTCGGTATACTCGAGCCTTTGTAGTAAGTGACCATTTCGTATTTCGGTATAAACTCGATACTCTTGCCGCGCGATTTTCTCGTGAGGGTCGCCATAATCGTGCCCTCGGGCGCTTTCTCGTGGCTGTTGAAATAATTCTGGGCAAATTCAACGATATCGTGATAGGTGGCTTCGGGTTCGGGAATCTCTTTCTTATCCTCGAGTTCTTGGAGCTTTCGTTCGACGCGAAATTTTCGGCGTTGCTCGCGTTCGGCCGGTTGTTGCTGGGAGGTCGGGGTGGTGAGTTGTTGTTGTTGCTGTTGTTGCGCGACGATTCCCCCGTGGGGAGGCACATCGTGGCCGTTCTGTTGGAGCAGTGGGGCAACGTTCAAGTGATGATTGGCGTGATGAACATTGGAATTGCGTGATTCCGGCCTCGAGGGTGGACTGCCGAGCGACGTTTCCTTGATGATTTTGCTGGTCGGAACCGGAGGTGGAGAACCGCACGTTTCCCCGTTAGCCAATTGTCCGGAACTTCCGTTTATCATAATGGGACTGCTGGGTCCGTTCTCCTCACGGGGCAAAACGGATTCGTAGATGGGCTCGCCATTGTCGGCCGTGGGATCGCCGTTCGCGACTTGACTTGGCAGAGGCGGTGGGGGCGGTGGTGGAGGTGGTCCGGTCGGTTCCGGTAAACTCGGTTGTCCGAGCTTGGTCGTCGTGCCGTTTCTCTGCGCGATACCACCGTCCGGCGAATTAAGCTTCGAGTCCGTTCTCGCGTTCATCTCCATCTCTAGCTGTATAACGGTCTCCAATTCGGCGTCGAGGTCCTCCACGAGCTCGTCCATACGCTCGCCTATCTCCTCGATAATCTGGTTGCTCTTGGTCGACTGTACGTCCGACAGGAACGAGAAGAGGTTGTCCAGATCGACCGACTGCAATTCCGAGGTAGCCATCTTCGAGTTGAGGGTCTCGGCCATTTGCGATAGCGCTGCGATCTCCTCTTGGGCCTTTCTGCAAATTAGCGGAGTCGTATCTTGTCAGTCGGGGAGATAAGCGGATGACGATTTTTGGGAATTCGACGGGATACGGTAATTTGGGGGAGGGGGGGGGGTAGTGCACAACGATGGGTAACATTGTAACGGGAATTTGTGGAATCGATATTTTACTTGTGGTTCGTGTAGAAAGCGGAAAAAAACAAAATCGTGAGGAATCCGTGAAATTTGGTGGTGATTGGCGGTACGGCGTTATTTCATCCGTTTAAAAATATCTCGCGACGAAATATCTGGCTACATCACGTCCATACGTTTTAAACATCTCGCACGTCCAATTATACCGCAAGCGCAGGGTTCATTTAAGGTGTTTCGGTACAAAAGTCAAAATGTTAAGAAATTGATCAAATTTGGCGATAATGTTCTTCAACGTTAAGTGCGAAAACAAGATTTTTTTTCAAAATTTTCTTCCACTTAGTTATCGAGTATTTAAGCATCAAAGCAGATTTCTTATGCCCGCAATGTATACCTATATATATGGAAACACTATGCTTATATACGTGAACTTTAGTATTAACTTACTCGATAACTGTGCAGAAGAAAAATCTGAAAAAAATTGTATTGTCAAATTTGGCACTAAAGAATATGTTCACAAAATTTTATAAAATTCTGAACTTTTTGAAATTTTTAATGTTTTTAACACGGTTTAGCATGGCAACATTGTATCGCCGGTATCGAAACTCCTTGAATGGGATTGAAGTTTGCATCGTTCGAATGCATCGAAAATTATTTTCAATTTTCTTATTGTCATCATTTTTCAAAATCATACTCTGGAAATTTGTTGTAAATCGCTAAATAATAATCGTAAAAAATGTTTGCGTGATTTTCGTAGTTCAAATCTGAGGAAGGAAATTTGGTAAATATAACAAATTATTCTCGTTGAAATCCGACGATGCAAGCTTCAACGTCATTCATTTTAGCCTTTGCCCGTTGGTCGGGTTCATTTGTTTGGGTCTGGGCAGATCGGGGATATTTTCGTTTCCGGATTTTTTCGGGCCGAGATATTTTCGTTTCCAGATACTTCACCGCGGATGTAACAGTGCCTAGTCGTAAGTGTAAATCTGGAATAGTTATTATTAAATTCCACGAGTCACTACTCGTAGAAAACAACGTTGGATTGGACATTAAGGGGTCTTTTCACTTTAGACGCTAAAAAGGCTATTTTCATGAATTTTTTTGATAGCTTTATATTATAGATATTTATATAAAAGTTGTTAGACTTAATAAATACACTTTCGAAATACATTAAATTTTTTTTGTTCATTTAAGTCACTATTTAAAGACGAAAATGGTAGTTAAAAAAATGTCCTAAAAAATTGCAAGTCTCCACTGTTGATGAAATCTCAAAATGGCGGGCATTTTTCGGAAAAACAAAAAAAAACGTGTTTTTATCACCGTTTTTGGCCAAAAAAAGTAAATATCAAAATTTAAAAAAATCCTTGATATGCGCTATAGCTATAGTTGTAAAGAATATGGGGTTAAAATTTCATAAGGATCGCTTCAGTAGTTTCGAAGATTTTATCAACAAGCCGTCGAAAAACGTTTCGAGAAAAACACATTTAAAGTTTATTTGGGTTACATGAATACATAAAAAAAAAATTTGTATGTATTTCGAAAGTGTATTTATTAAGTGTACCAACTTCTATATTAATATCTATAATATAAACCTATGAAAAAAATTCACGAAAATAGCCTTTTTTAGCCTCTAAGGTGAGAAGACCCCTTAAACGGTCACATCTCTTTCAGAGCATTTCGAATTGTCCAAGTAGTTTTGTACCGGATAATTGCTATGAAACTTTGGGAGCCCCTTCATTGGATAACGTTTAAAACTTCGTCCAAATTGCTCGAAAGAAAATTTTCTTAGCAAATTGTCGGCATAAGTATGCGATAAATTACGTAAATGGACTTGACAAAAAATGCTGCGTACCCACGACTCTACGTATCTACTTATGTGCACTTTGGGCATTCAGGCCATCGGTGAAAGAGCGTTTTTTTAAGGGATCATCACAGTGTGAAATTTTCGAAAAACCGATTTTTTTTGCATTATCCGATAGTATAGACGGTTATAAACATGCTGTTCAAATTTTGAGGCGAAATTTAAATAATTCCGGTCGCTACAGCCTTTCTTAGAGAAAGTGATTCGAGCAGCGGCGTGAGTTTGTTTAACTGTAAACGCGTTTTTCTCGAACTGTGGTTTTTCAAAACGGTGTACACCTTCAGAGGAAGTGTTTTGGTAATTCTTACGATAAGTTACTTTCCAAAAAATGAGCCTAACATGTTTTTGTTACGCTATTTTCTTATTTATTGGGTTATAAATGATGATATTCAGTCGGGGGAAGCTGAAATTCACCCCCCCCCCCCATAAAAAGTTATGAGGTTTTGAAGTTCGCGGAAACACGTGATAAAATAGGGCATTTTTGAACATTTCGACGTCTCTATTGAGTTTGTTTAGGTTTTTGAAAAATTCGGAATTATATCTAACGATTTTTTGCTCGCAAAAAATTTGTGAATGAAAAATGTCAGTTTTCTCCGACTGAATATCATCGTTTATAACCCAATAAATGAGAAAATAGCAAATATATTTTTTCGGAAAAATCACTTATCTAAAGAATTACCTTTTTATATGTTGAAATCTTCATATTTTTTTTAACGAAAATCTGTCGAAAAATATGCTAAATTGGATACTTTTTTTCAAAACACTGCCATTTTGTCAATTTTCATTTTTAAAATCCTTCATAGCAAGATGGCGGCTTTTATACTGATTAATGACCTTTTAACAAATTTTGTTTCAGATAATATTTACGGCCTTCGTACACCGTGAGGACTCCTTTTTTTCGAAGACATTTTCAATCGTTAAAAAAATGTAACAATTTAAAACAAACGTTTGAAAAATGTATTTTCTGTTTTTAATGAGTGCTTTGATTTAACATTAAAAAATCAGACTGATTAGCGTATTTTAACCATCGGAAAAAATCGCTAATTCCAGCTATTTTTCGACTCGTTACAATGTGATGATCCCTCAAAGAAGCAAGCATGCTAAGAGCTGCAAAATACTCAAACACGGATTTAGGGGTAAGCGTGATTAATCCTTTTTTCTCTTTTTTTTTACTGCAGTGCAATGTCCATGTTGGACTACCCTATGCGACGGGATGCCGGGACTATCTCGACAACTTACCCAGCTTCCATTCCGACAATACCGTTGTACTGCGCGCTACAAGACACAAACGAAATATCCGCTTAGTCTCACGAGCGCCAGGTCGTTGCGCGTCAACGTTTCGTTGTCACGTTAAGGGGCTATACCAGTGTGACACTTTCAAAAAATAGTTTTTTTTTTGCCTTTGTCGACAGTTTATACTTTCAAGAATATCATTTTTATTAATATCATTTTATCTTGCACAAATCGATAGTCAAATCTTTAGACGCGTTTTTCTCGAAATGAGATTTTTCAAATTTGCTGACATTGTAACTCAAAGAGCAATTATCCGATTGACTTGAAATTTGAACTGAGTACTCTTGAATATATTTACTCTACAATGACGTAGGATATTTTCGATTGGATGAAAATTGACGATTTGGCATTGAAAAAAACGACCATTTTATAGGCAAGAAAACAGACGTTTTTTCATAACTACGCCGTTTTGTTATATTTTGATATTTTTCGAAAATCCTACGTCATTGTACAGGAAATACCTTCCAGTTTAACGACATTTTTTCCTTTTTCGGTTTCAGCTGCTCAATCGGCCGGAATCATGTCAGCAGTGGAGGAACTTTTTTTTGGCGCCTCCGAAGGCAGCGCATGTCGCTTGGATCTCAATATTTTTCTATGAAAAAATTATGTAATATAGGTCAAATATAGCCGAATATATTCTTAATTTTCCGAAACATTTAATTGAGTACTTTTCTTCCAAAAAATTCCCGAAAATCACTCAAATATTCAGCGTTCACACTGGTATAGCCCCTTAACGACATCCGGCGGAAATATAACGGATACGGGACAAAAAAATAAGAATAGTCAACAAAAAACTGTATATCGTCGTTGTCTCGTACCTCTGACTGTCCTCGATGGCTTTCTTGTCCTCCATGAGCCTTCGTTCCTCCTCCATTCTTTCGCGTTTTCGCATCTCCTCGTCGACCCGACGCATCTCACGCAACGCGGCGGCGACTTCGCGGGCGAATACGCCACGCAGATGCGACTGTATCACGATCGCCGCGCGTCGTTTCCTTATGAACATTATGCGAAGTTTCCAGCCGCGATAAGCGTGCTGAACCTTCAGGGCGGCCTCTCTCACGCGTCGATATTCTGTCGGGCGAATCAGACTTGTATGAAAACAAAGTCACGCAACACTTGTGGAAAATCTTCGTACGTAATAACTGCGACATTGAGAAAGTTTGGTATATGATTATTCGTTTTTTACGTTTTAGAAAAAAAACTTGAAAACGGATAAAAAAGAAATGCAAACGGATCGGATATTTAGTTTCTTGATAAACCGCATTTGAAAATGAGATAATCGGGTCGTCGCGGTATTCTAATCCCTTAAAGGCTTACGGCTAGTTGAGATTTTTGAAAACATCGATTTTTGGTTCTCGACGGATTCTCAAAATATTATCTGAAAATTTTAAGTCGATTGATCCAAAATTGACGGAGTTATGGGCGTTTATGGTTGGAACTTTAAGGGGGAGATACCTTTAAAAGGGGAAAAAATTCGCGAATTTTCGTGAATTTTTTTTCGAAGGACTTCTTCACCTTCTTTTAGACTTAGGTTATCTTTTATCACTACTTTCGGCTGTTACGTGGTGTTTTTTTTCTTCAATTTTCATTAATCTTTGTAAATGACGGAGGTATAGCACGGTTTTTTTAAACGGCATTTTCAAAACTGGCTTGACGTGTAACTAAAAAAACTAATCGACCGATTCTGATGAAATTTGGTGTACAATTTCCTAACCATATTATCTGAAACATGATCCTAGAATTTTTGGAAAATTAAAAAAAATGTATTTCTTTTACTGCATAATGTACCTATTTTTCGGAAAATTCAATTTTTTTGGTTTCAGAGCGTACCAGTTCTTCGATTTTCAACATTCCCTCACTCTTTCTTGATTCATATTCTGCGTATGAGTGTTAATGAAAGAATAATCTTTGTTGGTTTTTTTTTGCAGATTAATCGTGCTCAAAAAATGTCAAAATGGCGCTCTAAGTCTCAAAAATGGTGAAGAAATCTATTCTTAAAAAAAATCATGAATATCAGCAATTTTTTTCCTTGCCTAAAGGTACCCCCCCCCCCCCCCTCTTAAACGCGTTTTTCTCAGAACGACTTTTTTTCGAAATCCCACTGCACCCATCAATTTCAAATTTCACAACCTTTTTTGCATATCAAAAAGCAGTGCTTGAACGATGGAATTTTCGTATTCGATCCATAGTTTTTTTTTATCAACGAAAATAGAGCGATTTTTTCACTTTAGATTGCCATTTTTTCAAAAGTCTATATTTCATTCAATCCTTCGTCCAAGCACTAGCTCATTTCATGCAAAAACTGAATGCGTTTGATTTTCTTTATTTCGGATGATTTGTTTCCGTTTTTCGAACAGCGGTCTCCATAAGCCATTGTATCTACCACATTTATAAATATTCTTCAATACAAAAATTGTAAGAGATGCTTAAAACCATACTCTACAATATATTTTTAAAAAATTGAAAACCAGCACACGTTTTCCCAGAAAAAAAATCGTGAAAATTTTTCTTTTTTCGGCCACGAGCTAGGCGTAAACCGTTGACTGGTCATTACGTAAAGTAATAATTGTGAAGCACGCATGTCACGTTTCGCGTCGAACCAACCAGTAAGTAACGTACATCAGGTATATTATGTATGTATATATATTAGGTTGGCACAAATTTGAGCTCTATTTTTTTCTTTCTCTCACCATCCAATTATCTTCTTTAAAAATATATATATATATTCGCGGACGCTGCGAGCGGTCGAAAAATATTTAGAGGTCCCTAAGGCCTCCAGAAATTCAAGTTTTCATTAAAAAATCGATGTTTTTTCCTCCATTTCTCCCGCATGAATTTTAGGCTTTATAATTTCAAAATTAACAAGAACTTCGAAATTGCCAATTTTCGCCACTTTTTCTTGGCTCTTCTCACTTATAAATTTGAAGCTTTGTAAAACTTTCAAAACCATTAATACCCCTTTCTTCGGAAACAGATTTTTCAAATTTTCCTCACACTTCTAACTGAAGAATTATAATATTTGTTCTCATAAAATAATTCTTTAAAGCTCTTGTCCGTAAACAAAATTATAGGTCGTTTTGTCGGGTTTGAAGTGTGAGGTAAATTTGAAAAATCTGTTTCTAAAGAAAAAAGGATTAATTGTTTTGAAAATTTTACAAAGCGTCAAATTGATGAGTGAGAAGAGTAAATAAAATTTGCGAAAATTGTAAATTTCGAAACTTTTAAGCGACCACTAAATATCCATTGGCCGGCTAGAGCTTTCGTGAGGTTAAGGTAATCCTATCGCCAGGCTTCAATCCATAGGATTTTTATATATATATTTTTTTGAGCTTCACCAAATATATTAATAATCGTCTCTGTGAAATTTCCGGGTCGGTTATCGACCTAATTACAAAGAAAAAAAAACATTAAAATTGCGTATTTTTGTGAAGGAATTCCGAGACGACATACAAAAACCCAATTTCCGGTTGCTACAAAAGCTTATGTAACAGTGGAAATCTGTCACATTCTTAAAAATAATCAGATTTACATACTTAACACTTATAGTAATCCAATGCTCTCAGAAAAATTACGCTCATTGACCTAATTTTTATGTAATATCAAGTTTAATTTGAACTTCCGGTATTGAATTTATGACCACTTGTTACGATAAAGAGACGTGATAACAAGGCAACAGCTGACTGTAATCCTAACCTCATCTCACTCATTCGAATTTCCACACATTTTTCATTTTCAACCGACATATTTCGCCGACACAAATTCTCCGCGCTTTTTGCCAGTCGTGGCCCGAATACAATGCTCTATCTTTCCCGCACCTGACATTGTTTTGACAGATCGACGTTCAAAAGCATGGAGGTTAAACTCGCCTGGTTGAGTAAAAAGAGACGGAGATAGAGTCAATATTGACAAATATCAAACCTAGAAATACTGCGCGAATCGTTGGAATAACTATTTTTTTTCTTCATTTTTCTCATTAAATGTGAACATTCATTAAACAGTTTACACATGGAAATTTTTAGATATTACAAATTATTTTCTTTGCATATGTTATAAATATCAATTGTACAAGTCTCAAGTATGATCACTGGTATGACTAGTGTGAAGCAATGGGATTACCTTAATTTAAAAATTATAAAGCGTAAAATTCATCAGTGAGAAGTGAATGGAAAAAAGTCCCAAGCCTCCCAAAAATTCATTTTTGCGAGGCTTGAGCGACCTCCAAATATTTTTGACGACTCGCAGCTTTCGCGACAATTTTTTTTTCTTTAACGGGTCATACGCAGTTAGAAATATCAAAAAATCGATTTCTTAAATTGCATTTTCGGAATGTACAAATATGTGAGTATATTCCCTGAAAATTTCTAACCGATCCAGCGAATATTCTCGGAAATACACACATATTTGTAAGGACGCTCGGAGCGCGTCTCAGAGCGTCCGAGAAACTTCAAACGCGTTGTTCTCAAAACGGTGTTTTCAAAGTCCGTGACCACGATTTCTCAAAAACGGCTCAACCGATCGGTCTGCAATTTTAACACAACCTTGTCAGATATATTCTTCAGATATTCATCGAAGGAATACGATTTCCGATAATTATTTCTATTTTTTTTCAAAGATTTAACGAAAAAAGTTTGGTCGGAAATCGAAATTGTTTCTTTGCGAAGCCACCATTTTGTTAAAAACTAAAATTTCGAATATTCCTTTCATCTATCCCCTAAGAGAATATTTTTGGTTTTTTTCATTTTAGATAATCCAAACCGGAGATACTTTGCTCACCGCCGGACACTTTTTTTTCGGGGACCTCCAGGAGACTTCCTACAGGAGCAATGTTAATGAATATTTTTGAAAATGAAAAATGCCAATCTAAAGCTAAAAGATGCCACTACACTGCCTAATACTTTTCGTATTGCCCAAATGAAATCCTTTTCCAGAAAAAAATCGTGGAAAAACGACTTTTTTGGTCTTGCAACTGCGTATAACGCCTTAAGAAAGATAATTGGATGGTGAGAAAAAGGGAAAAAAATAGAGCTCAAATTTGTGCCACCCAAATATATATATATATATATATATATATTTGTGCCACCCATATATATATAGTGGGTAAAAAAAAGTATTTGTACATCTCACACGAAACTGCTGTTAATTTGGCTTGAATTTTATGTTCGTGTTTTCTCAAGATTTAAGATCGAACACAGAAACTTAATAAAGTATTTTTTTTTCGAAGGATAATTCGAAAAAGACGACGTGTCCGAATACTTTCTTTTACCCACTCTAAATATATCGATACATAAAGCGTTCGAAACTGACCCTTTCTCACTCTGTAAGCCCGCCATACTTTCTGTATGAGGATTGCGTTTCTCGTGACCATTTGGTTCCTCGTGTCCTCGAGGGGTTCGTGAACGTAACTGCGTAGAAAGACTTTGGTTTTGCCGATTTGCCATTCGGTGTCGGGAATGCCCTGTCGGGCGATCAAGCACCTCGCGGCGTCCCTGTCGTCGTCCGGTAGCTTGCCGCCGTGGTCTCCGTTGTTCTCGAGGCATCGATAACGCGCGACGAAATCGTGAAAGGGCATGTGAACGGGAAAGCCCTCTTTGCGTATCCTTATGATGTCCAACATGCCGAGATACTTGAGCTGATCGAGTACGAGTTTCTCGTCGTAATTGTTGGATTTTTTCTCCATGTTGGGCTTTATGCATCGCGCGTACCAAGGTGTAGTGGCTTGTAGAACATCGACGAGGGCCTGCAATTGATGCCTGAAGGAGTCGCACAGGGTCGGTTTGCCCTTGGAGGTACCGCGGGACATCGTCGTCGAGTTTCCCGGTGCCCGCGCCACCGTGCAACCCAACAGGTCCTGATAAGCCGTTATCTCCTGGACAAATTCGTTCGTGCTCCTCGACATGAAGTCGAAGAAAACGTCCTGCTGAACGTCGCGATTTTTGTCGACGAAACCCTCGACCGTGTAAGTCACGCAACCCGCGTAATGTCTCACGCCGAATTCTTTCTCCCACTTGCGACGATCGTCCCCTTTAACGTAACACGGATGGCTGTCGAATTCGGCGTGTAAATTCGTCAGATACGCGAGATCCGAACCCTTCGGCATGTGGCACTGCTCGGTCAGGAGTTTCAGCACGCAACGAGGTGGCTTCTCGATCAGTTCCAGGCACATCGTGTTGTCCGTAAATGTTATGTGCGAGTATTGAATCTCCTCTTGGCGATACTGCGGACGAAGAAAATAAACGTGAAAACAATGTTGCTCGAGACGTTGCTTCAAGGCGAGAAATCCCTTTAGAATTTTCGAAAAATCGATTTTTTTTAAAACATATTTTGAAAGTATGATAACCAAAGAATGTACTGACCAAAGGAAAACTCGAAATATTGAATATTTGCGGAGTTATCGCATATAGTCTAGAGCGCGGGGACATCGTGCGGTCAGGTAGCGAGTCACATGTTGAAACTTTAAACGCGATTATCTCGAAACTACTTTTTCAAAAATTGCTCGTGTTGTAGCTCAAAAAGTTATCGACCGATTTGGATGAAATTTTGGGAGGTTACTCTCAGTAATATTATCGGAAGGATATATCTAAAGTTTGAAAGGTAGCGTGTAAATAAATAATTTTTTTGGGGTATTAATAATAATAATACGTCGTATTAATAATAATAATAATAATAATAATAATATTTTTAGGGTATTAATAATAATAATAATAATACGTAATAATAATAATAATAATAATAATAATAATCATACGTCGACGTATTAATAATAATAATACGTCGAAAAAATGGTCGAAAATTCGAACTTTGGAGTAAAAAGGCTCCCAAATTTTCAATTTTGCACTTTCTTATCATTTTTTGGGTATATCCTTCCCCGTAATATGTCAGTAAACGAATGACACTTATTAAATCTTTTTCAGATCAACAGAAAAAGAGTGACAACTGCAGCACTTTTTGATGTCGCGGAAAACAGGCGTCCGAAGACCCTTAATAACGCCGCTATTTTCCGTCATCCAAAAAAAAAAATTTAACTTCACGGTTATAATAAACTCATGTCCAAATTTGAAAATGATCAGATTATTTTATCCCCTCTAAAAAAATTTCCGAAAAATACCTATTTTTCACGCTCCTAAAGGGATTTCTCGCCTTACAATGTTGGCAATTACATGGTGTTGAAGTTTGCATCGTTGGAACGCAATGAATACACTGAGAAAAAAAAACCAATTGAATGAAAAAAAATATATTGGTCGATCCAAATAAATGCGCTGTTGCGAAGTGCCACCGATATATGAGATTGTTTCAATACTATAAAATATTTGAAAATGTGATTGATTTGAATAACATATTATTTTATTTGAAAAAGCTCTTCTGTTCTCTGAATATCTACATGATCCTTCAAGTAAAATTATATTCTATTGAAATCATTCTATGTACAATCCGTAGATGTATTGCATGAAATAATTAAGCGGTTGGTGCAAACATTTTTTATTTTGTACAAAAATATAATCAATAGAATGAATTATTTCTTTACTACATCGAAACGAATATGCCGTGAGACGTAAGGTTTTTCAATTTGTTTTAAATCTTAAATAAAAAGTGAGCATCAGAATGATCATCCACGATAATAGTAGAGAGAATATCAGATATCCAATGGAATATCCATGGAGAGAATATCAGATATTCAACTGATTAGAACGGATACTACACTTTGATCTTAGCCACAGGCCAAGAAGTGATACTCTTTAGAGTTTCTCCAGCGTTTAAGTAGATTTTCGGTTCGCGCTACGCTTACGAGAAACGAGCGCGCGTGCGGCCTCTAGCGCTTACTCCGAGAACTACGGGTTTCCTCACACCTATAATTTCGGTGGCGCTTGGCCATCATTTGGTTGAATTTTTTCAACCAAATGTGCAAGAAACAAATTTCACTTTCGCATAATTTTTTAACCAGTTCGGACATTTGCTTAATATTTTTCAATCAAAATAAAATATCAATATTTTAACGAATAATGTGCTTGAAAATCAATATCGCATATGGTGAAAACAATAAAATAACATATTTACTCAATAGAAATTTTATTTGAATCAAACGAGCGAAATTCAATTTTTCTTGTGGACTCGAATCAACAATATTCATGTTATGAATTGAAACGGTTTTTCCGTTCGTTGCAACAATTGGATTGAAAACTATATAATTTGTTCGAGATAATTTTTTAGATAGTTTCAATAATATATTGTTCTCGGCTAACAATATATCTTGTGAATGAAGAAAAACTTTCAATTTTATCATGTTATTGACGTCAATAGCGTTTTGTTTGGACTAATAAATCAAATTATTTACACCAACAATTTTACAATTGAATCAACGAAATATCATTCAATAACACCAATGATATTGGATCAATGATTTTTTCTTCTCAGTGTAGTGGTTTTTTTTAGAATTCCGTTTGTAAAACGTTCCGAAAGTTTCTAAAATCTACAAGACAAATTGGCGAGAAAATGTTTTCGATAATAACGGAAATAAAAGAGGAAAAGAGCATCTTCGTTGCATTGCAACGATGCGAACTTCAGTATTGTGGAATTACAGAGCGAGACTCGCTTTATCAAGTGGTTGGTTTTTTCTTATGAAGAGAGCGATCTATAATGTGTGAGATTTCAGAAAATGAATTTACATTGAACAGTGATGAAGGGCAAAGAATTTATGCGAGTGAAGGAACATCTATGTGTGACCATGCATGGATATTTGTTAAGGGGTTAACCCCACTTGCGATTTTGAAAAAATCGATTTTTTTTATTGCATTTTTTTGAAGTATAAGTATCTGAGAATATGTCCTGAAAATTTCAAGTCGATCCGAACAAAATTGACTGAGATATGAGCGTTGAAAGAGAAGAATCCGTTGTGAAATTGAAACTTTAAACGCGTTTTTCTCAAAATGGTATTTCTGAAGTCGGTGACCAAGATTACTCGAACACTAATGAACCGATCTTCTTGAAATTTTGCAGGCTTATTTAATACATAAAAATGTAGTCTTTAATCGTTCGATTTTTTTTTTTTCGAAAAAAAATGGCCGTTTTATAGCCAAAAAACGGCCGTTTTTTTTCGTTAAAATCGAACCATTAACTTTGATTGACCGTCATTTTGTGAAAAATGAATATTTTTTAAAATCCTTCGATTAAAGACTAGTTTATACTTATATTTGACTAAATCCATCCGCATTTTTTTTTCAGATGATCCACTTCGCCGCAATGTTGGTCACCGCAAACCGTGTATATAAAAACATTATTTCATTGACGGCCATTTGCCACTAAACAATGTAATATTTTTCAATAAAAAAATTACTGAAAGTTCTTCAAGATGTGTTCTTTAAGATGGTATATTGATCGATTCAAAAAGTTTTGTAGTTTTCTTTAAAAAAATTGATGAAAAAGGCCTTTTTTGCGCTACAAGTGGGGGTAACGCCTTAATAGTCGCAGCCAATGCGATTTTGTTTGAAGACGTAGCTGGACTATAGTTGAGGCCCTGGACTATAATTCTGTAGTTTTACGGTATCGAAAATCAACCCCTGTTACGCGTTGCGGGCTCAAAACTGTCTCTACACGTTTTTGACGATAAATTGACACAACTGAAGAATAATTTTACAAAATTAAACACAGCAGGCACCCGTGTCGATTACGATGACCAAAAGAACCAAGAAAACGCGAACTTTCTCATTCGATTGGTCGCCGTTCGTTCGGTTGTAAGAATCGTGAAATATGTCGATTGTTATCCTCACCAATTCCTGTTCGAGAGCGAAAACATAATGATTGAAGAACTTGTGAAGCTTCTCGTTGGTGTAGTTGATGCAGAGTTGTTCGAAGCTGTTGACGGAAAAATTCTCAAAGCCGAATATATCGAGTACACCGAGGAATCTGGAGCTGTCCTGTCCCGGATTTGTGCAATTGTTAATGTGATTGATGAGCCAAGCGAAGGTTCTCGAATAGAGAGCTTTTGCCATTGCGTGTCTGTTCTCCCGGGCTTCTTGGACCTTGAGTGGTATTTCGGTGATGTTACCGCGCACGTTGATCTGTCTTACGAGAACGACTCTCGTAAGGTCCTCGACTTGTAGGCCGATTAGCGGCGCCACCGTCGAAACAATGTCAAGATCCTCGTTCGTCAGTTGGCATCTCTCACCGTCTATGTCCTCGAAACTCAGATTTCCCAGCCAGAGAATGGCTGACAAAACGCGAAATATACCCTCGCACATCTCGCTCGGTACTTGAAGAACGTTGAACGCCAGACGCAACGCGTCCAATTTCTTCGAATCCGAAATACCGTCGATCTTTATGCAGCCCGATTGATTCAGATATTTGTACTTTATCGCCGGTACCAGCTTGTACTGCTCGGCAAATTCCTTGTCCCTCATACCACCCTCGACCAGCTGATACAGCACGTGATAATTGCGCTCGCCCGGACTCTGAAACGTTATTCTACTCTGCTCCAAAAGATAATCCTGTATTATGCAGCCCTTGATCATCCACTTGCTGTCGAAGCACACTTGCATGAATTTGCCGAATCGCGAGCTGTTGTCGTTTCTCACGGTTTTTGCGTTTCCTGCAAATAAAAAGTATCCATGTACATGAGTCCGCATATATATATATATATATATATACTTTTGTCTGTGACATTTTCTTGTGACGAGATACAGGGTGTCCCTCTTACCTCTGCCACCCGAACTAACTCGGCAATTATCGACGTCACAAAAAAATGTTCCAGACAAAAGTTGTACGGTGTGAAGGGGGCCATCAAATGCGACCAATTTTTTGTTATTTCGGTGGAGGCGCTGACGCACAGTGAAGGTCACCTCCACTTTTTTTAATGGAATGGTACATTTTTTTCAACCATGTTGTGGAACACATCAAGCCGCATAAAAACATTCGGGCGTCAAAGTCGTTCAATGTCATTCAAGGTCACCTATAAAAATGAAATACAAATCGAAATATCTCGTATCACTACCAAATATATTTTTGATTCAGTGTTGGAAATATTCGGAAGTTACCAAAATATTTGGTAGTGATCCGAGATATTTCGATTTGTATTTCATTTTAATAGGTAATCTTGAATGACCTTGAACGACTTTGACCCCCTAATGTTTTTTATGCGGCTTGAGGTGCGCCACAAGATGGTTGAAAAAAAAAGTTTGACAGTGAAATATCTCGGATGACTACCAAATATTTTGGTAACTTCCGAATATTTCCAACACTCAACCAAAAAAATATTTGGTAGTGAAAACAAATATTTGGTAGTGATCCGAGATATTTCGATTTGTATTTCATTTTAATAGGTAATCTTGAATGACCTTGAACGACTTTGACCCCCTAATTTTTTTATGCTGCTTGAGGTGCTCCACAAGATGGTTGAAAGAAAATGTACCATTCCATTTTAAAAAGTGGTAGTGACCTTCACTGTGCGTCAGTGCCTCCATCGAAATAAAAAAAAAATGATCGCATTTGATGGCCCTCTTTGCACCGTACAACTTTTGTCTGGAACGTTTTTTTGTGGCGTCGATAATTACCGAGTTGTTTCGGGTGGCAGAGATAAGAGGGACACCCTGTGTATATATATACATAGGGTGTCCTGCTATGAATGGATATTCCTGCAACTGTCGATAGGTCAGATTATGTCCTGCCATATGCTGGAATTTCAGATTATCATAAACCCACGGTTTTCGAGATTTTGGGCCTGATGTTATTTTTTGAAAAAAATCCATTTGGTGAAAAATGCATTTCGTTTTTCGCATGCCATTTCTATAAATGATATGAACCGACGATAACTAAGCAACTTTTTAATGTAATTGGCACGATATGCGTAGTTCGTTTTTTTCACACCGCAGGCTATCAAAGTCAGATGTTCGAATTGGTTTGTATGTATGTATGAAAATTCTGCGTAAGATCTTTTTTGATAAGGTTATAATTTAATAAGCTAATAATAATAAGTATTAATAATAAGCTAAGTAATATATATATTAATAATAAGCTAAATAATATAAGTATTAATAATAAGGTAATAATAATAATTATTAAATATAATAATAATAAGCTTAACATTTGAGGTTAAAAAGAAGACTCTTCTAGATAAAACAAATAACCAAGAGTATTTTCAAAAACCGGGTCGAAAAAGGTGATCATTTGTAGAAATGGCATGCGAAAAACCAGATGAGTTTTATCTCGAAAACCGTGGGACTTTTGCTAAACTGAAATTCCAGCATATAGTAGGACATGATCTGACCTTACCGACAGCTGCGTGATTATCCATTTATAACAAGACACCCTGTATATATATATATGTGTGTAAGGCGAACAATGTTATTGTGGACAATGCAGATTTTTTGCATTCGTTGCACTTCTTCCCACATTCGTCTGAAAATTCATTCGCCGACTTTTTCGTCGAATGCTCAGACTCGGAAAAAAACGCATCAGCTCTCTTTTTTTCATCGAATTCACTTGCGCTCGTTACTCGTCGAGTAACCTTTGTTCTCGCAAAGAAAAGACAGCCCGCGGTTTTCAACAATGCTGGTGCATTGAGGGACTTTCGAACTACACGGTAAAATAATATTTATTGATTTATGAGTCACCAAAACTTATATCTCGAAGCAGGAAATTGCGTGTGCCTGCGAAGATTCTTGAAAACACATTCAGAAAACTTTTCCGACATTTTTAATTTTCGTCGAGCAGGCTGAAGGTAGAAATTTTACCTGACTTCGAGAAATCCATATGAGGCTAGACACACGAATAGACCGCGAGATCATTAGTCGCTGGATTTCGAAAAATTGCTCGCAAATTCAAATTAAAAGTTACGCGAGAAGGCTGACGAGTGCAGGAAACCCATAGTGAAGTCGAGGTTGCAACAATGTTTCCAGATCTTAAGGGAATGTACACGGTCAACATAACCTCACAATTTTCAAACCCAATTTTCTCATAGATGGTTAGTTTTTTTAGAAAAAAAAAAACAAAGCATTAGGCTCTGGAGAATTTCCTGACGCAGACCTTAATGATTTCCTTTTGCCCTAAATATTATTCATCTCTGAGAAATCTCTGTTCGAAAATTTCAGCTATCTCTCCCGCACTCACATGTCACGTGGTAGATCTTCTACTTCGCCTAAATTAGTAAAGAAGAAACAAGAATGGAAAATAAGTTGCTGAGAATATTTGTTCAATTTAAATCCGCTCAACTAACGTGTCAATTTGTCAAATGAACTTCCATTCCCAATCAAAATCAGTTGAAATAAAGAGCAAATAACAAGGATGAAAATGTGAGATGAAATTACCGAAAGCCTCGAGAATGGTGTTAGCCTCGAGAATTTGTTGCTCGACCCAGGTGTCAACGTTGCTCGTCACCGAGCACAGATACTGCAGTATAAATTTGGTCGTCTCGGTTTTTCCGGCGCCGCTCTCGCCGGATATGACGCAGGACTGATTGCTCTCGGTGTCCTGGAGCGAACGGTACGAAGCCTCGGCAAGAGCAAATACGTGAGGTTCCAGTGATCCCATTTTTTGTCCATGATAACGATTCACGTATTCCTGAGAAGACGATATACATATATATACATACACACTCATGTACAAAGAGAGGGGGGAGGGGCAAAGAGAGGGGGGGGGCTAAACCGTCTAGTGGATTGTTGGTTTTTTATGCGAAAAAAATGTAAAATGAAGAATCGTTCAACTCGTTCATTCCTCTGCAAGGAGGGTTTGTGAAGTACGAAGGAGGGGGGGTCGCTCCCTTCGTTACGGGAATGCAATGTAGTTCGTTAGTCAAGAGAAACGAATCCAAGGGGGGGAATGAACGAGTATAGATGGAGTGGAAACGGATGAGAGGGATACAGGAACGAGAAAGCGCGAACGAGAGAGATAGAGAGAAATAGAGAGAGAGAGAGAGAGAGAGAGAGAGAGAGAGAGAGAGAGAGAGAGAACGTGCTATCGAGCACTGGTAACCCGATTAATTGCTGGGAATGTCATTCGATATCGGGAGTCTCCATCGATCGAATTACGGTCATGGCAGTAGACCGAGACAAGAGTATGTTTTCCCTCGAGCATGAGAAGTAAACTCCCTTCAACTCAATCGTCGTATACGCCGCATCGGTGCTTCAGACTTTTCATCTTTTTTGTCTTTTTCTTTTCAGTACTTGAACATATTGCATTCGAAATTGAGTCAGTCATTGGGAAGAAGGTATCTCTCGATTGAACGAAAATGAATGCTATAGTTTCTTTTTGGAAGATGACACACAGCCTATTTAGGCTGTGACTATAACTCACACGTTTTTACATATTCTCATTTGAGTGTTCCGATCGGAATTTGCAAAAGAGGCTACTGATGATAATTATGTTTAAAAAATGTATTGTGCCAATAAAATTTAATTTGATTGATTACCTTTTGATGATGATAAAAATGAACGAATGAAAAGTAAAGAAAAAAGCATTGCATTCCCACGATGTAAACTTCAAATTTACTTTCATTCGTACTTTGTATCATGATTTGATGATGACGGCGTTCGCACGGACGCCATATTGCTTTTATTAGAATCTTGCCGAAATTATGCACGCAGCAACTCGTCAGCTGTTTACTTTGATGGCCCCAAATAAGGTTAACCGGTAGATATCCGGCGCAGTAGGCCTATTCTGTAACTCGTTATATCTCGGTAACGACAGTTTTCGTTATCGTTAGCTAGCGACAGCCAATGAGAGGCCCCCTTTCGTCTTGGAACGTGCATGCAATTGGCTGTCGCTAGCTAACGATAACGAAAACTGTCGTTACCGAGATATAACGAGTTACAGAATAGGCCTACAGATCAGACATACACTGTGAAGTGCATGGCGGATCTGTGCCGGCTGTCTATTGGATTAGCCAACCTCGGAGCACGGATGGGAGAAGGAAAATCGACATGGTCTTGGACAGATAACCCTAACAGAGCCGTGTGAGGGGCGCGTTACGGGCCGTCTTATGTGGGCCTGATCAATGCTGCCTTCTCACATTGGTATCTGGGAGCTACTGATCCGGCAGACATACGGCGCCGATCAGGCACGAACTTCGGCGCTCTAACAAGGCCCTCGCAAGATTGCCTGATTCAGGACTGATCAGTTTGTCTTTATTAGATCAGTTCTCCGAATTCACTGATCCAGTGGATATCCAGCACAGATCAGCGCTTCGGCGGTATGCCGGCCCGTATCTTGAAACCTGCCTGATCAGTGATCCGGCTGTCGGAACAACATTTCCAGTCGGGTGTGTCCAGAAGCACGAATATCAACTTTCAAGTAAATGTGACCAGGTTTTTAAAATTTCGATACAAACTTTACCACCCCTTTTCTACCCTTAAGGGTTGAATTTTAAAATGTCGCTTCTTAAATGGTGCCTACATGATAAAATCTTCATGCCTTCCAAATTTCACAATTCTACATTTAGCGATTTAGGCTGAGCGATGATGAGTCAGTCAGGACTTTGCCTTTTATATATATATATTAGGGTGTGCGGAAAAAAATCGATATTTTTTTTTCGCTTGCATCCACCAAAAAAAGATGAATTAAGATAAAAAGAGAAGAATCCTCGAAGGAGAGCTCGAAAAAAAATTATTTCGAACGGCGCATTGCATTTGAATACTTTCCATAAGTATAACACAGGAAAATATTGGCACTTCTAAACGTCGTAGTAAAACTCTTCAGGAAAAAATCTCACAAAAATGTCAATAAGATTTTCTGATAGAGAATTGAATGCCCTACAAAAAATGTTCCTACGAACAATTAGCTTAGAACAACCGTTCAAGTGGTATCGCTGTCTGAAATTAAATTTTATTATTTAAGCGGCGTGCGCGCCATAGCACACGCTGCCACCTGGCGGCAGCATGCGGTAGCTCGTAGTGCAAAATTACAAGCCTCACACTAGCGCCACGAACGGGAAACCGCGACATTTTTCGCCCACTTTGGCCCCAAATCAAGATCTGTCACTGCTACAAAATTTCATTCGTTATTGGGAAGTGAATCCTGTAGTAGGAGAGGCTGCCTCGAAAAAATTAGCTAGTCACTTGTGGTACTTTAACGAGAAAATTGTTGCTTTATCGTTTTTCGACAATGCTGTGCCGATAAGTGTGAAGGCAAAAATGGTACAAGCTCTGCAATCTCGAGAAAAATCCAAAAATCCTTCCGAGTGAGTAATTTAAAAAAAATGATTAGGAAGTGTTGCTGAAAAAAGACATAAGCGATTTTGTTACTCAAGAATCCTTATTTCTTTTCCAGCAATTCAATTTACCTCATGATTTTTTGAGAGTAAATATTGAATTATGGCCGGAAAATGCCACTTATTTGAGTTGCTCAGATTTTTTTTCAATCCAAAAGTCGTTAATAACGTAGCCGAACGAGGTGTCAGTTTGATAGAAGCATATAACGGTTCATTAACAAAAAACGAAGAGTAGCTACAATATTTATTGGGTGTAGTGCAAAATCATCGACAGAAATACCCTAATTGCAACAAACAGACTCTTAAAAAAAGGAACGATAATTATCAAGGATTATAATGTAAAAACAAATTATTTTATCTTATTAAACCAAATTGATTGAATAAAACTTTTCGAAACACGGTCAATGATGGACGTCGTTTCTTTTATATTTGTTGTTGTACTTGATTCTTTTTTGTATCAGAGAAGTATTTTGAGAACGATTCCATGCAAATTGTATGTTAGAGCAGAACATTCTCTACAAAAAAAAACCCAAAAAGTTTTTTCGTAAAGCGAAAAATTCGATTTTTACAGCCTTTTGAATTATTTTTTTTCTATCAATTCAATTTCAGACAGCGATCCCACTTGAACGGTTGTTCTGAGCTAATTTTTCGTAAAAACTTTTTTGTTGCCAATTCGATTCTCCATGAGAATATGTTAATGACATCTTTGTGCAATTTTTTTCTGACGAGTTGCACTACCACATTCAGAAATCTCAATATTTTCCTGGGTTATTCTTATGGAAAATATTCAAATGCAATGCGCCATTCGAAATAATTTTTTTTCGAGCTCTCCTTCGAGGATTCTTCATTTTTTACCTTAATTCACCTTTTTTGGTGGATGCAACCGAAAAAAAAAGTATCGATTTTTTTCCGCACACCCTAATATATATATATATGTGCGTGTGTGTGTGCGTGTGTATATATATATAGAGAATTACCACACCTTTTTACCCCTAAAATGGGATTGTATAAAAAAATGTTAAAACACATGTTTAATTATTTTCCTCAAAGACCATTTGTACCAAGTTTCAAGTCAATCGACCCATGGAATGTTTTGTTTCCATACAAACTTCAACAACCCCTTTTACCCCTTTAGGAGTTGAATATCACAAATTTCTTTCTTGGTGGGTGTTTACATCGTAAAAGGAAACTACTGTCCAAATTTCACGTTTCTATCTTCAGTGGTTTGGGCTGTGCGTTGATCTGTCAGTCAGTCAGTCAGGACATATCCTTTTATGGATATAAATAAAATGTAGAAAAATGTGACTAGGAGAAGAATTTTCGTAGCCGCAACTTTTCAGAGAAAATGTAAAAATGTCTACATTTACTGAATTTGCGCGAAATTTTTTATTCCAGTTTATCGTTGGGTATAATAATTGATTGTGACGTATTTTTATTAAGTGCCACTGTAATTTACCAATTATTGAGAAGGGCCCTCCTTATGCCCCCACTAAATACGCCACTTTGCAAAAGAAATACCTTAAATGCCTCCGGTACGTACGGGGACAATATTATCTCGTACGATGATGCGAGCCTTTCGCGATCGAGTGACAATGGTATCGAAGCAAGTAGTACAGGCCGTGTCCAGTCAGACGCTTTGCACCCTCGCTCTCTCTCTCTCTCCTCCTCTCCTGTGCTCTTTCTATCCCTCTTTCGGATGGCGGTTTGCATGTATCGGTGCTTTCGTCGCCGACTAGTATCTCCATGGTCTCCACAGTATACAATAGAAGGAATATAGGAATATAGTCCAAGAGGATGATTCTTTTGCACGTATCCATACGTTCTACATTGCAAGCTCTGCGGCCGAGACGACACGTCATATTTCAAACGCCCTTTGCCCTCGTTAAAAGCTTTTTTTTGTTCACACGTACATAAACTTTTAACGTTGTACATGGAGCGGGGAGCGTGCGACCTTTGCCGGGAGAGTGGCGATGACCCGGGAAAGATCGGAGCAACGGGGAGTAACGATCTCCCGGTTGAAAAGTTTCAGGTCAGATATTCTCGTCCCTCGCGTGTATTTGCGAATTGCATTTTACATTTTTTTTCGCCATCCTTCTGTTACGAAGGCTCGCGTAAAGTTTGCCAAACAGTTTCGATATAATACGACTTACTTTAGTCATATTTTATATTCGTATGTTTTTAGAATCGTATGCGGTTCCTGGAACATGGCAATTGAGAAATTGAGTATGAGTGATTTAGTACGAATGATTCAGTGAAAATATAATCATAATCAGTAAAAATTATAATCAATTAGAACTAGAACCAGTAAGAATAATTTAGTAAGAATTATAATTAGTAAGAATAATTCAGAAGAATAGAATCAATTAGAATTATAACCGTTAATAATTAATTAGTAAAAATGAAGTAAATATTTACAAGTGGGGCTCCAGCTAGAAAAGGGGTTTAGAAATTTTCTACCGAGTCGATGTATTTCGGGGCACTTTGTTTATAATATTTAAGGCGGGGGAAGAAAATTTCAATCCTTATTTCATAACCCAAACAAACCCAAACAAGCCCAAACAACTGTATTTCAAAAATAGAATATTTTCGGGAAATATATTTTTTTCATAATAACATACCCCTCCCCAATCATAAAAAAACATATTTTCATACTGCAGAATAGCCCCGAATGCGTGAAAAATTTTTTGGAACCGATTAGGGCTGGACTCCCTCTTGTAAATATTTACCAAAAAGTATAATTAGTAAAAATAATTCAGAAGAATAGAACCAATTGGAATTATAATGAGTAAACATTATAATCAGTAAGAACAATTCAGAAGAATAGAATCAATTAGAATTATAACCGGTAATAATTATATCAGTTCAAATGGTTGCTGAGTTGTTCAGTAAGAATAACTTATGATTACTGAATTGCTCCGTAAGAATAATTGACACTTACTAAATTGTTCAGTGAGAATTATTGATAAAATAACGTTCATTAATTTTTTCGTGACAAGTCGAAGAACTTCTCGAGCAGCGACGATACGAACTGCAACCGGATACACACGATACACCGGTGGATCGCTGTAGGCATACTTGCGACGTTGTGAAACATCCGCCGATAACTCCCCGATTAAAGTGGCTCGATAATGGAGAGCAAGCTGATAAGAAATCTTGCTGTGATCGCGCGCCAGCAAGATAAACAATACTCGATAAACACTTTTTGGCGAGCATCCGGACTTTGGCAACTCCCCATTAATTTCTCCAAGGGAGGGACAGGCGGAAGTAAAAGGAAGTGCGATCGGTGGGTCGGGCAGGGGAGGAGAGCGCTGAGGAGCGAGAATATAAAAAAAAAAATGATGAAACGAACGAAGGCTCTATGAGTGCCGGATTTTCCTCATGTACGGAAGTTGCTTGGAAGGAAATCCCACAGTGTTCTATACATACGCGTTGATTGATGGTAATAAAAGAGACCGGAATCCCGAGCCAGAGATCAAGAAGAGAATGATGGGAAAGTAACGGAGTGGGTACCTAAATAAGAAATGAGATGATAATGGCAAAGCTCGTTTCAGTTCATTTCGGTAAATCTTTCTACACCCCGTTCCATATGAAAACAGTAAAAACCCGGTATTTATACAACGTTGAAGTTTGCATCGTTGGAATACAACGAAAATTAATTATTTTTTAATCGCACAAATTTTGTGGAGTTGATTTAAGTTTTCGAAATCACTCAAACGTTTTTACGTATTCTTATGAGAAATTGACAAGCTCAATGATAAAAAAAAAGAAATGAAAAACGAAGAAAAAATCGTTGCATTCAAACGATGCAAACTTCAACGTCGTTGAAGTTTGCATCGTTGAAGGTCGTCAAACGAACCTTTGTTGGTTTGACGACCTTTGAAGGTCGTCAAACGAACACTGGGTTGGTTTCAAAGAGGTTGCGAAAATATAAAAATGTGTTAGCTACGTAAATGATCAAAACAACCAAGTACCCAGCGTGCAAGGAAAGCCTTGAGGGCACAATGTAAACATAACCTCACAAATTTTCGAATGGAGTTTTCTCATAGATGGTTGAGGCTTTTAGGAAGAACGAAAAATCAGGCTCTGTAAAATTCACCAACGCGAAGTTTACCGATTTTCTTTTGCTCTAAATATAATTCATCTCTGACAATGAACATCCGTCAGGTGACACTCTTCGATTTTGTTGAAATTTGGATATGTTATAAAACACCGAATAGTAAGCGATACCTATTTTTTTATCGGCGGTAAAACGGTTTTAAGGGGTGAAACGAACCCTCGAAAATAGGGGTGTTTTTCGTTTTTCGTCGATAATGTTATCGTTCTCATCTCCAATGTATAGTGCACAAAAAAATAAATATTGTTGCTATTTGAAATTTTTAAATATCTCGTACCGTTGAAACGTTATCGACGAAAAACGAAAAACGAAAAACATCCCCATTTTTGAGGGTGCGTTTCAGCCCTTAAAACCGTTTTTCCCCCGATAAAAAAAATACGTATCGCTTACTTTTCGGTGCTTTATAACATATCCAAATTTCAACAGAATCGAAGTGTGTCACCTGAGGGATGTTCCTTGTGAGATTTCTCTGTTCGAAAATTTCGCGTATCTCTCTCGCACTCATATGCCACGTGGTGCAGCTTCGACTTCGCCTCAAGCGCAAGAAGGTAAAACACGTGCTCCTGCAACTCAACGTAACATGTATGAAAATTATAGTAATGTAATTCTTATACATCGCGTTTTTGGAAAATATATATGAATGACAATATAAGGTGACAATATGTTTTTTTTAATCGGACGCGGCGATTTTGGAATCGAGAAGAATATATGATATTCAATGGTTTTTCAACTCCTCCTTAGAAAAAAAAATATAGCGTATTTTAGCTATGATTATGTACCAGAAGAATTCGAGTATTCTGGAAGAAAATGAAAATTCCATCTTCAGTACAGCGGAATGAAGATAATCAAATTCCGAATATGAAACACTCCTACAAACCTTTTTTTTTAATGGTATCAAATTCCACTTTTCCACTTTAAAATGCATCTTCAATCATTTTTTTTCTCGATGACAGGATACACGAAAAAAGTTTTTTGGGAGTGTTTCGTGTCCGGAATTTAATAATCTTCATTCCGCTGCACTCGAAATGGGACTTTCATTTTTTTCACAATGCTCATTTTTTTCTGGCAAGTACTACTCATCACAAAAATATGCTACATTTTTTTTTAAAAGGACTTGAAAAACCATTAAAAAACGCATTTCATACGATCTCAAAATGTCCGCGCAAGGCCCTTTAAAAACGAATTGTCACCCTAGATATTCAGGGTGTCCCAGAAATGAATGCGTTCCCTGAAATGGGGGTTTGGGGGTGAAATTCTGCGTCGATTGATATAAGCATGTGTGGGTCTCAGAGCAACCCCTGAATTATTATTAATTTTCAAAGGCGGACCAATCAGGTGCGCCCGCCTTTGAAAATTCATAATAATTCAGGGGTTGCTCTGAGACCCACACATGCTCATATCAATCGACTCAGAATTTGTGGCTCTTGTGGCTCTCTCATAGAAACGGGAAATAGTGAAGTGGTGAGTATCGGATAAAAAACGCAAAGTGCTGGGATAGTAATAGCTCACAAGGGCAAACGCACGTACAGTTGAAATACACACATACACACACATAGGAAAGCTATTCTTCTTTGTGCAAATTGTGTCTCACGTGTGTATAAAAGGGTGCATAGTCTGCTGGAAGCTTCGTCGTAAGTTACACCGCTCCCTTCTCAGGATGGTCGCCATTCGCGAAGGGATCACGAAAAATCCGCCCTAGGTGTAAAAAAAAGAGGGACGACAGAGTAGGGATCGAGAAATGAAGAGTGGGAGGATAAAGGAGGGGGTGGGTTTCAAAACAAAAAATGGGGTTGGAAGCAGAAGACAAGAGGGTGTTTCAGCGACGATGAGAGGTCTCCACAGACGAAGTGCTTGTCCAACGAGGCTTGAGACGAGCCAAGAGCAGCGCTAACGCCTTATATGCGATGGCCTATTTCGTTACTGGGTCAGTAGCCCCGCTTTCATCTTTCTCATCGACGCATGCATCAAGAGGCTCTCGTCACACTCTCGCCCCTCTCGCGTTTTTCCTCGTCCTACCCTCGTATAGAACAAAAAAAAACTTTTCTCGGTGACTTTTCATTTCCATGCAACAACGTCAATCGAATAATTTGATCCGTCAATTCAGATTGCAGATGATCGAACGAGGTGTAATCATTTGACGAACGGAGAATTTCCTGAACGTTTTCGCGGTCGAACACTCCTGCGAATCGATCGCACGTACGATAAATCTGGTGAGCCGCGAAAAGTATCGCGATGATATTTCACCGATTCAAACGGAGCTGATACTCCTATACGGGGGCGGAAATCCGTTGTGATTAAGGAGGGTCGTTTCGCCGAGAAATGTTGGAGGATACCGATTTTTTTAGACGTGGGCGTGTCTAATCGCAATTGAATTTCGACGTTCCGATAAGCTGGACTACATTTTTTTTCATAAAAAAATAAAGAATTATTATGATGCGTAAGAATGAAGTAGAACACTATTTTGAGATCGAACAAAAAAAAACGGTCTATGATGAAGTATAATTTTCCATGTGCATCTATGCACATGGGTGGACTCAGGTGACTATAGTCATCTGATATGCTTCGCAATCTATAAAATATTGCAACAGGGGCAAGTATCACCCAAGTTGATGGACTGAGAGAAAACCTTCACACGTGACCATATCGTAAAATGTATTTGAGCGTAGCAAATTTGTTGATATAATTTTACGATCGACTTTAATGCTATAGAGAAAATATAAGATATAAAGAGCTATAAAAACTAGGAAGAAAATTGAAAAATTATTTTCGAATTACAAGGAACATCACTTAAGGGGTCAGGCCACTCGAGAGGCCGAAAGAAAAGCTTTTTGCAGATTTTTTTTCAGAAAAACTACAAAATAAACAATTATTTGACGATTTTTTAGGCAAATTTTTCACTTTCCAAAAATTGGCCTAAAAATCGTCAGATAATTGTTAATCACAAATGAACTATGCAATATGAAAAAAAAATCCTACGTACTCCCATAGACAATGTATTTTTCAAGATATATTCAACATTTCAAGTGAATCGGTTGAAAATTGTCTGAGTTATGTTTCCGGTCAACTTAAAAAAATCAGTTTTGAGTTAAACGCCGCACGGCTGCCATTTTGAAGTTAATCGCTTCAAAAAAATTATTGTATGTAGTCACTGATATGTATGATAAACACCCTTTTTCGTAATCTCGATCCATTTTGTAGTTTTCTGAAAAAAATCTCCAAAAAGCCTATTTTTTCGGCCTCTAGAGTGGCCTACCCCCATGGAAATTTATGTATGTAAAATATATGCTACATATCTATATATCGGTCGCATATAAAGTGACGAAAAATAATACGTATATATTCAGTATATATGCACCAAATATATGACGCATATATGACCCATATATTTTCGATAAATTTTTCTGACCAAAAAAATATATGCTACGTATAAACACTATATATGATGCATATATGAGGCATATACGACGCATATATTTTCGATATATTTTCAATCTATTTTTTTGTCAGAAAATATATCAAAAATGTATGCGTCATATATGACGCATACATTTTTGATACATATTCCTGACAAGAAATATATGCTGTGTATAAACACTATTACAGTTAAACTTAATAAAACTTAACACTTAAACTTAAAAAAACTTAACTTACAGTTAAAGTACACTATTACATATGCTACGCATATCTGTATATATGTGGCACATATGTACCATTTATGCAGTATATATGTGGTATGTATGCAGTGTGTATGCAACATATATGCTAAATATATGTGGTATATATGCAGGGTAAATGCTAGATATATCATTGATATATGATACATTGATATACAGTAATACCACGCATATACATCTCATATATAAAAACGTTACGAAACCGGTGCGATGGTCTAGTGGTTAGCGTGCTCGCCACGAAACCAGCGGACCGGGAGGTCGCGGGTTCGAATCCCAGTCGCGTACATTTCGTCCTGAAATGTTTTTCTTCGGCATTTTCGCGGCGAAATAAGACTAGTTCCACGACTGGGGGGCGAATCGATGACCGGCTGTTATTGGTATAGGTTTTCCGCAGTTTCCCTATACCCATGACAGAAATGTCATGATGAATATAATACAGAGGGGGAAGTCGGCTGCGGCCGCAAGAGGGGGGAACAGGGAGAAAGATGGAGAAAAAAAGGAGTAAACAGTAGAGGGAAGAACGGCTAATGATGGGAAAAGAATAGGTAACAAACGCGAAAAGCGTGTACCTAAGGAAAAAACCAATATTTATAAAAACGTTACGAAAATTAGAATTTGGCACATATATGCAACATATATTTTCAATATATGGCATACATTTCACCTATATTACAATTATTAATAAATTAAATTTGCAGTATATTTTTGCGTATATAAATTTCCATGGGGGTGAGGCCTTAAGTGTGCGCCTTATATTTGGTTGAAACTCATATACGTGATAAAGCATTGTAAAATTTTAGACGCGTGTTTTTTTATGGGCGGAAAACCAGGTTTAAGGAGATAAAGCACCCTTCAATAAAGGCGCGTCATCCCTTGATTTTGTTTTCTATACTTCTATAGTGGTTTCTTCATCGTTTTACATTGGAAGAACTTTGGTTTTGTTTCATTCGGAACGGTGGACTGCTAGTGGCTGAAACCACAAAATCACCCTTCGGAACACCTTTTCTATGAAGAGTGTTCCCCCCTTGAAACCGTTTTTCGTTCGATAAAAAAAAGACGTGGCTAACATTTTCCGATGCTTTGTGACATATACAGTGAAACTTCAGTTATACGTTTTTCAAGGGGTACATCAAATATGACGTATAAGTGAAAATAACGTAGAAGTGAAATACAGTATGTATCTGAAACTCTTTAACATTTGAAAATGGCGACTGGTGCATAATTCACGATGTTTTGCAATAGCAGTACCTCTATTATGTTAATGTTTGGTTTTCCAATTGCAAATTTGATTGGTAATAATTGAGTAGGGAGCCAAATCGAGTTTTCGAATTTCCGTTTTGAACTTTTATTTGATGCAAGTTTGTTACACTAAGCTTCGACGCTTTAGACTAGTAAATAACAGACAGGTTCGTATTGATAAGAGATATGTAAGCAATCACAGTATATGCGTACATAGTCGAGGTCAAAAACATCAAAACATCGAACAAAACATCAAAACGCAGTCACATGAAATTTTCTCCAGCGGGAGAATATCACGTGTGATTAAGGGGAGGGTAGAGGTTTCAGCGTGAAAAAAAAACACTTTTTGCGAATTTTTTTCATCTATATGAATAGAGTAAATTTATTGAAACCTTTTGTACATTGGTAAGTGTCATTTCAAGAACATTCCGTAAAATTTGTACGCGAAAATATCCAAAAACAAGCCGGTGCCGCGTTTTTCTCGAAACCACTTATTCAAAGTCCGTGTTCACTGCCATTTAAAAACTACATGACCGATTTTATTTCAAACTTGGTACACAATTTCTACATATAGAAATATGTAGAAATTCCGCCCAACGGTTAGTTTGAGATTTTTTTACATTAAGAGGGTTTTCCACCCCCAAAATGGCGGAATTTTTCGTGAAAAATAGCTCTTTTCACTTTACATGACCACCAAAAATTTAGAAATGAAAAAAAAATTATCAAAGGCCGTTGGGGGGAGGATTTGATGATACTTTGACAAAATTTTAATGGTACTTGTTTTCAGATAATTTCTAGCTGAGATACAGTGAACACCGCAAATCGTATTTTTCCAAAGGCGTTCTTGGAAAAGCTTTGTCACCGGCTTGTTTGTGGATATTTTCGCGTGCAATTTTCACGGAATGTTCTTGAAGTGACACTTAACAATGTACAAAAGGTTTGAATAAATTTACTCTATCCATATAGATGAAAAAATTCGCAAAAAAGTGTTTTTTTTTTTTCATGCTGAAACCCCTACTCTTCCCTTAACGTATAACTGACAAAAAACGAACTTCGAAACCACCGCTGGGGAATAAAATTAATATCGTATAAGTGAAAAACGTAGAAACGAAACTTTATTACCATCTTTATCAACGGAATCTACCGGCGCTAGAGAAATTCAACGAATAAACGATAAAAAAGTATGAGTGCAAAACGTATGAATGAGGATTCACTGTCTATGAATTTCGACAAAATCGAAGGAGGACACTGAGTTGATGTTTCTCGTTAGTATCCCGAACGTATCCGTGGTCGGGAATTTCTAGCCTCACGATTTTGCTTCAGAGTGAGTCCTGTGCTCACAGATTAATCGCGGTCGCTAACTACTAAATTTGCGTTAAAACATTACGTAACCGCTATTCCAGTATCGTTTTAATCCCCAAAACGTCTGGAACCCGTTATGCTTTTTGTTCCTATATTCATCTTATGGCAAAATACGAATAAAACTGAACGAGGGAACGGTCATAATGTCTTTTCCGTGAAAAACCACGCTAACTTCGCCGCCTCTGGGATTATTCATTTAGCCTAGATGACTGGTAATCTTGCTTGATTTCATAAACACACGCACAGGCGTACAAATATAGAAATATTCAGCAGCGATCGAATAATTACGTCCATGCTCGTTCCATCTTAAAATCGAGACAATTTATCATCACTCCGTGTAAACAAATCGTAAAAATTGGCGCGTTGTTAATATCTCCTGCAGAATATTAAGTTCCATCATTGACATTGAGGGGCTATACATGTGACACTTGAAAAAAATTGATTTTTTGGTGTCTTTTTCGACAGTTTTTACTTTCAAGAATATCATTATCATTTATATCAATATCATTTTATCTCGCAAAAATCGATAGTTGAATCTTTAAACGCGTTTTTCTCGAAACGAGATTTTTCAAATTTGCTGACATTGTAACTCAAAGAGCAATTATCCGATTGACTTGAAATTTGAACTGAGTACTTTTGAATATATTTACAATGACGTAGGATATTTTTGATTGGATGAAAATTAACTATTTGGCATGTAAAAAAAAGCCATTTTATAGGCAAGAAAACAGACTTTTTTCATAACTACGCCATTTTGTTAGATTTTGATATTTTTCGAAAATCCTACGTCATTGTACAGGAAATACTTTCCAGTTTAACCACATTTTTTCCTCCTTCGGTTTAAGCTACTCAATCGGGCGGAATCATGTCAGCAGTGGAGGAATTTTTTTTGGCGCTTCCGAAGGCAGCGCATAAGTCGCTTGGATCTCAATATTTTTCTATGAAAAAATTATGTAATATAGGTTAAATATAGCCAAATATATTCTCATTTTTCCGAAACATTTAATTGAGTAATTTTCTTCCAAAAAATTCCCGAAAATCACCCAAATTTTCAGCGTTCACACTGGTCCCTTAAAATAGGAAACTATGCTGATTCGCCTACACTTGTATTATTTCTTTGTTATCGAAAATAGCAAAATTTTTATAAACTGCAAAATTCAATTTCCCTTGGACATATCTACTTTCAAAAAACAGCCAGGATTCTTTGAAAGGCACTGGTAAGATGCTTCAACCTCCTCAAAATAAACAATTACTTTATGCACATTGATTGTTGCTCATGTGGAAAGAAGTTTATTGAAAAAATGGATCCTACGAAACAGTTTCGAGTGGAGATGAAGACCATATGTATTCGACTCTTCGCAATGAACCAGTACGATTTTTTCATCTAAGTAACATCAATACTTATTGGTTTCGAGCGTGAAATCAATACCGTTGAAAAAAAAGATTCAGCCCGGAGTCGAGACAGGTAGCAAGAGATGCATACGTCAGTGCATCTAATTGCAGTTGAATAAAAAACTCGTTGATCAGGATCACGTCCGTATAGAATGGAAAGTAAAGAAGTTACGAGACGCCTTGGAGAGTTCTGATTCCGTGAATACCCCAGGGGGCATTGTCCGAGTCTTCATCAATATCGTTATATTGGAGAACACCCTGAGCGATGCGAATTCACACGTAGAGGGTGAAAGAAAACACACAGACACACACACACATATTTGCGCTTGATTGCTTCTCTTCCACTACATTATCACAGCATATTGCGTTCCACGAAACCCAAAGAAACTTTCGAACGCATCTGTGAAAGACATGGCGCAGAAATTTGCATCGCTGGAAAGCAACGAAAGTGCTTTTCAATTTTTTAAATTTCATTATTTTTATTGCAATCTGTAATTTATTTTCGTCGATTAAGATCGTGAATCTTTTATGAGGATAAGAAGAATCTTTTGGGAGATTTTCGTACCCTAAATCGCAACAACAACAAAATGTGAGCTATAGGAAGAAAAGAAAATTACATTCGTTGCATTCCAACGATGCAAACTTCAACATCATTGAGAGACCATAGTCTTGCATTTAGACAGACAGCGCACATTTTGTGTGCATTCCTATATTTAGAGGTAATACCAGCATATTCACAGACACTGGTGGATGGACGGTCGGGATTCTGTTCCGGCGGTACTTCGAATTAGGCAGCGATACTCGGAGCGGTGACCGCTCAGCCGTGCACCGGCTGGCGCATCAACCAGTGGAAGGCCAATACTTCTGAAACCTTGGTGTAGATACTTGAGTTAAGGGGCTATACCAGTGTGACACTTTCAAAAAATCGATTTTTTTGCCTTTTTCGACAGTTTATACGTTCAAGAACATCGTGTAAAAATTTCAAAGCCGTATCTCTAATGATTTTATCCTGAAAAAAATCGATAGTTAAATCTTTAAACGCGTTTTTCTCGAAATGAGCTTTTTCAAATTTGCTGACATTGTAACTCGAAGAGCAATTATCCGATTGACTTGACATTTGAACTGAGTACTCTTGAATATATTTACTCTGCAATGACGTAGGATATTCTTGATTGGATGAAAATTGACGATTTGGCATTGAAAAAAACGACCATTTGATAGTCAAGAAAACAGACTTTTTTCATAACTACGCCATTTTGTTAGATTTTTATATTTTTCGAAAATCCTACGTCATTGTACAGGAAATACCTTCCAGTTTAACGACATTTTTTCCTTTTTCGGTTTCAGCTACTCAATCGGCCGGAATCATGTCAGCAGTGGGGGAACTTTTTTTTTGGCGCCTCCGAAAGCAGCGCATAAGTCGCTTGGATCTCAATATTTTTCTATGAAAAAAATATGTAATATAGGTCAAATATAGCCAAATATATTCTTAATTTTCCGAAACATTTAATTGAGTACTTTTCATCCAAAAAATTTCCGAAAATCACCCAAATTTTCAGCGTTCACACTGGTATTGCCCCTTAAAGTATCTGAGTTAAGGGGTAATATCTGCTTGAAGCGTAAAAAAGGGAATTTTCTGTTTTTTTTTTACGAAACTATAAAGCCAATTAAAATATCCTTCTAGCCGTTTGTTCATCATATATTGAGGTTAACGAAAATGTTTCTTTAATTTAAAAAACAAGATAGCGGCGTACAGCACTTCGGACGAAGACCATTTTTTTCAAGGTACCAATCAGCACGCAGTAGAAATTATGAACATCGGCATTTGGAAGGAAATAATTTTTTTTCATCATTAAGATGAGTTTTGTCACAGAAGTACACAGCGATATTAAAAAATATTGATTTTGGCGAATTTGGGATTAGTTTGAAAAAAAAATCCATTTTTACCGAAAATTCGATCGTAATTTGTTTATAAAAACCGTAATTGGTAATTAACCATAAAAGTCGTGTGTACTTCGGTGGACAATCTATCTGAGAAGCTGCAGTTAAAATTTCAAGTCAATCTGATAAAAATTGTTTGAGCTCCACTGCCTGACAATTTCAAAAACAATATTTCGAGAAAACTGCTTGTACAACGCGTTACATAATTAGTCTTACTTCCCTTTTTGTTTATGTACACTTTAACACTCATTTTTTAAATCATAATACCAACAAAAATAAACAGAAAACTGTTTACAAATAGCGTATGCACAAACAGTGGCACGTGTTCGCAATGAGAAGTCGAATTTATCATTTCGGAGCTATCAGGGGTGTTTCGAAATTCAACTTTTACAAGTGTTCAAAAAAAATTCATCAAGAAATGTTGAAGAATGTTATTCTTGAGATGTTTTTAGGTCATTTAAGCCAATAAAACAAAAAGAAAAAAATTCAAACAGATATTATCCCTTAAAGCACATGACGTTGAAGTTTGCATCGTTGGCATACAACGAAAATGGATTTTTTTTTTATTTTCCAAACTTTCATCGACGGATTTGAGCTTCAAAAATCAGGCAAACATTGTTCGGGATTCTTATTTAGCGCTCTACAACAAATTCGTTAAATATGATTTTGGACGATAATAAAAATGAGAAGATGAAAAAAGCTAAGGAGAAAACTTCAATCCCATTAAAGCGCTGTGAGTCTGTGCACCAAAGAATCAGAAGTACTTATATATGGGACTGTTTATAACAGTACGGATTTTCTACAGTTTTCCCTTGCCCTTCTAAATCATTGGTAAGTTATGGTGGCGCTTAATAAAAATACGTCACAATCGATTATTTTACCCAACAATATACTGGAATGAACAATTTCGTGCAAATTTAGTAGATTTAGACATTTGTACGTTATCTCTAAAATCGTCGCGGCTACGAAAATTCTTCTGCTAGTTTTATCATTGATCATTTCTTTAAACATTCGATCACGTCCTGTTTTTATTGTCGTTACGGAAAATTTAGAATTTTTCACACGCGTTGAGCAGTTTATATCAGGCATCTAGAGTTATTTATTATATAAATTATTTGATATAAAAATATAGCTACGTGTCATCTCCATAAAGTGCCGTATAAATGGGACTATTTTTAAAATCGTAATTCGTTGTGAAAAGTTTGGTAACTTCCCTTGTAATTTCACCAGTATACTGAGATGTATTTTTACTTGATTATAAACTAAAATCAGTTATTTGTCAAATATTCAGGTTCGTTAAAGGCATACATTGAGACGGTTGTGGACGCAATGGAAGTTAGGATAGATTAGCGAAGTGTGGGTACGAAGTGATAGAAAAGGAAATTTCATTGGGAAGGGTATACGTTAAAATTCAGGAAAAAAATACTACTACCATATTTTGTTTTATGTCAATAATACACCATGCGAGTACGGGCAAAAAAAAATTCCGACGACCCGTGAGCCCAAGAGAACAACATATATATATAGATGGATCGCGAGGAATTTCAAGAAGGGACGGAGAAATTTCACGGGGATCTTTTGTCCCCTCGGTGCAAACATATATATCTATATATATATGTGTGTGTGTGTGTGTGTGTGTGTGTGTGTGTGTGTGTGTGTGTGTGTGTGTGTGTGTGTGTGTGTGTGTGTGTGTGTGTGTGTGTGTGTGTGTGTGTGTGTGTGTGTGTAGAGGTTTTCTCTTCGTTCGAACGAGGATGAGACGATCTTCAACTCCTTGCCAAAGGACGAGAAGTGAGGACGGGATGAAAAAGACGGCTATGCCCATGTATAGAGTGCACGCAATAGAGTAGAATCTCGATTAATGGGGGGGTTGGGTCACGATGGAGATGGACCGCATCGATCTTTTTTTCTACACATTTGATGTCACAAATCTGTACCCACTCCATGTTAAGGCAAGCGTGCCGAGTGTAGACGCAGAAAAACCTGGATTATCTTTTTTTCAAGGGGTCTCCTCACTTTAGACACTAAAAAAGGCTATTTTAATGATTTTTTTTTTGATAGGTTTATATTACAGATATTGATATAAAAGTTATTACACTTAATAAATATACTTTCGAAATACATACATTTTTTTTCTTCAATGTACTTATGCAACCCAAACGAACTTTAAACGCGTTTTTCTCAAAACAACGTTTTTCGACGGCTTGTTGATAAAATCTTCGAAACTACTGAACCGATCCTTATGAAATGTTAACCACATATTCTTTACAACTATAGCTCTAGCGCATATCAAGGATTTTTTTTCAATTTTGTTATTTACTAATTTTTTGCCAAAAAGCGGTGAAAAAAACATGTTTTTTTTTGTTTTTTCGAAAAATGTCCGGCATTTTGTTATTTTTGCATATATCAAAAATCGTATGATATGCGCTATAGCCATTAACATACTGAATCTAAAACCGTTTGATTTTTTTTCCGATGATCCATCTCGGACATTTCTTCAACAGCGCAGACCTACCATTTTTAGGACATTTTTTTAACTACCATTTTCGTCTATAAATAGTGACTTAAATAAATATTTTTTTTCTTGCATGTCAAAATCGTATTTACTAAGGGGTTTGCCCACAGTAACGGGTATAAAATCATGTGCAAATTTAACAATTCGTTTTCGTATAAAAAAGTGATTCACTCATAAAATTAAGTACACATCTATTTAGTATGAATATCAAGCTGTTAGACATTTTTTTCTGATGTACAAAATGGCCGACTACTAATATTTTCTTTTGTTATCTTTTTTAGGCGCTCCGCGGCGTGATATTTAGCACCCACAATTTTTTACCTAGAACATAAGACAAAAATTCTCGTCAATCTACATTGGAACACCTAGAGAAGTACGTACGGAATTTAAAGAATATTGTTTTATTCAAAAGTTGTAGGTATTTGAACTTCAATTTGAATTGAACTAGAATTTTCCGTTAAAAATTTCGTATAAAACTGCTCATAAAATGAAAAGTTTTCGATTAATCAGAAATTCGGTACGTACTTCTCTGCGATATGCAATTGAGAACATAACTTTTAAATTTGAAGTAAATCGAGTGAAAATTGTTGAAGTTATTTGTCACGCCAATTGGAAAAAAGCTGTTTCCAGAAAAACGCGGTTAAAGTTTTACATATGCCTCTGGCCGTGCCAGAGGTGGGCTTAGGTTGTACGCTCAAAATCGGTGAAAAAAAAATGTGAAAAAAAATGGATGAAAATAGCTTTTTTAGCGTCTAAAGACCTCTTAAGGTGGCGATTACTGAGCCAACTTATGATTACATCGCCCATTGCCGAGGGGTCTTCGGTATAATGTTCCCGTCGGATAATAGAGGTTTCACTGTATAGCGCAATGAGCGGAAGGTGCACCACCTTCGATGCACCTTATTTCTTGCATCTCACGGCGGTATAAGCGAATAAGGTAAGAACGAGAAATCGCAAGTGAAGACGAAGCCAGAAAGACTCTCTCTCTCTCTCTCTCCCTCTCTCTCTCTCTCTCTCTACCGTCCCTATCTATCTCTTCGAGATAACAAGGAAGAGCGAGAAATGCACGGATTCGTGTCTAGAGAAAAGCGTTCTTCCTCTCTCTTCCGCTCTCTGGAACCGATGTGCGCTTCGTGGCTCTTAAGCGATCAATACACCGGGGCGTGCACCAACGGCACGTGGTTTGCGCGATATACGTATGCCCTTTTCCTCCTTCGCGATGTCCTGCAACCGCAAACTCGAAATTGCCAAGGGATCCTTACGCCCCTTTGGACGATCGTCCACGTACGTACATAGAGGCATACACACACGTGTACATACGTGTGTGTATGCCTATGCAAAAAGGTGCATTTTTGGAGAAATTAAATTTTGCAGGCCATTCCGAAATGAAAAAAAAAGTATTTACCACAAATGTCCGTGGTAAAACATTACACAGTGAAGCTAATTGTAAAGGGTGTCTTAAAATGAATTGACATTTTAAATCGCGCGCCATTTTTTTTTGTGGGGAACATAAAGTACTTATCTTTGACAACTGGCATCAGAAAGTATTGAGGTTTAGTAATGGAGAATTACACGATCGAGCAACGCATAGAAATTGTGGAAATGCACTACGAAAATGATGAAAATTTTGCAGGTTCGAAAAGATGATACTAAAGTTTGCATTGTTGCAATGCAACGAATTTTTTTTTTATTCTCGATTTTTGATTATCAACTTGTTGCTTTATGTGTTTGGTGAACAAAAAACATGTATCCGCCATGTACGTCTCCCGGAACTCACCCTTAGGAGGGGGTGAAAAATCGAAAAAATTATCTACCGATGTACGTCTATCACACATTTTCTTTTTCGATAAATCTATCAGGGAGCACGAGAAAGTAGCGTAGAAAAATTTAGCCGATTTTCGAGTAGCGAACGCCACCCTTGGGAGGGGGTGAAAAATCGATAAAATTATATCGACCGATGTACGTCTATCACACATTTTCTTTTTCGATAAATCTATTGGAGAGCTCGAAAAAGTCGCGTTAAAAAATGTAGACCTTTTTCGAGTAGAGAACACCACCCTCAGTAGGGATGATATGGAAGTTTGCAAAATTGGAATGCAACGGAAATGATTCCTTTTTAATTTCTCAAATTTCGTCTGGAAGATCTGAGCTACGAAAATCACGTAAACATTTATCGAGATCTTTATTTAGCGCTGTACAACCAGAGTCTGCTAAATTTGTCTTTGGATAATAATGGAAATAAGGAATGAAATGGAATCTTCGTTGCATTCCAACGATGCAATCTTCAACCCCATTGCCGATGAACTAAATTCACAATCGGCTTTACTGCACTCCGGGCGTTTGTTATAAATACATTAGTATTGAATTCCATCGTTGGAATGCAATTAAAATTCAGTTTTTATCGATAGCTCGAATTTTTCTTAGCGGATTTTGCGTGCAAAATTTTTTAAATATGTCTTAGAATACTCATTTAGAGATCTATGATGTAAATCTACAACAAAATACTTTACATTACAATAAAAGCAAAGAAACAAAGATACATGAAGAATAAAAAATTCCAACGAATGTTGGAATGCAATTAAGGGGCTAGAATAGTGTGACACTTTTAAAAAATCGATTTTTTTTTGCCTTTTTCGACAGTTTATACTTTCAAGAATATCATTCTCATTTATATAATTTGTATAATTTATATCAATATCATTTTATCTTGCAGAAATCGATAGTTAAATCTTTAAACGCGTTTTTTCTCGAAATGAGATTTCTCAAATTTGCTGAGATTGTAACTCAAAGAGCAATTATCCGATTGACTTGAAATTTGAACTGAGTACTCTTGAATATATTTACTATACAATGACGTAGGATATTTTAGATGGGATGAAAATTAACGATTTGGCATTGAAAAAAACGACCATTTTATAGGCAAGAAAACAGACTTTTTTCATAACTACGCCATTTTGTTAGATTTTGATATTTTTCGAAAATCCTACGTCTTGTACAGGAAATACCTTCCAGTTTAATGAAATTTTTTCCCTTTTCGGTTTCAGCTACTCAATCGGCCGGAATCATGTCAGCAGTGGAGGAACTTTTTTTTGGCGCCGCCGAACACAGCGCATAAGTCGCTTGGATCTCAATATTTTTCTATGAAAAAATTATGTCATATAGGTAAAGTATAGCCATATATATTTTTAATTTTCCGAAACATTTAATTGAGTACTTTCCTTCCAAGAAATTCCCGAAAATCACCCAAATTTTCAGCGTTCACACTCGTATAGTCCCTTAACATCACGAAATATAATAAAATAATAAATTATAATTAAGAACTTTCGTTGCACTCCTACATTCGTTGGAAAGCAACGAAAGTTCTTTATTATATTTTTATTTCCTTATTTTCATAATGAAGTAAAACATTTTGTTGTATATTACATCGTAAATCTCTAAATGAGTATCATAAAAAAATATTTAGGAATACAACGGAATGAAATGAAATCTCAATGTACAGTAAAATTGCGGAAATAATTTGGTTTTATCTTAATTTTTGAGCATACGAAGCAACAGTAGTTTGACGATAAAAATAACGATACATAGTTTGATTATAAAAAAGAAGAAAAAAAGAGTTTGTGGCATATACCGGAAAAAAAACAAGTATTCGTTCGCACTGCAATAAAACGATAGGCTTTGATTGCCATTTGGCAACGCGGATTGGTTTTGTGTAAAGCAAAAGCGCGATGAATAAATGAGATTGAACGATCGCTGTCGAGGACACATTACACGAGGAAGAGAATTGAATATTTCATGCTCCACGGTAATTGCTCGATCTTTTGTGGATGCAAGTAGACTTTCAAGGTCTCAATATCAAGATCGAAATAAAGTGCGACGTGTAGGGAAGTCTGCGTGCGACTGCGGCGATATTCCATGTCAAGCAGAGTTCGCCTTGATCAATACTTGGATAGGTGACCGCTCAGCCGCGCACCGGCTTACCCGCTTACTATACTATCAGGAGATACTTTTATTGAGTTTCCGATGGTAACACTACTGAGACTCAGCGTAAATATCGCTGCCTTTATCGGCACAACTTTTCCACATCTCCCATCTTCCACAACTTCTGAAAGTTGGGTGTGACCAACACTCCAGAGGGTCTTTAAGGGACTTTACCAGTGTGACACTTTAAAAAAATCGTTTTTTTTGCCTTTTTCGACAGCTTATACTTTCAACAATATCATTATCATTTATATAATTTATATCAACATCATTTTATCTTGCAAAAATCGATAGTTAAATCTTTAAACGCGTTTTCTCGAAATGAGATTTTTCAAATTTGCTCACATTGTAACTCAAAAAGCAATTATCCGATTGACTTGAAATTTGAACTGAGTACTCTTGAATATATTTACTTTACAATGACGTAGGATATTTTTGATTGGATAAAAATTTACGATTTGGCATTTAAAAAAACGACCATTTTATAGGCAAGAAACCAGACTTTTTTTCATAACTACGCCATTTTGTTAAATTTTGATATTTTTCGAAAGTCCTACGTCATTGTACAGGAAATACCTTCCAGTTTAACGACATTTTTTCCTTTATTCAGCTACTCAATCGGCCGGAATCATGTCAGTAGTGGAGGGACTTTTTTTTGGCGCCTCCGAAGGCAGCGCATAAGTCGCTTCGATCTCAATATTTTTCTATGAAATAATTATGTAATATAGGTCAAATATAGCCAAATATATTCTCAATTTTTCGAAACATTAAATTGAGTACTTTTCTTCCAAAAAATTCCCGTAAATCACCCAAATTTTCAGCGTTCACACTGGTATGTGAACTTTGCGACAGGAATACCCCTTAAGGTATTCCTTTCGCGAAGGGCCGTACTTTGTGGGGGGCATAAAGAAGGCCCTTCTGAATGATTGATCAATCACAGTGGCGCTTAACGAAAACTAAATTACAATTAATTATTGTGCCCATTTTTTTTGCGGAATCTGAGATCGCGTAGTACGACGACGAAGTTGAATTGTCGTTTGTTCGTCCCGTTATTCGAACGGATCGCGTCGCCGTTGACAAAAACGCAAAAAAACACTCCGCCTTCGCGTGCATTATCGTCTACGATCGGAGATCAAAAGTCTCCATACGGTGTGCAGAATCTCGCGCGTTTAAGCATCAATGGAGAAGGGAAGGGAAAGGGGGAAAACATTTTCAGACACACCTGAACACGTAAGATACCTTAGGGTGTATGTATATGGTTCGAGGCTCTTGAGGTGCACAATAGGGATGGGTTCAGTGAACTTGGCGGGGTGTGTTCGTAAATTTCCTTGCAGTCAACGCTCCGGAAGAGAGGGGGAGAGGACAGAGAGAGGGAGAGAGCAATTTCATCGCTTTTGATACATGCATGATATCGTACTCCACATTTATTTGTACCTGCGTGCACGCAGACGCAGAAATCTATAAATGGACCCTCCACATGGACCAGAGCTCCCACCAATCATTTCCCTAACCGCATGTAATTACATCTGGCACGAGCGGCACACACGTGGTTTGCATCACCACTTCTAAAATATTCCTACCGCGTTGTACACGCAACGGAACTCAGACGAAAAAGAATTTTAAAAGCAGGAAGCACGAAGAGCCATTCGTTAAAGTATGACATTGAAAGGAAATTGTTGGAATTTAATGGAAACATTTTTTTTCGATTTTTTTTTTTCAATTTGCTGTTCGAGACTACGAAAATATGGGTGTAGTTCCGAAAAGCCCATACCACCGATTAATTTGGAATTTCGTGTACCCGTGTACATTGACTCGCTGATCACGAATATGATAGTGAAAATACCCGCAAATTTGATTTTCAAAGTGAAAACTTACGAAAACTGATTTTTAAAAGTTTTTCTATGTTATTTTAATAAATGTTGATCTTAGAGAAAAATTTTTATTACAAAAGTTGTAGCCTATAAAAAGATTGATCTTTTATGTTCTATACAGATTTTGTCTAAAACCATTCCGTTTCGAAAAAAATGGGATAATGCTCCTATAAGTACATTTTGCTAAACGTCCATTAGTTTCGATATTATCTACTTACGCACTTTACCGCGGGAAGGTTAGAGTCTTTAAAGTGCATGTTTATTTTTTGCTTTTTTTGTATTTCATTTTATATTTTGTTTTTTTATACTTTATTTTACTTTAGGCTTTTCTGTATTTTATTTGTTGTGCTTTTTATTTGGATTTGTTTGGGTTTAGACGAAACTGCACTTTAAACTTCAACCTTTCCGCGGTAAAGTGCGTAAGTAGATAACATCGAAACTAATGGACGTTTAGCAAAAAATACTTATCGGAGCATTTTCCCATTTTTCTCGAAACAGAATGGTTTTAGACAAAACCTGTACAGAATATAAAAGATCAATCTTTTTATAGGCTACAACTTTTGAAGAAAACATTTTTCTCTAAGATCAACATTTATTAAAATAAAATAGAAAAACTTTTGAAAAATCAGTTTTCCTGACTTTTGACCTGGAAAGCCAAATTTTCAGGGATTTTTGCTATCATATTCGTGATCAGCGAGTTAAAATACATGCGACACGAAATTCCAAAATAAATCGGCGCTATGGACTTTTCGGAACTTTATCCGAAAATTTTGCAAAAGGTTTGTTTAGAATTTTTATTAGAGTCTTTAGTATCTATATAGAGATCTACTATTTTTATCGCGCATCTACTGTGTCAAAGGTGTCGATTAAACCTCAACTATTTTTTTGACAGGTAACATTTTAGACAATGCTGGAAAGAAATTACATGTCAAAACAATACTCGATGTTTGAGACCTTTACGACGCTACATACGTGAGAAAAATACCAAATCTCTAGGGGCCATCATCCACCAAAGCGGAGATGTGTGAAGCTAGAAAAAAGCAACCAATCAACCGCTGAATTCATGTTCATCGAAGCTAAGCGGGGCGGTTCTATTGGTTGTTTTTTCCTTGCTCCGCTTATCTCCGCGTTGGTGGATGATGGCAATGAGAATTCTAAAAAAACTTTTACACGATTTTTGTAGCCCTAACCAGCAAAAAATGGATTGATGGATTGAGGATTGAGATGGATTAAGGGGTCTTCTCACTTTAGACGCTAAAAAACGGCTGTTTTCATGAATTTTTTTGATAGGTTTATATTATAGATAGTGATATAAAAGTTGGTACACTTAATAAATACACTTTCGAAATACATTTAAAAAATGTATTATGTATGTATGTAACCCAAACAAACTTTAAACGCGTTTTTCTCGAAACAACGTTTTTCGACGGCTTGCTGATAAAATCTTCGAAACTACTGATCCGATCCTTATGAAATTTTAACCACATATTCTTTACAACTATAGCTATAGCGCATATTAAGGATTTTTTAATTTATATTTACTATTTTTTGACAAAAAGTGAAAAAAAGACACTTTTCTTTTTGTTTTTTCGAAAAATGTCCCCCATTTTGCTATTTTTGCATATATCAAAAATCGTATGATATGCGCTATAGCCATTAACATACTGAATCTAAAACCGTTTGATTTTTTTGTTTCGGATGATCCATCTCCGAGATTTCATCAACAGCGCAGACCTACAATTTTTTTAGGACCTTTTTTTAACTACCATTTTCGTTGATAAATAGTGACTTAAATAAATAAATCAAATTTATTTAATGTATTTCGAAAGTGTATTTATTAAGTGTAAACACTTTTATATCAATATCTATAATATAAACCTATTGAAAAAAATCATGAAAATAGTCTTTTATTTTAGCGCTTAGAGTGAAAATACCCCTTGACAAATCCATCTCAAAATGTCGTCGTCATACCTTAAAATATGGTATGTTAAAATAAGTCAATAAGTAAATCTTAAAATATGATAGTCAAAGTCAATCTTTTCCAATAAATTAAGATCTACTGTTCCTCAATTTTCCGAAACTCATTTTTTTACAGCAGCCGGAAAAACTTCACTTGCAATTACTTGCCAAGTAAGATTCTCATAGATCATTTGAGATTTTTAAACCAGACGACTAGAAAAACAGGAAGTTGGGGGGGGGGGGGGGGGGGGGGGGTTAGTCACTCGGGCGACTTTGGAGGCTCATAGCACGTACCTGGGACGGCGGATTTTTTTGACCGTCACATCGAGTAGACTCTAGAATGCCTCATCCAAGCATAATGCGTTCGATGTTGCACGGGACTGTTTTTTTCTTCTTTTTTATCGACATTTTCCATATATGAGGAGCTGGCGAAGAGAACCGGATTTGTCCACAAATTATTTTTTACAGGGGAGGTTAAAAACCAAAATAACCGAATAGAGATGAGTTAGAATTTTTAAGCTATGATATATTAAGATTCTATCAAAATGTAAGACTGGACTTGGCTTTCGTTTAATAAAAACACTAACTACCATGCGTTTATTTTTATTTTGGACAAGTCTGTGTTTTATAATGAAAAAGGTTGACAACTCCGCTTTAGAATGAAAATCTTATGGACATATCCGGTTATGGTATAAAACAGATTCTTTGCATTGAATATAAATTTGTTTTTTTTTTTAATTATCAATTTAATAATCCTACACAAACTCTTCCATGTCAGGCTCACAACAATCGCATTCAATATCATTATCGTCATCACTGTAGTCATCTGTTACTAATTTTTCATCCAGCAAGCCAACAAGTCCGTTTCTGCGTGAAAAGGCAGTTTTTGACAAATTTTACGTTGTTTGGAGCCGGTTTTAAGGCAAAATATTTCGGGAGCTAATAAACGTGTGCTTGAAGAACACGGAAAAAAATCGACGTAATATGGAAACGTCTGGTTTTGTTCGCCAGCTTCTCCTATGGTTAAAAAAACATTAAAAGAATGAATATTTATGCATCGATCATCGCAAATTTCCGCACGATATGCCAGACGGTCGGATGCGTCGAAATTATAAGGGTTCCTATACAGTGGCTTCGGCACCCTAAAAAAAGAACCGGCTGACGGGATCTCGCCGCGAAACGTGCACGTGCACTTGCAGTACAAACGCGAGCGCGAGCAACGTGCATTTTCCGTGTACCACCCCAGGGCCCTCTCGCTCTTAAATACCGTCTGGACTTTACGCTCGCCGTCGGTCTTATTGCTACACTGTTCTTGATCGAGGCTGGTGCGATATGACACGAACCGCGCGCGATCGATGCAGTTGCGCACGTGGCCCCGCTGCGTGCGCCTTAAAATAGATATTAAAGGGCGCGCCTCGGAGATCAAATTTGTTACGCCAATGGAGCCCGCGAGATTACGTATTGAAAAAGTTATTGCTAGCGCATAAATATGTACGGAATATACATGAGCTCATAAATCCGTATAAACAGGAAGCAACGCTTTCACCCCTTGATCATAAAGGACGATGGTTTTTAACAAACGTGTATGCATCCACACACACACACGCGCGCGCGCGCGCGCACACAAGCACACGCTTCTTCAGAACATTATTGGAAACAATACGAAACGGTAGAAAATGTTCGGTCGGCCGGAATCCACCCTTATTGGGGGTTAGAAGAGAACGAAAATTATATCTCCGACGATAAAGATATTCTCATTTTTTGTATTTGCATTACATACTGACAGTTCTTAAGGGGTTAGGCTACTGTGAAAATGGCGAACACTAGTTCGTTGCTTGAGGCAACTCAAATTGAAGAGGAAGGTCCTACATATGGTGCAGGAATCGCAGATTGCAAGTAAACATATGATTACAACGATAGCACTGCTAGTAAAACTTTAAGGGGCTATACCAGTGTGACATTTAAAAAAAAATCGATTTTTTGCCTTTTTCGCCAGTTTATACTTTATATACTTCATACTTAGCAGTTTTTATGGTGAATATCATTTTATCTGGCAAAAATCAATAGTTAAATCGTGAAACGCCTTTTTTTCGAAATGAGATTTTTCAAATTTGCTGATATTGTAACTCAAAGAGCAATTATCCAATTGACTTGAAATTTGAACTGAGTACTCTTGAATATATTTACTCTACAATGACGTAGGATATTTTTTATTGGATGAAAATTAACGATTTGGCATTGAAAAAAACGACCATTTTATAGGCAAGAAAACAGACTTTTTTTCATGACTACGGAATTTTGTTAGATTTTGATATTTTTCGAAAATCCTCCAATCATTGTACAGGAAATACCTTCGAATTTAACGACATTTTTTCCTTTTTCGGTTTCAGCTACTCAATCGACCGGAATCATGTCAAAAAAATTATCTAATATAGGTAAAATATAGCCAAATATATTCTTAATTTTCCGAAACATTTAATCGAGTACTTTTCTTCCAAAAAATTCCCGAAAATCACTCAAATTTTCAGTGTTCACACTAGTATAGCCCCTTAAACGCGTTTTCCTTGAAACTATGGTTTTCAAAACGGTGTATGCGATGTCTCGACATCTAAAAAAAGGATTGACTTGAAATTTGGTACACTTATTAACATTTTTTTTATTAGTTATTAACAATAATGTCATTTTTCCTCGAAGTATCGAAGAAAAAAAAGAATTCTAAAATTCTTTTTTGATAATTGAAACACGATAACAAAAAAGGCTCGGTCAAGTCGCAGGGCAGGCTGTCAATAGTCAAATTCAAATTCGATTCATACTGCGTGTAATAAAAGCTCATGGCCAGAGGTGTTATGTGGCAAAGCAGTAAGATGCGCGTCTTCGCCGTTGTCGAGAAAATCGGCACTGAAATATTCCGTTGCGTTCAAATACTTTCTACGTAAAGAAAATTTCATGGAGCACGTGGCGCAGCGAGCAAGCTCTCTGCTTCATAAGCCCGTTGTCCACGGTTCGAATCTCGCTGCTGGCAACTTTTTTTTGTTATTCAAATGTGTATACGGATAATTTCAGGCAATCAGTTTCAACAATTATGCATATACTAAGTTTTTTAAATGCCGTTTGTAGTGGAAAACCCGACGCTTTAGAATTTCATTATGTTGTTCGCAAACAAAGTTATATTTTATAGTTGTTTCATGCAAATAACACTAGACATAAAATACAATATCACAAATAACATTCAAGTGGGTACAATTTATTGAAAAGTTCCGTATATACTTGCAGATAATTTACAATTAGCGAGATGAAGTAGCCGGAGTGTCGCACGAACTAGAGTGATAGTTATCATAAAAACATGGAAAGCATAAAACAGCACGACATGTAGCCCATCTGCTAAACAATGCGTTTTTACAAGAACAATTGTTTTTTAAATTATCTGTTGGGAAACACACCTGATTTATATTCAAAAAAATGTTTTATCGTCCGTCAGGCGTGATGCAAACCACGCGTATCGTATCATATCGGAAAAAATCGGAGAAGACAACTGGTGGTGGACGATCGATTGGATTTTTATACAATCTTCTCTGGAATTGATCTCACGCTCTTGCTCGATTAAATAAGCGCAATTTTAAAGGCGCTTGATCAGTTTTTTTACCGGCCGGTAAAAGTACACCCCACACGGTTGGAGAAGAGAAGTGCAGTTTGAAGGAATGACCTTCACAGTGCACGTTGGTAACTTTTTATCGTCCTGAAACATCTCATCGTACAACTCCGGGTTTGTTTGCCCACCCCAAGAGTCGACCAGAAGGAGAAGAGCAGAATATCTTGGCACCGAAAGACGTGGAATTTCATTGGGAATAATCGGTATAATAATGACTAAGGTTACTTTATAAATGTTGTAAATATCTCAGCAAAACTAGAGGAAGAAAAAGGTATCAAGTGTCCCATATATATGGGTGATTTGATCCCCTCCGTATGGATGACTAGATACGGCGGGAGCATATCTCCCATATATAGGGGGTACATGGTACCATTGCCTACACCTTCAGGATCAGCAATGTAGATATTCAATAAAAGGAGTTGAAATCGTTATAATCTTATTTGATGTTCATTAAACCAATTTTTATCAACTGAACTTCTATCAAAACAATCAACATTTGTAGGTAGCATCTATAATACAATCTGCGTAGTCAAAAACACACAAGTATCCAATAAATTCAACATATTATTATTTATAATTTGAAGAAATGTTCTGTACCTATTAAATAATCTTAAATCTTTTAGGTATCATTATATCGCAAAGGTAATCAAGTATTTTCTTTTGATCTTAGATTATGGCTCTTTTTCAAAGTTACCTATCTATTTTTCATCTACTTTCCAATTTCGAACATTCTCAATGAGTTCGGAAACTCAATGCTAATCATTGTCTTTGATTATCATTTTAGCTTTGGAGCAGGCAGTTTCTTCACAACTTGACATTTAGCGATTGCACTAATATCATCTTGAATAGGCCACTTGTAACGTTTTCTGAGAGTAAAGATAAACAATAACTAAGGGACACTTGATCTGGGTATTGAACTCTCCCTTAAGAACGTGTACCAAGTGTTCCCTAACCAGGTTGCGATTAAAAAGTTATATTTAGAAAAAAGCTATTTCAATCCAAGTGTTTTTCTATGCAAAACTGTAAACTGCACTTATAATCTCTTGTATTAAAGACCCTAACAACTAGAACAACTTTTCCAAATAACAGTACAAGCAAAATCAAAACTTACGAAAAATATTTATCCGCCGGACCAAACACCAAGCCGTCCGCCATGTGCAAAGCTGTCAAGTCTGACAGACGGCACTACTTTAGAAAATTTTTAATGCATCGTTTATAGAAGTTTTGTAAATGTCGTGAACCAAGTCTCCCATAAGGATCAAATGTCCCCAGTCTCCCCTACAACCCGTTTTCAGTTTAAACGCGTTTTACCTAATGAAACTAGTTCTAAGTGAACGCCTTCATTACAACTAGTTTTTCCTAATGAATACACAAAAAAGCCAAAAAAACTCAAACCGCGACCTCATTCGGATACAGTTTCCATTAATTAATTTCGCTAGTACTAGTTTTTCCTAGTCAAGACGAGTTTGAGCTAACATTCAAATTGATTTATCAGTAAAATGAAGTTTTTCCTAGTAAAAACTAGTTGTAATAAAGGCCTTCAGTAAGAACTAGTTTTTCCTAGGGAAAACTCGTTCAAACCGCAAACGGGCTTTAACAGTAACGCACACATATGCAAATGACAGAATGGCACGGCCAATTTTCCTGTGGCTTTTCTTGAGCACTGTGAATATGTAACGCCAACAAAAAAACAAAGAACATCTTTACGGCCGGAGATATGAGTTTGTTTCTCTTCTAACTACCCAATAAAGGTGGGTTCCGGCCAGCCTATATTTTTAACTTTTCGTATGGCCTTTGATAGTGTTCTAAAGTCGAAATTTTCACGAGAATGATGAGCAACAAAAAATGCGTTCCAATTCAACGACGCAGCCTTCAGACCAATGATGAAGTGACCCAGCGTTCTACAAACGCTCATTTCGCGATCGGAAATTGCACAAGTTATTATTATTATTAGTATTATCGTTACATTAGTATAGCAAGCGAGATAGTCCGTAGCACATTTATAAACTGCATTCGAATGTGATGTTGCCCTTCCTCGAAACTTCGATAAGCTGAAACAGGAAACGCAATAGACGAGCCACTCGAGACTCTGAAAGGACGTGGGGCTTTTTGACCTCCTTCACTCCTTGGACGTTATGTGCTTTTATACACACACGCGCACAAGTTCGCACAAATGGATATATACGATTTATACGTATCTCGATGTTGCACGACCCAGAACTTTTTTACGCTATTAGGATCGTTCCGATAGAGATGAAATATATGAAGCTGCTGTCAACCAAAAGTAAAAACCCATCGAGTCTTCCGTTTTCCGTTTTGATAGACCGGCAAGGTACGTGGAGATCGGCCTTGTGAGTGTGTTTGAGGATATAGAAATCGTTTAGGGGTAGAATGATCGAGGGCTCTCGTGGATGATAAAAGAGCGTCGCCGTACGCGATTCGTACAATCGTGCAGCTTTCGCTTCATCATTCCCCTCACACCTGTCTCGATATCGCCTCTGAAATTTACGGGTGTATAAATATCTATACGTATAGATGTGCCACCAGCTTTACGCTGGTTTCCGCGGGCTGTCCAATCTGATCGACTGTGAGGGCTGCGTACTCGACTTGCAACTGCTGCCTCTTATAGGAATGGTGGACTGGACAGAATGGGCTCTTATGGACGTATGTACGGCGAACAGGGGGGGGGGGGGATTCTTCGCGAGGAAATTGCATCGTTGCATTAAAGCTCGTTCGATTGTACGAGAACGCCAGGGTCATTTCAAATGCATGTGACAACTACTTCAGGAAGTAACCGGAGTTACTTCCTGAATGGAAGAAACTGCTGTTACTTGAAATCCCGAATGGCAGTACATCCAGTTACTTCCTGAATGGAAGTAAATCCAGGTACTTCCCGAATGGAAGTAAATCCATTACTTCCTGAATGAAAGTAAATCCAGGTGCTTTCCGAATGGAAGTAAATCCAGTTACTTCCTGAATGAAAGTAAATGCAGGCACTTCCCGGATGGAAGTAAATCCAGGTACTTGAATTCCTGAATGGAAGTAACTGAGTTACTTTTTGAATGGAAGAAAATCTAGTTACTTCCTCATCGGAGGTAAATCCAGTTACTTTCTGATTGGAAGTACATTCAGTTACTTCCTTCCTGGAAGTTAACCCAGTTACTTCCTGAATGGAAATAAGTCCAGGTACGCGAATTCCTGAATGGAAGTAACTAAGTTACTTCCTGAATGGAAGTAACTGAGTTACTTTCTGAGCGGCACTGGATCCAGTTACTTCCTAAATGGAAGTAAATCCAGTTACTTTCTGAATAGACGTAGGTCCAGTTACTTCCTGAATGGAAGTAAATCCAGGTACTGAATTCCTGAATGGAAGTAACTGATAGGAATGGTGTTGAAGTTTACATCGTTGGAATGCAACGAAAATGCTTTTTTATCTTTCAATTTCTTTTTAGATTTTGTACTATTTAAACTCTTCTTGTCCATTTTTAGGTTATGGATATTTAATCGGTATCTTGAAAAATAGTTCAGTGATTTTTTATACCCCAAATGTGGCAACAAAATTGGGAAATCGGGGGAAAAAAATTTTTGTTGCATTCCAACGATGCAAACTTCAATACCATTGAGAGGAAGTAACTGAAGTTACTACCTGAGTGAAAGTAACTTGGGTTACTTCCTGCATGTTTTAAAGAATCTGGCAAAGAAGGATAATTTTCTCAGATCAATTTTAACAGGGCGACGAAAATGAAATAATGGTGAGTTTATACGATGTTGAAGACCACATCACTGGAATTCATTGAATTGTATATGTATATATATTTATTTATTTCTTCCGAACTTTTCTTCAGAAATTCAGACTATGAGAATAACTCAAACGTTTTTTGAAATCCTTATGAGCCATTTACTTTGTAAATCCGTAAAACTTCATTTTGCACAATGATGAAAATGAAGAATTATTTTTTTTAAATTCTTTGTATACTAACAATGCAACGCTATGAATTTAGTCATGGGTGCAATGTTTTTGGCTGAATAGAGTCGCAAAAAATAGTCTTTATTGGTCTATAAGGGCTGCGTGTATTATTGACACTGTATACAAGGGGAGATTCGGCATTGTAAAGAACAATAAAAATGTTGAATGCCCTTTACTTTCTTTCGTTTGTTAATTGGTCTGTAATTGGGTAATTATTCTGGTTTCTGCTCATAATTACCGTCATGGTTCGTTATGCGGATTTGGGGGGGAAATATAGATGTACCGAGTTACATAACAGCGATAAAGAGAAAGAGAGAGAGAGAGAGAGAGAGAGAGAGAGAGAGAGGAGGGAGAGGCATGGAGAACGAGGACTTTGGGCTACCTGAAATGTATAACGCAATTCATCCAAGTAATTAAACTCGATACAAGTAAATGAATTAAACATATGATAACAAAATACAACAGGTAAATGCAATGGAAGGGACTTAAAAATATCAATAAAGTAAAAATGACGAACAGTTGAAAATTTGTTTTTCCATTTTCTCCAATAAAACTTATACTTCGAAAAAAAAACACGAGCCCTGTCTCGGGGTGGCTCAGAGCTCTTTTTTCCCTTTCCGCTTCGTCTCAAAAATGTACAGTGCCGTCTACGAGAAAATAAAGCAACACGATTTTTCACCGACTGATTGCGTTTGACATCGCCTCAGTTATCAGCACAAACATTTATATTTGGCATGACTTCCTCGTGTAATTTGAAGCGTGAACATTATTCTTATGTACCGGAGTCGCCGATACACGTGCCTCAAATAAAAATGCCAAAGAGCACGTGTGTCACACGAATACCACCGATATAACGAGGATCGTTAGCACATATAGTAAGTTCGTTTCTCGATAGTATGAGGCTGCTCAACGGGCCTCGCAACCTTTCAATATTCCACGTGAGTTACTTCCGGCAGTTGCCGCACGCTACGCACCGGAAGTGCGCAAGAAGAGGAATCGCCAAGGCGAATGCCCCGCGCTAATCGCTTTTTGGTTCGACATTTTTATCGTCATCGCGACATAACGAATAAATAAAATAACCAAAAAATGCAAAATGACGAATATTGACTACGCGATGACTACACGAAAGATGGCTGTTAATGCAGATGATGTACGTCCTAAATATGTGCTCCCACTAATGGGGTGGGGATCGGAAATTCGAACGATCAATATTCAGAAGGACCGAAATTTCGAAATCAGTAATAACGATCGTTCCAATATAGATGGATCAATCTTATGATAGTCTGCAAAATAGTCGATTGAAATTGTGAATACAAAAACCTCGAAGCTGATCTACAGCGAAAACAAATATCAGATTTAACAAAATAATGAGAGAAATAACATCGATTCGCTTGTATATATACATCGAACAATTCGAGACGTCAAATCGTCGAATTGTGAATATTACGACTTTTTACAATTTCGAATTCATTAAAGCGAAGGACCAAAAAGTCAATCAGTTAAAATAGCGATGGGCCAAAATGGCGAACGGTCTCGATAGCGAAAACTTGGGATCGAGAAATACTACTTGCGCTACAGAATGAAGATGGCAGATGGCGTTAGTGGTCAATCGGGTCAGGCAGCCATGCCATGTTCGCCATTTAGGTATCCGCCATTTCGGACCTTCGATCATTTGCGTTTCTAAGATCTACACGTTCGAAGTTTGTAGTCTCGATATATGGCTTTTTTCTATAGACGGTATTACGCATATTAGACACTCACTTTTTTCTATCTCGGAGATATGAATGTTGTATATTGTTCGAATCTGTATTTGTATGACTCAAACTGCAGACTATCTGAATATATGTTCTCGAATAAATGAGCTCTCGAATAAATAATCCTTTGGTGTAATACCAGGTGTGTAAGTATGAAACCGACATGTTTGTACAGAAAAAACACGTTTATTGTAATGATATGATACAAAGTAACTTATTCAAAGTATTGTCCGTCGCTATCTATACATTTTTCCCATCTTTCTGGCAATTTGTGGATTCCGCGCCAAAAGAACTGTTGCTCTTTTGAGGCAAACCAGTCATCGAGCCATTTTCGTACATCTTCGTAAGAAGTAAAGCGCTGCTCAGCAAGTGCGTGTCCCATCGATGCAAACAAGTAGTAATCGGATGGGGCAAGGTCCGGTGAGTAAGGCGCGTGCTGAAGAATCTCCCAACGGAACGACTCTATCGTTTCCTGGACCTGTTTTGCTTTGTGTGCTGGTGCATTGTCATGCAGCAAAATCACCTTGTGTTGTCTGTGTTGGTATTCTGGTCATTTTTCACGCAAAACTCGATCCAAATCGGTCATTTGTTGTCGGTAGCGTTGAGTATTGACATTTTCCCCAGGTTTCAGCAGCTCGTAGTAGATTACGCCCTTCTGATCCCACCAAACACACAGCATTGTCTTTCGTCCGTAGCGGTTTGGTCTTGCCGTCGATGTTGATGGTTCACCCGGAGTAACCCATGACTTTTTGCGCTTAGGATTCTCGAAATATATCCACTTTTCATCGCCAGTCACAATTCGATGGAGAAATGACTTTCTTTTGAACCTGGCGAGCAACATTTCGCATGATGTTTTGCGGTTTTCCTGCTGTCTTTCGTTGAGTTCATGTGGAACCCATTTCCCCACCTTTTGTATCTTTCCCATGGCTTTCAACCGAAGGGAGATGGCTTCTCGGGTCACCTTTAACTGATCCGCGAGTTGTTGTTGTGTTTGAGCGTCGTCTTCGTCCAACAAGGCTTGCAGGTCAGCGGCTTCAAACTTTTTCGGTGGTCTTCCACGTTCTTCGTTCCTCACATCAAAATCGCCACTTTTGAACCGTTTGAACCACTCGAAACACTGTGTTTTACCGAGAGCATGCTCACCAAACGCCTCCACAAGCATTCGATGCGACTCGGCTGCGGTTTTCTTCAGATGAAAACAGAAAAGTAGTGCTGTCCGCAAATCGTAATTTGTTGGCACAAAACTCGACATGTTTATCTCTAATAAACTAATGCTACTGAATGAAACTCGTGTTATTGTGAGTTGGAAATCTTTGTCGGATATCAATACAATAACAAGACACCGCTGACGTGATGTGTCAGTAACTGCATCGACATCTAGCGCCACCTATGGGCAAATTCCGGTTTCATACTTACACACCTGGTAGTTATTCGATTTCGTCATCGGTCAAAGGATAACATTTCGAATAATTTAACTTTCGTTATTTTGAGAGTTCATAATTCTGTCGTTTCGAAATCTTTGTCGTTTTATATTTGGTCATTCGACATTTTGACCTCCACCCTCGCAGGTTTTCAAACGTTGGATCTATTAGTTTGTAAAAATGTGAGAAAAATCATGATAATTCAGTGAAGAATGACTCACCATAGTGTAGACGTCGACTTCCTTGTAGGGATTCACAGCTACGAGAATGGAGCCGGTGTAAGTCTGTAGGTGAGTACATAATCTCAGAGTCAAGGAAATTACGTAATCAAATTTGGAAGCTTTCATAAAAAAAAACATTTTTGAAAGACAGACAAGTTAAGCTGCGTTGACCGGGGCCTACACTTAAATGGGCGACCGCTTAGCCGCCCACTGGCTTACGCGCCGATTACTGAGAGGGAACCAAGCTCAGGGACTTACAAGTTCATCAACTGCAAAAAAAAACATCCAGTTACTCTCACACGTTTTTTCGCCTGTAAAACATTTTTCAACCTGAATTATTGTTATTTACATTCCGACGTTTAGAAGGTTCCACATAAGTTTCCGAAGTATTGCAAAAACAACAAGGGAACATGTCGGACCCGTTTGACTAATGAATGTCAAGTGACAGAAAGACAAACTGTTCCTTGAGCTCGTTAACGTTTTCGATGCTCATAACTTATGGAGTTGAAGTTCGCATCGTTGGAACGCAATGAATATGAATACTTTTTACTTTTCCCGAATTTCTTTTGGCAGCTTTTAGCTACCAAAATTCCTCGACTACTTTTTGAGGGGGAAAATATCATTAGGGGAGGAACAAATTTGAGAATTTCATGATTTTTTTTTAAATAAGATTTCTTGAACATTTTTGAGACCTAGAGTATGTTTTATTACTACTTTTGGCTGTTACAAGGTGTTTGTTTAATAAATCTTTAAAAATGGCGGAGGTATGGCACGTTCTTCTAAATCAGCCTTTCCCAACCTTTTTTAACGGCGGACCCCTAGACTGCCCTCCAACCTTTAACGGAACCCCTAGGCCTCGTTCGTCAATTTTGTATCTTTATTCGTGATGTCCGCGGACCCCAGAATGGGAAAACCTTCTAAATGCATTTTCAAATCTGGCGTAACGTGTAGCTCAAAAACTTATCGAACGATCCTGATGAAATTTGGTATAAATCTTTCTAATCTGATTGTCTAAAACATGGTCCTAAATGTTCTTGAAAATGTTTAAAACAGTTTTTTTCAATGTTCTTGAAAACTAAAAAGTTTTTTTTTAAATGTTCTTGAAAAATAAAAAAAGTTTTTTAAAAAATGTTCTTGAAATTATTTTAAAAGTCTTTTATTGCAAAATGTAGCAATTTTTTCAGAAAATTCAATTTTCTTGTTTTAAAGCGTACCATTTCAACGATTTTTAACATTTCTCACTTTTTCTTGTTTCATATTCTGCGTATGAGTGTTAATGTAAGAAAAATCTTCATTGTTTTTTTTTTGATTACGGGGTCTTTTCACTTTAGACGCTAAAAAAGGCTATATTCATGAATTGTTTGCTTTGAATTTGTTTGCTTTATATTATAGATATTGATATAAAAGTTACACTTAGTAATTACACTTTCGATATACATTTTTTTTAATTTTTTAATTTATTTAAGTCACTATTTATAGACAAAAATGGTAGTTAAAAAAATGTCCTAAAGAATTGTAGGTCTGCGCTGTTGATGAAATCTCTATTTTATTAATACTTTTCGAAAAAACAAAAAAAAACGTGTTTTCGTCGTTTTTGGCAAAAAAAAGTAGATATCAAAATTTTTTTAAATCCATGACATGCGCTATAGCTATAGTTGTAAAGAATATGTGGTTAAAATTTCATAAGGATCGGTTCAGTAGTTTCGAAGATTTTATCAAGAAGTCGTCGAAAAACGTTGTTTCGAAAAAAACTCGTTTAAAGTTTGTTTGAGTTACATAAATACATAATTTTTGTTTTGATGCATTTCGAAAGTGTATTCATTAAGTGTAACAACTTTTATATAATTATCTATAATATAAACTAATCAAAAAAAGTCATGAAAATAGCCTTTTTTAGCGTCTAAAGTGAGAAGACCCCTTTTGCGGCCGACTCTACGTGTCACGCCGTCTGATAACATCCGCCGCAACCCGTTTAGAAGACCGTGCCATAGCTCCGCCATTTTTAGATGTTAATAAAAATAATACCATCTAACAGCCAAAAGTAGTGATAAAACATACCGTAAGTCTCAATAAAGTGCAGAAATCTTTCCATGAAAATCAACAATTTTTTCCTCGCCTACATGTATCTCCCCCTTTAAAATGCTCATTGTGAGATCTGCGATTCGAATTTGCAAAGAGATTTCGTATAATACTAACAATAAGGAAGTACAAATATGAATACGAATTTTCGTTGCACTGCAACGAAGCAAACTTTAATCATAACTTCACATCACAAAATGAACTAATAAAAAGTTATTTCGTAGCAATATTCATAGCACGAATAAATGTATTGAATCAAATTTCGAAACTTTCTTTTCACATTCGAACATTATTCGCGATACACCCATCTGCGATATTGCTATTCGTCGCGGGTTCTGACGTAATTGCGATCTCAAAGAGGGTTCTCACCCTCAGTCAGAATTCTTTGGAGATTCTTTATCGCGCCTGTGTATGGGCGCGAGTAAATGTGTGTGTCATGCCTATCTGCTATCATCGCTGCGCGTCGGCGAGCTCAGGCGAAACAGAGTGAAAAATAAGAAGGAAAAAAATCACATTTCGTTGGGTTCCCCCTTGCATAATAAGTATACGCATTGTCGAATCCCCGACACCACTGGTACAGAAGGCATTCCACGCCAATTGTGCATTCGATCTGTACCCCGCGCATCGAAATGCGCCCACGACGTTTATTAATCCCTTTCCCCTACGCTCGTTACGTTAAGGGAACGGTAGGGGTTTCAGCGTGGAAAAAAAACACTTTTTTGCGAATTTTTGTCATCTATATGGATAGAGTAAATTTATTGAAACCTTTTGTACATTGTTAAGTGTCATTTCAAGAACATTCCGTGAAATTTGTACGCGAAAATATCCACAAACAAGCCGGTGACAAATCTTTTCCAAGAACGCCTTTGGAAAAACACGGTTTGCGGTGTTCACTGTATCTCAGCTGGAAATTATCTGAAATCAAGTACCATTAAAATTTAGTCAAAGTATCATCAAATCCCCCCAACGGTCTTTGATAATTTTTTTTTCATTTCTAAATTTTTGGTGGTCATGTAAAGTGAAAAGTGCTATGTTTCACGAAAAATTCCACCATTTTGGGGGTGGAAAACCCCCTCAATGTAAAAAAATCTCAAACTAACCGTTGGGGGGAGGTATTTTATATGTAGAAAGTGTGTACCAAGTTTGAAATAAATCGGTCATGTAGTTTTCAAATGGCAGTGAACATGGTCTTTGAAAAAGTGGTTTCGAGAAATAACGCGGCACCGGCTTGTTTGTGGATATTTTCGCGTACAAATTTCACGGAATGTTCTTGAAATGACACTTAACGATGTACAAAAGGTTTCAATAAATTTACTCTATCCATATAGCTGAAAAAATCGCAAAAAAGTGTTTTTTTTTCACGCTGAAACCCCTACCCTCCCCTTAACCCGCAGCTTTGCGAATTTTCCAAGCCAAGCGCTCGAATTATCATTAAGGGGCTATAATAGTGTGACACTTTCAGAAAATCGATTTTTTTCTGCCTTTTTCGACAGTTTATACTTTCAAGAATATCATTATCATTTATATCATTTATATCAATATCATTTTATCTTGCAAGAATCGATAGTTAAATCTTTAATCGCGTTTTTCTCGAAATGAGATATTTCAAATTTGCTGACATTATAACTCAAAGAGCAATTATCCGATTGATTTGAAATTTGAACTGAGTACTCTTGAATATATTTACTCTACAATGACATAGGATATTTTTGATTGGATAAAAATTGACGATTTGACATTGAAAAAAACGACCATTTTATAGGCAAGAAAACAGACTTTTTTTTCATAACTACGCGATTTTGTTAGATTTTCATATTTTTCGAAAATCCTACGCCATTGTACAGGGAATACCTTCCAGTTTAACGACATTTTTTCCTATTTCGGTTTCAGCTACTCAATCGGCCGAAATCATGTCAGCAGTGGAGGAACTTATTTTGCGCCTCCGAAGGCAGCGCATAAGTCGCTTCGATCTCAATAATTTTTCTATGAAAAAATTATGTAATATAGGTCAAATATAGCCAAACATATTCTTAATTATCCAAAACATTTAATTGAGTACTTTTCTTCCAAAAAATTCCCGAAAATCACCCAAATTTTCAGCATTCACACTGGTATAGCCCCTTAAATTTATATCACAAATTATGTCAGTCCTAACTGAAAACTCAAACGATAACGTATGTGGTATGAAAATATTTGACATTGACGTTTGCATCGTTGGAATACACCGAAAATGATTTTTTTTTCCTTTCTCACATTTTCTTCGGCTACGAACGAAAATTTGGGAAACGGAAAAAACTCCATTTTTTTCATTTCCCAAATTTACCGTGGCTACGAAAATCACGCAAACATTTTTTAGTGTCCTTATTTGGCGCCCTACAAGCTAAATGTGCAAAATATCATTTTCGATCATAATGAAGAAACAAATAAAATAATTTTTCCTTCCAACGATGCAAACTTCGATCCCATAAAAATCTTCAGATCGCGCCCCGAATCCTTCTGGTTTTCGTATGTACTTATTTTCGAATTTATTTCCGGGAAAAAAAGTCTGATGATAGTGAAAACAAGAATATTAAAAAGAACCTTCGTTGCCCTGCAGTCATTTGGTTTTCGTATCCATTTATTTCCATTCCTCTTCTTTTCGAACAAACTGATCGGAATGCCCCGAGATACGACTACTACAGGCGTTTGCAAATGCCAAGAGGGGAAAACATGTGTTTTTTTGTTCACTGTTAATACATTAGATTTTTTTATAAATCTTTTTTATGACAATTTCTGGTCGAAATGATAATTGCGAAGTGATGGCAAACTTTTGAACGATAATAAACATACATGTTTATGCTCATACATTAGATAACGACATTTATCGATTAAATTATAATTTATCAATATCGTTGTACAACATTCAGCGAAGAAGACACAGAAAACTAGGAATTGTCTTCCCAAGTTCTACGAATAGTAGAACATGAAGGTGAAGTGCACGTCGAGTCAGCATGGAATGCCATATACATATATATGTGCACACCCACATACACGAATATATATATATATATATATATATATATATATATATATATATATATATATATATAACGATGCAAGAAGGAACTGCGAGTCGCGATGAGCGGAAGGCCACCAGGACGCCATCGTGACGTCACGGTCGGGGCAACCCCTGTCAGGACGATGAGTCACGGTCACATCGCAAGCGTGTACACCGCTAAGGGGGTAATAAGCCCATACGCGTCCCTGCGACCAAACTACATACACCGATACACACAAACACACACACAGACATATTCATGCACATTAATATATTTGCGACGAGGGGTTGAAGTAGTATTACGACGTATAACGGAGCCGCGAGACGAACAGCCACCCTCCCGATACATCTAAAAAACATTGGGGGCCATTCTCTGCCCGGATCTCATCGTACAAAAAGGAGCTCAATTTCTCTTCAACCGCGCAAGCGAACGTCAAAAATATTCGGGGCAAAGAAATACATCTTCGATGTATAATTTAACAGCGAGTTGAATAATCGATGGTAATTGTAATTGTAGAGTACTTTACTATAGAATAAGTATATAATAGTTTAAGGCCTTAGGCCACTCTAGAGGTCGAAAAAATTGGTTTTCTGGGCATTTTTTGCAGAAAAACTACAAAATAAATCGAGATTACAAAAAAAAGTGTTTATTATACATATCACTGACTGTATACGATAATTTTTTTGAAGCGATTAATTTCAAAATGGCGGCTGTGCAGCGTTTATCTCAAAAATGCATTTTTTAAGTTGGCCGGAAACATAACTCAGACAATTTTCAACCGATCCACTTGAAATTTTGAATATATCCTGAAAAATACAATGTCTATGGAAATACGTAGGATTTTTTGTATATTGCATAGTTCATTTGTTATTAACAATTATCTGACGAAATTTTACACTTTCCAAAAATGTGCCTAAAAAATTGTCAGATAATTGTTAATAACAAATAAACTATGCAATATAAAAAAAAAATCCTACGTACTTCCATAGACAATGTATTTTTGAAGATAAATTTAACATTTCAAGTGAATCGGTTGAAATTTGTCTGAGTTATGTTTTCGGCCAACATAAAAAATGCAGTTTTGATATAAACACTGCACAGCCGCCATTTTGAAATTAATCGCTTTAAAACAATTATTGTATACAGCCACTGATATGTATGATAAACACCCTTTTTTGTAATCTCGATTCATTTTGTAGTTTTTCTGAAAAAAAAGCGCCCAAAAGCGTATTTTTTGGCCTCAGAGTGGCCTAACCCCTTAATAAATTGATCAATCAATTATTCACACTCGGTGCACACGATTTCTCGAAATCTAATGAACAAATAGACTCCAAATTTCATACACGTATTCAGTGTAATAGTGGTTTATTCTTGACCCACGTCTCTCTCCTGAACATTATTTTTTTATGAGGTTTTAACAATAATGATGCCATTTTTACTCGAAAAATCGAAAAAAAATCAATTTTTTACGATTGAAACACGATAGAAAAAGCACGGTTAATTCTCGGCCAATATTATCTATTTGAAGAGGAAAAAAAACTCGTTTCGTTTCAGATAAATCGGGTAGCCGAAATCAAGTACACAGTTGAGCTCCTCACGTTCAAACGTCCTTTTGAAAATTGTTTATAACTTCTTTCATTTTTAATATTTCCAAATAATATGCGGTACACAACTTCGTTAATGTCCGAACAATTTTTCAATCTTACTTAGTCCATATATTACGTCATCGATTTTTGCTGATTTTTACCCCCTCCCCCCAATCATTCTATCGACAGAATCCAATTATCGTTACCGTCATCCAACGACCAGCCCCCCCCGCCCCCTTTTTTAAAATGACGTAATTTATGGGCGACTCCTTATTCCTTCAAAATTAATTTTTTCAAATGACCGCGATTTTACCATCGTCAAAGTTTATCGTTTTTAACCCCTTAAAAAAATAGCGGCCTACTTTGGACTCGAAATTTTTATTGACGGGATTTGAAAGAAATATAATGGAATTCACAAATTTCAACAATAGTTCTATCAGAGAAATATCGCTTTTCAGAAAAATACTGTAAAAAACGGATAGATTCTTTGGAAATTCTGAATACGTATTATTTAAACGCACGTTAAAGGGCGAACAAAAATCGTACAAACATTCTAAGTACGTGGTATCAATAATTTGCGAGATATTGCGATTTGTAGTGGCGGAGGTCGAGGAAAAATTCAAAAAATTTACTAGCTGTAGAAACTGAATCAGATGAATTGAGGGGTCTTCTCACTTTAGACGCTAAAAAAACTCTATTTTCATGATCTTTTTATAGGTTTATATTATAGATATTGATAAAAAAAATGTTGTAGCACTTAATGAATACACTTTCAAAATGCATTTAAAAAAAAATTATTTATTTAAGTCACTATTTATAGACGAAAATGGTAGTTAAAAAAATGCCCTAAAAAATCCGAAACAAAAAAATCAACCGGTTTTAGATTCGGTTACTATTTTTTTTGCCAAAAACGGTGAAAAAATGTTTTTTTTTGTTTTTTTCGAAAAATGTCCGCCATTTTGTTATTTGCGTATATACAAAAAATTGTATGATATGCGCTATGGCCATTAATAAATGGCGATAGCGCATATCGTACAATTTTTTATATATGCAAAAATAACAAAATGGCGGACATTTTTCGAAATAACAAAAAGAAACGTTTGATATGCGCTATGGCCAAAAAATGGCCAAAAAAAACAAAAAAATGTATGATATGCGCTATGGCTATAGCGCATGTCATACAATTTTTTATATATGCAAAAATAACAAAATGGCGGACATTTTTCGAAAAAAACAAAAAAAAACGGTCTTTCACCGTTTTTGGCAAAAAAAATAGTAAATATCAAAATTTAAAAAAATTCTTGATATGCGCTATAGCTATAGTTGTAAAGAATATGCCGCTAAAATTTCATAAGGATCGGTTCAGTAGTTTCGAAGTTTTTATCACCAAGCCGTCGAAAAACGTTGTTTCGAGAAAAACGCGTTTAAATTTTGTTTGGGTTACATAAATAGATTTAAAAAAGATTTGTGTATTTCGAAATTGTATTTATTAAGTGTAACAACTTTTATATCAATATCTATAATATAAACTTATTTAAAAAATAGATTGTTTAGCGTCTAAAGTGCGAAGACCCTTAAAAAAACGCAAAAATACGTATTGTCAAAATGATTGTTTTGCATGTAATAACGTACTACAGATTTATACTTGTTGCGACAAGGCCTGCCAGATAAAGCCGTCGTTCGACTCTACGCACCATGTCTTCGCGAGAGTATTATGTTCACCGCGCATTTCGGCTGTTTTTATAAAAGCGCCCAACATATCGTCATCTCAAGGCGCGTACACAAAAAACACGAAAGAACGTTCAAAAGGAGGCTTGAAAAAAGCTGAGCTATAATCACTCCCACAATCTTGTTTCACTCGTTAATGTCAGTCTCCAACATCTTGAACAGTGCTCTATTAACTTTAGTGGGACACTTATTTTGAGCGATCTCCATATCTGTAAAACCCTTTCACATGTGTATACGCACTCGTGTGTAATAAAAACGAATACTTACAAAAACGTATGTGTACAATCGGAAACTATCGCAACTCGCTCCCCAACTTCCCACAAATATGACCCTCGAATGCCAAGTCTTTTTTTTTGCCTCCAACGTTTCTCCATATCCGCGCGATTCGCATCGTACATTGTCCCTTAGGACGTCGTCGTATATGGTTCGCTGATCTCTTCGCAGTCTCGAGAGCAAAAGAAGTCTCCAGCGAAAAATATATTTCATAGAGAGAGACTAGGGAATAGAAGATAAACAAGATTGCCCCAACTCCTTCAATTTTCAAGCTGGGAACAATTTTATTTTCTTCTTCTTTCACGTGTTTCGATCCAAGTATAATTGTGTGTCGTAAAAAATGTTTTGCTCGGAAAAGAATCAAGGTGACCTTCTTGCCGAAACTGGCAGATTTGACATTACAAGACCATGGCATACTTACCCTTTCGAATCTTGAGATTGTTTTTCGCATTCTTTTTGTTCGTTTTTGCACTATTTGTTAAAGGTCGCCTTATGTACCTTTGAAGAAAAAAATGTATCGTTTTGTTTTTATGGCGCAAATGATGTATAAACATCCCAAGACTGATACGGTTCAAAGAAAAATGGTTCTCTGACTTTAAGGCGGCATATACATTTACAACGATCAAAAAATCGATTTCTTTTTTGTTTTGTTTAACGATAGAACTATATACGTAGAATATTTTCCCAAAGTTTCAAAGCGAAATTCGAAAAACTTCAAAAGTTACAGCCCGTCAACGCTGTGCCTCACCGCTCGGATTCGGAGCGGGCGTGAACTTCAAACGCGTTTTTCTCAAAACTGCATTATCGAAATTGGCGTGCAGGATTACTCAAAAACTATTAAGCCGATTGAGTTGAAACTTGGTAGAAATATTGATAATATTGGTACCTCCTACTTGACGAGAATTGTTTTTGAAAAATTGAAAAAGAAACTACTTTTTTAATTCACATTTTACAGAAATGTTGCGTGAAATGTTGATTTTTTTTGTAAATGATCGCCATTTTCTTAAATTTGCATTTTCTTAATTTTAATTACCGTCACATAGAAACTATACATGTTCCAACTGAAAAAATGTTTGAGCTTTTTGCAAATCAAAGTCTACGGGAAGCTAGACTGCACTTTTTGATGATGAATTAATTTAAAAAAAAACTGTTTTGTATACTCAAATATACTATTAAAGTATACCTAAAGTTTGATAATTATAGAATAATGATTTCGTAGTTTAAAAATAAATTCCCGTCTAAATATACATTTAGACAGGAATAAAATAAGCAATATTGAGGGAAATACATTCTGCCATAAACTGGTTTTTCTTTGCACCACGTTTTCAAAATCGGGCGGACTCGTAGCTCCTACAATCGTCAACCGATTGACTTTAAATTTCAACTGTAGCTTCTGAGATAGACTTTCTAGCAAAGAACACTCGATATTTACGATCGATGAACAATTACGGTTTTTATAAACAAACTAAGGTCGCTTTTTTAGTCGAAAATGCGGCTTTTTTCTCAAAATGGTGCCAAATTTGCAAAAGTCAACATTTTGTCATAATCATGTGTACTTCGCTAGCAAAACTCATTTAGATAACGAAAAAAAAATCTAAAACGAGGCCCGCCGTTGGAAACCCTAAAAAAGGCTTTCTCTCTACCGACCTCTGGGCCGGAATGTTGTATTTTTTTAGAAAATAAAAATTGATCTGAGCCCCTACAGATATGTAAAACAAACCCTCCAAACTTAATTTTGATTGCTGTATTAGTATTTTCAAAACAACAAAAAAATCCCAAAAAGGTCTTGTTTTACGACTATCCAGCCTTAAAATGGGATCATGCTGTGTGCACGTGTGTAAATACAAGAGACACAGCAAACAATCCGTTTCCTAAATCTCTCCGAGACGACTCGTATGTTTCGAAAAATAGAAAAATCCCATTGCGGGCTCTATCGACTGTCAAATTGCTCGCTGAAGATTAGTGCAATGGGATTCGTACCGACGAACGTCTTTCACATCGGCTCGATGGCGTCATCGTGGCGTCATAACTTTTACGAGGAAATACTCGCATAATTGACATGACATCGTCAAAATGTCATTTCGTTGTTTATTATCTAGAATCATTATGGAACATCTAACGCGAGAATAGAGAATTATCTGATTTTTATTTTTCCGAGAGTCTTCGACGAAATTCCTCGACAGAATTTACGAAGTAACGAGTTCATGTGAAAAGTGTTGAGACCCATTAGCCGAGAGTGTGGAATTGCTGTTATGTGGATTTAATGGAAAAGCTCGACAGACTACTCAGCCATGTCTATGGCCGTAATCGTTTGTATGTAGAAATATCACACGAATGGGGTCTACTAATAGCCAAAACGTATTTAAAAAGAAGACAAGAATAACAAGAACGACCACATTTTCAATGACTTTGGAAGACCATCCAAAAGACCAAGACCCAATAACAACAATGACCATATGCATGCTTAAATTTCGTTAGAAGGCCTTTCTCCTCATCTATTTTTATGGTTTATATATGTATCAATCACAACTTGCAGAAAAAATATTTAAAAAAAACAACACTAAAAACAACAGATATCTGCGTGCTCAAATTATTTCAGAAGGTCTTACTTCTCACCTATTTTTATGACTTATGTATATAGAAACTATAAGAATGGTTTACATATGTACAAATCATCACTTGCAGAAAAAAATATTCAAATAAAATCAACAACAATAACAACAACGACCATCTACATATTTTAATTACTTCAGAGGGCCTTTTTTCTCATGTATGTTTATGGTTTATAAATATATAAAGCATAGCTTACAGAAAAAATATTTAAAAAACAATAATAAAAACGACGACCATCTGCATGCTCAGATTACTTTGGAAGACTTTAGATATTCTCATCTATTTCGATGGGGCACAATTGCAAAAAAAAAATTGTAAACTCTCAATCAATGATAATTATCGTTAACCGCGCGCGGAAAATCTTGCTTTACAAATCGAAACTCATAAACATATATATTTGAGCAACTGACGATGACAAAATGTGTATACTACCTAATATACAGCCCCCATAATTCATTTTGTTGCGTCTCTAAAACTTCCCTTTTGGAGTTGCCTTTCTACAGTTTGCACACGTACACACACGCGCGCGTATGTGCATGGGTGTATATATATATATATATATATATATATATATATATATATATATATATGAAATGGAAATCGGGGTCCAATGAAGAACCACGCGCCCTAATTTGACGCATCGACGCCGCTCCTGCAAACATCTGGTTTCCTCGCGCTCGTCTTTCCAAAGTAGGTGATTGTGGTGGTGCTGGGCTACACTCGCGCAAACAAACACACACACATCCAGCCTCAAACATACATATGTTATGAGATTGAAGTTTGCATCGTCGGAATGCAATGAAAATTATTATTTTTCAATTGCTCAAGTTTCTTGTGACCAATCTTTCGTTACGAAAATCCATCGATTATTTTTCCTTTCGCTTGTTCAGAGATATTTTGCAGAATAATTAGAAAATGAGGAAATAAAGATATTTAAAAAAAGAATTTTCGTTGCATGTCAACGACGCAAACTTCAAGACCTTCATGTGTTTGTATATTGTTCGCGATTTGCACGCCCAGGGACTTTTTTACCTCATGGTCCTACACGGAATGACATACACACATACATACATACATACATACATACATACACACACATAAATTACAATTCTTAGCAAGTAGCTCGCTAAAAGGTGGGCGAGTGTGGCTGATCCTCGACGGAAGCAGTTGAAGCCAGCTAAGAGCGCTTCGCCAAGCAAGAGGTTAATGAGAGAGCCTCGGAGATAGAGAGGGATGAATGAGAAGAGTCGTACAAAACGGAGCATGCAACCCTTCGTGACACTTCGCACACACGTTCAACACTAGCGAGTACACGATAGTGTATCAGGCATGCATGTATACTGATGTATAACCGTGGCATGTGGAACGGGTAAAAGTTTAGCGCAGCGGTGGAGGATACTGCGGGGTCGAGGGGTGAGTCTCTCAACTGTGCTCTCATCGTTCGGTTCATCGCCCATGTGATTGCTCCACCTCGGCGGGAGGACCAATATAGAGACGGACGAAACCGTGAAACGATACTTTGTTTTTTTCTTTCTTTTTTTTCGACAAACAAATTGTCTCCATTTGACACGAAACATTGACGAACTTAAGGGGTAAATTTTTTAGGCAACTCTAGAGGCCGAAAAAATAGGCTTTTTGGGGATTTTTTTTTCTCAGAAAAAATAGAAAATAAATCGAGATTACAAAAAAGGGTGTTTATCGTATACATCAGTGACTGTATACGAAAATTTTTTTGAAGCGATTAGTTTCAAAATTGCGGCTGTGCAGCGTTTACCACAAAATTGCATTTTGTAATTGGCCGGAAAAATAACTCAGACAATTTTCAACCGATTCACTTAAAATGTTGAATATATCTTGAAAAATACATTGTTTATGGAAGTACGTAGGATTTTTTATATATTGCATCGTTCATTTGTTATTAACAATTATCTGACGAAATTTTTTCACTTTCCACAAATATGCCTAAAAAATCGTGCACAAAGTTGTGTACCGAATTCCATAAAAAATATTAATAATGTATGAAGTTATCAAGAATCTCGTGATGGATCTTTGAATGTGTGGGGCTCAATGGTGTGCTTGATTCTGGCCTCAAATCACAAAAAGAGTTTTTTTTTTCTCCAAACAGATAATATTGGCTAAGACTTGGCCGAACTTTGCGTTGTTATTGTGTTTTAATTATCATGAAAAAAATCGTTTCGATTTTTCGCGTAAAAGTGACATTCGTATTGTTAATCACTAATGAAAAAAAATGTTAAGAAGTAAAACGTCGGCAAAACTAAACGACTATTACACTGAACAAGTTTACCAAATTTCAAGTCAATTCGTTCATCACATGTTGAGAAATCGCGTGCACCCGTGAAGAAATGTGACCGGGCATTCCCGACTTGACGTAGTGTCCCGGCCTGGCTTGCCTCGTCCGATTTACCTAACCGGGCCCTTCCGTGGAGCAGACCAGGAATATCACAAAACCTTTTCCTGGGGAGAACATTGACATTTCCTGAATATTAAATCCCAACCTATTATTAAATAATACTTTTTGCGTCATCAAAGGTATTAATAATTGAATGTAATAATATGATTATATTTATTGTAATTGTATACTCCGTTTTATCATCATGTTATTTTCTTCAACAATAATCGACGCCTGACAATGCTATCACAAGAATAAATTATGATACCCAACGAAAATTATACGCTGATATAATGGAGGATATAATTACAATAAATGTAATCAAATGATCACGGCGAATTATTAATATCTATAGTACGACGCCGACGTCAATTTTATTTCATTTTTCTTGTACTCTGTATATCAACAAAAGTAATTTTGAGGATATAAAAGTAATTTTGAGGATATGAGAACAAGGGTTCTCCGGCTCGTTCCTGATCAGTTCCCAAGAAAGGAAACGGCGGATCGGGACCTAACCTCAGACCCGTTACATTGCGAACCTATTCCAGGGTGGAAGGCCCGACCAGAGCCTGATATTATCTCGGAAAGGCAGATCAGGAGCAGTACTTTTTCCCGATTAAATTTCTACACGGGCACCGTTTCAAATCTCGTTACGAGAAAAACGCGTTTAAAGTTTTACTAGCAGTTTTATCGTTGTAATCATAGGTTTATCTTCAATCTGCGATTCCTGTTCGACCTTTCTCTTCAATTTAAGTTGACTCAAGGCACTGTCGATATTTTAAATTTCCACTGTAGCCTACCCCTTAAGCGGTGGGTAGGGGTTTCAGCGTGAAAAAAAAACACTTTTTTGCGATTTTTTCACCTATATGGATAGAGTAAATTTATTGAAACCTTTTGTACATTGTTAAGTGTCATTTCAAGAACATTCCGTAAAATTTGTACGCGAAAATATCCACAAACAAGCCGGTGCCGCGTTTTTCTCGAAACCACTTTTTCAAAGTCCGTGTTCACTGCCATTTGAAAACTACATGACCGATTTATTTCAAACTTGGTACACACTTTCTACATATAAAATACCTCCCCCCAACGGTTAGTTTGAGATTTTTTTTACATTGACGGGGTTTTCCACCCCCAAAATGGCGGAATTCTTCGTAAAAAATAGCACTTTTCACTTTACATGACCACCAAGAATTTAGAAATGAAAAAAACTTATCAAAGACCGTTAGGGGGAGGATTTGATGATACTTTGACTAAATTTTAATGGTACTTGATTTCAGATAATTTCTAGCTGAGATACAGTGAACACCGCAAATCGTGTTTTTCCAAAGGCGTTCTTGGAAAAGCTTTGTCACCGGCTTGTTTGTGGATATTTTCGCGTACAAATTTCATGGAATGTTCTTGAAATGACACTTAACAATGTACAAAAGGTTTCAATAAATTTACTCTATCCATATAGATGAAAAAATTCGCGAAAAAGTGTTTTTTTCACGCTGAACCCCCCCCCCCCCAAACAACGACCGGAGCCAATATGCAAAGATGGTATATACATATACAATCTAATATAAATATACACACACATACAGATATTCATATATACGTATGAATATATATGTGTGTGCATATATACATATGTAATAAATATATGAACACACACACACAATATATAAACCTTAAGGGTAATTGAGTCCCGCAGATATTAAGCCACAGGCAATTTCATCGGAACCGAGGGAAATTTAATTTCTCTACTCCACATCCAACCCTCTCGCAACCCTCCACCAGAGTCACTCCAAGATAGCTTATACTGCAAATTTTCGTCCCCGGAGAGCCCCACGGTTATTCGCATGCGCTTGTTACCGGGAAATATTGCTGCATGGATCTTTTTGCCCGCGGGACGCGAAATGATGAGTGCCCGACGAGGATAAATAATCGACGATGTCGTAAATATATAATGTCGAGGGTGGGGAAAGTTCGCGGTTACTTTTATCGGATTTGCACGATTACGTAAGTCTTCCGTGCTGCGTCATCCGATCTATGAACAAGAAAAAAAGAACGGACAAAAGCTCGATATGTTTTTTGGCCCTGCAGAGAGAGAGGGAGGCAGAGAAAAAGGGAGGAAGGAGTGAAGAGAGAGGGAGCGAGACAAAAGTTTATTGCAGAATGTAAATAAGCGTGTGGACGATTCGTTTAAATTATGCGTTCGACGTTTAAGGGGGGAAATACCTTTAGGCGAGGAAAAAATTGGTGATTTTCAGGATTTTTTTAAGGAAGGATTTCTTCACCATTTTTGAAACTAAGGTTATGTTTTATTGCTACTTTTGACTATTACATGGTATTTTTTTTATTAATCTTTAAACATGGCGGAGGCATGGCACGGTCTTCTAAACGGGTTGCGGCGGATGTTATCGGACGGCGTGACACGTTGCGTCGGCGGGATTGATGTTAAAAAAAACCAATGAAGGTTTTTCTTTCATTAACAATCATACGCAGAATATGAACCGCGAAAAAATAAGAAATGTTGACAATCGATGAAATGGTACGCTTTGAAACAAAACGATTGAACTTTCCGAAAAAAAACATGATACTACATTTTGCGATAAAAAAATACGTTTTTTTATCTTCAAAAAGATTTATGGTCATGTTTTTTTTACTATAATAAGGTTAGAAAGATTCATACCAAATTTCATCAGAACTGATTGATTGGTTTTTTGGGGCCGGGTTGAAATCCCGAACTTTGAATGATGAGAACGATCAAAACTCCGAAAAAGTACTACCCCGAAAGATCAAAACTCCGAAAGAATTATGGTGTTGAAGTTTGCATCGTTGGGATGCAACGAAAATTCATCTTTACTTTTCATTTCTTCATTTTATCACTATCTGAACCCTTTTTTTCCAAGTTTGGGTAAAGGAACCCTAATGAAGATCGTGAAAATGATTTCATGATTTTTATAGCTTAAATGTACCAGCGAAACAATTGGGCAAAACGAAAAAAGAATATTTTCGTTCCATTCCAACAATGAAAACTTCAATACCATTAAGAATTTTACCCGAAAGATCAAAACTCCGAAAGAATTTTACCCTAAAGACCAAAACTCCGAAAATCTGAAGGGGCCAGGTTGAAATTCCGAAATTTAAATTATCAGAACGCTCAAAACTCCGAGAGAATACTACCCCGAAAGATCAAAACTCCGAAAGAATTTTCGACGAAAAACCAAGGCCCCGAAAATCTGAACACCGTCAAAGTAATTCGGCTATGGAAGTTTCAATGGTTTCAAAATTTTCAATAAATCGACGAATTATTTCAAATTTTTTTTTCATTAAGAAGTGATTTTACATCAATTCTGAAATTTGTCTAGACAATGTTATACGTTATGCATCATTTACAGTCAACTGTGTAGACTTTCGCTGGCATGATCTTGACGAACCTTGTAATTTCGGAACATTAAAAGTTCGGAATTTCAACCCGGCCCCCATGTCAAAATCATGGCAGCGAAAGTCTACACAGTTGACTGTAAATGATGCAGAACGTATAACATTGTCCAGACAAATTCCAAAATTGACGCAAAATCACTCCTTAATAATAAAAAAAAGAATTGTGCAAATAATTCGTCGATTTATTGAAAATTTTGAGATTTTTAAAACTTCCATAGCCGAATTATTTTGACGGTGTTGAGATTTTCGAAATTTTGGTTTATCGTGTAAAATTCTTTCGGAGTTTTGAACGTTCTGATCATTCAAAGTTCGGAATTTCAACCCGGACCCATCTTGAATTTCGGAATATCAAAATTCGGAATTTTAAACCGTCGGAGCATTCAACGGTCGGAATTTCAACCCGGCCCCGGCTTTTTTTAGCTATACGTTACGCCAATTTTGAAAATGTAGTTTAGAAGACCGTGCCGCGCCTCTGTTATTTTTAAAGATTAATAATACATTTTAAAAAACACCTTGTAACCGCCAAAAGTAGTAATGAAACATACTCTATGTTTAACAAATGGTGAAGAAATGATTCCTATAACAAAAAAAAAAAATCATCAAAATCAGCAAATTTTTGTTCTCGACTAAAGGTATCATCCCCCTCAATATTAAACTCCCGCGCTCTCTTTCTATCGCTCTCTCTCTCTCTCTCTCTCTCTCTGTCCCACTGCCTGCTTTTAATTTCTCGCCCCACACATTTTCGTTGTACGCTTTTTTCAACGTTCTTGCGTTTAGCGAGCTCTTTGTAGCTATCATTAAAGAGAGCGTGCACGTAACGATCTACGAGATGAGGATGTACGTGACGAGATGCGCGAACCAGAGCCTTTAATTTCGAGCTATTACTGTACAATTGGAAAATTCAACGATTCCATACCTCCAGCGGAGAGACAAATGATTTTTATTTTTTCAAATAGCTCCATGAGATGGGTATGGTGTCGAAGTCTGCATCGTTGGAATGCAACGAGTTCTTTTTGTTATTGTACGTTTTAATTTTCTTATTTTTATAATTATGCAAATACCTTTATGGCATATTTATATTGTAGATATCTCAATAAGTGTTTTGAAAAATGCTTGAGGGATTTTTGGAGGCACAATTTGAGGAAGAAATCTATAAACATGTTCATTTTCATAGCATGTCAACGATACGAACCTCAATCTCGTGGATTTATACACGTAATTGTACATATTCTTTATTCACCCACGATAGGAGCATTTATTAAGGTACTACGTGCACGAACCTCCTCATTAGAAATAAAATGATTTTTTTGTATGCTGTAGTGGAGACAAAAAATGACGTCCGCGAAAACTCTGCAGGCCTTACCGGCTAAATACAATAGTAATTAATTCACGAAATCAATGCATTTAAAGGGCTATACCAGTGTGACACTTTCAAAAAATGGATTTTTTTGTTGCCTGTTTCGACAGTTTATACTTTCAAGAATATCCTGTTAAAATCTCAAGGCCGTATCTCTAATCATTTAATCTTGCAAAAATCGATAGTTGAATCTTTAAACGCGTTTTTCTCGAAATGAGATTTTTCAAATTTGCTGACATTGTAACTCAAAGAGTAATTATCAGATTGACTTGAAATTTGAACTGAGTACTCTTGAATATATTTACTCTACAATGACGTAGGATATTTTAGATGGGATGAAAATTGACGATTTGGCATTGAAAAAAACGACGATTTTATAGGCAAGAAAACAGACTTTTTTCATAACTACGCCATTTTGTTAGATTTTGATATTTTTCGAAAATGCTACGTCATTGTACAGGAAATACCTTCCAGTTTAACGACATTTTTTCCTTTTTCGGTTTCAGCTACTCAATCGGCCGGAATCATGTCAGCAGTGGAGGAACTTTTTTATGGCGCCTCCGAAGGCAGCGCCTAAGTCGCTTGGATCTCAATATATTTCTATGAAATAATTATGCAATATAGGTCAAATATAGCCAAATATATTCTTAATTTTCCGAAACATTTAACTGAGTACTTTTCTTCCAAAAGATTCCCGAAAATCACCCAAATTTTCAGCGTTCACACTGGTATAGCCGCTTAACCCGCATCATATAGGGAATCCGTGCAGATCGAACTTTGGAACGGAAATAATAATAGTTCCCGATTGGATCAGAGCTATGCGAAAAGCGACAAATAACAAGAAAACTCATTTTTGCGTTCGCTAGCCGCGTCTGCCATCTCTCTTGTTACAATATGCACATTACACATACACTACAACACACGATTACACATTCGGTAAACAAACACATGCTTGACATGTATCGAAAGCACCTAAATGGAGCGTTATCACGGATATTGCCAGAATTATGAAATGGCGGCCTGTGGCAACCCAAGTCAAATCTGATTGCGATTTTACTTCACTTACCAAACTATAATACAAACAGTCACATGCACTTCTCAAATAATTATTTTCTGTATCATGTTTATTATTATACCCAAGTACATTATCTTTTGCCATTTTCAGATTCGATAATTTATAGATTTTCTGTTAACTAGTCAACCCGCTACTACTACTTTAAAACATAATCAATTTATATTTATTCCAGGAATCCCGATCGAATTTGATTTATCATTGATACATTCGATCAAACGTCGACTTTCTGATAAACGGTGAGGGTATGTATATATACACGTGTGTATGTGGATAAGTTTCAGATAAACAAATTGAATCATCAATTGCGATTCAATCGTGTCATCTCGACAAGCGTGGTAATTTGCAAAATCTAGTACTTATGATATCGATCCTTCAGCTTTATCTTGTTTCATAATATTCGATAAATATTTAATTGTAATATCTCCAATACCAATTACAATAATTAACTAATTGAAGAAATGCAATTTGAAAAATAGCAATACCGACGGCCGCCATGTGCAACAGTAAAAAAGGCATGAACGGTGCACGAATTAAATTGACGTTGAAGTTTGCATCGTTGTAATGCAACGAAATATTTTTTCCCCGCGTTACCATATTTCCGCTGACAATTTGCAGCTACAAAAATCACGCGATCATTTTATAGGCTCTTATTTAGCTATCTACAACTAAATTCTACAAAATATGATTTTCAATGATAATGAAAATGAGGAATTAAGGGGTCTTCGCACTTTAGACTCTAAAAAAGGCTATTTTCATGCATTTTTTGATAGGTTTATATTATAGATATTTATATAAAATTTGTTACACTAAATAAATACACTTTCGAAATACATTTTTTTTAAACATTATTTATTCAAGTCACTATTTATAGACGAAAATGGGAGTTAAAAAAATGTTCTAAAAAAATTGTAGGTCTGCGCTGTTGATGAAATCTCGGTGATGAATCATCCGAAAAAAAAAAATTAGACGGTTTTAGATTCAGTTAATGGCTATGACACATATACGATTTTTGAGATATGCAAAAATAAAAACTGCCGATCATTTTTCGAAACAACCCACAAAAAGTGTTTTTCTCGTCGTTTTTGGTAAAAAATAAATAAATAAATATAAAAATGTAAAAAAATCCTTGATATACGCTATAGCTATTGTTGTAAAGAATATGTGGTTAAAATTTCATAAGGATCGGTTCAGTAGTTTCGAAGATTTTATCAACAAGCCGTCGAAAAACGTTGTTCCGAGAAAAACGCGTTTGTTTGGGTTACATGAATACATAAAAGAATTTTTTATGTACTTCGGAAGTGTATTTATTAAGTGTAATAACTTTTACATTAATATCTATAATATAAACCTATCAAAAAAATTCATAAAAATAGTATTTTTTAGCGTCTAAAGTGAGAAGTCCCCTTAAGGAAATATCGTTGCCTTCCGACGATGCCAACTTCAAGCCTATGGATAAAGAAAAACTTCATACAGTCCGACCTCCGAATAAGAAACCCGACAATAAGAAACTTTCCCCAGTTTCTCAGTCGAGCGCTCCCCCCACTCCGACTCGAACTCCGAGATCGAGAATTTTGTGCGCGGAACCTCTGGTTAAGAAACCAGCCTGGGAGAGATTATTCGGGCAAAATAGAGTGAACGTTGTAGTGTAAATTGATGTGTGCATGAGTGGGTGAGTATGTGTGTGTGCGTGTGTGAATGTAATAAAAATCTACAAGTTTGTTAGAAAATGTTTGTATTCAATAAAAAGATACATATATGTGTTGACAAGATTTCATATAAAATAAAAACAAAGATAATGGCGTTTAAAGATTTTCATATAAAACAGCAAAAGTTTCCGAGACGTAATGAAAAGCGTTTTCGTCTTGTTGCGTATTATTTTGATCCGCAACGCGCTCAACTGACGGTGGAATATTTTCGAGAGAGTCGAACTCTGCCGTTGAAGATGAATTCTCAGAGATATTGACTTCTTCTTTTATATAAATGGGATAAAACAATATGGACATAAGGCTCTTTGTCTAAATTATCACCTTGTGGCACAGATTCTGTAATATTTTCTTCGACTTGTATACTACAGTCTGATCCCTTACGCTTCTTTACAGTTTCGGTCATTTTATGACAGTTAATAGTAATTCAGATATAGTACTAGGTGTGTAAGTATGAAACCGGAATTTTTGTACAGAAAAAACACGTTTATTGTAATGATATGATACAAATAACTGGAGATGGCTTCTCGGGTCACCTTTAACTGATCCGCCAGTTGTTGTTGTGTTTGAGCGTCGTCTTCGTCCAACAAGGCTTGCAGATCAGCGTCTTCAAACTTTTTCGGTGGTCTTCCACGTTCTTCGTTCTTTACGTCAAAATCGCCACCTTTGAACCGTTTGAACCACTCGAAACACTGTGTTTTACCGAGAGTATGCTCACCAAACGCCTCTACAAGCATTCGATGCGATTCGGCTGCGGTTTTCTTCAGATGAAAACAGAAAAATAGTGCTGTCCGCAAATCGTAATTTGTTGGCACAAAACTCGACATGTTTATCTCTAATAAACTAATGCTACTGAATGAAACTCGTGTTATTGTGAGTTGGAAATCTTTGTCGGATATCAATACAATAACAAGACACCGCTGACGTGATGTGTCGGTAACTGCATCGACATCTAGCGCCACCTATGGGCAAATCCGGTTTCATACTTACACACCTGGTAGTACACAATAATATTCAATAGTATGTATATTAACGTGAAACAAAAATTCGCTAAATAAATGTCCACGCGCAGTCGAAAACGTTTTTGCACGGGCGATGTGAATACTAAGTTGCAACTCGTTCGAGCGAGTTTCTTGTTGAGAGGGTCGCATGCGGAAAAGAGTGAGAGAGACAGACAGAGGTAGTGAGCACGGAGCGCGCGCCTGGTGGGGGTATGCGATATATAAGAAAAACTCTTCCCCTTGGGGGCTTTTGGTTTCTTATTCGGAGGTCGGACTTTAAAATAATATGTTAATTAAATCAATCACATTTTCAAATATTTTATAGTATTGAAAAAATCTCATATATCGGTGGTACTTCGTAGCAGCACATTCATTTGGATCAACCAATATATTTTTTGATTCAATTGGTTTTCTTTTTCTCAGTGTATTCATTGCGTTCCAACGATGCAAACTTCAACACCATGTAATTGCCAACATTTTAAGGCGAGAAATCCCTTTAGGAGCGTGAAAAATAGGTATTTTTCGGGAATTTTTTTTGTGGGGATAAAATAATCTGATCATTTTCAAATTTGGAGACAGAGACAGACAGAGTTAGTGAGCACGGAGCGCGCGCCTGGTGGGGGTATGCGATATATAAGAAAAACTCTTCCCCTTGGGGGCTTTTGGTTTCTTATTCGGAGGTCGGCCTGTATATTGAAAGAACGATCAAATGAGGAGAATAAAAGTGCACCATGGAAAAGAATTGAGGCGAAAAACTTTGATGAGAGATTTTCCAATTACTTGAATTAATCGCTCGGAATTGCAGATAAATTCTTAATAGGCCTTGGTGGTTCGTCAGCGAGTGCATGTGGTTGTGCGTTACAATGGGATAATCGTCGTTGGCTGACAATTCAGAACAGTGGCCCTCACTAGTATAGTTGGCTGAGTGTTTAAGCTTGCCTGCCTGCCTGCCTGCCTCTCTCTCACTCTCTCTTCCACGATTCTAGGCAATCTCTTCAAGTGTCTAACAAGTCTCTCCCGCGGTATAATCGTTTCGGGTCTTGTGGCTCCACGAAAAGAGTCGTTTTTGACGGAGAAGAATGGGCTCGTCGAACGAGGCAACTTTGCTTAATTCAATTACTATTGAGAGAGGCCTCGGTTCTTCCATAGAAAATTGCAATGGAGAATGAACGAGGCGAAGGCGGAGGAAGAAGAAGAGCAAACGGGAAAGCCAAGAGAGGCAAACTCATCGAAGGACGAGACGTAGACGAGGACCAGAAAATGCCTGGAGCCCGGAGAACCCCTTACCTACTCAAGCTAATACATGGGCCACGGTAATTTTGAAAACATTCGACTAGAAGGGCTGCACATCTGCCTATTGTCCCCGTACTCAACATCATGTGAGCGTCGGTGGCTGCAAATGCACAATCCGACAAACGCAAGCATGTTTGTGCAAATGTTACTTCAAGAAACATCCTCAAACCAAAATCAACGATTAGGATAGGCGAGGATAAAATTTGCTCATTTTCATGATTTTTTGTAAAGAAAAGATCTTTTTACCATTTTTGAGACTAGGGGTATATTTTTCAACTACTTTTGGCTGTTACATGATATTTTTTTTATTTATTAATCTTTTTAAGGGGCTATACCAGTGTGACATTCTAAAAAATAGATTTTGTTTGCCTTTCTCATAACTTTTTTTCATAACTACGCCATTTTGTTAAACTTTAAAATTTTTCAAAAATCGTACGTCATCGTACAGGAAATACCCTCCAGTTTAACGATATTTTTTCCTTTTGCGGTTTCAGCTACTCAATCGGCCGTAATCATGTCAGCAGTGGAGGAATTTTTTTTTTTAGGCGCTTCCCAAGGTAGCGCATAAGTCGCTTGGATCTCAATATTTTTCTATGAATAAATTATGTAATATAGTTCAAATATAGCCAAATATATTCTTAATTTTCCGAAACATTTAATTGAGTACTTTTCATCCAAAAAATTCCCGAAAATCACCCAAATTTTCAGCGTTCACACTGGTATAGCCCCTTAAATGGCGGATGTGTCGCACGGTTTTCCAAACTGCATTTTCAAAATTGACGTGAAGTATAGCTAAAAAACTAATCGATCGTTTCTGATCGAATTTAGTATACATCTTCCTCACCTTATTGCCTAAAACATGACCCTTAATGATTTTGAAAAAAAAGTATTGTTATGATTGCAGAATGTAGCAATTTTTTCGGCAAATTCAATTTTTTTTGTTTCGAAGCATACCATTCAATAGTTTTCCAACATTTCTCACTTTTTCTTGGTTCATGTTCTGCGTATGAGTGTTAATGAAAGAAAAAGCTTCGTTCGCTTTCTTCTTCAGATCAATTTTGCCGCAGCTACGTGTCACGCCGTCTGACAATATCCACCCCAACCCGTTTAGAATACCGTGCCATAGCGCCGCCATTTTTAAAGATCAATTTCGAAAAATACCATGCCACAGTCAAAAGTAGTAATAAAACATACCCTAAGTCTAAAAAATGGTGAAGAAATCTTTCATTTAAGGGGTTACGTAGGTTTGAAAATTTCAAAAAATCAATGCAGGAACAAAAGGATGCCCTGGACATCGCAGCTCAGCAGCATCTTAGCTTTATGGAGCTGGAATGGAAGATTCTATTTAAGTTGAAAAAAAATTCTTCGTTTTATTTCTACTTGAAACTTTAATCGCATTTTTTCTCAAAACACTATTTTTCAAGTCGGTGGACACGATTTCTCAAAAACTAATCCACCAATCTTATTGAAATTTTGCACACTTCTTTAAAATAGCATTGACCAGTGATTCAACGAAGGTTTTTTTTTCGATTACAACTAATTTTACAAGACTATACGTAGTGTAAATTGTACCAACAATTGAACTATTTTGGATACAACTCTGCCAAAAAATTGAAATTTTAGTTTTGAAAAAAATTCTTCGTTCAATCACGCGGTATACTTCTATACGAACAGAAAAAAATTGGTTTTTTAATTTCAGATAAAGCTGTCATGAGTTATCCTGACCACCACGAGGACACTTTTTTTAGGGGTCTCCGGAAACCAGGTCCGATCGGCTGAATTGCCCAAATTTTTAGATAAAATTTGTTTTAAATATTGTTGAAATGTTGCTCTTTTATGTGCTTAACATTTCAAGTAAAATCATTCATATATTATTTTTTTTTATAGAGAAAATATGCTTTTTTGGCTTCGAAACCCACGTTACCCCTTAAGAAAAAAATAATAAAAATCAGCAATTTCTTCCTCGCCTAAAGGTCCTCCCTTAAGGACTGACCCCAAAACGGCCAAACGTGCTGATAGAAAACATTACATGGAAATAACGAGTTGGAAATATCCTTTCCCCCATATAGATATAGATAACGAATCATTACACAGCAATACGTAACAAAGGCGGTTCAATCGCCAGAGCTCCGAGACCCAGAAGTAAATGGAATTGGATAAGTATCAGCTCTTTGTTTCTGCCATGCTCCATCGTTGGATCGAACGGGTTCACAGAGAGAACAATCGTATCGTTAATTGTCTTGTCGGGTGCATAATTCTCACGTAGAAAGTAGCGGGCTTCCCGGTGCCAATGTACTTCCCCAGTGGATGTAGTCGTCGTTGGCGAAATTGCATGGTAATTATATGATTCAGTTCACGATAGAGTGTCGTGTACCGTCTCGGTGGTTGGTGGATAAAAAGTGGAAAGATAGCAAAAGCAGTGTGAGAGAGAGAGAGAGAGAGAGAGAGAGAGAGAGAGAGAGAGAGAGAGAGAGAGAGAGAGAGAAATAAAGAGACGGAGAACGAGGAATAATAAAAGAGGAAACGGTTTATCTGTCAGTTCAACGTTATCGACAAGCAATTAATCTCAAACATGAGAGATTCAAACACGCACACGCACCAACACATACAATTATATGCATCCAACTGCTGGAACGTTATACAAAACTGATGCAAAGTGTAGAACAAAGTAACGCAAATCTGTCCAAACGGGCAACAAAACTTGTACGTAACAAAAAGGACAGTACAGCCCAATAGCAAATTGATCAACGATTTCAATCGATGATATTAATCGATCCTTATTTGTCGCTTTACAACCGGCATCTGCGAAATATGATTTTGGACAACAATGAAAATAAGAAATGGAAAAGAATCTTCGTTGCATTCCAACAATGCACACTGCAACCCTATTCCAAACGGACGTGTGCATCCAATCGAACATCCTCGAAAGGAAAGGTAACCCACTATTTCCGTACGTCTTTGAATTTAGGCATAAAAGGTTTCCCAATGCTGCCGTCAGACGATCCGCCGTACACGTGGGAGCATCGTTTTTTTTTACAGCTGATGCTCCTGGTGTGACCGTCAGCTGATCACTTCAATAACATGGTAAACTTGATCGTAAGGGCGCTGGCGGAGCCAAATTCAGCACCGCTAAATATTGCAATTTAGTGTAGGGAAAGTAAGGGGTAAGATGAATCATAAGCTTTGCTACTAAACAGTGTGTGCGAGGAGTGCTTCCGTTGGAGTTTGAAGGGGTGGCCTAGAGGTGAATGAGTGTGAAAGTATTAACTGTGGCGGAAGAATCGATTTTGTGACAAAACGATGACATTTTTGGTCGAGTTTACCATCGTTTCAGTTTATTTAAGTTGCTAATATTGATGAGAGACAGGTAAGGAAACATCATGAAAGTACTAATTATCAATGTAATAAGAACGGATTGACAGAGATTTTCAAGGTAATAACCTTGATTTTGTTGATTCGTTTGCGTGATTTTTTGTTGATTCGTTGACCGTCTAATGGAGCAAGATACAAGTTATCGCAAAGCCGCAATATTTCACAACGTACCACTTTCTACGTTAGAGAGACGTGTTAAAGTTATAAGAAAGGATGAAATGAAACTAATAGGGCCTTTGGTTTTCCTTCAACCGGTGGTTCTGCCAGAGAAAGAACAAGAACTAACATTTGATCCAAAATATATGGAAGCAAGATTATTCGAACTAAATACTACAGAACTTAGACGATTGGCTTATCAAATTGCTGGTATTGAGAATGAAACCATTTTTATATGCGAAAGATGCCAATGTTTTTCATCATGCTTCCAGCGCTGCTTCATCTTGCCCCGCATATGGAGTAAGATGAGAAAAATAAAGGTTTGACTAAAAATATATATTGTAAGCTAACAATAAGACTCGTTTTAGCATTGAAAATGCTTTTAAAACTGTATGTTCGTTGAGGTAGGCTGGGTATAGGGGTCTGAATTAGCTGGATGTCACACGAAAGTAACGCTACCCCCACTCCACTGCCACTGCATTTTAGTAGAGTGGGGGGAGCTGCGACATGCTGAAACCCTGTGATCGGTTTAAAAATGTCGTCTCCCCACCCGATTCTAATCTTCTTATTAATTAAAAAACGATGTTACAATTTATATGACAAATATCTAAATAAAAATAATATTGCGAGTACAAATAAGTCTCTGCCGTTTGACAAAAGATGGCCCCAAAAGGTTATGGTTGAAATTGTCAGATGTAAAACGTCATATCGTGAGGTTGGACATCTGGCAAGACCATAACCTTGAAAGATTAGCGATTTTCTATCAGCATCACATAATTTTGTTTCGTGCGAAAATGTCGAGTTTTGAGCCGAATAAGCGTAATTTGCGAGAACTTTGTAACTCTTCTGTACTTCTTCAATTTGAAGAAATCTGCAGCTGAGGCGCATCGATTGCTTGTAGAAGCATATGGTGAGGCTGCTTTAGGTGAGAGAAGTTGTCGTGAGTGATTTCAAAAGTTTAAGAACGGTGAGTTTGACGTCAAAGACAAAGAACGTAGCGGAAGGCCGAAACGAAGACGCGGAATTGGAAGCATTATTCGAGGGAGATTCGTGCCAAACGCAACAGTTCCCACAAATCACGCTTATTCGGCTCGAAACTCGACATTTTCGCACGAAAAAATTATGTGACGCTGATACAAAATCGCTAATATTTCAAATTTATGGTCTTGCCAGATATCGAACCTTACGATATGACGTTTTACATCTGTCAATTTCAACCATAACCTCCTGGTGGGGTCATCTTTTGTCAAACAGAGGAGACTTATTTGTACTCCCAATATAACAATTATCATACAAACTTAAACAAACCCAATTATATACCTCAATGTATCAATATTTTTTTCTAATAATAAAAAACCAACTTGTATTATTCCGTATTTACGTGTCCATATTTTTTATTACCGGAAAAGTCTGATTACATTTTCAATGCCATGAAATAGTTGCACTTTGTGTAATATCTGTAGTTTTCTTGTTTCCAAAATTAAAAGATTAATAAATGTCGATTAGTTTAGAAGAATAATTGAAGTTGCCCGATTCATATGCATTGTTTTATTTAAATGCGACCTTAAGGGGGAAGTAAGGCTTTTCAAATTTCTTTTTTGCATTTTATTTTTATTTATTTTTAACGGATGCATAATATCTCAAGAATATTGTGTCAACATTTCAAGTCGATCGGAGCAAAATTGACGAAATTATGAGTATTTGAGCGTCCGTTGCGCCAGGTCGGCTTTTTATAGCTGTTCGACAGCTATTAGTAGAGCAGAGAAGCAAGCGGCGCACAAAAGTAAAGAAGGAAGAGTTTTGCGCAGACAAATGCAAAAAGATGCTCTAGATCATGTCGATGGAAGCTTTTTGCTCTACGGACCTGGTGTCGACGACTCTGTGTGAGTATAAGAAAATTATCGAGTTTTATTTTGAATTTTTCAGTGTGCAAAACTTTAAAGCGTTTTTCTGAAACTTGTCATGTTTGAAGTCCCTGTACGCCATAACTCAAAATCTACTGGACGAATTGTTTTGAAATTTTGCACAGTACTTTTTCACATAAGTCACCAGGTATTGTCGGGAGCTTTTTTGTTTTTTTTTAAAATAATTATTAATTTTATAACAACAAATTAGCCGATTTTTTTAACGAAAATCGGTTTTTTGGCTCCCAAGTGCCACGAAAAATTGAAAAATCGAAGAAAAAAATCCTCCCGTGGTTACCTCGAGAAACATCTCCTTTAACAAATGCATTTTGATTTTTTTGTTTCAGATGATTCTGTTGCGAGTTATGATGTACACCGCAAAACAAATTTTTTTCGACGCGCCTCCGGAAATTCACTGCCACTCGCTCAATTTTCAATATTTTGCAATGAAAATTTAGGAAAGTATTGTTCAAATGTTGCATTATTATATGGAAATTGACTGAATAAATTAACACTATCTGTATCGCCAAAAAAAATCTTAAAAACATGCCTTTATTCACCGAATTAACCTTACCCCGCCTAACGTTGGCATCTTGCCCCTGCATTCCCCTACCTCCTTAGCATAGGAGTCCTGACTCCTGGACTCCTGTTGATGACTTTTCTTATCCTGAATGAATTGACGCGCCTCCGCGAACAGCTGGACCTGAAGATGTCGAAGGTTCATAAGGCGATTTATGCCCCATCGTGTGGGCAAATTAGCAAACCGGGTCGTCCATCAACGAAGAGCGGCCAAGAGAGAAAGAGGGCAACGAAAAATACGCATAGGCAAACGAGCACAACTGCAGGTCAGTCCCAAAGTGGCCAGGCCCTTTGAAATTTTGCTGATACGCGAGCGCGCATCTTGGCAAATTGCATAACTGACAAGAAAGTCTATTGTCTCGGACGATGGGGTTGGACGGCGCGTGTCGAAGGAGACCACGACCGTAGCAGAAGGTGGCCGAAAGAGGGCGAAAAAGTTTCACAAGATGTGGCTGGCTTGGTCGGTGAGTCGGTCGCGCTCGTCAGTCGGTCGACAAACCCGCAATTCCTCCCCGCTGCCGCAGCCATCACCATCGGTATACAGCCGAGAGATGAATGAGTCTGGTCCCGGGGTGGTTCACCCAACCAGCTGACTGCGGGCTGTCGTCATGGAAACGAACCGACCCCGGGAGTTGCGCCTCACACCCCTTGCAAAATTCATACTGAGACTCCCCCCGTCTCTTTTCTTTCATACATCCACACAAATAGACACACACATACATTGGGAAACAAATGAAAACGAAGTGAAGCTTCTCGTCGTATGTACCTTCATGCTTCGCTCTATATTCTTAACGGGCTACCCAAGTAGAAATATTTCAGACTGGCCTGATATTTGATCCGGGTCTAATCACGTTGTAGTACGGAGGCCTTACTTAAGGTATGCCTCATTTTGTCTGATCCGGTTGGTGTCAGGCGATAGTCAGGCAACTGGATGTGCTGTTTCCTCCAATTGCCTGATCCAGCTCGCTTCAGGCGATTGTCAAATAGTCGACTTACGGCTTGATTCAATTCACCTGATCTTGCTAGCTTCAACCCATGGAGCCTAGATACCAGGAGGTTCAGCGGCAATGCAAAGGCGCTGAAAAAAGCGTCCCCGAAAATGTCCCGAAGTGCTGGCGCTGGGGTGCAGCGGCACCTACATATATAGTAATATATTGGTCAACGAGGTGAAAGTGATCGGATGAGTTTATAACCTCACGACAGACCGATCGTGACATCGGACGTCGAAATATCCGCCGATTCATAATTTCCTCATGATGATTCGGAAAAAAATACGCAAAAGCGAGAAAAGATCTCAAATTCAAACTCAAAATGGCGGCGATACAGCCCATCTAGAAAAACGTGTTTTTTTACATATAGCTTCACGGGAGAACGGTTTTCTCGTAAAATATAAGACCTGAAACAAAAACCAAAAAAATGATAATTTATATATTATTAGCTATGAGACTACCTAGAAATTTGCTTTCAAATTTTGCAAAAATAGCGCACTTTGAAGGAAATAAATCGATTTTTTGCCAAAAAAGCAGTAAATTGTTTATAAAAAGAAGTTTACATTTAATCAAAAAACGGCTACGTACTCCCATAAAGAATATGATTGTGAAGCTGCTATCAAAATTTCAAATTGATTCATCTAAAGGTGGTCGAGTAATCCGTCTTCCGAGATCGAAAAAAGTGGTTTCGAGAAAAACGCGTTTAAAGTTGTACGAGCAACTCAGCGCGCGTTCCAAGGCGCTGCGGCCAAATCGATAATTGAATCTTTAAATAAAAAAAATTGCTACAGGACCAATTGCATATTGTTTTTATGACACCAAAGTATTTTTAGGAAAGAAAACGTCTTTCCAAAATCCTAGAGTGGTGTTGTCCCTTAACACTAATGAGGGTTAGGTACATCATCTGTGATCTGTCTTAGATCGCACCCATGTTTAGCGCATATCTATATACATAGAGGTGCCGGAGCACCCCAGCGCCATCATTTCTTGTTCTCGTTTTGGGGACGAGTTGAAAGGCCTCGCTGAACCTCCTGGTATCTAGGCTCCATGCTTCAACCAATCATCAAGTAACTGGACCTATATACAATTTGGCCCCTTTTGCACGCCTAACCCCTTATCAAACACCAGACGAACTATATACATCAGCGCGTCGTCAAAACGTCGAGACATGTTGTCCACTCTATGCGTACATTTTTTTATTATTTCTCATATTTTATTTATTCCTAATAAATCTGTGATGCGGTTTCCTCTGTTCAAAAAACAATTCAGTTGAATTCACTAAATTAATCTAATTAAAAAAAAAATTAAATTAAATAGAATTTTCGTAGAGACAAATATTTTTCAGTTTTATTGAATTAAGGCCTTAATACGCGAAAAAATTCAAAAACTTTCATTTTTTTATTATTTTTGATTCCATTAGCCTGAACGGTGAGGAATATTTTAAGCTTTACAGAAATGAAAAATTCAAAAAATTGTTAAAGTTACAGCATTTAGAGCGTATACACATACCGCGCGGCGCGCCCGACCCCCAACTTCAAAGCCGTTTTTTCACGATTCACTTTTTTGAACCTTGTGAAAGTTCTAACTCTTGAACGAAGGTTCAGATCGCTTTGAAATTTTTACAACATATCCTTAGTATCATCACCTATCGTGTGAACCACAGAAACAAAAATTTCAATGGCACAAAAAAATATAAAAATAAAATACCGACCGAAAATTGAGTACAAAAATTGTATGTTTTGAATGTGTATTATAATGATTTTTTAAAATAATATTGTTGGTTCACACTGAAGACACATTCATTGTGCAATTATAAATATGTTCATTTTTTTGTTCAGACACCCATATCGATGCCGAGAACTTTCACCATCAACGCGCGCGCAAAAAAATACATTGCTTTATTATGTTATATCTCCGCCATTTGTTAATATTTCTGATTTCTTTTTTAAATATCCGTAACCATGTGCATAAATTATCTGTTAAAAAAATGTTGTCGATATATTCGTAATTTTTTTTAACCGTGTCTAGAAAAGTACCTTCGAAAATCGGCGAAATCGCGTATATAAGGCATTAATGGTCGGTCTTGATTGCAATACACACATCGCAGGGGAGGGGGGTAGAAAGGGGTGGAGAGAGAGAGGAGTTACATATATATATAGGTTATGTTTGAAAAATCTATAGCATGATATTCCATGAAACCCTCTAATTATCACAATGGTATTAAGTAATTGATATGGTTTATGTGATACAACAAATAATTATAGGAATCGAGGTGGTCTCTTATGTCATCGAAATGCTACAAACGCTCGGTAGCGTAGGGGCAGCGTGCGTATCTATAGGTAGGTAAGTTCTTACTTCGATCCCATGTGGATGCAGAAAATTTTATTCGAAAAAATCCATTCAAAAGGCCAGGGAATAACGGATTATGATACCAAATCATTGTGATAAAACTCATTAAGTATATCAATTTATTTTGGATTTATGAAATATTTTATTGAATATTCTAAAAAATGTATTCAAAACAAATAGGATCGCAGTAAAAAAAACCCTTGATGTAAAAAGATCCTATTTGAATTAAATATTTTTTGACAGTGCAATGAAGAATGTGATGAGATGGTGGTTTCCGTAGCAACAGTAAACTTCTCTCTTCGGACTGCATGTCAGGCCTTCACTTTTCACCCTAATCAGGTCTTGATTTTTTCTCTGATCAGGCCTTGTTTTTTTACCCTGATCAGACCGAAATAAAAAATAAGCGTCACAAAAATGATCAGGGCTTGATGAAAAATCCTGATCGAGGCATGAAAAAAGCAGCATGCCTGATCTGGTCTTTTTTGTAGCCGGAGCAGGATTTCTACTCGGGTACATCTACTTAAGTGAGTAAAAAATTGCATTTTTCAAAAATATTTTTATTCGATAGTATCACCTTTTAGCTATATTCCCTGAAAATTTCATGGAAATAATCCTAAAATTGAATGAGCTACAGCTTCTGACAGTTGGCCGGGTATGCAATAGCAGCACCATACTTCAAACTTTAAACGCGTTTTTCTCGAAACATTGTTTTCAAAGTCGGTGGACATGATATCTCTAGCAGGACATGATATATCGAGCACTTGATCGATTGTTTCCAAATTTACAGAAAATACAATGAGAAACATTTAAAAGCTGTTGGGATCTCACTTTTTAAAAATCGATCTTCATTTTTTAACACGTCGTCTGTAAACCCGGGTATTTCGTGTCCGAGCCATAACTTCTTTCCTACCGAGTTGCTTCATTTATTTAACAGACAAAAAATATTCTAAAGTTTATTATTCAATAATTTTATGATTGATATATTAAATTGAATGTTTCAAAAACTAGCATGGATTTTTTCAAAAATGTTCGAACTGGGTGAGAAGAAACGGCCCCGTTGGAATTTGGAGGGGTGGCGGGGAGGGTAGGGGATTTGCACTTTTGAAAAAACGATTTTTTTGTCTTTTCTTATAGTTAAACATTTCAAGAATGTAATCCCAAAATTTTAAGTCAATCAGAGCAAAACTCTCGAAGTTATTGACTATTTAGTCCCGCTCCTCTAACACTGTCGCTACGACAGCTAAAACTTCAAACGCGTTTTTCTCGAAACCACTTTTTCAAAGTCCGTGTTCACTGCCATTTGAAAACTACATGACCGATTTATTTCAAACTCGGTACACACTTTCTACATATAAAATACCTCCCCCCCAACGGTTAGTTCGAGATTTTTTTTACATTGAGGGCGTTTTCCACCCCCAAAATGGCGGAATTTTTCGTGAAAAATAGCACTTTTCACTTTACATGACCACCAAAAATTTAGAAATGAAAAAAAAATTATCAAAGACCGTTGGGGGGAGGATTTGATGAAATTTTAACTAAATTTTAATGGTACTTGATTTCAGACAATTTCTAGCTGAGATACAGTGAACACCGCAAATCGAGTTTTTCCAAAGGCGTTCTTGGAAAAGCTTTGTCACCGGCTTGTTTGTGGATATTTTCGCGTATAAATTTCACGGAATGTTCTTCAAATGACACTTTACAATGTACAAAAGGTTTAAATAAATTTACTCTATCCATATAGATGAAAAAAATTCGCAAAAAGTGTTTTTTTTTGCTGAAACTTACCCTCCCCTTAATGAGTGTGAAAGTATCAACTGTGGCGGAAACACGCGTCTCGAGTGAGAAAACAATATCGATTTAGTGACAAAACGATCTAATTTTTGGTAAAGTTTACCATCGGTTCAGTACATTTGAGTTGCTGATGTTGATTAGAGACAGGTAGGTAAACACAATGAAAATAATAATTATTAATATAATAAGAACGGTTTGTCAGAAATTTTCAAGGTTATCGCGTGATTTTTTGTTAAGGGGTTACCCTCACTTGCGATTTTGAAAAAATCGATTTTTTTTTATTGCATTTTTTTTAAGTATAAGTATCCGGGCTCATACTTCTGTATGGACCCGGAATAGATGACTCTATGTAAGTTTACAAAAAAAAATATTTTCTTCGTGTAAACTGAAATTGAAACTTTAAACGCGTTTTTCTCAAAATGGCATTTCTGAAGTCGGTGACCAAGATTACTCGAACACTAATGAACCGATCTTCTTGAAATTTTGCAGGCTTATTTAATACATAAAAATGTAGTCTTTAATCGTTCGATTTTTTTTTTCGAAAAAAATGGCCGTTTAATAGCCAAAAAACGGCCGTTTTTTTCGTTAAAATCGAACCATTAACGTTGACTGTCCGCTATTTTGTGAAAACTGAATATTTTTAAAAATCCTTCGATTAAAGACTAGTTTATACTTATATTTGACTAAATCCATCCGCATTTTTTTTCAGATGATCCACTTCGCCGCAATGTTGGTCACCGCAAACCGTGTATATAAAAACATTATTTCATTGACGGCCATTTGCCACTAATCAATGTAGTATTTATCAATAAAAAAATTACTGAAAGTTCTTCAAGATGTGTTCTTTAGGATGGTATATTGATCGATTAAAAAAGTTTTGTAGTTTTCTTTTAAAAAATTCATGAAAAAGGCCTTTTTTGCGCTACAAGTGGGGGTAACGCCTTAATTCGTTAACTGTCTAGTGGGGCAAGATGAATACAAGCTATCGCAAAGCCGCAATGTTTTACAACGTACCACTATTTACGTTAGAAAGGGTGAAATGATACTAGTAAAGCCTTCGGTTCCTCTTCAATCGGTGTTTCTACCAGGGGAAGAAAAAGGACTTACAAATGATTAAAATGATATGGAAGCAAGATTATTCGGACTAAATACTACAAAACTTAGACGATTGGCTTATCAAATTGCTGGTATTGAGGATGAAACCACTTTTATATGCGAAATATGCCAATAATTCGTGTCCCATCATTCTCCCAGCGTTGTTTCACCTTGCCCCGCATACGGGGTAAAATGGGAAAAATAAAAGTTTAATTAAACATATATATTGTATGACAACAATCAGAAAGACTGATTTTCAACTTATAAAATTAAAAGATTAATAAATGTTGATTAGTTTAAAGAATAATTAAAGTTGACTGACTCATATATGTATTGTTTTATTTGAACATGACTTTAGCGTTATCATCTTGCCCCTACTTCCCCTACCGGAAAAACGTTTACAGACAAAGAAAAAAATAATCACGTAAAAATGACGACTTTCTTTATAGATTTTGTATGCTCGAGTTTCAATTCGCCGCCACGATGTTGAAAAAAATGATTTTAAAAATAGACGATCCTCTACAAATCGCATTCATTGTTAACTTGAATAACCCATTTTTAGATTTCGGATGGTCCGTTTGAGCTGGGGAGTGCCCACTGTCAAACGCCGCGAAAAAAATGTCTGCCGGCGGCCATGTTTTTGTTGTTTCTCTGTATCTTTTTGGTAAATTTTTTTAAAGGCTCTCAATATTTGTATCTTAGTGTTAAAAAAATACTTTTCTTCTTCACCAACCGTTTCTCAGAAGAAAAAAAATCGTAATTTGGCTGTTTTTTTTCGGGCCTCTGGGTAGATGTAGCCCCTCAATATTTCTTCTATTCTCTAATCAGGGTTGTTCTCTTTACTTGCAATCTTCCTTGGTCTTTGTAGCCCAAAATCACGTGTGAATGTTGCGTCTGAAAAGGATACGTATATCTGGTCCCGGCCGTATCGGACCTGAAGGTTCCGGTTGATCCCGGTGTCGTCTATGTCGCTGATTACCGTCATATCTGGCACCCCGATCTCCGGGCCCGAGCCTGAAACACGATTAAACGATATTCGCACAGGTTTCAAGGTGTTTTTTCTCGCAAAAGATACTCTTCTCAATCCCCTATGTAACGTAGAAAAAATGGCACTGGAAGAAAATTATAGCTTGCTGGATAGTTATTATTGGGCTGTCTGGAAAGATGGTGTTAAAGTTAGCATCGTTGGAATGCAACAAAATATTTTTTCCAGAGTTCCCAAATTCCCTCCGTCAGATTTAAGCTATAAAAATCATGCAATCGTTTTTTCGGTTCCTTGTTTAGGTACCTACCACCCAAGTCTATAAAAAATATGATTTCCGTTAATAATGAAAATAAAGAATTGAAAAATAAATCATTGCATTCCAACGATACTTCAAGCCCATACGGAAAGTTCGTGCTGATTTTCCTCAATGCCGCCAACTGAAAAATCGGCACGAACTTTCTGAACAACCCAATAGATTACTCCTATACTGTCGTCATATAGAAGAAGGCGGCATCTCCAAAAACATCGAAAATGCGTTTTTGGTACCGTTGGAATCAGTACAAAATTTTCCATCGTTCTGTATAGTAAAACGCAGTTTCGATTTATTTGCACATGCCGCCTTCTCCCATGTGACGGCAGTATAGTCAAATTATCAATTTATATTTGTTTTTCTGGAAACCATGTTATGTGATACGTTGTAAGTCGTATCTCAAAGTCTATTCGCTCGATTCACCTCAAATTAGGACCGAGCGTAGTTTATAACATTTCCGATCGACCGGATGATTTCTTGATATGTTGATTCATTTCTCAATAATAAATTGTTAAAGTTGTTTTTTTAGTCGATGATCGCACTTTTTCTACACCTTGCCGTTCTCGTAATTTTCAAAATCTCTCAACGGTATTCGGCCATACGGTGGTTTTATTGTTATACTAACGTACATTTGTTACTTTCATATTCAGATCACCCTAGCGGCCAGAATCACTTACACCGATTGGTCAAGGCAGCTACGGCGGCACTTCGTTGAAATAATCATAATTTCGTTGCTCATCAATATTTTTCAATTAAAAAGAAAATTAAGTGTAGCAAGACTACACTACAAAAACAAATGTGTTGTTTTTACACGCTTTAGGTGTGTTTTAACGTGTGTAATAAATAACGGTGTAAAAATGACACGGATAGATGCGTTCAAACAACACACTTACTTGTGTTATTTTCTTACATACGTTGGGACGTGTAAAAAGTGCCTACAGCCATTTACACACTCAAAGTGTGTACAAACGACACACTTATTTTTGCAGTACTGTATATAGATGGGATGCGTCGGAATAATTAATTGAATAACAAAAGCTTTTTATCGTCAAAATATATGCATTTATTGAACTGAACTCAACATTACTTGTATACTACTCTGTAGTATGTATGAGAGGTGTCACTGTTTTTCTTGTCATCGCATAGGCTAGGTTCTCATACAGCTTCACGATGACGGCAGCTTTTTGCTTGTCGGTGATGGCCTCGAAACAAAAATACGTCGCTGAACATTCAATGCAGCTATCGAGGTTTTGGAAAATAGATTCCAGTTTCAGGTTCTACCACGTGACAAACTCAAAAATGATCTATAAATTAATAGAAAAGTTAAGGCTAAATGTGGTCTCCAATTAACCGGTTAATCGATCGATGTCAAATCACCTAATGAGTTTCACGTGATGCCGTAACCAAGGCGATTTTTAAAACATATGATCAATAACTCGCAATCAACACACTTAAACTGTGTTGCTATTTCCCGTGTTTTTTTGCTCGTGTGCTGCTATTAACGTGTGTTGTTTAGTCCAATGTATGTAAATATGCGTCTTGTATGTTGATTCTACACGCTTTATGTGTGTTTAAATAAGCGTGTTATTGATGGGGGCACCTACGAAGGTGTGTAATAATTTAATGTGTAAAAATTGCACAGTCACGTGTGTAATCATAACGCATTACGTGTGTAATTGTAACGCATTACGTGTTACCATATGCATTAGTGTGTTGAATCAACATGGCAACGCGTGTCTAGCTCCACTTTTCAGGACATGTCATTGTTCTGGCCGGGTTAACATTACGTGAAGATGTACTTGCTCGCAATGTATCCCGGCCAGAAGATTCTAATTTCCTACTAATTTCTAATTTCTAGCCGTAAAAAACGATTTAGCGATCTTCCCGGTTTGTTCCATGGGAGGACCCGATCAGGTAAACCAGACAAGGCAAGTCTGGTCAGGGTCCGACACAAAGTAGAGAATGCCCGGCCACATTTCTGCACGGGTCATTCCGACACACTGATCAGTAAGACATCTTCAAAATCGACCTGTTTTGGGGGTCCCAAGGTTATGCAAACCCGTTACGGTACTATATCAGTATGACACTTTAAAAAATCGAACTTTTTTTTTGCATTTTTCGACAGTTTATACTTTAAAGAATATCCTGTAAAAAAATTCAAGGCCGTATCCCTAATTATTTCATCTTGCAAAAATCGATAGTTAAATCTTTAAACGCCTTTTCTCGAAATGAGATTTTTCAAATTTGCTGACATTGTAACTTAAAGAGCAATTATCCGATTGACTTGAAATTTGAACTGAGTACTCTTGAATATATTTACTCTACAATGACGTAGGATATTTTTGATTGGATGGAAATTGACGATTTGGCATTGAAAAAAACGATCATTTTATAGGCAAGAAAACAGACTTTTTCTTTCATAACTACGCCATTTTGTTAGATTTTATATTTTTCGAAAATCCTACGTCATTGTACAGGATATACCTTCCAGTTTAACGACATTTTTCCTTTTTCGGTTTCAGCTACTCAGTCGGCTGGAATCATGTCAGCAGTGGAGGAACTTTTTTATTGGCGCCTCCGAAGGCAGCGCATAAGTAGCTTGGATCTCAATATTTTTCTATAAACAAATGATGTAATATTCTTTTCTTCCAAAAAATTCACGAAAATCACCCAAATTTTCAGCATTTACACTGGTGCAGTCCCTTAATGCATCTTCAATTTCAATTTTCGTTCGCTGTCTTGTCCGATGTATAATGCTCGTACTTCACTAAAAACCCGACATTACTGGTGTGAGTGAGCATGTGTGTGTACGTGTAAATGGCTATCACACGTGAGCACCCATAGATATACATTAAGGCGTCTTCTGACTTTACAATTTTCAAAAAATCGATTTTTTAAAATTACTTTTTTCGAAAGTATCGTACTAATATTTTATGAAGATCGGAGGAGTCTAACTGTATTTTTGTGTGTCCTTTACTTTACTACCTGAGCACGTTCTTTTGTTCGTTAAAAACTTAAAGGGCGTTTTTTTCGAAACAACGTTTTTCGACGGCTTGTTGACAAAATCTTCGAAACTACTGAACCGATCCTTATGAAATTTGAACCACATATTCTTTACAACCATAGCTATAGCGCATATCAAGATTTTTTTTTCTTTTTGAAATTTACTTTTTTTGCCAAAAACGGTAAAAAAAACACGTTTTTTGTTTTTTTTTTTTTTTTCGAAAAATGTCCGCCATTTTGTTATTTTTGCATATATCAAAAACCGTATGATATGCGCTATAGCCACTGATACACTGAATCCAAAACCATTTAATTTTTTTGTTTCAGATGATCCATCTCCGAGATTTCATCAACAGCGCAGACCCACAATTTTTTTAGAACATTTTTTTAACTACCATTTTTGTCTATAAATAGTGACTAAAATAAATAAAAAACATTTTTTTATGTATTTCGAAAGTATATTTGTTATATGTAACTTTAATATCAATATCTGTAATATAAACCTATCAAAAAAAATCACGAAAATAGCCTTTTTAGCGTTTAAAGCGAGAAGACGCCTTAAACATGCATCGAGTATTAGCATGGGTACGTCGACATCATTGAATTATATTTAATTCTTTTTCTAAAGGACAACGTTTTGTGAATACGGTAACTGTATGGCAAAAAAAGAGGAAGACAAGCAGACACTTCCGATGATTCGCAACGCAGGTGCAGACAACTTCTTCGCATGCACCTGCACAGTGGACAGCTGCTTGCCATATACAAGAAAGTGTTGGCCATATCCGAACCGACGAGATTCGCGATTCTGAAGGACCAGAATAGAATGAGGGGAAGGAGAAGAAGCACGTGACTTCCTTCGGTTTTGATAAACTTGAAGCTGATTCAACAAATTCGCACAAATTTATATCCTCGCCGAATTATTCTTCCCCTCGGGTATCGAAGTTTGCATAATTTTGTGGAAAAAAAGTATACGCTCGGCTGCATAAGCGGACGTGAATTCTCGTGTTTTCGTATCGTTGCTCCAATCGGGGGTAGCCAAAAGCTTGGGTATCCTGAGAACAAGGGTACACTGTTCAAAAAGTTTATTTGATTTAATTAGCATCCATATTCAAGTCAAATAATTTTATTTGTTGCTTCACAGCCTACGATTTTATTTGTGTACAATATATTTTGATGTGCTTCAAGCATTATTTATGATGTTGAAGTTTGCATCGTTGGAACGGAACGAAAATATTTTTTTTAGACTGCCAAAGCAATTTTTTGGGGATTTTGGCTACAAAAATAAAAAAAAATTCAGGATCCTTATTAAAAATCTACAACATAAATTAGCAAGAAAATATTTTCCATAATAATAAAAAGAAAAGGAGTAGGAAAAAATGCATTGCATTCCAACAATGCAAACTTCAACACCGTCATTATTTGATGTAGACAATTCAATAAATACGTAAGTGATAAAAATACATTGCTGATTTGAACGCATAATAGATATGTTTGAATAAAAAAGATCTTTGTTTGCGTACAGTAAGTGTGTCTTAAATTAAAATATATTGTTATTTCGAACGCGTGAAAATTGTATTTAAATTACTAGTATTTTGATTCGCAGCCGGAAAATTCAAATCAGTGTTATGTCCCCAAACTCGGTTATATCCTCGCTCAGAGTACGAATGACTTGCGGGAAAAGCATCGAGCGTCAAGCCTCGATTTTTAAATAAAAAATCCAAATAGACCCATTTAATCTATACGACTCAATATTTTTTTTTGAGTAAATATTATAAAATACCCAAATTATTGAAAGCACATAATATTTTTATTACTCAACGGTGTTACGTAGATCTTAATTTAAATAAGTAAATGTATTTTAAATACACGACTGGAAAAAAGAATCAATTTTCTTTTAAACCTTCATATTACGGAAACTTTCGTTTATTCAAATAAAAAGGGATCGGGGCCAAGTTGAAATTCCGAACTTTGAATGATAAGAACGCTCAAAAATCCGAAATAATTTTACACGAAAGACCAAAACTCCGAAAATCTGACCACCATCAAAATAATTCGACTATGGAAGTTTTCAAAGTTTCAAAATTTTCAATAAATCGACGAATTTTTTCAAGAATTTTTTTTATTAAGTGATTTTACGTCAATTTTGAAATTTGTCTAGACAATGTTATACGTTCTGCATCATTTACAGTCAACTATGTAGACTTTCGCTGGCATAATATTGACGAACCTTGTAATTTCGGAACATTAAAATTAGAAATTTTAAACCGTCGGCGCATTCAAAGTTCGGAATTTTAACCCGGCCCGCATGTCAAGATCATGCCATAGAAGGTCTACACAGTTGACTGTAAATTATGTAGAACGTATAACATTGTCTAGACAAATTTCAAAATTGACGCAAAATCACTTCTCAATAAAAAAAAATTTTGAAATAATTCGTCGACTTGTTGAAAATTTTGAAATTTTTAAAACTTCCATAGACGAATTATTTTGATGGAGTTCAGATTTTCGGCGTTTTGGTCTTTCGTGTGAAATTCTTTCGAAGTTTTGATCTTTCGGGGTAGTATTTTTTCTGAATTTTGAGCGTTCTGATCATTGAAAGTTCGTAATTTCAACCCGGCCCCAAGGGATCAAATAACCACATTTGATAATTTTGAGCATTCTTTCCTATGAGTGGAGAAACGAGGACTCATTATTTAATTTCCTCTTTTTGGAGTTTATTCGAATCTCAAAACAAACGCGTTGTACAGAAGCGTTTTTGGGTCATTGAGAGTTTCATTTGCCCAAGAATTGTTCAAACTTGTTTATTCTTCGTAGCGGATGGTAATCGATCTATTTCCAGGGATATGTCTACGTTGAGTTCTAAAATTGATGAGGTTGAAGTTCGCATCATTGGAATGCAACGAAAATTAATATTTCAGAATTCTTTTAATTTCTTTTCCACATTTTGCTTACGAAAATCCATCAACCATTTTTCAAGATATTCATTCAGCGATCTCCAATATAAATTTATTTTAAACAAAGATATATAATAATAAAACTATGGGAAATAAAATGTAAAATAGAACTTTCGTTGCGTTCCAACGATGCATACTTCAACACCACTAAAGGGCTATACCAGTGTGAACGCTGAAAATTTGGGTGATTATCGTGAAATTTTTAGAAGAAAAGTACCGAATTACATGTTTCGGAAAATTAAGAATATATTTGGCTATATTTGACCTATATTACATAATTTTTTCATAGAAAAATATTGAGATCCAAGCGACTTATGCGCTGCCTTCAGAGGCGCCAAAAAAAAGTTTCTCCACTGCTGACATGATTCCGGCCGATTGAGTAGCTGAAACCGAAAAAGGAAAAATGTCGTTAAACTGGAAGGTATTTCCTGTACAATGACGTAGGATTTTCGAAAAATATCAAAATCTAACAAAATGGCGTAGTTATGAAAAAAAGTCTGTTTTCTTGCCTATAAAATGGTCGTTTCTTTCAATGCCAAATCGTCAATTTTCATCCAATCAAAAATATCCTACGTCATTGTAGAGTAAATATATTCAAGAGTACTCAGTTCAAATTTCAAGTCAATCGGATAATTGCTCTTTGAGTTACAATGTCAGCAAATTTGAAAAATCTCATTTCGAGAAAAACGCGTTTAAAGATTTAAGTATCGATTTTTACAAGATAAAATAATTAGAGATACGGCCTTGAATTTTTTACAGGATATTCTTGAAAGTATAAACTCTCGAAAAAGGCAAAAAAATCGTTTTTTTTAAGTGTCACACTGGTATAGCCCCTTAATATTGATAATCGGGCAATTCGATAAAGGAGGGTCAACACATGGTATTTTATCCAAGGGCATGAAGTTTTCAATGGAAGCTTCATTCATTTGTCAGCGATTCCTCCAAATTTTCCAACATCCCATTTTGATATGTCAAGACCCACGCATATAATTATTCGATACGATAGATCGACCTTGAACGTTTCCGGAAGATTAACATTTTTTATCTCCCTCACAGGTCTTCATCGACGTACTTGTGCAACAATAAAATTGTTTTTTTTTTCGCATCTCGTAATTTTTCACTGGCATTGCGGTGCAATAGAATCAAAGGCAATCCAGCTCGTGTGGAATGTTATTCCTGAAGATTATATTTCTGATATACGCAACTTTATCTCATACTGCGTATGCGAGGAAACCCTCTTCCGCCTTCTTTTCCTCTCACTCTCTCGCCCACTGTTTTTCTTTTTTCCTTTCGATCTTTGCGTCTCACCACCCCCCCCCCCTTTCCATCCAAGCTTTCCTCTTTCGCTCATTCTCTTGTTATGTACCCTGCCCGTTTATTTATCGCTCAGAGTCTCGGATCTCCATCCGTTTCCTGACCGCGCCAAACACCACGTCCCTATGAAAGTAATATTTACTCAAACCACAATGTACACTTTGTGTAGTCACGAGGACGCGATACGATTCGCGAAGGAAGAAAAATCGTGCCTACCTTTCTCGCGCACGATATGTACGATGTTAGTCGACGAAGTATAGTCACACGTAAAAGTTATATCCATTGTTCCCAATAAAAGAAAAACAAAAGTCCGATAATCGAGGTATCGGAGAAAATTGAGTTTATATTTGCGGTTCAGAAGGTTTGACTCTGCGGATTTTATTTGCGGCCCCTTCAGTTATATTTCGTACAATATATATATATATATATATATATATATAGCGGTAAGCTAATTGTACTCAGTGATTCAAAGTACGATAGAATTCTTGAAAAAATCGTGACGAATTACTCGGTCAGTTTATTGGAACATTTTATTTACTACCGTGGTGAAAAAGAATTTCTCTCACTAGACATGATACATTAAGGCGATCATCGCATGTGACAGACCCAAAAAATCGAACAAAATTGGTTTGCACAAATTGCAAAAAAAAATCTGTCCGTATTATATGGACCCGGCATAGCCGATTAATGGTGAGTCAACATTTTCATTGTGTAAATCGTACTTGAACTTCAAAGCGTGTTTTTCTCAAAACTGTATTTTTCAAATTGGTTTCTATGATATCTGAAAAACTATTGAACGGATTTCGCTCAAATTTTTATGGTATAGTCAGCACATCTATACTTCTCACCCGAACTAGAATATTTCTGATATCTGCCATAATTTGTTTTAAGCTGAAGAAGTCGAAAAAGGACGACGGATCTTGGAACTTAACTTGTTAAACCGTGCCGAAAATTAAATTTTCGATATTTTTACTTTGGCCTCATTTCAGCGATAGTCTCAGGTCTACAAATTAAAACACCGTTCGATTTTTCTAATTTCAGATGAGCAAACCCTTCGCAACCATGGCAGTCGTTGACCAACTTGTTTTTACACATGAGTGTTTTCCGAACGATGCAAAATCGAACCAATTCGTTATTTTTATTTGATAAAATTCCAAGAGACTGTGAAAATGCTAATAAATGTGTGGTGAAAATTCAAAGATAGTGTATTTTAATGGTTCGTCAAAAAAAAAAAAATACTCAAAAAAGCGAAAAATATAGCTGTTACACGGAATGACCCCTTTATGCAGTAGGCAATTTGGCATATTTTCCCATGGGGGCTCGAGAAACAATTTGACATTTTTACGTCAATGACCGCAGCTAATACGTCTGCAAGTGCGATTACGTGCAGCTAAATTTACGATTTTTTGCAAGGAACTGTACTCAATTTTTCAGATTTTACTATTTTTTTTCAGTGTCAGGGGGGCAGTTATGACCGAACTCGTAATTTTCGTCCTCAACCCAATTTCACCGGGGTAGAATGGCACGAAATAAAAAAAAAACAAGAAAGTTCATGCGCCAAAGAGCAGGCTGAACTTCCGAAAATTGGAATTTTATTTAACTCGAGTCAATCGTGTACTTTTTCCTTCAAAATAGCATGGTCAGGCTTACGAAAACATCGGACTCAAAAATTCGTTGGACAAATCCACCTCAAAAAAAAATAAACCAGTATTCCTTAACATACATCAGTGAAATGCTGGGCCCTCCTGGAGAAAGGTACGATCAAAGAAGAATGGTCGCCAGCACGATAACAACGCAATGTAGACGATTTTTTCGAGGACTTAATTAAAATTAGGATTACAAAATAATCTTGCTCCGTTGCCTCATCGTCCATGTCAGCCCATCTTCGGTATCATTTAAAGTAGCAGTTTTATCAATCAACGTACCGTCGTTTTCGCATACTTCTGTAAAGGACTTTGTGGCGGAAAATTAATACTCTTCACCTCCACGTACCAGGATCATTCCAATTTTCTGTAGGAACTACGTAAACCAATGGGAGCCTTAGCATGAAATGCTAATGTCGAAGGTGAATATAATCGATTCTCCCTAATCGATTTTCCGCCGTCGAGTTGGAAAAACCAATCAAGTAGTTTTAGCTGATATACAATATACAAAATAGCTTGGGGTAAAGCGTGTCGTTTATTTTGAATCGTCCTATATACGTAATCTTTATCGACGCCGGCCGGCTTTATTCTCTTCTCTTCTTTCGGTTTCTCTTCACTTTTGCGGGCTTATATATATATGTAGGTGCATGTACACAGCAGCCAAATATCGCAACTACACATAAACAGATAACGAAGTTGGAGACCCGACCAACGGGTGCAGCAGCCACTCACGCGTTTAAAACATTGGCGACGAATCCAATTTATTTTCCACAAGTTGACCATTATCCGATTTTTATTTCAGCTAATGTACGTCACCGTGAATTTTAATAGTTTGTATATTTTCTTCCATTATTCACAACACATATCCATCATTAGTTTTTATTTGGGTAGTTTCAAATTATTCTTCTTTATGTTTCAATGACTGGCAACTTACAAGGAACATCACTTAACCGTAGGACCCTACACATGGGGACCGCAAACCCCACATAATAAGTCAGAAATGCTAAAGTAATTTTTCTGGTTTTGTTCAATCGCACTTTTAACGGCGAAAAAGTTCAGGCTTTCACGGCGAAAAACTTCAGGGTTTCAGCGTTCGAATGAAAAAGAAACTTTCTACGACAAACAGTTTGTTAGCAGCATTGAATCGAAGTGCTGGGGTGAGTGTAACCCCTGTGTAGGTTATTTGTTTCGTACAGATAGTGTAGGGTCCTAGGGTTAAGTGACCGCCTTTGATTTTGTTGAAACTCCTATACTTGACAAAGCATTGAAAGCTGTTAGACACGTCTTCTTTTTCAACGGCGGAAAAACAGTTTGAAGGGGAGAAACGTCCCCTCACAGGAAGGCGTGTCGCTCCTTAATTAATTTTTGTTAATGCTTCTATAGTGGATTTTTCATCGCTTTACATTAGAAGAATTTTGGTTTTTGTTTCATTTAGATCGGTGGACTGCTTGTAGGTGAAACTGCAAAACCACCCCTCGACACGCCTTTCTCTGAGGGGTCGTTCCCCCCTTAAAACCGTTTTTCCGTAGATTCAAAAAAATACGTGTCTAATAGTTTTCAATGCTTTATAACATGTATGAGTTTCAACAAAATCGAAGGACACTTAAGTCATGTTCCTTGTTAGATTTTCGAACAGCTCAGCTGTTTGCAAGATTACTATATAGATCGATCCTACGCTTCAAAGGCGCATTCATCATTTTTTAAACCTTTTGAGTCGTTGCAAAAGAGAATTTGCTTATGAAAATAGTGAACTATTGTATTCGTGTAGTGCTATCACTTTAGTTCATGTTTTTTTATTTTTATTAGAATAAGGAAAACGCTGCAACTACAAAGGAAGATACATTTACTACAATCAACTACAAACTGTTTTGAACGAAAAGCAATATCTGTAATTTGGTTGTTTTCGTTCCGGGGGATCCCGTTTTCTTATTGGTGGTCTAAACTATTTTCTGAGCAAACAAAACTACTAGAATTCACTACAAGCCAAAACCTCTGGAAATCGTTTTTAAAAATTGACATCAAAGATACTCCGGTGCCAAGTTCCTAAAGGTGCCCAATCCATTTTAGCGAGAAATAAAAAAGGGTCCATTTTTAAGTCTTGTGTCCTTCTGATTAAGACCAATTTTAATCTAGCGGTCTAATGAAGTTCCGTACACGCTTGTCGATACAAAATCATCCTTTTTCACCTCCCACCCCCGATAAGAGTAGATTCCGGGGAATTAAAATCGTTCCTTTTTTTAGTCTCCATTCGGATTGCAGTAGATACACGGTGAATAAATAAAAAAATATTATCTAAAAAAACCACGCGGTGTACGATTTTCTTGAACTTCAACCCCTTCGAAAAGGGTGGATTAGGGTGGTCGGAAAGTCGTAAAATGTATTTTACTATATGTTTTGAGCAACTGCGGAGCTTAAATGTGCAAAAAGTTATAGCAAATTTAAAATCCGAAAGAAAAGAAAATTTCTTTGCGTTGCAAGGATACAAACTTTACACGATTGGAACTCAGCAGCATATCGGAGTGCCTACTAGCACGACTTTTCCACAATTTCCTTATGCCCTCCTGTAACTGCCATAGGGCAGCGCATTGGAAGTGACTGGAAGCGCATTGGAAGAGGCCCTGTGGTAGTGTCTGGGAACCTCTCAAAAGTGAGGTAAGAAATGGGGACTAAAAGTGAAACGGATGCGATCGGCAAGGCCCGCAAGGGCATACGACAATGATGTTGAAGTTTTCATCGTTGGAATGTAATGGAAGTTAATTTGTCTCTTCAATTGCCCGTTTTTTCGCCGATTTAGGGTACGAAAATCACTCAAACGGTTTTTTCTCATTGTCGCAAGAGATTCACGATCTCAATATATAAGAATTATAAGAATTATAGGTTGTAATAAAAATTGAGAAATAAAAAAATTAAGGGGTTAGGCCACTCCAGACGCCGAAAAAATAGAATTTTTGCGATTTTTTGTTTCAGAAAAACTACAAAATAAATCGAGATGACAAAAAAGGATGTTTATCATACGTATCAGTGACTGTATACAATAATTTTTTTTAAGCGATTAATTGCAAAATGGCGGCTGTGCAGCGTTCATCTCAAAACTGAATTTTTTAAGTTAGCCGGAATCATAACTGAGACAATTTTCTACCGATTCACTTGAAATGTTGAATATATCTTGAAAAATACATTGTCTATGGAAGTACGTAGGATTTTTTTATATTGCATAGTTTATTCGTTATGAACAATTATCATAACAATATTTAAAAAATCCTACGTACTTCCATAGACAATGTATTTTACAAGGTATATTCAACATTTCAGGTGAATCGGTTGAGATTGTCTGAGTTATGTTTCCGGCCAACTTAAAAAATGCACTATGACAGTAATCTCGATTTATTTTGTAGTTTTTCTGAAAAAAAAAAAAATCGCCAAAAAGCCTATTTTTCGGCCTCTAGAGCGGCCGAAGGCCTTAAAAAGAACTGTCGTTGCATCCCAACGATGCCAACTTCAACGCCACATAAGACAGAACATTGGGAGAACTGTTCAAATCCAAACAATTCAGTGACGTTAACATTCCACTGCAATTCGCGCTTTTCCATAAGAAACTGTGCCGAACTGCCTTGAATCTTTTTCCTCAAGAACAATGTAATGTTTCTTATGGAAACTTCGAAGTTGGACTGTCATCGAATATCGCCACTTAAAAAAAACGATATTCTCAACTCGTTCTTTTAATTTAAATAAAATTTATTTTATTTAAAAAGGACGTTGATCTTCATCGCGAAAAACGTGTTGCAATATTTTCCGAATCACGCCCATTCCCATTCGCGCCTAACTTTCGAACGAGCCTGTACGAATCTAATGTTCTTAAGGTGTTCCAAGGAATTTAATAATCGCCTTGAGAATATTCGCCCCCGGCCGTGGGAGTTTGCACAAGTCTGCGAACAAGCTGTTGGAGGAGCATGGCACAATGAGGCAAAACGGTGGTGCGAGTTGTGCGATCATTGTATACGAATGCACGTCTATCGAATTGGTATTCAAACGGCAAAGCCGGTATATGGTGATTCGGGTGAAATTTCTGGGCGTTCGCGCAGGTGCCTCTATACGAGCGGCACGGGACACGAGACGTGAGTAGTTTGTCTCGCTGAGCAAGCATCGACAGCGGGGACAGGCATAAAGAAAGATGGATCTAAAGTTTGCGTCGTTGCGACGCGACGAAATATTTTTTTCGCATCTGTGAATTTTTGGTAATCTATTGAACATTCCGCTTGTAGGCGCCTTTATATGATCATACCAAACATTTAAAGAAATTTCGATCAGCAGAACCTACCCTTAATAGGGGATGAAAGTGGAAAAAAAATCTTATCTCCCATGATATTGAGATTGCCAACTTTTCAGATTGGCGTCATGGGTAAACTAACCCTAAGGGAGCTTAAAAAAATTAAACGTTTTTCATTTGCCGGCACCCACCCTTATCGGGGGATGAAAGTTGAAAAAAATCGTATCACCCACGGTATGGAGACTGCCAACTTTTTTATTGGTGTTATGGGTGTACTAACCCAAAATGAGGCGTCGAAAAGAAAACGTTAACATTTTTCGTTTGCCGAAACCCTCTCTTATCGGGGGGTGAAAGTTGATTTTAAAAAACCCTGGTCGATGTAAAATCATCCGCTGATTACGAATTTTCCAGGTAGAACTCGATCGGACCAAAACTCTCTCTGGGACACGATTACAGACAAAAATCGATCTCCTGGGCTCAACAAGGCCTGAATGAAGTTGGGACTAGGAAATTCGTGACCATCAAACGATTTTGCATCGAACAAGAGCCTGCTTAAGCGATTTTAGCGAGAAATTAAAAATGCCAAAGATTGTCGTGATGAGCGAGGGCTTACTCGCGAGTATCCGACAAAATCCAATGAAAAAATAAGTCTTGGTCCTTCTCGTCCCATTCGACGAGTCGCTCAAACTATCAAGGACACAATAATCCTACGCTTTTTTAAATTCAATGTCCACACTGTAAATTTGCAGTTTATATAAAAACTTATCACTTTATATGCATAATTGTTAATATTTAGTATAATTTATTGTTAAATATATTATACATTTAAATTTTGTACAACCAAATTGCTATGAATATTTGCACACAATTGTATTGGTAGGGGAGAGTGTTCCTCACTCGGCACTGCGGGTTGAGCCGGCACCATGGTGTTACTCAGAGATGGCGTGGGTGTTGGCGCAATTATGTTGTCGTATGACATGTTGGTAAACACTGACGTAAATTATGCTTACAGTTGTCAGTTCGGATTGTGCTGCGCAGCGTGAGCGCGTTTGTATTTTTCGTTTGTGACAGAATTTTGTTTTCGTCATTCATTCTGAAGCAGCTACAGGTATGTAAATATTTCAAGAATTTGAAATGAGTGAGTGCGTTGATTTCTTTATTCAATGGTCTAATTGATTGGTTACGTCGATTTTCCATTCGGATTTGTTCGCGTGCGTAATCACGTGAAACGTGTAGAAAGTCGTGGTGGTCTTGAGTCGGCACCTTTTTTTTATTTTGCTGCTTTTTTGTATTGTTTCTGTTATGTTTTTTTTTGCTCTATAGTCATGGGACGCAATTTCAACAGCAAGACACAAAAGCGTGATAGCCGCCAATCTCCGCAGCCCTCACGTGGATTGCACTTGCGTTCGCGTTCGCTACAGAGTTCAGTACGCCTCACGTACTGCGAATCTGACAACGATAGCGAGTAATCATCCCTTTTTCACTCAATTCAAAATTCATGTTTTTTTTCTTCATTTTTACCATTGTACTCGAAAAATGTTTCCATATAAAATTGGACAAAAAAGGCATGTTTTATTCTTCTAAATGGTTCAAATTCGTCCACTTTCTGTTGTAACTTAGAGAATCTGTGCTTTCAGTGTTTCTATGATAATTATCATCCGGAATTTTGTACACCTTTTGAAGCTACCAACAGCGAATAAATGACATCGCGCAACAAATTAAATGATGAGCGAATACCGTGTTATAGTTAATTATTTCCTGACCATTTATTCTAGCGTTAATATTGATTTTTTTGTTTATGTGATCATAATTTTATTTAAACGAACTACACAGTATCGAATGATATATGTTTCGATGCGTTTGTAAAAATAATTTCATTAGAAAATTACCTAAGTATGCCCAATCAATTATTTTCATTAAAGTCACGAACGATTGAGATTTTTTTTTTTAATGAATAAATAAAAGTTCCGAGCGAGATTCGAACCCCGTACTCTGGGGTTGCCAACCGAGCGCTTTGCCGCTGCGCCACACTCATACGCCTGGCGATATGCATAATTCACGGGGATAAGAGCGGCGCATGAAACTTTGGCGTCGTTTTTCTCAAAAACCAGGGCGCATTAGAAAGAATCCCTTTAGCGTGGTACTCTGGAGGGAGTGCCGTCACAATATAGCTGAGACCCATCAAAATCCGTTTGTATCATACTTGACACTCCCCTTGTTAGTGGGCCGACTCAGCTCCACTCTCCCCTACTGTTGTACAATAGAACTCCAAGTAAATAATTATATTAAAATTGTTTCACCCTAATAACTCATCATTTAGCTTATAGAAACCGAGGTATCTCGGTCTTCTTACTATTTAATTATTCAATCGAATGATAGAGAAATTATCCTGTTGGTTCAAATTTGTACAACGATCATAGTAAAATTCTATTCGACATTATTTCATTGTGTATATTTCAAGAATCGGGAGGCTCACTGAATTTTCCGCGCGGTGTCTATGGCACGAGACAATCCGCTGTAATCCGCAAGCGTCGGATATCGGACTCGGCGCCGCTTCGCTTTAATTCCCGGATCCCGGTGTTCCGGGCTAGCCTGGGATTCGGATCACGACACTCATTGAACCTCGTGCTCGCTAGTGCCATTTGGAGCGAGAGCGAGCACGGAAAAAGTGCCTTCCTATACATTTGCAACACACACATGCAACGATCCAACTCGTATACACCGTGATGCAAAATCTTTTTTTTTTCGGCTTTAGGCTGGAGATGTCTGATAAGTAGCAGTCTATAGCCAGAATACGGCAAAAGAATTATGATGAAATTTGCATTGTTGGAATGCAGCGGGAATTCGTTCTTCTTGATTGCTTACAAATGTTTATTTTGCCAGCTTAGACCATGGAAATCGCTCGAACGTTTTTACATATCCTTAACCCTTTAACGGCCACGCCTATTTCTGGATGGCTCAAAATCATTTCCTCTGGTAGTATAGCTAAAAAAAAGGAATATCAGAAAAAGAATATCAAACCATAAATAAATGAAAATAATGAATATCAAACCATAAATTTGTCGATAAGGGCCGGGGAAGTAGTATTTTCGGACTGTAGCAAATTTGCTACTAACATTTTCACCCGCTCGGTTCGAACTATTATTCTAATGCAATAAAAAATCTTCGAAGCCTAGTTCGTCCAGTCAAGCTTCCTTTACACAATTCTATCAAAAAATATTTCAAGAATGTCCATTTACTTACTTTTTTGGTCAAAAAACGGGCAGCAGTTCAAATGCTGAGGCAAGTGTCGTAAATTTTCACGACAACATTGTTGCCATACTAACATCATTCATATGTTCACGTTTGAATTTCAAGCGATCCCGGCATTTGTAGCTGCATCTAGCATAGATTGATGGAACTGTGAAGTAGCTTGTCCGCTATAGCGTCCCTGCGCTTTTACCGACGGGGTCATAGAGAACCTAGCAAATTTGCTACAATGGCAGTTAACGGGGTCCTCTAGTTTCTCGGGTCGAAAAAATCGATTTTTTTTTCATAAATCACATCTAAAACATGTGTAGAAAATGTGTGCCAACGGATTTTTCGATATTCGAAGTGGTTCACAATTATAAATCACATGCGCGAACTTTCAAACGCGTTTTTCTCGAAACACCATTTTTCGAAACGGTGACCACGATATTTCAGAAACTACTGCACCAATCTTGTTCAAATTTATACAGCATCTTTAATATGTTATGAGCCAGCGATTGAACTAGGAATATCATGATTGCTTCGATAGTTTTTTTTGTACGAGCGAAAAACTTAAGAAAAAATGAGTAAAAAATAGAATGTAATTTTCAAAAGTGTATAAAAGAGTCATTTTTTGTAATTTAGAATTCACTCTAGTTCAATCGCTAGTCTTAAATATGAAGATTAAAATGGTTTTTTGATTTCAGATAAGCAGAACAGCCGCAATCTTGGTCACCGTCAAGCACCTCTTTTACTTGATGTCTTCCTGTCGGCCACTATAACGTTTATCCTATTATATATTTTGACATCAAAAAAGGGGGTAGCCGGTTAAGGGGGGTCTGACGGCCCCCACCGAGTTTGATCGAATCGACCCAAAAACCTGAAAGAGGGCTGAAAAACAAAATTTTAGAGATATTTTTTAACCCCCTAAACCCTTATGAAAACACCATAATCGCAAAAAATGCGTTTTTTTTATGTTTAATTTTTTTTCGAGCTTTCAAATGCATTTTAAAGCGGTTTTAACACAACCAAAATTTTGTTTCAGATGTGTAGACATGCCCTGAATTTTTCCAGATTTTTTCGTAAAGTTAAATCATGTGCAACATAATTTTAATGGCATAAAAACCGTAAAAAATCGTCATTTTTTGTATTTAATGCTATGGTTTTTATTGACGTATTAATGGTAAAAAATCGTGCACCATAGCATAGAAAGCTACTATCTTCCTCTACAAAATGACGCTAATTGGGCTCAATTCGGTCGTCTCTAGCGTCCGAAAATCAAACTTGAATAAATTCCGTTTTTATAATTTGAGCATTTTCAGTTACGAAAATGACACAAAATCATATTTTTCAATTATTTTACTTCATAAAAGTACATTTTGGGGTTTCTGAGGTCGCCGATTACAAATTTGATGTCAAACAGCTAACAAAAAAAAAAAAATTACACATGTCATCAAATGAAAATGGTATTTGCTATTTCGGTTTTTTCAATAATTAAAAGTCATTGTATTTTAAAAAATCTATTTATTTATAATAATATTACATACATTCATCTAATATATACATTAAACAGACACAAGTAATACATACATTGCAACATGATTGTTATGTTGTTAATCTTCGTCACTGTGTTCTTCAATAACAGGTTCGACATTATCAACGTGAAATAGATTCGTTAGAATTTGAGCTGGGCGGATGATTTTGGACAAATACCGTGCATGACTTAAAAAGTAAATGATTGTTGCAACGTGGGCACAGCAACCAACAGTTCTTAGCCCATTTGCACAATCACATACGTAGTTTTTTATACCGTTATATCCAATACTGTTAGGGTCGTACTGAACGTAACATCTGTATACTTTCTTGTTTATATGTCTTGATTTAACTTCACATTTCAAAATGGTATCGTCCTCCAACAAGTATTGCATATTCAAAAGTCCTTCTTCGGTATACATTTCAGCTAAGTATGAAACAGTTTGCGATAACTGGTACGAGCCAGTGAAAAGGATCTTCAAATCTTGCTCTGTCATTTCCGGAAAGTCTAATACGTCATTTGATGTTAACGGTTTGAAGATCCTTTTCTTCCTATTCCAGTTTTGTTCTTCCACAACTTTCGCTAAAGAATTGTCAACGTCTTTTCTTTTCAACATTTGCTCGGCAATTTGATCTTGTAAATCGGTATCGCAATTCAGTCTTTTTCCAAACTCATTAACCAAAAAATTCGCTACTTTGCAATAAAGCATCGCTGAATCCAACATGTTGTTGTTAAACTGATTATGCAAGAGTTAGAATTTACTACCGATTATACCGTGGACAGCCTCTACCACCCACCTCAATTTCGTAACAAATCGACTTTCGTTTGCTTCATTTGTTGGAAGTTGCTTTCTTTTGCCTTTCAACGCTGGCATCAACACAACGAACCCTTGAGATTCTAACCAATCTTTGACGTCTCTGAACCCCCTGTCAAGTATAAAAACATCCCCTTTTTTGAGGATTGATCTCAAGCCGTTCGGATCACTTAGTACATGTTGTAAGATTTTCGCATCATTCACAATTGCTTCGTACGGTCCGTAAACATCTATTACATATCCATCTGTGGCACAAACTGTGAAGGGTTTACAGAGTGGACACTTTTTCTGACCAGAGAAAGATTTTTTTTGGTAACAATTATTACTACTTTTTTGGTGTCGAAGGTATGAACCATCAGCAATCAAGAGCAGGCGATCTTCAAATCCGTGTAATTTTTTTACGTAAGGCGACGTGTGATTAGCAATTAAATCTTCGCGAGAACATGCCCGAGCTCCGAAACGAAGTGGAAAGACGTCTTTCGCGAATGAATCCAAAACCGATTTGCAATAAGCAGATACTAGTTGTTCAGATTTGATATCGAAAATTGACGCAGTGATTGTGTTGGAATTTCCAGTTCTTAATTTAAAAAGGAATATTAAAAGAGCTTGATTAATACTGCGATTTTGAGAATTTCGCAAAGTGACCAACATGTTTTTTAGAGTCTTGATTTCTGCAACTGTGTATCCAGTTAGCGATTTTATGCGCTCTACCGATAAATTGTAATCATCTACTCTGTCTAAAATACTGTTGTCGCATTTTTTGGACAGTGCATCCAAAAATAATGCCAACTCTTGAGAACTGATAGTACAAGTATTCGAAAATATTTTCAAGTTTGAAATTTCGTCAACGTACATACGTTCACTGATAAGATGTACAGGACAACAGCGATTGCCTTTTGGAATGAAAATTCGTGAACTTATAAATACCTGTAACCTCGCTTTAAACGGAACAACCGGAGATGTCGTAATTGGAGTAAGACATACGCAACAACATTTGTGAGTCGCGGTAACTCTGTTGAAAGGCATCTCGATCATTTCATAGTCCGGTTCTCTTGGACGAAGAACGTAAGGAGGGTCCTTAGAAGATTGTGATGACTGTCCTGTGGAAGATCCAGACTCCGACCGTGACAATTGTTGCGAAGACTGTTCCGAAGATTGTTCTGTGTCATCTGATACTGTCAAATTGGAGAGTGTTGATGAATGTCTCTCTACAGGATCGACAGAATTTTGTTCGCGATCAACATCTGGCAGAGGATTTTCCTCGGGATTGACGTTTGGCAGAGGATTTTCTTCGGGATTAAAATCTAACTAAAGATTTTCTTCAGGATCAGAATCACTGCTCGTCGATGGTGAAACCGTTCGGGATTTAGCGATTGCGGAACGACACAGATGACATAAAACGTCACCTTTCTCTACTCGTTTACCTAGTAGTTTAGTATATAAGTGTACGTCATCATCTGAAGAAATGGACTTCTGTTTTCCGGTATCATAACGCAACAATCTGTTGCATCTTATGCACCTTTCACCAGCCGTACATTTTCGTTTTTTCGGTGGCATCGCACAGTTTTTCCTAAAGAAAAAAAAAGAACATTGTTATTTTTTTTATTATGATTAACAAATTATTTTTTTTTTTTTGAAAAAAATGAAAAAAGTAACTGAAACCCGGAATAAAAAAAAACCATAATTAAAAAAACAAATAGAACAAAAGTAACGAAAATCGAAAGTACATTAAAAATTGTAAATCAAAACAAAAAAAATGTTGAAAACATCGGTAAACAAAACAGAAATAAATTATTGTATTCCAAATCATTTTTTTATTGAAATATCGTTTCGTCTTAGTTTTGTTTTTTTTTGCTTTTTTTTAATTCTTTTCATGTGAGTGAACTAAACAACAACTTGAAGTTGACGGCCACCTTCTGTACGATTTCAAGTCGACTATGAGGCAAACGATTGTAGATTGAGGTTATGATTATAAATCAATTTTTATGTTGATTGATATTTAAATTGATATTCAAACTCACCTTAGAATACTGCTTCAATCACTTCGTGTTGAGATAGGCAGGTTAAACGATAAATTAAAAAAACGCTGTTAACAAAACAAATAGATTTGTTTAACGGAGCAGAGCGCGTCGCATGACGTGTGTACTGGACGGCGGCTGAACACAGAGAGAAAGAGAGACCGCGTGGAGCGGGGTTCTCGATGCGTCAGTGCGTAGTGGGCATGCGCAGTACCGTGCGGAGGGGCATACGAGCCTAAGGCCCACGTGGGTACGGTGGCCTTAGGCACTCGGGTACGTGGCTTAATAAGGTACAAGTTGGGATTTTCTCCGCCAGGTGACAGTTTAGTCGGGGAATTCCAAATTTTTTTTTCTGAATAATACGTAATTTTTTGTTTGTTAATATAACTATTGACAGCTGTTACGATTAAAAATTCGTGTATAAGAATGAATTTATAATCAGCGACCTAAAAAATCCTTATTAATATCGTTCCCATAGCTTTTTTAAAAAATTTCAAAAATTAAAATATTTTTTCTTCGTTTTGACAGCTGTCATGTGACAAAACTAATTTTTGACATCAAATTTGTAATCGGCGACCTCAGAAACCCCAAAATGTACTTTTATTAAAAAAAATAATTGAAAAATATGATTTTGTGTCATTTTCGTAACTGAAAATGCTCAAATTATAAAAACGGAATTTATTCAAGTTTGATTTTCGGACGCTAGAGACGACCGAATTGAGCCCAATTAGCGTCATTTTGTAGAGGAAGATAGTAGCTTTCTATGCTATGGTGCACGATTTTTTACCATTAATACGTCAATAAAAACCATAGCATTAAATACAAAAAATGACGATTTTTTACGGTTTTTTTGCCATTAAAATTATGTTGCACATGATTTAACTTTACGAAAAAATCTGGAAAAATTCAGGGCATGTCTACACATCTGAAACAAAATTTTGGTTGTGTTAAAACCGCTTTAAAATGCATTTGAAAGCTCAAAAAAAAATTAAACATCAAAAAAACGCATTTTTTGCGATTATGGTGTTTTCATAAGGGTTTAGGGGGTTAAAAAATATCTCTAAAATTTTGTTTTTCAGCCCTCTTTCAGGTTTTTGGGTCGATTCGATCAAACTCGGTGGGGGCCGTCAGACCCCCCTTAACCGGCTACCCCCTTTGTAAAGCTTATTTAAATGTTAATAAAGATTATGCAAAAACAATGAGATTGATTATTTCGATGCTTTGCCCGTAAAAAATTATTGAAAAAGCCGTAAAAAAACAGCCGAGAAACTAGAGGACCCCGTTAAAGGGTTAAAGATACTTTAGACCTCAATTTGTTTCAAAAAAGGCCTTGGATAATGATAAAAATGGAGAAATGAAAAAAGCAAAAAAGATATCGTTGCATTCCAACTGTGCAAACTTATCACCATAATGGCGATTTTGCCTGGAATACCATATGTCTATGAATGTTGTGTGTGTTAATTCTGTGTTTCTGTGTGAAGTTAGTAAAACGGCACAGTTGCTACCACCGTATGGCATACATTTGGAACCGCCCACCCCTGTAAGGTTCGCAACCCTTCGATTCTTTACCCTCCCTCATGCACTTGGAACAACCCCATCTGTAGATAACTCGCCTGTTAACGTACCCTCGTTCACGGGTGCTCGTTCAAGGGCTTTGAAATACCTTTGTAAGACGGAAAAGAGTTTCTGGCCACCTCTCTTTCCCCTTCCGCCCTTTCTATTTGTCTTCATCAGAGGCTGTTCACTCAATGCTTCCAGATAGGGTCGAATTTTTTCACCCCGAGAACATAAGCAATACCAACATAATTGCACGAAAACTATAGTTTCTAGATTTCTATAGTTATTCGGTTTTACGATAGCAGTAAAGCCAAAAATGACCTGTAGGCCTATTCTGTAACTCGTAAAGACAACTTGCGTTATCGTTAGCTGGTAACAGCCAATAAGAGGCTCCCTCTCTTCTGTAATCGTGCATGCGATTGGCTGTCGCTAGCTAACGATAGCGAAAACTGTCGCTACCGAGTTACAGAATAGGCCTACTGGGATGCTAGTCGCGCTCCTATTGACTGTCTATGAAAAATAAGAGCGCCAAAATTTCGAAGGAAAAAAGAAATAAATCATTATTAATAAAAAAAATCAATAAAAAACGAGTCAATAATTCGAAAACGAATAATGGGACAATTAAATTTGTTCATTGTAGTCACAATATGACAATAATTATTCTCAAACCTTTTTACAAGGAACATCCCTCAGGTGACACCCTTCGACTTTGTTGAAATTTGGATATGTTATAAAGCACCGAAAAGTAAGCGATACGTATTTTTTTTATCGGCGGAAAGACGGTTTTAAGGGGTAAACCGAATCCTCGAAAATAGGGGTGTTTTTCGTTTTTCGTCGATAACGATATCATTCTCATCTCCAATGGATAGTGCACAAAAAAATAAACATTGTTGCAATTTGAATTTTTTAAATATTTCGTACCGTTAAAACGTTATCGACTAAAACGAAAAACATCCCCATTTTTGAGGGTGCGTTTCAGCCCCTAAAACCGTTTTTCCGCCGATAAAAAAAATACGTATCGCTTACTTTTCGGTGCTCTATAACATATCCAAATTTCAACAAAATTCGGAGGGTATCACCTGAGGGATTTTCCTTGTTAGTCACAAGGCTTATCATCTACATTTACTTTTGTACAATAATAGTGCATTATAGCATGGCTAGCACGACTGAGGCCAACAAACATCTCGCTCGGGGTTCGGTTCCATTTGAAGTAAGCCCGGTAGAGGCTAGTCTACAAATTCGGTATTGATATTTTAATACACCTGTACTTACAGGCCTTCATTTATTGGAAAACGATGAAATGTACACTTGCTTTTACTTTTGATACGTTGATGAATTAAAACACAGCAACTTGACATTGTTTAAAAAACCATAACAATTTATCACAATTACTCTGTAATATAAATTTAAAAAGTAAAAAAGAACATAAGCTAAAAAAGAAACCATACAAAATCTGAAGAAATAAGCTATTTTCCACATGGAATCACAGTAAAATTGGCTACAAGAATGACGGAATATGTTTGGCCAGCAGACTTATTGTTATTTTCAGTGCTGCGACACTTACGCAATCGGGTTACCGAGACAATCATTCCGTTAAGTTGTCATTTGAATGTTCTCGGACTCTGACAAAATTCGGCATGGTGGAAGCCCAGAGTGAACAGCCCCTGGTCTTAATCATCCGACTGAACGTGTGACCATTCCCGCGTGTCTCATCACTTTCCAATGGAACTCTTCAAGTACCGAATTCCGTCGGTTAGGTAATTGTGACGAAATACAATTTCGATCGTCAGACAATCGACCATTATTCATACGACAAGGAACAAACGCAACATTACGGTCGCCATTGTACCAAACGAAATTTATTTGGTACAATGAAAACTCCGTGACGTAACGACTTATTGATATAACACTTATTGTCAGTGATATTTGTCCAGTATAAATAAGAAATCCGCTGATTTCGCAAATCCAATATATAATCCCACGCGACGTACGGACAATACCCTTCGACTTCCGACTACGTATAGACATTGTTCGAGACCATTTTTTCACGATAAGAGAGATCGTTGCCTTAACGATAGGCCGAGTATACGGTGAGGTTGACTTCCGAAGATTCAAACGTTGTCGGGGACGGTCGGAACAAAGGACAATTGGTAAGGTACGTTATTATAGGCCTACTTTACTTTTAGTGGGACAAAGTTCCAATATCGTAAACGACATCTATGCAAATCGTCAGATGTTATTTAGGTCCTGTGGATTTATGTGTGCGTGTGTATCGCGCGGGGTAGAGTCCCTTTTCTTCGAAATCCCTATATCTACGTAATGTTGGCTATCGGTACATTTGACAGTTTTAAGGACGGTCCTAAAATTTTTTCTCGATGGATCGTTGTTTTTGGAAACAGGATGGTCCACATATTGATTTTTATACCAAGGTGCTTACATTGCGTATGTAGGGTACGTTCGGGGTAGTTGGCCACAGATTTTTCAAGGATCCGTCAAAATGAAAGTACAGACGTTTCTTAACTTATCTTGGTTTGTAATTAAACTTTGAACATTTAACTTTAAGAGATAATTCACGAAATTAAAACAAACTTCTATCAGATCAACCTTAAAATTACTATTTTGTTGAAATCACGATTGGCTATCTGTCTCGGAGTATCCGAGTGTGATGGCCATAGGAGTAGAGGTGAGATGGCCAGTTACCCAGCATTATGTTCTCGGTTTTCTTTTTGGTTTTATGTTTTGATTCTTAATTTTTTTCTTTTGGCTACATCTAGAAGACATATCATCGAAAACAGTATAATTTTGTGTACCCAAAGTTGGCATACTATCCACCGAAGCCAGTCTTCGATGAGACGAGTTTCATAATAATTTTCTCCGCAACATTTTTTGTCATTGTTCTTATATCGTCTTTCTAAGGTCTTCCTAGGTACTTTGTAGGTCCTAACGACCGCACGAACCGAGAATTCGTCATTTTTTATAACACTAATAGCTGCTCTGAATGATTCTTGAGTCCAGTTCCCTCATAGAGCAATTGCTTTTCTCTTGTACTTATTAGGCACCTGAAACAAATGTAGAAAAAATGAATAACTTGAACACATTACAACTAATACTATGGCCATCATACACCGACTGTACGTGGCCATCTCTCCTAATCTCTTGGGAGAGATGGCCACATCTAAAATGTAAACAAGTAGAAACGATGCATGCGAAATGTTGAGGTTATAACAAAGCACTGTTTGTGAACTATTAAAAAAAGTAATTACTTTTACAAAATAACATCACCACAGTGTGAAACATGAAACCTTCAAAAAAATGTAACAGCAGACAGAATAATTAAAAAGGATTTTACTTACTTAACATTTTTTTGCCAAACTTTTGCTCGTACACTTATACCTGCGCACGACGCGAAGCGAATTAAGCAGTAACAGGTGAAATCTAGTGCGCGGTTCTATGAAACATTTCGATTGGTCATCTCTCCCTTATGGCTAAGTCGCCCGGAATTACCCTAGAGTACATATATAAAGTTGAGTACGAGGACGGACGAACTTGATCACTTCAAAGGTACCTTTATCCCGCATGTATATATCTATTGTGGCTGGATTTTTCAAAACCAATGCCACAAATTGACAAAGCTACCCGAAGAGCTCCCGAATGTTATCGGTTCCCAACGTCAGAGAATTGTCCATCACAACAAACACACACCCACATGAAACTCGAGATTGCTGCATCTGCACTTTTCGAACGTTGTCGGATTGTAAGTCTTCAACTACGGCGCAATACAACAAAATACAGAACTTTTATTTGTCTCGTTAATTTTTTGGAACAACTGTGTGTCAAGACGTTTAAATGGAAGGCACGGCAACAATCATACCTCCGATGACAAAATGATCAATTCTGAGGATACCCGTGCACAAATATGATGGGGAGTCCCACGATACATACGCATCTCTATCAGGATTTGTTAGGGACACCGGACATCGGGAGTGCTCATTGCGATCCAATTGGACTCTGCACTGTTCCCCGATGAACGCCAATGGATTCTAACCCATCAATAACCGTGTCGGATTCTGTTCCATAATGTGGGAATCCTTTACGATGCAAATTGGATTCAGCCATTGGATGGGGAATCCAGATTAAAATCCAACATACGAGCGTGACGTTTTAATATAGGGGTCCCATGCGTTGATCCATTGGATCCCTATCAGGGAGTAGAGACAACCATGGGAATCCAACTGGATCCCTACATCTTCTGCACGGGTAAAAGTTGAATTTTGTTCGTGTTTGCCTAAATGAATCATTGATTTTTTTCCCAGTGAATTTAAGTAGAAAGAAAGTACATACTTTGTGGTTTTCGTCCACAAAGAACGGTTCGATCGCATCACTGAAACTATGCTAACCTAGCGCTATAAGCGAGTCCTCCTTTCTTCGAAACTCCTATATCTACATTAGGTTGGCTATCGGTACACCTGGCAGTTTTATGATATTGAAGTTTGCATCGTTGGAACGCAACGAAAGTTCCGTAGCCCAATTCTTTTTGGTAAATTTAGGCCTCCAAAATAACAAACTTTTTTCAGGATCCTTGTTAGAGATCTTCAGCCTAAATAGTGTAAAAAAAATGTTTGGTGATAATGATAAAGAGGCAATCAAAAAATTAAAACGAATTTTCGTTGCACACTGCCAAAAAAATATTCCATTTAAATAGGATCTATTTAAATCAAATAGATTTTTTCCTTGGCTCACGGTCTTCCTACTACGATCTTATTTGTTTCAATGATATTTTTTTAATTGTTTCAGCTATTCTTTTTAAATATTGAATATATTTGAATTGAATAAATAAAGATTCGATGCAAGTAAATCTCTATTTGCTTACAATGTACACTAAATATAAGTGTACTATATGCATGAAATATTTCATAAATCCAGAATAAAATGAAATACTTAATTGAGAATTTTACGACAACGATTTTGTATCGTAATTCGTCATCAATTAGTTAATATCATTGTGACAATTAAAGAGTTTTATCGAACAACATGCTATATATTTTTCTAACATAACCTATATATATTTATATATAATGCCTCGCTCTCCACCCTTTTTACCTCCTCACCTCATTGATATGTGTGTTGCAATAAAGACAGACCATTCAATAAAATTGAAAAATGGTTGACTCTACGAAAATTCGATTTAATTTAAATTTAAAAAAAATCACAGATTTATTAGGATTAAATAAATAATTTAGTTATTGGACGATATTGAATATATTTTGATTTGAATAAATAAATATATTTGAAGTAAAAAATTTCAATAATGTAATGCAATAAGAAAAATTTGATTCCACGAAAAATCTAGTTAATTCAAATGAACAAAAATCAAATAGAGGCGATTAGTTCATATGAATAGAATTTTTCTGTCAGTGCATTCCAACAATGCAATCTTCAACATCGTACAGTTTTGAGGATCCGTCAAATTTTTTTTCTCGATAAATCGTTGTTTTTGGAAACAGGACGGTCCTCGAAAAGTCTTTTATACAAATTTGCTTAAATTGAATGTATAGAGTGCGTATATAAAGTTGAGTATGAGGACGGACGAACTTGAGCATGTTTAAAGGTATCTTGCTTCCGCTCGTATATATTCAGTATCTATTTTATATAGTATATAGGGAAACTCGGGTGAGACGAATACGCGGGATAAGATGAATCATAAGCCTAGCCACTAAACAATGTGCGCGAGCACAGTGCTCCCTTCGGGTTTTGGAGGGGCGGCGGTGAGAGGTGAATGAGTGTAAAAGTATCAACTGTGGCAGAAGCACGCGTCTCGAGTGAGAAAACGATATCGATTTTTTGACAAAACGATGTAATTTTTGGTAAAGTTTAACATCGTTTCAGTTCATTTGCGTTGCTGATATTGATTATAGACAGGTAGGTAAACACAACGAAAGTACTAATTATTAATATAATAAGAACGATTTGTCAGAAATTTTCAAGGTTATTGCGGGATTTTTTGTTAATTCGTTAACCGTCTAATGGGGCAAGATGAATCAAAGCTGTCGCAAAGACGCAATATTTTACAACGTACCACTACTTACGTTAGAAAGAGTAAAATGAAACTAGTAAAGCATTTGGTTCCTCTTCAACCGGTGTTTCTACCACGGGAAGAAGAAGAACTTACAAATGATTAAAATGATATGGAAGCAAGATTATTCAGACTAATCCTACAGAACATAGACGGTTGGCTTATCAAATTGCTGGTATTGGGAATGAAACCACTTTCATCTTGCCCCGCATACGTGGTAAGATGGGAAAAATAAAGGTTCAACTTTAAATATATATTGTATGGTACAAATCAGAAAGATTGATTTTTTTGCTTCTAAAACTAAAAAATTAATAAATGTTGATTAGTTTAGAGAATAATCAAAGTTGACTGACTCATATATGTATTGTTTTATTTGAACATAATCTTAGCGTTATCATCGTGCCCCTACTTTCCCTATGTATTTTATGGAAGTACCCCAATGCAATCATCGTATTGTCGGATCACCCTGCAGCAATAAAAAGATCGTCGCAAGTAGTTTCGCGCATACTGTCTTATTCACGAGTACTCGCAAAATTTCGATGCAGCAATTCCCAGCAGTCTCAGAAGGACTCAATTGCGCAAACGTTCCGCAACCCAATGCATCGATTTCAATCTCCTGGTTCTGAAGCTTGCATAGTTGGAACGCAATGACAGTTATTTTTTACATTTTAATTCCCTTATTTTCATTATTATACAAGAACTTTTTTGTAGATTTATATAGTGGATCGTTAAATAAATATTTGAAAAAAGGATTGTAGGATTTTTGTGGGCGAAATATGCCAAGATATATCAGAGGAATTCAGAAACATTTATTTTCATTGCACTCTAATGATGCAAACTTCAAGCCCATCCCTAATAAGGATCTCCCCAAATGTTTCAGTGATCAATGCAGTCTAAAAGTGCCAAAAAATTGGACAATACGAAAATATGTGTGAAGTTGAAGTTTGCATCGTTGGAATGATTTTTTCTTAATTTCTATGCTTATCCAAACCTTTTCCCAATTGAGGTCGTACACCTCTTATGAGAACCGTGAAAATGTTTGAGTGATCTTCAGAGCCAAAAAATCCTAATACAAAAGAATTGATCTTCGTTGCGTTCCAACGATGCAAGCTTCAACATCACAAATATGTTCATTGCATTCTAACGATGCAAACATCAATACCATCTAAGATCCTTAGTCATCATCAATGATACACTGAGAAAAAAAAACCAATTGAATCAAAAAAATATATTGGTTGATCCAAATAAATGTGCTGCTGCGAAGTGTCACCAATATATGAGATTTCTTCCAATACTATAAAATATTGGAAAGAGGTGATTGATTTAAATAACATATTATTTTATTTGAAAAAGCTCGTCTGTTCTCTGAGTATCTACATTATTCTTCAAATAAAATTATACTCTATTGAAATCATTCTGTATACAATCCGTAGATGTATGGATGAAATAATTAAGCGGTTTCTACAACATTTTTTATTTCGTACAAAAATATAATCAATAGAATTAATTATGTCTTTACTGCATCGAAACGAATATGCCATGGGACTTAAGTTTTTCCATTTGTTTTAAATCTTAAATAAAAAGTGAGCATTAGAATTATCATCCACGGTAATAGTGGAGAGAATATCAGATATCCAACGGAATATCCATGGAGAGAATATCAGATATTCAACTGATAAGAACAGATACTACACTTTGATCTTAGCCACAGGCCAAGAAGCGATACGCTTTAGAGTTTCTCTGACGTTTAAGTAGATTTTCGGTTCGCGCTACGCTTACGAGAAACGAGCGCGCGTTCGGCTTCTAGCGGTTACTCCGAGAACTACGACTTTCCTCACACCTATAATTTCGGTGGCGCTCGGCCATGATTTGGTTGAATTTTTTCAACCAAATGCGCAAGAACCACATTTCATTTTCGCATAATTTTTTAACCAATTCAGACATTTGCTTAATATTTTTCTATAAAAATAAAATATTAATATTTTAACGAATAATGTACTTGGATATCAATATCGGGTATGGTGAAAAAAATAAAATAACATATTTACTCAATAGAAATTTTATCTGAATCAAACGAGCGACATTCAATTTTTATTGTGTACTCGAATCAACAATATTCATGTTATGAATTGAAACGCTTTTTTTTGTTCGTTGCAGAAAATGCATTCAAAACTATATAATTTGTTCGCGATAATTTTTTAGATAGTTTCAGTAACATATTGTTCTCGGCTAACAATATATCTTTTGAATGAAAAAAACATATGATTTTATTATGTTATTAAAGTCAATAGCGTTTTGTTTGGACTAATAAATACGATTATTTACACCAACAATTTTACAATTGAATCAACGAAATTTCATTCAATACCACCAATGATATTGGATCAATGATTTTTTTTTCTCAGTGTAGTTAGTCGTAATTATGATTGAATTGGAGGTGAATTTTGCGAATAAATTGTTGCGGTCGAGAGCGCTTGAGCGCGTGCAATATCCGTCGTCGTTGCTCGAGAGGCGGGATGAGTCGTGAGATATCCTGCTGGTAGGGTTTACATAAGCGATAAAGTCCATTGGTCCCGGCACCGTGTACACGTCCAAATATCTATATACACATAAAACTGACGGTATACCTGGATGAGTCAGGTGGGCGAGTAGCGTCAACACAAAATTCCACGGGAAACCCGTGTCGTATTACGCATCGCTGTGGATGCTGGATCCTCGCATGAGTCATCCCGAAGAATCTGTCCGATGCCGAGGATCGTTCTCGCGCGCACGCAGGGTGGAGGGAGGAGAGAAGAGATTCATCTCCGGTATGACTACGTCATAGGGGGATGAAAGAACTCGTCAGAGGGGATAAAGCGGGGTCACCGTCTTCTCACCGGGACAAGGACCATTCTCATCACATGAGTGCTTCATTTTTGTCTTTTTTTTTCGTTCTAATTTCTGCGTTATTTTTTGTTTCATAATAAAAATGCAGAAATAAAAAAAAATCGTTCATGATGCAATCCTCAACGTCATAATTCGAAACGGAAATTCTAAACTGCCTCATCAGATAAGTGCTTGATTTTTATCTTTTTTTTTCGTTCTCTTTTTTGCGTTATATTTTTCCAGGTCCCTATGGATGAATATTGAATCAAACGCGGACAACTTTCGCCTTTGCGACGTGCCGAGTAGACAAGCACACACGGAGAATTGCACGAAATGGCCGCCTACGTCAATTATTAAGTACGCTTACGGGAGCGTTTAACGAGCCGCTACGTGTACCGGAGACTCGTTTATGCGCCATTCGCTGTACCCCGAGCCGGAAACGCGTATTGCATTTATGCACCGCGCAAGGAATTTCGACTTAATAACTTCCCGTCCCCGAGCCCGCTCACAATCGTACGACCTCGGAGAAGAACCTGTGGCGCACGCGGGCGCAACAATCGTCGTGAAGTGTGTGAAAAAGACGATGTTGAAGTTTGCATCGTTGGAAAGCAACGAAAATTCTTTCTCAATTTTCATTTCTTTCTTTTTTCATCGTCCAAAAGCTTGCGCTGCAAATTTCAGCTGCTGATTTCTGATAAAGTTACTAAAGAACGTTTGAGACATTACCGTAGCTCAAATTTGTCAAAAAAAGTCGAGGCTACGAAACGTTCGTTGCGTTCCAACGATACAAACTTCAATATCGCGTGAAAAAGTGTCCGAGCTTTGTTGGTATCTTTGGGCTGGTACACCGCCGCGAGAAAGTCCCTTTGTGATCTTTGAGATAATTTGTTTTTACCTGTGTGGTGGATTTTTTAAGGTGTTCATTTTTAACGTCGTTTACCCATCGATTAAGGAGTTATACAGGGTGAGGCACTAACTGTTGCCACCTTGAGTATCTCTGTAATTATCGACGTCACAAAAAAATGTTTGAAACAAAAGTTGTACCGTACGAAAGGGGTCATCAAATGCGACCATTTTTTTTTATCTCAGTGGAGGCGCTGTCGCACAGTAAAGGTCACCTCCACTTTTTCAAATGGGACAGTACATTTTTTTTAAACTATCTTGTAGAGCATCGAAAAGTGCATAAAAAACATTTAGGGGTCAAAGTCGTTCAAGGTCATTTAAGATCAAAAAGTGACATGAACTTTATTTTTATGTAAAATTACCTTCATTCACAGTAGATGTTCAAAGTGATTGCCATTGGAATCAATGCAGTATTGCAATCTCCTTATCACGGATTGTGCAGAATTTCCTATCAGTACGGCACTTATCGAATCACAGGCTCGAAGAATTCTCTCACGCATATCATCCGGCGTAGTTGGACGTTCTTTATAAACAAGATCTTTCAAGTGTCCCCACAAGAAAAAGTCCAGAGGCGTCAAGTCTGGCGAGCGAGCCGGCCACGATACAGCTCCTCCGCGTCCAATCCAACGATTTGGAAATCTCTTTTGCAATTCATTTCTAGCTATCGGCGAAAAATGTGCCGGGTACCCATCGTGTTGATACCACATTCTGTTTCTTGTTTCCAAAGGTATTTCTTCCAATAACGGACCTAATGTTTCTTAAAGGAATGTGCTGTACTTTCTACCATTAAGATTCCCTTCAACGAAATAAGGGCCTATGATTCTATCCCCAATAATCCCACACCATACATTAACCGACCACGGTCTTTGGTGTGCAACTTGCCGCAGCCAATGTGGATTTTCAGTTGACCACAAATGCATGTTATGCAAGTTAATATTTCCATGATTCGTGAACGATGAATGGCAATCACTTTGAACATCTACTGTGAATAAAGGTAATTTCACATAAAAATAAAGTTCATGTCACTTTTTGATCTTAAATGACCTTGAACGACTTTGACCCCTAAATGTTTTTTATGCACTTTTCGATGCTCTACAAGATAGTTAAAAAAAATGTACTGTCCCATTTGAAAAAGTGGAGGTGACCTTTACTGTGCGACAGCGCCTCCACTGAGATAAAAAAAAATGGTCGCATTTGATGACCCCTTTCGTACGGTACAACTTTTGTTTCAAACATTTTTTTGTGACGTCGATAATTACAGAGATACTCAAGATGGCAACAGTTAGTGCCTCACCCTGTATACAGTTAAAATGTTCGAAAAATCGATTTTTTAATATTTTTTTTTCTAAATGTACATATATTTAAGTACACACACAGAAAATTTCTCGTCAATCCGGCGAACATTCTCGAAGTTACACGCACATTTGGAATGACGTGCCAGAGCGTTCGAAAGTGCTTTTGAAACTTTAAACGCGTTTTTTTCAAAACTGTGTTTTTAAAGTCGGTGAGCAAGATTTCTCGGAAACGGCTGAACCGATCAGTCTCAAATTTTGACACGATCTTTTCAAGCATTTTTTTAGTAATGAATCGAAGGTTTTTTCTTACCAATAAATATTTTCCATTTTATAAATAATTGAAGGCCTAAATTTTTGTCAAACGTCGATTTTTTTTTCTTTTTTAGACGCCGGAATTTTGACAAAAATTAATATTTTGCTTATTCCTTCGATCAATTACAAGATAATCCATTATATTAACGAAATATTTTTGGTTTTTTTTTTTTTTTTTTCATTTTAGATGATCCTGTCCAGAGATATCGTGCTCACCGCAAGACGCCTTTTTTTAGAGTTGCTCCCGGAGATCAGCTATAGCAACTTTCAAAATAATTATTTTTACAAATAAAGATCTCAAAATACAGTTGAAAGTTACTATAATATGTGTACAAATTGTTACGTTAATATATTTAAAGGTCTTCTCAAGGAAAATTCTTGAAAAACGATTTTCTTGGGCCTCCTGACTGTATATAACCCCTTAAATAGGCAGCATTAGTTCCTTTGGAACGATTGCATCGTTCGAATACAATGGATTTTTTTTATTTACTGCTGCATTTTTATTATCATTAAAAACATTTTATTTTGCGAATTGAGGTCGTAAGTTTCTAACAAGAATACCTATACAAGTACAAAAGTTTTCCATACCACGAATCGGTGAAAAAATGTTTTATGAATTGAAAAGAATAAACTTCCGTTGCGTTACAACGATGGCATAAAAACAGAACATTTCAGCCCTGCCTTACGACATTCGCACATTTTCCCGCAATTCCATCTACATTTGCACGAAATCGTCTCGAGCGACGATTCCGGGACGGGTGCAGCGGTGGTGGATATCGGTTCTAACCCGCGATGAGTTTTATCCAACACTCGAGAAGGAGAGAAAAATAATCCTCCCTCTCTCTCTCTCTCTCTCTCTCTCTCTCTCTCTCTCTCTCTCTCTCTCTCTCTCTCTCTCTCTCTCTCTCTCTCTCTCTCTCTCTTTCTCTTTTGACCCTTAGCGACCGGGTTCTTTAATTCAATATGGCGTTTGTAAATGCGTTTCAAGGGTCCTAGGACTTCAATAACTACTAAAACATACCTATTAAATTTTTATTTTTCACGTAGCGAGTGTCATCAACAACGAAAGTGCAAAAAAAAAACGTACACGTAAAGGAAAATATATGCTTCGAAGGGTTAATAAAAATAGTTTGAATTTCATTTCACAGAGACATTCAGTTGTCGAATGGTTCGCGAAAAAATATTTTGACGGTCCTCTTTTCCTTTCCCGTTGGCGCACTACCTCAAATATTGATTGTAGAGGAAAAAGGTGAAAACCAAAATAGTCGAAAATTGAATTCCCTACTAGTTTGTTTATGTTCATTTATGCCCTAAAGTTAAAAATAAACGCGATAATGCAATAGTTTTACTTCGCCGCATGTTTCAGGTTTAATTCGAAAAATATCAATCGTAGAGAAAAAACTGTAATAAGTAAAGCTGTAGGAAATTGAATTTCCTATAAGTTGACTCCTTGCCATTTTTACTAAAAAATTGAAAATCGCCGAGTTATTCGAGAAAAACAAATTTCCATTAAATTCACAATGGCGGACATAGTCCATCGAGGATTTGGTCGCCATTTTGAAATTAGATTACCAGTGACCCCTCTCCCCCCAACAGTTAAATCACGAAAGAGCGTCGACGGAATTTTCGCGAGGTTAAAAGTACATAGTGATTGGGCTACTTCAATATCAATTGGAAGTAGGTTTTCGACTTTTGCGATGATGAATTTGGTATCGAGATTCGAACTATGGACGATGTTGAATTTTGCATCGTTGGAACGCAACGAATTTTTTTTCTTTTATTTTCATTGTTATCGAAAATATTTTCTTGCCAATTTATATTATAGATTTTTAATAAGCATCGTGAGAAGCGTTTGTGATTTTTGTAGCCCAAATCCGCCAAAAAAATGCTTTGGCAATCGGAGAAAAATGAATTCTCGTTGCGTTCCAATGATGCAAACTTTGACGCCCTTACTATTGAAAGAGCAGCCTGGAGTTTATACCGTTGGCCTACGGTGAAAGTAATTATTTTTTAATTGCCCAAATTTTTATAGCAGGTCTAGGCTCCGAAATACTCACTTCCGTTTATGACATTGAAGTTTGCATCATTGGAAAGCAACGGAAATGATTGCTTCTTCATTTTCCAAATTTTCCTTGGCGGATTTGAGCTACGGAAATCACGCAATCATTCTGTAGGATCCTTGTTGAGCGCTGTGCCACCTGAATTTGCCAAATATGATTTCGAATTACAACGAATGAAAAAGAATCTTCGTTGCATTCTAACGATGCAAACTTACAGCCAATTTTTGTTGCAGAATCCTCATTAGGCATCTGCAGCTTGTCTGCAAAAAAGGTATTAATATAAAAAAGGTAAGAATAATAAAAACAAAAAAGATCTTTCGTTGCAGTCCAACGATGCAAACTTCGACGTGATTGGGAAGCACATATTTGCAAAAAGATCATTTCAAGAATATATATTTGGAATATAGAACATAAATGAAGACATACGATCAAAGAACCGTTGCCTAGAGGAAATTTGTCACTTCCAATCGAATGCAACGATCCTCAACAAAACATTTTCTGTCCGCGCAAATTGCCAAACTGCAAAACATGTTGAAGTTTGCATCGTTGGAATGCAACGAAACTTTTTTCCCCCTATTGCTCACATTTTTTTTGCCAATTTAGGGTACGAAAATCATCAAAAAAAAACTGTCCAAAAAAGCCAAAAATTGTCTTATCCTCATAATTCATAAAAAAAATTATATATTGCAATTTTTCTTATCCTCATAATTCATAAAAAAATTATATATTGCAATAAAAATAACGAAATTTTAAAAATTGGAAAGATCTTTTGTTGCATTCCAATGATGCAAGCTTCTACGCCATAATTAAATGCCACTTTTTTAGCGTTGTGGCCGTATGCTTTCAACGTGGAACGGCCCAACTCGGGTCGAGCGCGCGGCTTTGAAGGACTGCCAGTGCAAACCGCAATTTTCGCGTCAAAGGGTAATGCCGCGGACTACCGAATGCTGATCAACTATTCCGTGAGCTGTGTATGCGTGGCTGTGCGAGCGCTATGTTCCGGGATAACGGCCCTTGCGGGATTAGTCTCTTGGTGTTGTCGGTGTTGCAGGGAATTTGAAAACTGGGTCGTTGTACTTTGTGGCTCTCCTGTCGGTTGACTCGTGTATATCACTGCACCAGTGTGCATGCATACATATATAATGAAGCTTGTGTCAACTCTCCAGAGACCAGAGGCTGCGGAGCTTTGTACTTTCCGAGTTTGCATCTCTCGTCCATGCGGAAACGAATGAACTACTCCATTCGTATAATTGTGCATACTACACATAAACACATCTATGTATACGTTCTCGTACTCAAAATTGAAGGAACGCGAAAAATCTAGTCATTTTTTGGGTCGATGCAAAATCATTCAATGATTGCGAATTTTCCAGGTAGAACTCGATCGGACCGAAACTGTTGGTCCAGGACACGAACACAGACAAAAATCGAACCCCTGAGCTAAATAAGGCCTGGATGAAGTCGGGAAGAGGAAATTTGTCACCACCAAATAATTTTGCATCGATCGAGAGCTTGCTCAATCAATTTTAGCGAGAAATGAAAAATGCCACTTTTTCGGGTCTTGTGTCGCATCGGCTAGAACCAATCTAAGTATAGCAAGCCGATCGAGTTGCCGATACCCTGGTCTATGCAAAATCATGCGCTGATTACGAATTTTCCAGGTAGAACTCGATCGGACCAAAACTCTTGGTCCGAGCGACGATTATAGATAAAAATCCATCTTCCGGGCTAAATAAGGTTTGGACCAAATTGGGACTAGGAAATTCGTGATCACCAAAGGATTTTGCATCGGACAAGAGCCTGCTTAATAAATGTTTGGGAGAAATGAAAAATGCCACATTTTCGGGTTCTGTGTCGCACCGACTAGGGCCAATCTGAATCCAGCGATCCAATTGAATCGCCGACATCCTGGTTGAGCATGGCTGTATCTCCTCAACGAATGACCGTAAAAGATTTTTTTTAAGTTTGAAGGCTTCAACTTGCTTTTCAATCGACAGTCATCAATTTTCGTCCCCTTTCCCGTGCAGAATTCGGGCATTTCCTACTTTCTGTCCGGTCCTGACCAGACTTACCTTGTATGATTTAACTGACTGGGCCGTCCTATGGAACAAACAGTTACCCTCTATGTTTGGAAATTACAATCTTCTGGCCGGGATACATTGCGAGCGACATGTTCTAAAAAGTGGAGTCTGTCTTTAAGAACTAAAGAAAAGCTACTTTGCTTTTCACCTCGTTAAGATATTTATAATTGATTGGAATGAAACTAATACATCTGTTGTAATTCTATTCATCATTAAAATCATTATTTTCATCAATGATAATCGACGAGGATAACAATGCATTTCATAAACACCGGGATTACGATAACTAATGATGTGAGCATAAAGAATAGCCAAGTTATTTTATGAGACAAAAAAGTAAAACAGGTCATCCGTGGTTTTCGAACGTCTTGTCGCCATGTATGGACATATCAATGTTCTGGCCGGGAAGACATTACCTGAATGTATTTCGCCAACAATCCGCCAGGTGGCTACAAGCAAAGAGCTCCGCGTAAGCAAGGTACCATCGTCCGAGAATAAAAGTTCGTCCTGTGAGTTGTACCACGTGCAGAAGTGCTATGCTTATAGCATGCACTTACGCTTATGATTTTGCGATACTTGTCAAATACCCCGTTGCACTCTCGTCTTTTTCGCCGGCATAGTGATCTGTGTACGTTTTTTTTGTCTCTACCTTCAGGAAATGCGAACAAGCGTATGTATACACTCGTATACTACCTTAGTAAGTAGATAACCAACAAACATTATGATGCCCAGATACTCAATTGAATACATTCCCGACTTTACCTCCTCAACGATTCCAAGAACGGTGGAACGTCATTTTTTAATTTCCTCGTTTGTTCCTGGTTATTTTTCGATCTATTCCCTACAACTTTCCTGGTCATTTACCGCTTGTTCTCCGGCCCGTTCCTGATCAGTTACCCAGAAAGGGAACGGCGGAACGGGACCTAGCCTTAGACCCGTTACTTATAACAAATGTAGTCAATAATCAAACTAATTTACCGATGAAAGGCATAACAAATCATGTCAATTTGAAAAAAATTATTTCAATTATAATAAAACATTACGAGGAGAGAATCGAAACGCATCTCAATAGTAGTTAGATTGTAGACTTTGGACTGTTGTTATCAGCATCTTTAAGTCTTGATATTATTTTAATAAATCTAAAATGTAAAATGATGTCTCATGGTAGCGGTTAGTCTCCTGATGCTGCTCTTGATAGCTACTGCGTAGCGAGTCTCTGTGTTGCTACTGTCGCTGTGGGTGGTGCCGTAGCTTATGCAAAGGATATTTCCGATATGACTGTCGGGTTTATCGCTTCAATTCTTTCGATGAGTTGTCGTTGTCGAATGTCTGTCACTTTATGAGCGTTTGTATATGAACTTGTAGTATACACGGAGAGAATTAAAAAGTAATTTTTGTCGTGAATTTCACGGTAAAAATTACCGTGATATATTTCAATGTGGTGACAAGTGAGAAAAACATAATAATTCGTATGCGACAAGTTTTTTTTAATTCACGTTACAGAAAATTTCAAATACGTAGCAAAAATTTTACTATACAAGAAGGGTAGAAATTGGAGACAGTCAAATTTAGCATGTTTATTCGAAAATTTATCTACTGTCGGTTAAAAATTACCAACCGCACCGTACGCGGTATGTTTACGATACTGCACAGTAAAATTTACCTGCGTCAACCTCAGAAGAAAAATTTCCTAAAAGGCTGGTAAAATTTATATATCTTCCCCTCATTGTAACCGTTTTTTTCTCTACTGTTTTGTTTACCTTTTTTCTCTCCACCTTCTTCGCTGCCCCCCCCCCCTTGCGACCCAGCCCGACTTCCCCCTCTGTGTCTTATTTCGCCGTGAAATGCCGAAGAAAAACATTTCACGACGAAATGTACGGCAACTAGGTTTCGAACCCGGGACTCCCGGTTTGAAGGCAAGCACGCTAACCACTAGACCATCGCTCCGATTCCTTAGTAAAATGTATTTTTTCTTCAAAGACCGGTGCTATAATAATCATAATAATAACCGAAATAATAATAACCATAATAATAATAAATATTATTTATTATTGAAAAATTGGTACAAATTAACGCTGTTCGTTTTTTGTTGGGAATTTTTTTCTCTCATATAAATTGGTATACTCAACAAACGGATAAGGAGAGAAATTTAATTATTAGAATTTATTTTTCATTTAATACTACCATTTTTTTACAATACATTTCGTACCATCGTAGGCTCGAGTGATGTGACTAATTTGCGCACATATTATTTTGTCAACATTTGAAATCGTAAAATCGTATTCACTCTTACAAATTTCATAAGCAGTTTATGTATGCAGTTTAGACGAAATTTTTTTGGAAACTCCCATCGCGCCATATAAGGAATAGATAGACCACTGAAACCGAACCGCGCACCGCTACTTGGTATGAAGGGGAATTTTTACCATGCAGTGCCTCAGAATTACCGTACCGTACCGCACGATAATTTTTACCGAGAGCACAATACATTTTCCTACAACACTCATTAAATTTTATAATAAATCTTAAAATACCTGTTATAAAGACGATACTTTTTTATAGAGATTTTTAGAAGGCATAAAATAATAAAATGCACAGTAAGATTTCGCTCATATTATATATTTTTTAAATTTTAGTTTTGCGCATTTTGTTACACATCAAAATTTCCTAGAAAATCTGGTAAAATTTTCTATCTGAAAACGAAATTTTATTTTATTTTCGTGAAAATCTGTGTTTTACTCAGCAATAATAAGCGAAGTTTCGGGGTTGTCATCTGGTTACCGTTACTGCACGGTAATTTTTAACATTTAATTCTCTCCGTGTAGGCATCACTTATAGTTCACCGGGTGATCTAGGTTATTGCAATTTGCACAGCGGAGGAGCTGTTTATCTGATGAGTTATTGAAAGTGCGTTTTCTGTTTTTGTGTGAAGCACTACACTCGCACGTCCCAGTCGCTGCCATTTTCTACGTACTTTACACATTATAATCTCGGCCACCTAACCACATTTAAATGGAATTTATATTTACGTCGGATATAAAGTGGTATGGTATTTTTTAGGTGTTTTTTTCGTAATTAGTTGTAAACTTTACAACCAACAGCATCGTATAGGCATTGGATGTTACAATACGCTTCGACCGAAACGTTTGGCTCATACGTGTACCTACAGAACTACCTTAAAGTTCGCATCGTTGTAACGCAACGGAAATGAATGCTTTCCAATTTATAAAATTCTGTTTCTGGCGATTCAGGCTAAGAAAATCACTCGTCTATTTTTGTGTATCCTCGTTAGATATTCGGAACTTTAAATAAATAAATAAATATTTTGGATTATACAGAAATTGAGGAATATAAAAAAATCGTTGCGTTCCTTCGATGCAAGCTTCAAAGTGATTAATTCTAGCGAGCACTCTTGCATCCTACCATCGTAAGTACACCCCCTGAAGCGATTCCGACTCATCCTCAAACGACTGTCAACGGCATCGCTCTGGCCAAAGATTGGACCGTGAGGTAGGGGAACTCGGGGCAAGACGAATACACGGGGTGGAAGATGAATAATCAGGCTAGCTACTAAACAGTGTGTCCGAGCACGGTGCTCCCGTTGGAGTTTGGAGGGGTGGCGGGAAGGTGAATGAGTGTGAAAGTATCAACTGTGTCGGAAGCACGAGTCTCGAGTGAGAAAACAATATCGATTTTCTGACAAAACGATCTAATTTTTGGTACAGTTTACCATCGTTTGAGTTCATTTGAGTTGCTGTTATTGATTAGAGACAGGTAGGTAACCACAATGAAAGTACTAATTATTAATATAATAAGAACGGTTTGTCAGAAATTTTCAAGGTTATCGCGTGATTTTTGGTTAATTCGTTAACCATTTAATGGGTCAAGATGAATACAAGGGGTACAAGCTCTCGTAAAGCCGCAATATTTTACAACGTACCACTATTTACGTTAGAAAGGGTGAAATGAAACTAGTAAAGCCTTTGGTTCCTCTTCAACCGGTGTTTCTACCAGGGGAAGAAAAACAACTTACAAATGATTAAACTGATATGGAAGCAAGATTATTCGGACTAAATAATACAGAACTTAGAACCGACAGAGATGGGCATGCGGTCGGTGTGCGGTCTCGGCGGTCACTGAAGCTGCCAATATTGCTGGCAGCATTGGAGGCTGCCAATACTGGAAGCGGTGACCGCTTGCCCGTGCACTGGTTTGCGCGTCAACCTCTGAGTGGGAGGCAGTTTGACTTTCTGATGGTAATACAACTGAAACTCAGCCAAATATAGCCGCCTGTATCGGCCCAGGTTTTCCGCAGTTTCCCTAGGCCCTCGTGCAAATGCGATACAGTAGTGCATTAGGAAAGAGTGGCTGTGGTCAACACTCTGGGGGGGAACTCTGGAAGGATTGTGAATGTCGGGAGGAATGGAAGGAATAAAGAAGGGAATGGTAAAAGGGGACGGACCCCGTACCTACGAGGAATACATATATAAATATATATATATATATATATATATATATATATATATATATATATATATATATATATATATACACACACACACACTACGAGACGATTGGCTCATCAAATGGCTGGTATTGAGAATGAAGCCACTTTTATATGCGAAAGATGCCAATAATTCGTGTCGCATTATTCGCCCAGCGCTGTTTCATCTTGCCCCGCATGCGGGGTTAGGTGGTGAAAATAAAGGATTAATTCAAGATATATATTCTATGGTAACCATCAAAAAGACTGATTTTTTGCTTCCAAAATTAAAAGATTTATCAATTTTGATCAGTCTCAAATAATGATTAAAGTTGACGGATTGAAGAAGATTTAAATTGAAGAAAATAGGGGAACTCGAGTCTTATTTTCTTTTTTCTCTCAATCGATCAATTGATGAACGTGGGCTAGAGTCCGAATTCTTTGAATATCTAAAAGGAACTACCGACTGTTCTGTTTTTTTTGTTGTTGCCAATTATTGCAAAATCCACGCGTACTTGGCGAGATTTATTTTACTGCTCGATACAAACTTCTTATGCCACTTTATACAAACTAGTCGTACTTTTTAATTATTTTTTTCGTGAAAAAAAAAATGTTATTTGAAATTGCGGTCTGTAAATTAAATAAAATGCTGCTAAAATACAATGCGCCTCGATCGCACAGATACTTCGCTTTCGCGTATCGCCACCGAGGTTAGAGCTTATTACCGCTGAAACAGCAGGGGAGAGATACTTGAAAAGAGTCGACCGCGACGTTACGTCGCATCTCTCGGGTTCGCGACGCGAGATAGCGATTCGTAAGCGTGTCACGTTTTACGGGTACGCTCTCTCGTCCGTTCTTAATTATTACGTCGGGGATTGCGTACTCACGGTGAGCGTCCAAATGACCGAGTGTCGTTCACTCCGTGTTGCGCCCGAGAGAAGGCAATTGTAACACGGGATGTCACACGTGCATACATCTGTAGATGCATACATCTACAGATTTTTTCCCGCCAGTTTCGTGTAGAAGCGAGGTATTATTTTTTTCGAAAGTAACAACTGTAATTTACGATTTAAGGGGGAAGATGCCTTTAGGCGAGGAAAAAATGTTCTGATATTCATATATTTTTTTAAAGGATAGATTTCTTCCCTTTTTTAAAAACTTAAGGTACGTTTTATTGATACTTTTGGCTGTTACATGGTGTTTTTTTTTTATTTTTATTAATCTTTAAAAATTCCGACGTATGGCACGGTTTCTAAACTGCAATTTCAAAACTGGCGTGACGTATAGTTAAATACGTCTATAAAACTAATGTCTAATAAAACTAATGACGTCATTCTGATGAAATTTGGTATAAATCTTTCGAACCTTATTGTCTAAAACATGACCCTAAATGTTTTTGAAAATAAAAAAGTCCTTTTTTATTGCAAAATTTGCGTTGAGAATTTTTTTATTCAAAATACGGTAATTCCGGGGTAATTGGCCATAAGGGAGAAATGGCCAATAGAAATGTTTCATAGAACCGCGTACGAGATTTCACCTGTTACTGCTTTAATTCGCTTCGCGTCGTGCGCAGGTGTAAGTGTACGAGCAAAAGTTTGGCAAAAAAATGTTAAGTACGTAAAATCCTTTTTAACCCTTGTCAGGGGATGTAATCAACCCCACTCACTTCGGAGAGTGATAAATAATTGAAAAATTGAAAAACAAAAAAAAATACTACAATGCATCTTCAACTCTTGTGTCTAAGACCATGCCGATTATTTTTTAATCGTGTAATTTTTAATACAAAAAAAAATCGAAAAAAAATTGGGAAAAAATGACTTTTACAAAAAGTCATGCAGAAATTTGAATTTTCAAATAAAAAAAAAAAATTCGTTTCATAAACCTGAAATAGCATACTTTCAGGCGGGAATGATTAAATTAGCGACCGTTCCAAAAAGTATATTTATTTGAACATTTTGTAGAACTGAGCGATATTTTATTATGAAAAATGCTTTAAAAAATGTAGACAAATATATGTACGCGATAAAACATTCTTTCATACATAAATTGCATTCAATTGCGTCCGCAGATTATCGGCCATCTTTTGAATTTGTCAATTAAGCGTGCAATTAAAAAAAGTCCCAACTTCACAATTTTCCTTTTATTACTTACCATTGAAGATTATCACAAAAAAAACAAACAAAAACCGTGCTCCGAAACTTTTTTTCGCACTATAGTCACACGGGGTTGTAGGCACCCCATATTTTCGCACTGTCTAGTTCAAGCGGCTGCCAACATAAAACTAACGGGCCCTTTCAAATAAAACCGACGAAGCTCTCTACTAGAAGGTTCAAACTACCTACAGATGGCGAAACATGCCCCATTTTCTCAACATTTCTGGAAGGTATCGCAGGTCGAAAAACGGCTGGGGTTGATTCAACCCCCGATGGCTGTTAACCCTTTGTGCCATGGTGGCACTGTGAGAGTGCCACCTGTTTTATAACCATTTTCTGAGCAATTTCGACCGAAGTTTCGAACTTCTTTTGGTGTTTCAGCATCAGTCATATATTCAAGAATAATAATTGATGTGCAATAATTTAAAATCATGGATTTGTCATCAGCAACCCCAAAAACCCCCTAAAGGAAAAATGTGTGACACAAAGGGTTAAGGGTTAATTATTCTGTCTACTGCTAAATTCTTTTCAACATTTCATGTTTCACATTGTGGTGGTGTTATTTTGTAAAAGTAAATGTTACTTTTGTATTTCTTGAATAGTTTACGAACAGTGCTTTGTTATAACCTCAAGATTTCGCATGTATTGTTTCTACTTGTTTACATTTTAGATGTGGCCATCTCTCCCGCGAGATTAGGAGAGATGGCCACGTACAGTCGATGTACGATGGCCATAGGGTTAGTTGTAATGTGTTCAAGTAAATTCATTTTTCCTACATTTGTTTTAGATGCCTAATAAGTACAAGAGAAAAGCAATTGCTCTACGAGGGAACTAGACTCAAGAATCATCAAAAGCAGCTATTAGTGCTGTGAAAAATGATGGATTGTCGGTTCGTACGGCCGCTAGGACCTACGAAATACCTAGGAAGACCTTAGGAAGACGATATGAGAACGATGACAAAAAAAGTCGCGGAGAAAATGATTATGAAACTCGTCTCATCGAAGACTAGCTTCAGTGAATAGTATGCCAACTTTTCGTACACAAAAATTATACTGATTTCGTTTATGTGTTCTAGATGTGGTCAAAAGAAAAGAAAATGATGAATCAAAACATAAAACCAAAGAGAAAACCGAGGGCATAAAGCTAGGTGACTGGCCATCTCACCTCTACTCCTATGGCCATCACACCCGGATACTCCAGGAGAGATAGCCAAGCGTGATTTTTTTCAAATAGTAATTTTAAGGTTGACCTGATAGGAGTTCGTTTTAATTTTGTAAATTATCTTAAAGTTAAATGTTCAAAGTTTAATTAAAAATGAAGATAAGTTAAAAAAAACATCTGTACTTTTATTTTGAAGGATCCTTGAAAAAACTGTGACCAACTACCCCGGACTTACCTTACATAACTCCGTCGAATACGTCCCTCGAAACCGCAGATCTTTTGTAGGAAACTTTTGTTTCATACGTCTTCACTTTTTCCAATATTTCGTTGTAACGGTCAAAAAGACACACCCGGTGTGTGCGCGTGTGCATTCATAATTTTATTTTTCCTTCAGCGTCGAGACGCTCCCTCGCCTCTTGAGATCCACATGGACAATAGGTTATGGTTGGTCGATTTTCACCATTTTATCTCTGTAGAAAGCTGTTCATCAATACGTACACGATGTCAATACTTCGAAGACTTTTCAAAGTTCAATGTCGAGATTTCAAATCGCTCGATGGCTATCCTATTTGTATATGTATATATACAATACATAAGATTCATATTCATTAATCAAAATTTGTGTATTTGAAAATTTATTTTATAGAAATTTATTAAAATTTTATACAAAATTTTAACTTTATTAAGAATAATATTGATAATTAAGTATTTGATAAATACTTAATTATCAATTTGTCTAAAAACATGTATTAAAATGTAATTTTAATTATCAATTAATTTTAGTACTTAAGAATTGTTATTATTATTCGACAAAACTTAACCAATATTTTGTTCCTCAATTTATACTTTTCAAACTACATACACATTTTGAACAATAAATATTTGTATTTAATTAAAAAAATATAAATCGGTAATTAGGTATTTAATAAATATTTAATTATCAATTTATCTTAAACAAATGTATTAAAATGTAATTTTAAACTTTAACTTTATTGATCTTCCGTTGGCACACTTACCTCTGGCCGCGATTTTGCCACACCGGGTCACTTTGATCCACCTGCCATTAACCCCTAGTCAGGTATTTATTTTTCAAAAATCAAGAATACACGTTCAAAACTTCTTGATATGTCTGCACGATTGAAATTAGAAAAATATATAATTAAATTGTTAAAAATTATAAAAAATTTTGAACTTTGAAACAGTGATCATTTTAATCGAAATTCATCCGGGTCAAAATGACCCAGTAGGTCAACGGAAGGTTGAGAATAATATTTATTAAAAACTTCATTGTCAATTAATATGTTAAAAACTATTATTATTTTTATTATTATTAGGCGAAACTTAATTAGTATTTTTTTCATCGTTAAAATTTTTAAATTAAACATCCTAGTTTGTATATGTATTTTTACCGTGTCAAAGTAAATAACACTGTATTGTGTCTCGTGGCCCATCCGTCGAATATTTTTGGTAAAATTATACAAAAGGCGCGACACCTCGCCCTCTGGTCGCGCCTCGGCCATGGACACGTGTATTTCCATAAACGTGTTGTGTTATTGTCCCTTGCTACTTCGTCGCTGGCGCGTTCACGCGCGATTCTTCCTCTCTCCTTCCGGCGTTCTACCCGTTACGCACAAAATCCATAATTCCAAATTCACCGGCGTCAATTTCTTTCGTTGGTCTCTTCCCCCCGACCGGAAGCTCCGGAAAGTTGCGGCCGGTCCGCTGTCACGTAAATAGATGTGCGTTGGATACATTTCCGAATGTTACATACGCACGTGACGTCTGACACTCGAATAATGGTCCGCAGCTACGGTTCGTTCTCCTCGTAACAATGAGAGCCGCTCGTGTGTGCGCGAGAAACTTCGAAAACACACCGTTCGACCATATACCCTTGGGAATCTTTATTCTTTCTTTCCTTTTTTCGTCTTCTACAATGGACTTTTGTGGATCGTGCGACAAGAATTTTTCTAAAAGATACTGCTTTTCGCTAATTGACCACATTCGCGATAAAATATGACGTATGTGTAGCAATTTCAAGGTCGCGAAGTTTGCCTCTTCGAAATGCAACCAAAATTTCTTTTTCGTCTTTTTATTTTCTCATTATTATCATTAAACAAAATCTCTTTTTGCAGATTGAAATTCTAGACCTTTAAAGAAGCGACTTGAAAAATGATTGGGGATTTTCGTATCAAATATTTTCCAAAAGAAATTCCACCAATTGAAAAATAATCATTCTCATTGCATTCCAAAGATGCAAACTTTAAAATAACGCAATTATGACGTTGGAGTTTGCATCAATTAAATGCAACGAACATTCATATTTTTGTAATCGCACACATTTTTTTGGGCCGATTTAGGTTTCCAAAATCACTTAAACGGTTTTACGTAGTCTTATTAGATATTAACGACCTCAATTTGGAAAAAAAGTTCAGATGATGATAAAAATAAAGAAATAAAAAAATGAAGAAAAATCCCAGCGATGCAAACTTCAACGTCGTGCATTTTTGCACAATTATAATAATATAAAATATTTATATACATAAATAAATAAATATATTTATATATTAAAATTAAAAACGTTTTTTTTCTTCGTTTTACATTATTAACCCTTTGACGTCACACCCTCGGTCAGCAATTAGTTAGATAGCAATAGACCGACTATTAATTGGTCATGTGGGGTCCGTGTGACCCCAGCTATGTTTAAATGATTGCCCCGTTGATTCTATTGTTCCGAATGGCTTATCAAAATTCAGGGTGTTAGTTTGAACCTTCTAGAGCGTGGCATTCTCAGTATAATACTGTAATCGACGTTTAAAATAGCGAAAAAAATCAGGAGGGCATCAATGGGTGAAAAAAGCCATTTTCTATTTAAAAATCATAAATCTTGCAATTTTCAATTTAAAAAAATGTACTCTGATACTCGTCAGATATGATAGTTTAAGGGAAAAATAGCTTCATAGTGGGCGTTTCAGAAAAAGGTATGTATTTGGACATTTGAAGAGGGCCCATTTCGCAGTAAAACAAACAACGATAATCGTGAAAAATGAGCAATTTATTCGCAACAGCGGCTCGACAAATTATGAGATCATAGTGTAAACACGATATATATGGAGATGTAAAAAAAATATATAAAAAGACATATTAAAAAATACAAAATATTGAAAAATCGTAAATAAATCAAGTTTGTCCCCTACAGTCACTACAAATGAAAACTCTGTGCTTGTCGCACATTCTAAATGGTTTTGTGGTTTTCCAGGTAGTATTGTATTAAGTTTCAAATGACGTAGACGGACGTGGCAAAGAATTTACGTTTCGGAACATTTCATATAAACTTGATAGACATTTTTTTTACCGTTCTCATATTCATACTTACATTACGTAGTGATCACACAGGAAAAAAAATACCACTTTGTTACGAAAAAGATACACGTGCAGGTTACATGGGGGTCAGAATGACCCCAGCGCCCGTCCGATTTTTGTTTGTATCGACTACCACGACGAAACTGCTGTCGCGAATGGTCTGACCCTGATAGGCACTTACAAAAGACACTCCAAAGCACCCTTAGAAGACAGGCCAGCCCCCTTGGCTGTCCACAACTTATAGTAATTTTGGCTAAAAGTCGCGCGTTCGCTCCCCTGGACCCCGTGTGACCGCGAAGGGTTGATAACTTTTTTATACGTTAATAAAACGTTTTAAATTATTATTAAGAATAATGATAAAAGTTTAACAGTATTATATATACATAATAAAATAATATAATCAAAAAGAAAACAATTATAGTTATTTCTGATTATATATACACACACACACACACACACACACACACACACACACACACACACACACACACACACACACACACACACACACACACACACACACACACACACACACACACACACACACACACACACACACACACACACACACACACACACACACACACACACACACACACACACACACACACACACACACACACACACACACACACACACACACACACACACACACACACACACACACACACACACACACACACACACACACACACACACACACACACACACACACACACACACACACACACACACACACACACACACACACACACACACACACACACACACACACACACACACACACACACACACACACACACACACACACACACACACACACACACACACACACACACACACACACACACACACACACACACACACACACACACACACACACACACACACACACACACACACACACACACACACACACACACACACACACACACACACACACACACACACACACACACACACACACACACACACACACACACACACACACACACACACACACACACACACACACACACACACACACACACACACACACACACACACACACACACACACACACACACACACACACACACACACACACACACACACACACACACACACACACACACACACACACACACACACACACACACACACACACACACACACACACACACACACACACACACACACACACACACACACACACACACACACACACACACACACACACACACACACATATATATATATATATATAATCAGATATAACTATGATTGTTTTCACGTTTCGAATATTCGTGAAAGTATTCTTATGTACGTGTGAATACATATATAGACCGACGGATAATTATTATACATTACGTTACATATTAGTGCGGTTTGTGTGCGTGCGCGCGCAAGCACATAATTTTACTGTTCAGTTCTACGAAGGGTAGAAATACATACCCGGTTATGGCTGAGGTCACGACATCACGGAAAGACTAAACTTTGCGCGCACATGTGTTCGTGTGTATATTTTCGCATACACAAAATGTATTCGTTTGCACAAGGGACGGGACATAAGCAAGAAGACGAATGATTCTCCATACAGCCGGAGCGTCTTGTATCGCGAAAAGAACCTGCTTTCTTACAGGGCAGGGCAGTATGAAGAGACGCGGCAGCGTCTGGACGCCAAGTATTAAAAAAAAAGGTGATTTTCGGTATTATGACCCCACCTTTTGAGGGGTCATAATGATATTGGGGGAATATGTTAAAAATAGGTGAATATGTGAATTCGAAGTTTGTAAAAATGAACGATAAAATTTGCAATTTTTTGTTGGATCCATGCGTATATAGTCATAAACAAAGTTGAGCATGATTGTTTGGGTTTGTTTGGGTTGAATTGAATCGGTAAGTAGAGGTAACAAGTTTTTTGTTTATAAAATGGGGGGGGGGGGGGGTTACCGCCACAATTACTCTTAAGAATAGTGTTATAGTGTTCCTCCCCCACCATATTCCTAACCCCGCAATCCCCTCAAAAGGTGGGGTCATAATACCGAAAATTACCGTAAGATGGGCTTTAGCAGACGACGTGTTAACGGGTTATACGCAGTTACAAATTTCAAAAGATCGATTTTTTATTGCATTTTCGGAATGTACAAATATGTGAGTATATTCCCTGAAAATTTCAAATCGATCCAGCGAATATTCTCGGAAATACACACATATTTGTAAGGACGCTCGGAGCGCGCCTCCGGGCGTCCGAGAAACTTCAAACGCGTTTTTCTCAAAACGGTGTTTTGAAAGTCGGTGAGCACGATTTCTCGAAAACGGCTCAACCCATCGGTCTGCAATTTTAACACAACCTTGTCAGATATATTCTTCAGGTATTGGTCGAAGGAATAAGATTTCCGATAATTATTTCTATTTTTTTTTCAACGATTCAACGAAAAAAATTTGGTCGGAAATCGAAATTGTTTCTTTCCGGAGCCACCATTTTGTAAAAAATTAAAATTTCGAGTATTCCTTCGATTAATACCTGGATTCATCTATCCCCTAAAAGAATCTTTTTGGTTTTTTAATTTCAGATAATCCAAACCGGAGATACTTTGCTCACCGCCGGACACTTTTTTTTTGGGGACCTCCATGAGACTTCCTACGGGAGCAATGTTGATGAATATTTTTGAAAATAAAAAATACCAATCTAACGCTAAAAGATGCCGCTACACTGCCTAATACTTTTCGTTTTGCCCAAATGAAATCCTTTTCCAGAAAAAAATCGTGAAAAAGCGACTTTTTTTGGCCTTTGCAACTGCGTAGAACGCCTTAACATTGATTCGATATTACGCGAAAACGCGGCGACGAATCGAAAATTTAATGACATTTTACCAATGAAATATGATTTTTTTCTATCGATTTTGTTTGGGTGATTTTTCGATCCGTCTAGTCAATCTTGAGATCTCACAATTTTCGACCGAATTTCCGGACGATTTTTTTACCACGATAATTCTTCAACACCGCAGATTCGTTCTAGATTCACTTCACGCTGAAACGCCACGTTTCAGTCTGAAGTGCACCGTTTGTCGACTCGGTCGACTCGCAGTGCATGGCAAAGAAAAATTTCGTCGTTTTTCGGAAGAGTCCTCAAACTGCATATATATGCAGTTTGTGTTTGTTTGGGTTTGTTAGTGTGTGTGTGTGTGTGTGTGTCGATCGTAACCGACACACACAAACCCAAACACCATATTCACCGATTTTCAGTCTCGTCTTTGCAATCGTGTATTTTGACAAACTTTCAACGGGGGCAGGGAAGGATGGGAAGTGACCGCTCCGATATCTGTTCGGCATTGTATTCAGGAAGGTTTTTTTTTCACAAATCCCCTCAATCCCCACTCACAATATAGGCGTTGAAATGTCCGTAATTGCATGGTGTCGAAGTTTGCATCGTTGGAACGCAACGAAAGTTCCGTTTTACATTTTATTTTCCATATTTTTATTACTATAGGTGATCTTTTTTTATAGATTTATAACCTAGATCGCGAAACAAATTTCTTAAAAAATGGTTGAAGGACTTCCGTAGGCGAAATCTGCCAAAAGAAGTTAAGGATGTATGGCAGCTACTGCAGAGTCGTTACAGAACTGATTATGCAATTTGCAAAAATCGCATTTAAAGACTAAATAAAATAATTGTAGTATTCATTGAAGCTAAAAAGGAGATTTACCACAGCTCAAAGTAAAACATGCGGTACAGAAAGAAGAAATTTCAATTTTTAACTGCAAATTTAGTTGCTGATTTGATGTACGTTTTCCCTGACGTTGTCGTGGTTACGACATACGAGCTAAAGAAATACGAAAACGGTCCCATTTAACTCGCAATATCTCGCAAAATATATGGGCACATGTCGATTTTTTATTTGTACCGTATCATGCATATTACAGCGATACCGCACAAAAGTTTTTTTTACAAAAGAGTACTCCGGAAATACCTTTTTTGCCAATGTAAAGGGAATTTTGGACGTACAGTCCTATGTTCCCCGTGTTAAATGACCCAACTTTGAATTCGTTTATCTCAGCATTCACGTGGGCAAATTTTGTTTTTTTAATCTCAAAAAGTTCTCGATATTTTCCTTTACAATATCAGTGAGTTTCAATTCTAACAGTAGTAAATAACTTAGTTGCCATACATCCTTAAATTCGTTGCAGTCCAACGTTGCAAACTTCAGCATCGTGTAATTGCGTTATTTTGTCCCGCGTTTTCGCAAACTTCAAAACTCCATAACGTATGGAATTAATGGGAAATGTCGGCTTCACCTGACGGAATATCACTTACTTTAATGGAATAAACAACATCACCGCGAAAAAAAAATTCCCGTCGTTTTTCGGAAAAGTCCTCAAACTGTATAATTACCGAATACTTTTCTAGATAAAACGAAAGACCAAGAGTATTTTTCTTAAACGGGGAAAAAAAATAAACATTTGTAGAAATGGCATGTGAAAAACCAAAAGCAGATGATTTTTATCTCGAGATCCGTGGGGCTTTTACTAAACGTAAATTCCAGCATATAGTAGGACATGATCTGAGCTATCGGCAGTTCCAGGATTATCCATTCATAACAGGACACCCTGTATACACACGTCTATAGTGCGATACCTGTTAGAAAGATCGTTCAATTGTGTGCCCTCGTCAATATGCGGGCCAAGCCGTACTTTTGAATCCCACCCCTCTGAAGACACGTGTGGAACCCGAAAAAAAATACTCGCAGAGTACCCACACGCAGCAATAACTTGGAGAACATCACACAAAGAAAGATATTCGTCTATCCTGGCGTCATAATGACAGGATTTTTAACTAAACGCGACACAGCCTGTTACTTCCAATGTTTTCGACCGTACTTATAAGGATGGCGTGAAAAATACCGAGGACGAATATCTCTATGTGCGTGAGCTTTGTTACGCTCGTTTTTGAACGATGAATATGTGGGCTGCCCAAATAGGGTTTTACAATCGGCACAGTAATGGCGCACGACTGGTTGCCAGAGAACAAACGATGGCGCGGTAATGGCTATGTAAACGGGCTAGATTCGCACCATGCATGGTTGGTAATGGTAAACCATGAATGGCTGCTAAGACTTGGCCAACTATCATACGCCCATATTGGCCCAGCAAAGGCTGCCGGATCTTCTGCCGGAAATGAAAAACAAAAAATTGACAATTTATGAATATCAAAATTCTAGTAGTATCTTTTTTGTTTTCTTATGCTTTACTTATGTCCATGTACATAGAATAATTGCATTAAAAACGCTTTCTGCATTGTTCAAGTTTTTACTTTTCATCGGGATCGAACCTGCCCCTTTCGTTCTAGTTTCGAGCGCCCTACCCACTTAGCCATTCTAACACTTACAGAATCCATCGTTTGTTCGTTTCTTACTTTTATGCCGATAGTTTTGTGCGTGACATTAAAGTTTACCGACAATTTTTTTGGTCCATTTAGGCTGTAAAAATAACTCGCTCGTTTTGGGTGAAGTTCCGAAAAGCATACTCCTCTGATCGAGCTGAAATTTTGCACCGAACTTCCTCTCATTATCCTAAGAGAAACCGTTAACGGATTTTTGACGACTAGCAATAGTTTTCGATACATCGCATTGTAAAGTTTATTATTTCACGCCATACGAGTATATCTATATATCCGATAGATACCCCCCACTCCTCCGGCCGCGCTGCTTCCTGGCAAACAGTGCTCGCCCGTATGTGCATATCACTTGCCATGTGGGATGGGTTTGTTTGGGTTTATTTAATATAGTAGAAGCGCAGTACAATAAATAACTTTCAATATACGATATATCGAAAACTATTGCTAGTCGCCGATATCCTTTTAAAGGTTCTCTTAAAATATTGAAAAAAGGTCGGTGCAAAATTTCAGCTTCATCAGTGGGATATGCTTTTTGAAACCTTATCCCTTGTTTTTACGTGTTACAGTTTAACGACCTGCATTTGCAAAACGCCCAAAAGCAAACCATCAATGGCTGGAATAGATCTGGCAAGCCGTTCATCCGCCTACGATACCCCAATGCTGATCGCCATATTATCGGTGCGATGGTATTGGCCCACCAATGGCTGGCATAGATCTGGCACCCCGTTCATTCGCCTACGATACCCCAATGCTGATCGCCATATTATCGGTGCGATAGTATTGGCCCACGAATGGCTGGCATAGATCTGGCAAACCGTTCATCCGCCTACAGTACCCCAATGCTGGTCGACGAATTATTGGCCGATTATCAGCAAACCGTTTAATGGCTGAATGCTGGCATTTTTGTTACGACAGGCGACCCTGTATGGGATGAGCGCATTGCCTTCATGTCGAATTTCGGCGTTTATAAATATTGTGAATCGAGAGACCTTAAGGTGTTTCGGCTACTGTGAAAGACAAGAAACACTCGTTCGTCGCTTGAGGCGACTCAAACCGAAGACGAAAGTCCAACATATGGTGCAGGAATCGCAGATTGCAGGTAAACTTATTATCACAGCGATGGAACTGCTAGTAAAACTTTAAGGAGCTTGGAGCGGTCAAGTTGAGTCAAATGACGGGTTATGATTTTTTTGAGGTTCATTGGAAGAAAAAAATCATAAACCGTTATTATTCTGTTAGCATAGAGGAATTAGCATCCGTAGATGCTAATTTTTCATAAGATATATAATTAAAGAGAAAAATTATGTCTTTTTATATTTTAACCCCTTTATTGGGGTTGACGCAATAGTGCGTCAACCCTTAAATAAATAAAAATTAAATTTATTTTATGGATTCATTTATTATTTATATTATGGATCAATATCCATAATATAAACCTATTTAAAAATCATGAAAATAGCCTTTTTTAGCGTCTGAAGTGAGAAGACCCCTTAAACAGTTTTTTATCTCTGATATTTTGTGGTGAAAAAATTTCAAAAAATTCGTAAAGACTCATGTCAATCTAGACAATATCATATATTTTTATTTTTTCTCAATCTTGGAATCCGACTAACGTTCCAACCTCCTTAATTTAAAACGGTGTACACGATTTCTCGACATCTAATAAAGGGATTGACTCGAAATTCGGTACACTTATTCCGGTAATAGTAATTTATTCTTGAATAACGTTTTTCTTCTTTACATTTTTTTCATTATTTATTAACATTGACACATTTTCTATTTTCTCTCGAAAATAGAAAAAAAATGTTTTAGATGTTTGAAATACTATGACAAAAAAAGCTCGGTTAATTCTCAGCGAATATCATCTATTTTAAGAAAAACTTATGAGTTTGTTTCAGATCAACCGAATGTCCAAAATCAAGTACACCGTGGAGCCCTCCACCTTCAAAGGTCCTTCACGAGATTGTTAATAACTTCTTGAATTATTAATATTTTTTATGAATTTTGGTACACAACTTTGTACATGTGAACAAATGTCCAAACGATTTTTTTAATCATCTTGACCTTTAAAAAAAATTTCTAACAAATTTGATTTTTGCATCGCCACAGTAGCCTAACCCCTTAATCGGGGCGCGTATAGTCGCGATATATGTATTCACCCAATGAGCGTTCGAGCGGACCAAAAGTCGAATGAGATTGAAGTTTGCATCGTTAAAATGCAATGAAAGTTATTGTTTTTCAATTGCTCGAATTTCCAGTGACTAATCTTCCTTACGAATATCCATCAATTATTTTTAACTCACTTATTCAGATACCGATAATTCAAATCTGTAAAAAAAGATTTCGCAAGATAATAAAAATGAGGAACTAAGAACATAGAAGAATTTTGGTTGCCCTCCAATGATGCAAACTTCAAGACCATGAAAATGTGGTACAGGTAGTCGTAAATGACACTCTGGTTATCGTATCGTTAAGAATTTCTCTGCAGTACTAAACCGCTACGGGGAATTACGTCCCAACCTTGTCCTTGTGGTCGCAGGATGGACGAAAAATGGCATACAGTTGCGTATTTTTTGGAGTTCGGGGGAGAAAAAATATTGCTACGCGTATTGGTCGAGACTCGGAGCATACCGCGTGAGTTCGACGGTCCCGCTAGACCTTTCTATATAGAAGCGTGTATCGGCCGAAAAATGTCGAATACCGTGGCCGGGACGATTCTCACCACGATACCGTACGACTTTAGGTGAGAGTGAACTCTTAACTTAACGAGGTGTAAGACACAGTTTGACAACAAGCGATATCGGCGTGGGGGTTTTTTTCTTAAAGCGAGGCGGGGGTGCTCACCCTGGGTAAAGTGCTTGGCAACCATGCTGGGGCGCGTGACCGGGCAGGTTCGAGCTCGGATAATCAGCCACCCTTCTCCCAAAAAACGACGACGACGAACCGTTAAATCCTCTCGAAAATCCTCCCTTTCGCCACTTTTTCTCTCACTTCACTCGTTTTACACGAGAACACGAATAAACAACTCGAGGCTTGTTCACGACTGTCACACGAATTCCCATTTAACTCGGCGATCAACGAGAAAAACATCGACGCACGATTTTTCACTGTCGCACATTTATTTTCTTTGGGAATGTGTCTCGCGCGGTCACATGTTGGCGATTGAGAACGAGAGCCTGGCGAGATTTTTCGCTATCTAGTTGTTTACTTCGGCTGCGCGTAGCAAAAGAAACAGCATAGGGAAAGGGAAGATACCTTTTTTTTAGGGTGTACCGTGACACGACGCGCCCTCGTATCGTTTATTTCTAGAAAAAAGCGGCAACCGACGTGTCTGGCGGTTGCCACCCGACTGACGTTCGCCGCAACGGCGCGTTCGGTAGCTGTCCAACGGCGCTGCTACCCCCACCACTGTCCCGGTACCGCCGCTGTTTCCCCCACTACGGCCGCGTACCGCTGCCGGCCCGCGAATGCTTCACTACGACGGGAAAGAAGGAGCGACTGGTGAGCAACGATTTTCGCCGGTAATCGAGCATCGTACGGTTACCTCGACGGTATTTCTCAACGCGATAGGATTTTTTCAAACATTCTTTCCTTATATTCTTCTTTACGTCGGATTATATTAGAAATAAATATGAAAAAAAAAAAACAAATTTTGACGCTTCGGGATTCACCCGCTGCGTGTGAGGTGACGCATCCCAGAAAGCGCCTCGTGGCGACTTGTCGTACTATCGAGTCTTTACCATCTTCAGTGAGATCTGCCTAATCGAGGTAGGCGATCGAAGCGATACTCGGCTGTTTTTCAACTACGCAAAGCAGGCTAGAGGACCCTGTCGGTAATTGCTTCGGAGTAACAATTACCAACAAAGAGTAACGACGCCATCTCGGAAGAATTTTTAAAAAATTGTTTGATGGCGAGGAATCTTTGGGCACTGTGAAATACTGGTCGAGCCGCCATCAGTGCAACAGAAGCAACTGGAAATTAACGGCAAAGTTTTCGTGTAACCGACCAATGTTTCGGAAAGAAAGGGGAGACCCATCTTGATCTTCGTTGAAAGTCCGTGTTCTTTTTTTCGGACTCATTGTTTGGAAAAAGGTTGAAAATGGAGAAATTTACCGATTGATTGTACTTTTCATATTTTTAAATAAAGCATTGAACGTGAATACATCGGGAATCGCTATTTCTATGTTTGCGGGTCAGATTTAAAGGAAATATCGTTGATACTTGTTCTAATACGCGAAAAACAAGATTGCTCAAAGCTCGCTCGACTTACCGATCGATAGCAAAAGGGAAAATTTTGCCGATAGCGCAATGAGGATGCCAACGGGAATCTCCGACGGCGATTTGGTCGATAGAGAATCCACGTGTTTCCGACAGGTGGAGCTACCGTACCAAGGAACAAGCTAGGCAGAGATGCGGGTTGTACCGTGCTATTTCGCGTTTGCTAGCCACGAAGATTCGTCACAATGACAGATCACCGATCGACGTTGCCCAATCCAAATTGCGAGAGGAGCATGTCGGGAATGTCAGGAACGAAATGAGCTTTTGCAAACGAGACTCGACGATTGACACCTCGTCGATCATCGCCCGTGTGGCCATGTAAGAAACGTTCCGCACACGGTTCACACTACTTTTTTTATAGCACGGATCGAAAGTGCGACTTTGCGTGACCGACGTGAAATTTCACGGGCGAAATCTCCGCGCGCAAAGGTCGCTCAACGAAGGTCAACGCCAATGGCACTTTTCACAGTGTACATCGTTCGGATTGATTTCATTGATTTGTAGCATGAATTCTGCATGATGAGGAAATAAAACTTACGATCGAAAATTGATTGTACACTGAGAAAAAAAAACCAATTGAATCCAAAAAATATATTGGTTGAGCCAAATAAATGTGCTGCTGCGAAGTACCACCGATATATGAGATTGTTACATTACTATACAATATTGGAAAATGTGATTGATTTAAATAACATATTATTTTATTTGAAAAAGCTTTTCTGTTCTCTGAATATCTACATTATCCTTCAAATAAAATTATATTCTATTGAAATCATTCTATATACAATCAATAGAATACAATCAATAGAATACAATCAATAGAATTAATTATTTCTTTACTACATCGAAACGAATATGCCATGGGACGTAAGTTTTTCAATTTGTTTTAAATCTTAAATCAAAAGTGAGCATTAGAATGATCGTCTACGATAATAGTGAAGAGAATATCAGAAATGCAATATAATATCCATGGAGAGAATATCAGATATTCAACTGATAAGGACAGATACTACACTTTGATCTTAGCCACAGGCCAAGAAGCGATACGCTTTAGAGTTTCTCTGACGTTTAAGTAGATTTTCGGTTCGCGCTACGCTTACGAGAAACGAGCGCGCGTTCGGCTTCTAGCGATTCCTCCGAGAACTACGAGTTTCCTCACACCTATAATTTCGGTGGCGCTCGGCCATGATTTGGTTGAATTTTTTCAACCAAATGCGCAAGAAACAAAATTCATTTTCGCATAATTTTTTAACCAATTCAGACATTTGCTTAATATTTTTCAATAAAAATAAAATATTAATATTTTAACGAATAATGTACTTGAAAATCAATATCGGATATGGTGAAAAAATTGAATAGCATATTTACTCACTAGAAATTTTATCTGAATCAAACGAGCGAAATTCATTTTTTCTTGTGTACTCGAATCAACAATATTCATGTTATGAATTGAAACGCTTTTTTTGTTCGGTGCAGAAAATGCATTCAAAACTATATAATTTGTTTGCGATAATTTTTTACATAGTTTCAATAATATATTGTTCTCGGCTAACAATATATCTTTTGAATGAAAAAAAAACTTTTAATTTTATCATGTTATTGAAGTCGATAGCGTTTTGTTTGGACTAATAAATCCGATTATTTACACCAACAATTTTCCAATTGAATCAACGAAATTTCATTCAATAATTCAAATTACTCTTGAAGTTGAACATCCTCAGAGCGACTTTTGCAATTTCGCATATTTCCTGTCAGGATAGATTAAAACCAATTGGAGGACAATATTTATGGCGAATAATGAAAAATGTACTTTTTTTATAATAATTCCGAGGGGGTGAATCGGTAGAAATACATAGGGGTTGAAAGTCGAAAAAAATATATAACGGAAATACTTTTTAAAATTTTTAACGACACGAACTGCATGCGACAAAGCTAAAAAAGTAGAAGATACGAGTTTTTGCGTTTTTCGGGAGAAAAAAAAACCCCAATGAGGGGTGCCTACCCCTATATATTACTATTTCCGGTGTTCCCCTCGGATTTCGTTCAGTTTTGTATATGTTATTTTTCATCGAAATCTAAGAGATGCGTATTTTTTTAGCGGTGGAAAAACTTTTTAAGCGATGAAAATTACGCTTGAAGTTGGACACCTTCAGAGTGACTTTGATTGAAACCAATTTGAGGATAATACTTATGGCAAATCATGAAAAACGCACTTTTTTCAATTCTGAGGGGCCGGATTGGTAGAAATATATAGGGCTTGAAAATCGAACTATTTGTATAACTTTGAAATTTCGTTATATTTTAACGAAACCAATTGCATTTGAGAGAGCTAAAATAAGTAGAAAATACGTGTTTTTGCGTTTCATGAAAAATCGCGTTTGAAGGGTGGACTCCCCCTGTGTGAGACCATTCCCGGTGTCCCTCTCCGATTTCGTTCAATTTTTTATACGTCGTTTTTCATCGAAATGTGAGAGACACGTCTTTTTTATCGGCAAAAAAACGTTTAAGGGGCTAAACCAGGGTGAACGCTGAAAATTTGGATGATTTTCGTGATTCTTTTGGAAAACAAGGACTCAATTAAATGTTTCGGAAAATTAAGAATATATCTGGCTATATTTGACCTACATTACATAATTTTTTCATAGAAAAATATCGAGATCCAAGCGACTTATGCGCTGCCTTCGGAGGCGCAAAAAAAAGTTCTTTCACTGCTGACATGATTCCAGCCGATTGAGTAGCTGAAACCGAAAAAGGAAAAAATGTCGTTAAACTGGAGGGTATTTCCTATACAATGACTTAGGATTTTCGAAAAATATAAAAATCTAACAAAATGGCGTAGTTATGAAAAAAGTCTGTTTTCTTGCCTATAAAATGGTCGTTTTTTTCAATGCCAAATCGTCAATTTCCATCCAATCGAAAATATCCTACGTCATTGTAGAGTAAATATATTGAAGAGTACTCAGTTCAAATTTCAAGTCAATCGGATAATTGCTCTTTGAGCTACAATGTCAGCAAATTTGAAAAATCTCATTCCGAGAAAAACGCGTTTAACGATTTAACTATCGATTTTTCGAACATAAAATGATATAAATGATGATGCCATTCTTGAAAGTATAAACTGTCGAAACAGGCGACAAAAAAATCGATTTTTTCAAAGTGTCACGCTGTTATAACCCCTTAAGAAGTGAAAATTACCTTTGAAGTTAGACACCCTCAGAGTAACTTTTGCAGTTTCGCATATTTCCAGTCAAGATATTAGATTGAAACCAATTGGAGGATAATTTTAATGGCGAAAAATGAAAAATGCACTTTTTTCAATTACGAGTGGGTGAATTGGTAGAAATGTATAAGGGTTGAAAGTCAAAAAATTTGTATAACTTCAAAACTTTTCGTTATATTTTAACGAAAACAATTGTATTTGAGAGAGCTGAAAAAAGTAGCAGATGCGGATTATTGCGTTTTTCGAAAACAAAACGTACACGCGCATTGATTTATCAATTTTCCAAATTGGAAATTTCGAAAACTATTGCGATGCGCCAAAAATCCTTTTAGGCAAAGACTCGTATTTTCGCAAATAAGGTCTGTGCAAAATTTCACTTATTCGGAAGGTTATCCTGATAATCATCATAACTGATTTTCTATTACAACCTTAGGAAATAAGATATAATAAAATAGAACATCCTTTCTATCAGCCCCCTTTTACCAGTCACCCAGTTGTACTTTCAATCGCTCGAGCAGCTCGATTGTCCCGACGTATACGCGATAAAAGTCATTGCCAACTCATCGATGTCGGCGTCCGAGGATAAAAATAGAGAAAAAAACTCGATCTTTCGAGATACTGACTGCGCTATTGCCCTAAAACCACGCAGAAAATAAAATAAGTAGCACGTCTACTTTTTGGGGCCATTTGAGACTGCAGCGTTCACCAATATCTATACATCTGTATATATAGTAAAATCGTGACAAATTCAACCCTGCATGTGAAATATTTTTTTGGTATAATTACAAAACTTTCGTCCCTACACATGCTTAGTTGAAATCTTTTAAATCACTATGATGGTGGAAAAGAATGTAGAATAAAATCAATTTTTGATGAAAAAAAAACAACTTCAATAAATTGTTATTAACAAACGGTTAAACATATCAAAACATCATCCGGTTGTATGATAGAAAATGTTATAAGTTATGCTCTGTCCAAATTTGATGGGAATAGGATGAATATATTTTGAGATACTGTTTACACCCTTTCATGAAACATATAGGGTGTCTCAAAATGACATGACATTTAAAATTGTTAATAAAATGTATTATTTATTTGAAAATACGAATTTATTTATTTTAACATAAGGTACAAACATGGAGGTTATGTGTGGAACACAATATCCGATAAATGGTCGCCACGTCCCTGTTTGCAAACATTCACGCTTTTGACGAAATTTGTAATAACCTTTTGGCATAATTGAGGACTAATTTCATTAGGGGGGTCCACTTTGAAGCCACGAAAAAAGGCTATTTTCGCGATTTTTTGCGGATTTTATAAAAAATATGAATACAAAAGTTGTTGGGCTTGATAAATAAAGTCTTGAAATACATTTAAAGAAATTTAATTCATTTTTATTCATTTTTAAGTACAAAAACTATAGTTTCACGTAACGCCTCAAAAATAGGTGGACTAGGTAGCTCCATCACAATCCGGCAACGGCTTGTCTGAAACAAAAAAATCAAAGCCCATTAGATTCAGTATGACACTAGCTACAAAATGACCCTCCGATATAAAGTTATATCGAAAAATAAAAAAATAGCAGATAAAAAACGAAAAAAGTAAAAAAAAACGCATTTTTTCCGCAGTTTTTCGCCAAGAAAAGAGTAAAAATCAAAATTTTAAAACCATTGAGGGTCATCTTGTTGGGAATCATGTTTACAATATGTGGTTCAAATTTCAAGAGAATCGGTTTATTAGTTTTAGAGATACGATGGAGCTAGATTTTGAAAACGTTGTTTCGAGAAAAACGCGTTTGAAGTTTATGTTATGGAAAACTCTTACCTAAACTCAATCGGCAATTGCTGCACCGTACAAAATCCCTTCTGATTGCTCATCACCATCGATTTCTTCAAGTCTTGCTTGCTTTCGATTTTTTGAAATTTTCAGAGTGGACTGGCCCCTTAATGGTGCGTCCAATTGTTTCCTTGAGCTCCGGAAAGGTCTGTGGATCATTGGCATACACTTTTCTTTTCAGAGAACGCCAAAGAAAGAAGTCCAATGGCGTCTAATCTCACGATCTCGGTGGCCAATTCACATCACCGTGGCCCGAGATAACACAATCATAAAAGTTCGTCTGCAATAACTGCATTGTTTCGCTCGCAGTGTGACAGGTTGCGCCATCTTGCTGAAAGAATATGTCTTCCAAGTCCATGCCGTTTGTGGCAATTATCGTATATTGTGTTTCACACATAACCTTCATATTTGTACCTCACATTAAAATAAAAATATTCGTACTTTCCAAATAAATAATACGTTTTATTAATCAATAGAAATGTCAGGTCATTTTGAGACACCTTTTTGTTTAAAGAGAAACCCAAAAGAAAAAAGGGTTAATTGCAGCGGGCGATTCGCCGTAGCAGTGTGGGCGATTTGACTCTTCACAAAAATCCTCACAACACGGTCAGATTTTGCCATTTTTGCGAAATCTTTGTTGCAAATTAAAGTTGAGACCCTTGGCTACGAAACTCTGCGATAAAAAATTGTGTTTTCCAAATTCCAAACTATGTAGACCCCTGACTCAACGTTCTTATTTAGGTGTCTCATCATCAGATTGAAGTTTGCATCACTGGAATCCAATGAGAATTATTATTTTTCAATTGCTCGAATTTTTTGTAGCTAATCTTCTTTACATCCACCAATTATTTAATAACTCGCTTATTCAGAGAACTATAATTACAAATCTGCAACAAAATATTTCGTAATCTAATCAAAATGAGGAAATAAATAATAAAGAATTTTCATTGCATTCCAACGACGCAAACGTCAAGACCAACCTATTATGCGGTACAATAATTCCACGACAGATGGCGCTACGTGTATTTTACATCGCGCTCTGGCTTTATCCAAACTATAAAAGAAGCTTCTTCTACCGGCGCTCGCATTTTTTCGTCACTGATTAGACTTATGCATCCGAGTGGTGTAAACATTATTGAAGATTGCGATAACAGGGATGTTGCCTTTTTTTGGGAAAGTGTTAAAAAATGTTCACATATACATAATATGGCACAAAATGTTTTATTTCATGTATTTACATACAGCAAATTCTTTTAAAATCACGTTTTAATTCATCCGTTTAAAAATACGCGCCAAAACTCCGAGATCTGTCATTTGACGACGCGTGACGTCATTCTCTGCAAAATACGGGTCGCTAAACAGAAGCAATGACAAAAATTTCAGAATTAATATGTTCAAGGATGAATTCTAAATTCTATTCGTCATCGTATGACTGTCTCGAAGACCTGCAATTAAATAAAACAAAACACGTTGTAAAACGAAACATAACCTCGAAAATTTGTTCACATTGTTACAGAGTTTGTGATATTATTAATGCTATATACATTACTTGTTGCACAAATTACCATTCTTTAGGGTATACTTGCATGGAAATCTTCACGTTTTTTAATTCTGCAGAGCAGAAGTAGTTGTTTTTCGTAAAGAAATTGGTCACCATTATGCAGCCAATCTTAGGCAAATTCAAACTATTTGCCTTCGCGAATCCAGTCTCTATTATTACAGTTCGAGTAAAATTCAAAATCAATCGAAAAATCTCACAAATTGTATTTTAAGACAAAGTAAACAGTAACAGCCCTGCATAAGCAGTATGCTCAGAGCGTCCACTCGTTCGTGTTTTGCAAAGTGTGACGTCATGCGTTCTGTTTGGTGTTCTTTGTCACGTGACTTATAGATATTATTTTACAATTTATTTATCTAAATTTATCTACAATTTTCACAAAATAAAATAAAATAGGCACTTGCGAGCGTTACTTTGATTATAAGCTATCACCTCATAACAATATTTTTTGAATTCTTGGTTACTGCAAACATCCCTATTGTGAACTTGGACATTTTGGCTGCGATACATAACCTAACCCAACGCAATCGCGAAGTTCACGCGGACGAAGTCGCGGGCTCAGCTGGTAGAATATAAAGTAAACATAATGTATTTTACTTCGTCGTGCTGTCTCGTACGCGAAGAGTTTCGCTCATTTCACTACGAAGCACGGATCAGCCCGCGGAGCGACCGCAAACTCCGTTTTTTTCACCAGTCGCCACATTAAGCCTGAAGCTCCCCATTTGTAATGTAGATGAGAAGAGTTTATCGTAACCGATATTAGATGACTGGTGAATGGGAATCCGCATAAACACTCATATTAATCAGTCACGCCAATTCGCATTTCCATGACTTTTAACCTCCAATACTCGATCTCCCATTATTTTCATACACAAAGACGCCACAACGCAGCGCCTTATTGACTCTAACGAAATGTTTTTCCTTCAAGAAGTATTGATATAACTCTGATAGATTCCGAGTGTAATTTAAAGATATTTTTAGCTCGTGACTATTAATGAAAGTAAAAGAAAACGCGAGAAACGCGTTCGTCGCTTGAGACAACTCAAATTCAAGACGAAGGTCCAACATATGGTGCATGAATCGCAGATTGAAGGTAAACTTATGATTACGACGATAGAATTGATAGTAAAGCTTTGAACGCGTTTTTCTCGAAACTATGTTTTTCAAAACGCTGTACGCGATTTCTCGACACATAATGAACGGATTGACTTGAAATTTGATATACTTATTCAGTTTAATAGTAAATTAGTCTTGACTGACGTTGTTCTTAACTTTTTTTGATTGGTTATTAACAATAGTGGTGTTATTTTTCCACGAAAAATCGAAAAAAATCAATTTTTTTGTTGTTTTTGGAAACACGATTACAAAAAAAGCGCGGCCAAGTTTTAGCCAATGCCATCTATTTTAAGAGGGGAGATACCTTCAGGCGAAGAAAAAACTTGCTGATTTTCATGATTTTTTCTACTTTTTTACTTTTGGCTGTTACGTGGTATTTTTTTTATTAATCTTCAGAAAAGGCGGAAATATGGCACGGTCTTCCTAACTGAAATTTTTATCTGGCATGACATCGCTACAAAACTAATCGACTGTTTCTGATGAACTTTGGTACAAATCTTTCTTACCTTATAGTCTAAAACACGATTCTAAATGGTTTAGAAAAAAAAAATTAAGTATTTTTTATTGCAAAATGTAGCAATTTTTGGTGGAAAATTCAATATTTTTGTTTCAAGCGTGCCATTGCATCGATTTTCAACATTCCTCACTTTTTCTTGGTTCATATTGTGCATATGAGTGTTAATGAAAGAAAAGTCTTTGTTGGTTTTTTTTTTCAGATTAAGTCTGCCGACGCTGCGTGCCACGCCATCGGGAAACATTCGCCGCAACCCGTTTAGAAGACCGTGCCATACCTTCGCCATTTTTAGCGATTAATAAATTTAAAAAATACCATGTAACAGCCAAAAGTAGTAATAAAACATATCCTAAGTCTTGAAAATGGCAAAGAAATGTTTCCTTTACAAAAAACATGAAAATCAGCTATTTTTTCCTCGCCTAAAAATATCTCCCCCTTAAGCAAAAACTCGTTTTTTTTTTATTTCGGATCAACCGGATGGCCAAAATGAAGTACACCGTTGAAACTTTCACGGTCAAAGGTCCTTCGCAAGATTGCTTATAACTTCTTAAATTACTAATATTGTAAACCGAAATTTGGTGCACAGCTTTGTTAATGCACATACAAATAAATATCCAAACGATTCTTCAATCATGTTAATTATTTCTCGGATTTTTTTTTCAATGCCCCTGATTTTCGGGTCATCACAGTAGTCTAACCCATTAAGCTGACAGCCGAGTCGTATCACATTCGCAGCACCTTCTTTGTCACACACTTAGTGCATGGAGTTTTACGACACTTTTCGTATGCGCGAGTAATGTCTGTTTCTCGTCGTCACGCCTTTGTGGTGTTGGGTCCGTATGGTTTTCAGAGGAACGGGACAAAGGACATACACTACCGTTCAAAAGTTTGGAAGCAGTTGAACTTTAATTGAAGTTTACATTTTTTTAACGAATAATATTGAAACTGGTTCTAGAATAAGGTTGTAGTCTAGTTCGATTTCTCGGTCGGTAAAGACATTTTTCTTTCTGGGCACGTGCGTCACCGAGAATATCTTTGTTTTTAGTCGTTAGGTTACGTACGAATCGTTGATTTCTATCGATGGCCTGGTAGCATAGTGTCGAGTAACGAAAGCATTTTAGGAAATCGCGAAATATAACAAAACAGTTGGGAAGAAAAATCATAAGTATTTAAGCACGTATTTAAGGAGACAATTACATTTCCAACAATTCTGTCTTTCAACAGTGGGAAAGGTGTAATTTTTCTTCATTTTCGGGAATATCAGCTGTCGGACATCTCTGGGGATCTGCAAACCAGCCATCCCGCTCGCACTTGTGGCCGCTCGGTCGGTGCGGTACTTCGCCTCAACGTGAGAAACGGGCAGGCTAACTTTTAAGCCCAATCAGTTTAGGAACACAAAAGAAGCAAGGAGGTACACAGTTCCAACATCTTTTGTGTATACTGGAAGTAGTCAAGCGGTTGGAAATAATAAATACAATAAAACATACTAAATCGTCTCTGCGAGGGATATGGTCACTTTCAGTGGGTAGACCGGTTTGGGACTATAATTGATAGGTTCAGTCCGATCGAAGCGACCCTGGTGTCACAATTTGGTACAATAATAGTATCGAATGGTAAAACAAGCAGTCGAGCTATTGTAATATCTAGCAACATATTATGATATCTCGACTGTTTTTTCTACCGTCTGCGTGAAAAAGTTAAGGGGGCTGGAGGCGAGAAAAAACGGCTATATTCCGATTTTTTCTGGGAATCAGTTGGTAAGAAGGAAACGCCTTTTTTAAACACAAGGGTACATATATTGAGGCCCTTTTTAAAAAATCACCAAAAAATACAGAAAAATAACAAAAACATGGCCGCCGGAAGATGAAATTTTTCGCGACGTTTGGCGACGTTTGGCGGTGGACACTCTCCAGCTTAAACGGTCCATGCGATATTTAAAACCGAGACGGATTGTTCAACTTAACAATAAATACGAGTCGTTGACGATCGTCGATTTTGGAAAAAAAAATTTTTAACCGCGTGGCGACGAATTGAATCCCGAGCATGCAAAATGTAGGGAAAAGTCGTATTTTTTACGTAACTATTAAAAATAAGGATCGATTTAAAAAAAGTATGATCGTCAAGAACCTTCAAATGTCTCTCATCGTATTTCTTGTAAATTTAGAGACAATCCATGAAGTGGTTCTCGAGATATCATGTCCACCGGCTTTGAAAACAGTGTTTAAAAAAACGCATTTAAAGTTTTGTGGCGGCTCGTACCAGCTGGCACGAGAGCACAGCGCCACAACCATCAACAGATCAACGGGAACAGAGTGAAGGAAAAATATCTCACCATCGTAAAACGAAAACTCCCCAAGAGTCACTAGATCAGTGTTACCCTACAGCTCTAGCGGGGGGGGGGGGGAGGAAGAAGATATTATTAAGACGGAATGACACCTCATCGCGGTCGGTATGGCAGAACAATTATAGATACCCAAAAATCTCTTAAACCGCTCTTCAGATCCCGTCGAAACTTTGCCAAACGACGTCAAATACATAGACGAACAGCTGTCTGCCCCTCAAAGTTTCTGAATTTGAGAAAAAAAAAACGTAGATTGGCTTATGATAACCCAATCTACATGTAGATAACACAATAGAAAAAACTAAAGATCGTAGTAGGCCGTGAGCCAAGGAAAAAACCTATTTGATTTAAATAGATCCTATTTAAATTAAATATTTTTTTTTGGCAGTGTAGCACGTTAAGAGTAACAGGAGAGAGTACAAAATACTTAGGGAATTAGTCGGAAGTTAAGGGGCCAGTCTACTTTGGAGCCACGAAAAAAGGCTATTTTCGCGATTTTTTTGAGGATTTAAAAAAAGATATGAATATAAAAGTTGTTGGGCTTGATAAATAAAGTCTTGAAATACATTTTAAAAAAATTAATTCATTTTTATTCATTTTTAAGTACAAAAACTATAGTTTAACGTAACGCCTAAAAAATAAGTGAGCTAGGTAGCTCCATCACAACTCGGTAACGGCTTGTCTGAAACAAAAAAATCAAAGTCCATTAGATTCAATATGACACCAGCTACAAAATGACCCTCGGATATAAAGTTTTATCAAAAAATTAAAAAAATGGCAGATGAAAAACGAAAAAAGTATTTTAAAATCGCGTTTTTTCGCAGTTTTTCGCAAAAAAGAGTAAAAATAAAAATGTTTAAACAATCGATAGTCATCTTGTTGCGAATCATGTTTACAATATGTGGTTCAAATTTCAAGAGAATCGGTTTATTAGTTTTAGAGATACGATGGAGCAAGATTTTGAAAACGTTGTTTCGAAAAAAACGCTTTTGAAGTTTGTACTATGAAAAACTCTTACTCAAACTCAATCGATAATTCCTGCACCGTACAAAATCCCTTCTGATTGCTCGTCATCGTCGATTTTTTCAAGTCTTGCTTGCTTTCGATTTTTTGACATTTTCAAAGTGGACTGGCCCCTTAAGTCATGAAAAGCGCCACCTCAAGATCGTCGCTCACCGGCATCTAATTTGAATTATTTTTCGGTATTGCGGCATGTCAGAGATATTGGAAGTTCCTTCTAAGTTTAAGCTGACCTGATGTTTTGTAACTTATTCACAATTTTTGGAACTTCACTACGTGACGCGCCTGGCGTGAACGTATCCGCAGTTGCGTCAAGTGGTTGTAGGCGGCGCTCACGAACGTCATGAAAGTGCAGCCTCAAAATGGCTGACCGAGCGCTCTTTCGTAGCAATTTCGACCAAACACGACCGATACCTTCCCTCCTGTTTCACTTCGCTCTTTGCTTCGCATATCCCTTCACGAGCTTCATCTACAGACGTAGCCTCTCTTATCGCTCATTTCCGGCTGAACTTGACATTGGCTCGGACTTCCATTCTCAGTCTTATCAGCGGCACTATAACCTCACAAGCGATAGTCATCATTGCCAGAATCGGTGCGATTGGATACATATTTACTTTTTTCCTTTCTCATTTTCGTGTTTTATTAGAACGACGAACCGCAAGACACAGCTCGAGAGTTAGCCTTATACGATTCCTCGCTCGTAGTTTTATAAGATTTACAGCTTGAGGTTTGAAGGTTTTATCGGACGATTTATGTTTGCATACTTTCGTACGGTAGTGTATGTATATCTGGTTTGCCACGGTGGTGCTCGTGTAAAAGGAGCCCTCACGATTTTGAGGTCACTCGTATATAAAGCCGCGAGCTGCGGTGGAGAGCTCATATGCTACGTCGACATTCTCGTTACGCCTCGAGTGCTCCTCCGTTCCTCGCGAAACGATTGACGACTTTTTCATCCAGTGTACTAATCTTGCGTGATTCTTGCCGGAAGTAAGGCGAACACAATGGGAGTCTAGAGTACAAAAGAACTCGCTCTGCTGGCTTGACCAGAATATTGTAAAAAAATCAGATCTCGTGGCGCTCTTCGCGATCGAGTCCAAATGGTTATGTGCATTTGTTTTTTTTTTAATTTTATTTTAGAAATTCTCTTTCTAAAGTTAAGAAGGTTAGAGTGGTCCAGTTGAGTCAGATGACGGTTTAAAACTTTTTGCAATGAACGTAAAAAAATGCATACGAGGTATAGATTTATTCTATAGATGTTAATTTTTCATAAAATATATAATTAAAGGGCAACATTATGCAGTTTTATATTTTTATTATGTAAATAAGAAAAACTTTTGTGTTACTTGCAACTTGAAAAAGTATAACATTATCGATGTTTATTGTCAAAAACTGCGTCAGCGAATGTTTTATACAATTCAGAATAAAATTTAGAGTCATTTGTATTTATACTTATTTATATTTATGCCACGAGATTATTTATTATTAACATTTATTAATGTTAAGGTAATCCTATCGCCGGGCTTCGATCCATAGGATTTTCATACTGTTCTCTAATAATTGTCTCTGTAAAATTTCAGAAATTTCAAACAAAAAAATGACAATTTCGTATTTTTGTGAAGGAATTCCGAGACGACATACAAAAACCCAACTTCCGGTCGCACCTGGCATTGTTTTGACAGACCGACCTTGAAAAGCATGGAGGTTAAATTCGCCTGGTTGAGTAAAAAGAGACGGCGATAGAACCAACGTTGCCAAATATCAAACCCAGAAATACTGTGCGAATCGTTAGAATAACTATTTCTTCATTTTTCTAATTAAATGTGAATATTCATTAAACAGTTTACACATGGAAAATTTTAGTTATTGTAAATGATTTTTTTTTGCATATGTTAAAAATATAAATTGTATAAGTTTCAAGTATGATCAGAGGTATGACTACTCTGAAGCGATAGGATTGCTGTAAGTCTTAATACGGCAACTTGGCGGACATTGAGGTTGGCAGCAATGCTCTTTATTCGCCAACCAAGATTCGAAATCTTTCATCAAAACTTGATGGTTCAATATTGCATATATATGGTTTACGATAAGCAAGATGGGTTTTTTTTCATAAATGTTTACAAAGGTTTAGTTTGCGTTAATCCGTTGTTAGAAATGGATGATCAAGACGTTCACCCGTAGCGTGAACGTTCGACGGACTGACGGTCATTTGGATAAAATTGCAAAATTAAAACGCGTTTTCTATTTCTAATTCACGTATAATATTATTAGTAACGTCGAGTTGCAGCCTCCGGATACCTAGGGCTTGACCCAGCGGCTCTTTTTTAATTTTCGTTTAGAATTTCGAATGCAACTATCATCGCAACGGCGACTCGTTTTTGGCGAGAAGCCATCTTGGACACCACTGAAGCGACGTTCGCGAGTCACAGACGCTCTTCAGTGGACGTCGTCCAGAAAGTACTTTGCGACAGCAACTCTCCGGCTAGTTACTGAACTGCTCGCAAGAGTGAAACTCATGGAAAAATATTCTTAAGTGGAAACAGTCGTGGGAGTACTCCCGCAAGGACAGGTACCTTGAGGCTTTGCTTTTTCTGAAAAGCTCAACTATCTTTGGGAAAGCGCCGTCCGAAAAATCATGAGGCTATTTTGACCTTAGAAATGCTCTTATGGCTAGGAAAACACACGAGAGGCCTATCTATACACTCAGAAAAAAGATTTATTATGTTGTAATAAATTGGCACATTAGAACATAATTTATTAGAAATTAATAAATGTTTACTCGTATGGAGACAGTTTTTTATGTGATTGTAACTACAGCATTTATTCGGCGTCACTAAATATGTTTTTTTACGTGCCGATTTTTCACATAAATTAAAAGCCATATTTAAAATAGAAAATTTGAATAAATGTTTCCTCAAATCGAATAAATACTATTTTCCAATCACGACGACCTCTTATTTCGCGACTATGGTCGTGTTCGTTGGGTCTCATCATTTTGATACGAACAAGTGCGCATGCGCATAATGATGCGCAACGCGCAACTGCGCAATGCAACGAGTTATTCGTTTTGCGCATGACTCGTTTCATTGCGCAGTTGCGCTCGTCAGATGTAGCTCGCGCATACGCTTACCAAGTAGCTTCTTACGATGCCAATGGTCGTGTTCGTTGGGTCTCATCATTTTGATACGAACAAGTGCGCATGCGCATAATGATACGCAATTGATGATGCGCTCGTTTCATTGCGCAAGTGCACGTTACGCATTATTATGCGCATGAGCACTTGTTCGTAACAAAATGATGAGACCCAACGAACACGACCAATGCTTTTGGCGCAAGTGTCAGTGTTGCCTTTCGGAAGTGAGAAACTCAAAAGTGAGGAATGATTTAAGTGTAAGTAAAAATATAAAGTGAGAAAAAAACGTTCAAGTGAGAAAATAATGACGAACGAAATGACACAATTCCTCGAAAAAAAAACCAGCTGGGGGATTATGAAGAATCCTATTAGATGTTAAGAAAAACTCTATTTGTCGGATATAAACAATCCATTTAGTCTAACTTATATATCCTATTAGATGTTAAGAAAAATTCTTAGTAAATATCAAACATAAACTTAAATAAAACATTTTCTTAGCTGTTAATTAAATCGTAGTAGGCCGACATACGAATGAGAGAACTGATTCGCCGGGAGACAAACTTCTTTGTTTTAATAAATCTTTTTTCTGAGTGTAGGGTGTCTCAAAATAACCTGACATTTTAATTTAATAATAAAACGTAATATTTATTTGAAAAGTACGAATATTTTTATTTTAATATAAGGTACAAACATGGAGGTTATGTGTGGCACACAAACTTCAATAAATGGCCGCCTAGTCCCTGTTTACAAACGTTCACTCTTTTGACGAAATTTTCAATAACATTTTGGCATAATTGCGGACCGATTTCATTAATGGTGCGTCCAATTGCTTCCTTGAGGTCTGGAATCGTCTGTGGATCATTGGCATACACTTTTCCTTTCAGACAACCCAAAGAGAGAAGTCCAATGGCGTCAAATCGCACGATCCTGATGACCGATTCCATCGCCGCGGCGCTAGATAACACGACCATGAAACTTCGTCTGCACTAACTATGCAGCAACAACGCAGCAAATAACAATTACTATGCGTTGCTCGATCGTGTAATTCTCCATGACTAAACCTCAATACCTCCTGATGCCAGTTGTCAAAGATTTGTACACTCTATGGTCGCCACAAAAAAATGGCGCGCCATTTAAAATGCCAGGGCGTTTTGAGACACCCTTTACTAATTATATTTTCACATTTGAATTGTAAAGGGGAAAATCTTCTCCAATCATAATTTCGCTGATAAAAAAAATCCTTCGATTAATGACTGCCTTTTGATATACAAAAAATGTCTATGAAATTTGGAGCAGATCGGTTTAGTTGTTTTTGAGATATTTTGGTCACCGATTCTGAAAAAGTAATTCCGAGAAAAACGCGTTGAAAGTTTTACGTCAGGTATATACGTAGATAAAATGTAGTTGAATACGTCTAAATGGAATCATCGATGCCCAGACCATACAGCAAACTTTCTGCAGAGGTAGCAGCCTCCAAAATTCCAATTTGATGCTGCCAACTAGATGTAACCCCTTAAAGTCTACTAGCAGTTCTATCTTTGTAAGCATACGTTACCATCAATCGGCGATGGCTGCACCATAGATGGGACCTACCTTTTCAATTTGAGTTGCGTCAAGCGACGAACGGGCGTTCCTTATTTTCAAAGTAGCCTAACCCCTTAAGGTAGTTCTGTAGTTTGGTCAAATCTTAGGAACTGTCTGACATCTAAGTATGGTGTAGATATGACCTTCATGGACTGATGCCCAAAAATTCAATTCGATTCACCGTTTAGTTCATGAGATAAGCAATTGAATACGGGTTCGTTTATCAATTGAATACGGTTCGTTTAGCAATTGAATACGGTTCGTTTAGCAATTGAATACGGGTATTCTTGTACGCAATCCCTATACCTAACACGTAAACCGATAGGAGTTTGCTCGCATTTCTCGATATAGGTTCAAAACGGATCTTAGGATTTCAAAATAAAAACACACGTGTACGCAGTACTATTGTGGGGTTGATTTAAAAAAAATGACAAACTTTAACCGTTTAGTTTCGGAGATATCGACGTATGATAAGTGGCAATTTTATTCCACACCGAACTCGAGCCCAACCATCTGTAACGGAATGGCAACAGTGTACGCTGCAGCCAGTTGATCGGCGCGTGGTCTGGGAACTCGAAGCGTGTTTTTTTCCTCCGAGTTCTAGCAATTCTGAGACGGATGTGAAATAAATTTATTCTGCAAACGAATTTAATTTGTTCAATTTATGCATGTATTTATGCATGTATTTGTCTTTGTTATAGCGAATACAATTTAAACTGTCGGCAAGATGTTGTAAATCCACGATCCGACGTCCTTCGACAGCGAATTTTTGTTGCTGATCGTTGAGGTTATGGTTATTCTCATCGCGTTTAACCGCATTTGCTTGACACATGGCTGCCACAGCTTTCAGCCTTTTAGCAAGCCGTTTTTTTATTGTAAACTTTCCTTTGTATCGCATTTGGGTTGATATTTTCACGCTTTTTTTATTTGTGTAAAATATTTCGCGAAAGACGGATCGTAGGAAGCTCAACGCTATGACTGCAGGAAAATCGCGCTGTTTCCACGATTACAGCGCCTCTCTCTATACAAGTATCAGACCTACCTATGCATAAGGTGCGAATGTGTGAAACATACAGAGGGTACAAGCTCTGTCAAAAATTTACAACCAACATCAACGTATAGGCATTGGACGTTACTATACGCTTCGACCGAAACTTTTGGCCAAGAAGACTAGAGCTAAGGAGTCCGAACGCTTACGGCGATCACGATCCAAAAGCGTCCACGGAAATCCAGTTATTAGTGGTTGGTGGTTTCACCGCGTGCGTCGCTGCTCATCACCGAACCGAAATGAACTGAGCGACAAGAACGCAACCGACGCCATCCGCCAACGATGATTCCTGCTTGTCATCCATGTTGGAATAAAGCGTGTGCGGACCGTGCGGACTAACGAATTTCGCGTTTAATAAAAAATAATTGTGTCTCGGTGTAAAATATATTTATCGTGATCTGCGGCGAAAACTATCGAAGGAGTGTTATGTATTGTCTGATGTTTATAAATAAATTTTGTTTGTTACTGCTTCCGCAACGATAAGAAAACATATCGACTGAATTTCGGTATTTCGTTATTATTTTTTATCTGTGCAACGTATAGTATCATAATATGGGAATGTAATGTGTGATAATTTGTAAAACTTTTATCTGGATTAAAAAATTCTTATGAATGTTCTTGTGTTTATAAATAAATTCTGTTACTGCATCCACAACGAAGAAAAAATATTGTCTTAATTTCTTTATTTCGTTATTATTCTCAATCTGTACAGCGTATCATCAGTGTGAATATAATGTGATTCAAAATTCGTATCAATTTTCTTGTATCTATAAATGTATTTTCTTAGTTACTGGTTCCGCAATGAAAAAAAATATATTGTCTTAATTTCTGTACTTCGTTATTATTCTCTATCTGTACAGCGTATCATCGGTGGGAATATGATGTGTGATAATTTGCAAAACCTCAGTCGTGATTGAAAATTCTTATAAATTTTTCTTGTGTCTATGAATGCATTTTGTTAGTTACTGCTTCCATAACAAAAAAACCATATTGACTTAATTTCTGTATTTCGTTTTTATTATTTATCTGTACAACGTATATAATATGTAAATATGATGTGTAATCATTTGTAAAAGCTTTATCTGAATTCAAAATTCTCATGAATTTTCTTGTATCTAGAAATAAATTTTGTTTGTTACTGCTTCCGCAACGAAAAAAAACATATTGACTTAATTTCTGTATTTAGTTGTTATTCTTTGTCTGTACAGCGTATCATAATGTGTGATAATATGTAGAGGTTTTGTCTAGATTCAAAATTATTATGAATTTTGTCAGAATCATAAACTATTATCATGTCATGGGAGGATCCTTTCTAGCGTGATCTAGCGGAAAAAATCAAATCTGTAAGATCGTTTTATCTGTACAGTGTATCATAACATGTGAATGTGATGTGTGATAATTTGTAAAAGTTTTGTCTTGATTCAAAATTCTTATGAATTTTCTTGTGTTTATAAATGAATTTTGTTTGTTAGTGCTTCCGCAACGAAAACAAAAATATATTGACTTCATTTCTGTATTGCGTTATTATTATTTATCTGTACAGCATATTATAATGTGTGAATATGATATCATAATGAGTGATAATTTTAGAAGTTTTGTCTAGATTCAAAATTCTTATGAATTTTCTTATGTCTATAAATGAATTTTGTTTGTTACTGCTTCCTCAGCGAAAAAGAAAACATTGACTTAATTTCTTTATTTCATTATTATTCTTTATCTATACCACGTATCATGATGTCTGGTCATTTGTAAAATTTTGTCTGCATTCAAAATTCTCATGAATTTTCTTGGGTCTATAAATAAATTTTGTTTATTGCTGCTTCTGCAATGAAAAGAAACATATTGACTGAATTTTCACATTTCGTTATTATTCTCCAAAACAATCTATATTATCCATATAAGACTTCTATCTATCTAATATAAAGAAATTTCCTGCACCAACTGGTTTCACAATTAATTTGATCCAATTACCGTTCCATATTAAGAAGAAAAGGGTGCTTCTTGCATATCGTACGGCACTGTTTTTAAATTAATTTGATCAAATTATCATATGAAGTAGCAAGGGGTGCTTTCTGCATATTGTACGGCACTGGTTCGTTCCTCATTTCAATTCGGTTCGGTGGAGAGCAGCGCCACCCTTCTCATCTGGATTTCCATGGACGTTTCTTCAACACTGCGTTCGTACTCCTTACCTCTAGTCTTCTTGCTTTTGGCTCATACGTGTACCTACAGAACTACCTTAACAACACCACGAAAGTTGACGATTCTTCACTCTCAAACAGAAGAAATTCCCTTCAACGAAATCCGTGTCGACGCATTAGTTGTCAAATTCTAGAACAATCTTCGCACATACATTAAATTGACAAAATGGGTAAAATGGATTTGTTTGGATGCTGCGGTTGAATCAGAGCACGAAGTTTTTCCCTACCTCGCACCACAGTACTCCCAGCGGCTGCAGCACCCGCGCGCACCATTGCGGCCACCGCGAGCATCATTCAACGCAGCCTTACCGGCCGAGCACCAAACGAGTACTGCTGCCGTCAACGCGACGCTTGATCAACGCAGGCGCACGCGCCACCGCGCTGCTCCGCCACCTGCGACCAATCGTCGTCGTTCGTTCCTCCATCCGTGTGTTTTTCCCGCAACGCTCTTTCCCAATCGCGTCGCGCGAGACGCAGGCCAGAGGGCTCTGCGCTCCGGCCGGATCGTTCAGTGCTCGTTCGGTGGTCGCGAGTGCTACGTCGTGGGCGTAAGCGAAGGCGTTACCGCGATACCGAGGATTGTGTACGATGGTGACGGCGGCGATGGTGATTGTGCGGGCTTGGATTTATCCTTGCGATACGACGATGTGCCGAGTGTATTGCGACGCGAGTAAAACGCCTTCCGCATCCGCGTAACGCGCAATATTTATTCGATCACGTTTCTTTTCTATTCCAAACTGTCCAGAAAATAAATACATAATACCGTTCGTCAGACGATAAACGTTTTGTATATGTATACATCTGTACGGATGCACATGTATCTATAGCCACACATAATACATATACATATACACATATATATGTATACATATATATATATATATATCTGTATATGCGTATGTATGCAAAATAGAAATGAATGTGAGATCTTGTGAGTGCGCGTGAAGCGGGCTGATTTGACAAGCCCATGACCCTCGATAACGCACAAAAATGGCTTCGGTGAAGGTGGCTGTCAGGGTCCGGCCCTTTAACAAAAGGTGCGCGCTACGTTTTCTTCATTCTCTTACGTCTTTTATTTTTCCTCTTTCATTGTATCTCCAACTTTCGATCGTTCTCATTTTTTTTGAAAGTTAGGTGTCCTTATGTAGGTGTACATATGCACACACATATCGTGCACCATAAAGACGATGTATACAGATGCTGCTTGGTGTCAAACTCACGAAGTTTACTTTTCGATTCCCACCTGGCGGCTGTATGTCGCACGCTATATGGATATGAATGTATGATTATATATATATTAAGGGGAGATTTACACCTAGGAGCCGGAAAAACGGTCATTTTTGTGAATTTTTTCAAGGAAAACTATTTGAAATTTCGGATTGGGGTTTTAATTATCTAAAAGTATATACATTCAAAACATGTTCAATTTTCTTTATTTAAAAATATCAATAATATACAAGGATATTGTATGATCCTTGGAGCGTCGTAGAAAAATCTGCGTATACGGTACCCACTGGCGTTTCTTCAAAAATCATCTGAAGAAAAAAACCAAAAATATTATTAAATTAGATACTATAATCTAGTACTTGTCATAGCCGATTTTGAAAATATCGATTTATGACAAAATGGCGGACGTTTGAACATAAATAGTGATTTTTGGGCCAAAAATTAGTTATTATTTTGCCTATAAAACAAAAACTAAGTAACGGAAAAAAAATCCTATGACAAGCACTAGATAATGGTGTATAGAATAACCACAAAAAACCTCAAGGCAATCGGTTCATTGGTTTTCGAGAAATTTTGGGTACCGATTTGAAAAACGTGGTTTTGAGAAAAACGCGTTTGAAAATTTAGGAATGAATAACTCATGAAATTTGTCAACTTACATGAAATCATCGATACCAGGCCCATAGTGTAGGTCTTCTACGGTCGACGAAATGTTCATAGCTTCTAAATCCTCGACCCCGACCATCTAGGTGTATATCTCCCGTTAAGGAAAAAGTAAAAAGGAAACTGACGAACGAATGGGAGGTTGTAAAAACCCGCAAGAGTATACATGTGGAATAAACTGCTACTATTGCTACTATATATATATATATATATATATATATATATATATATATATATATATATATATATATATATAGTAGCAATAGTAGCAGTTTATTCCACATGTATACTCTATATACATGTATATACATGTATATATATATATATATATATATATATATATATATATATATATATATATATATATATATATATATATATATATATATGGGAAATTAATTTTTTTTTCACTATGGAAGTAAATCATGAACTAATGACGTTCAAGTTTGCATGGCTGGAATGCAACGTAAATTCATTATTTTAACAACTCAAATTTGTTTTGGTCGGATTAGGCTGAAAAATTCCCTCGAACGTTTCTACGTATTCTTAGTAGAAATGTACAACCTCAATTTTGGAACAAAAGGCTTTCGATAAAAATACATACAAAGGGAGAAGATAAAAAAATATCGTTGCGTTGCAACGATGCAAACTTCAACATCACGTGTACAAAGGACGCTCGCTGCTAGCAATTTCGACACCAATTTTGTTCGCACCTTACTGGCGAACTGGCGCGTTCGTAGGAAAATTGCTTCCGGATTTCCAGCGTCTTGTGGCGCGTTGTAAAAAAAGAAAATACCGTTCGCCGAGCGAACGCTGCGTTCGTGAAATCGAAGTAACCTTTCTTCGCTCCGAGTCGACGAGGCGACTGTCGGACAAACTTCGATGCGTTATCGCAACGTCTGTGTGTCGAGATGCAAATCGGCGAGGTGGGGGGTTTTGGTGATCGACGCCACTGTACATGGCTCGATGCGAAACCAAAGAGGAAGGGAGACGAAGACGGCGGAAGAGATTTTTACCCGCAGACTAGGTCGTACAAAGACATCTTATCTAACGGTGTTGACGTCTCGTTAATATAGGAAAACTCGTTTTTTTTGGGTTTCGGGTTGTGGATCTGTAATGAGGATTCCACACTGAGAAAAAAACCAATTGAATCAAGAAAATACATTGGTTGATCCAAATAAATGTTTGAACACGGAGTGCCGCCGATATATGACATTGTTAGAATACTATAAAATATTGGAAAATGTGATTGATTTTAATACCATATGATTTTATTTGAAAATCTCTTCTGTTCGCTCAATATCTCCACTACCTTAAAATAACATGATAATCTATTGAAATCATTCTATATACAATCTGTAGATGTATGGATGAAATAATTAAGTGATCGCTACAACATTTTTTATTTCGTACAAAAATATAATCAATAGAATTAATTATTTATTTACTATATCGAAACGAATATGCCATGAGACGTAACATTTTCGTACTCCGTACAATATCAAAAGTAGCTGCATGAGATAGAGACAAGTGTATATCAAGATTCAAAAATTAACAACATCGATTCGAAATAATGGTATTCTTTTGCCACAAAGTACAGGTGTCATCTGTAACGCATTTAGTCTCTAGTAGAAAAAAAAAATAATATTCGATGAAATCAATGTTCATTGCAATGAAAATAATATTTTTGCGAATTCGAGAAGTCATGTTTTTAATATGATTCTCTGTACACTTGCAAACATTTCTTGATTATTCGTTCAAATAAATGTACACACGAGAATTGCTGAAAATATTTGAAAGAAGTTCTTTGGAATAGGGTATGATTGTCACAATAAAATGTTTGAGCGAATTTATTTTATTTAAAAATTGAAAGTTTTTCAATTTTTTAAAAATCTTAAATACAAAGTGAGTATTAGAACGATCATCAGATATTCAACTGACAAGAACAGATACTACACTTTGATCTTAGCCACATTTGATCTTAGGCCGAGAAGCGATATTATGTAGAGTTTCTGCGGCGGTTAAGTAGATTTTCGGTTCGTGCTACGCTTACGAGAAACGAGCGCGTGTGCGGCTTCTAGCGGTTACTCCGAGGACTACGAGTTTCCTCGCACCTATAATTTCGGTGGCGCTCGGCCATTATATGTACACGATTTGGTTGAATTTTTTCAACCAAAGAAGAAAGTGTTGAATCGATACCGTAATGTATTCAGTTCAATTATACACGTGTCATATGAATAGCGTATTCTTTTAAATAAAATACATACTTTTAATGAACGGAAATGTATTTTAGTCAGATATTCAATCACAACAAGTACATACAGTATGACTACGATTTAATTGCTTCGTGTATGCGCAAGAATCGAATTTCATTTTCGCATAATTTTTTAACCAATTCAGACATTCGATTAATATTTTTTAATCAAAATAAAATACTAATATTTTAACGAATAATGTACTTGGAAATCAATATCGCATATGGCGAAGACAATAAAATAATAATTTACTCAATAGAAATTTGATCTGAATCAAACCAGCAAAATTCTATTTTTCTTGTGTACTCGAATCAACAATATTCATGTTATGAATTGAAACGCTTTTTTTGTCCGTTGCAGAAAATGCATTCAAAACTGTATAATTTGTTCGCAATATTTTTTTAATTAGATTCAATAATATATTGTTCTCGGCTAACAATATATCTTTTGGATGACAAAAAACTTTTAATTTTATCATGTTATTAAAGTCAATATCGTTTTGTTTGGACTAATAAATCCGATTATTTACACCAACAATTTTACAATTGATTCACCGAAATTTCATTCAATAACACCAATGATATTGGATCAATCATTTTTTTTCTCAGTGCATGAAACGCTTTGGTGATTCTTGTTAGTGAGATTGCCAAAATGTTTGGGCGGTCCGAGAGGATTGATTTTCACTTGCAGAAAGATATAAATTTTGATGTCATGCAATGGTGCATGGGGGGGGGGGGGGCGATGGGGTTGAAGTTTGCATCGATGGCATCCAACGAAATTTATTTTGAATTCCTTATTTTTGTTATTAACCGAAATCATATTTTGCAGATTTTGTAGTTTGCTGATTAAGGATTCCGAGAAAATATTCGCCCGATTTTCGTAGCTTAAATCTGCCGAATGACATTTACGGGGATAGTGCGATATTCGGGGCGCCAAGTTTTGACCGTTGATTCTTGATATTTGAACCAAAATAATGAGAATTTCAAGAATAAAAAAATTGCCGTTTCGGCTTCCTTAAGGGGTCTTCTCACGGTAGACGCTAAAAAAGGATATTTTGATTACTTTTTTGATAGGTTTATATTATAGATATTGATATAAAAGTTGCTACACTTAATAAATACACTTTCGAAATACATTTAAAAAAATTTGTGTCTTTAGAATCGCGTATTTAAAATTTTTATGTATTTATGTAACCGAAGAAAAACGTCGGTCAAGATTAAACTACTATCGCACTGAATAAGTGTACCGAAATTGAAGTCATTCCGTTGGAACGCAACGAAAGTTATTTTTTTTTTGGATTGCCAAAGCATTTTTTTTGCGGATTTTGGCTACGAAAATTACTGAAACGTTTATCAGGACCCTTATTAAAAATCTACGACATAAGTTTGCAAGAAAATATTTTCGATAATAATTAAAATAAAAGAAGAAAAACGAATTTTCGTTGCAGTCCAACGATGCAAACTTCAATACCGTCATGTTTTTCGTTTCATTCTCGAAAAATTTCATCGGCTATTCGAATTAAAAAGTGAATCTTCCAGTAACAAAAATGATTCTTAAGGAGGTACGGTGATTGGAGCGAGTTCAAGATAAAAGCCCGATTTTTTTTTATAGCATTGTCGAGACCTTCGTCCATGCGTATGCGGAGTTTCCACGAGATTTACCGTCCACTTTCCGAGTTATTAATTGTTAAAGTTGGTGAATTAGTCACACGTAGACGACAAAATGTGCCTGTCCTCTCATATATCGATTTTTTTGTGCTACTTGGAGCCAAGAAACACGTAAAAAACCTGATGGTTGCGTTCGTTGCATCTTTGTGATCGATAAGGCACCTTGAATTGGAAAGCTCACCGCAGAAATAAGCAATAAATTTAGAAATAAAGTCGCAAAAACCGAAGTTTTCGGAGAGCGAGACTTCTCGTGACGTAACAGCAGCCATCTTGCTCGACGTGTGGCAACGCCGGATACCCGCGCAAATTTGATTCGTCTATCGGATATTTTCAACGCGAATTAAAAATATGATTGTGCGAAGCCGTACATTTTTTAATGGATTACAAAGGGCCTTTCGTTGATATTTACTTGAAGTTCTTTTACGTACAGCAAAGGCATCTCAATTTTTCTGGCGACATGTACCTATAACAACGCATCTATATATAAATTCAGCATGGGAGAACCGTCATATAAAATAAACGTTCCTTTTTATACCTGCAAATATTGTGAAAATTGGGAAAGGGAAAAATAACATAACAATCGATGAAATATGTTTCGACTTTGAACAGATTGGACATTGGACATTGAGGCTTCAACTTCAACGCGACGTTTTTTATTTGCAATCGCAATATTATCTTTTCATTTTCTAATTCTTGTCCGTCAGAATCTACATTTGTCTCTAAACTGGACTTCAGGTACAATCCCGTTACTCTTTTGATAAACTTACACAGTATTTTCATTTTCCATGTTAACCGGCTACAAAAAATAATAAGCCGGGCGCGTGGAACCGATGACAGCCACCGAAAATGCGACGATGCTAAACGTCAACGATATGGCGTACTACTGAAGTCGAGTAGTCAATTATTAAGGTTGTTTCCATATTATAAAAATAATAGAAAACTCGAAATTCAATAGTTAAAAAATATTTCTCGAAAAATAGGCCATATACATATATCCAAAACGTGGCGGTATTGCGGCGTGAAATAGACTCTAAGTTTACTAGCATGGTCATCACCGTACCTCCTTAAGATTATTGACGACAAATTTTATGACGAAAAAAATTAAGCGAGTGAAAAAAACGAAAGGCGTAATGAATTGAAGTTTGCATCGTTAAAATGCAGTCAAAATGATCATTTTGCAATCGTTCGAGCTTCTTTTACCGAATATCCATTAGGAAGAGCCTACAATCATTCTTTAATTCGCTTACTTAGAGATTTAGAATTGAAATCTGCTCAAAAAGATGTTATAAAATAATAAAAACGAGGGAATAAAAATATAAAAAGGAATTTTTGTTGCATTCCAACGATGCAAACTTCAAGACCGTAAGGATACGTGGTGCGACTGCGAAACATTTTTCTTCCAAAAGGGCAGAATGTAAAGAGAGTGGAGGAGAAAAAGTGCCTACCGGCAGCGTGAAATCACTCGAATATTGCGGGAAATGCGCGCACTCGCAGATGCATATCTCCCTGCGCGGTATACGTACCGTGCGCACTAGTAGCGTTATCAAGACTATTAAATTGTTGCTTTTCAGGGAGCTGGCCATGAACGCTAAGCTGATCGTTCAGATGGATGGCAAGAGAACGAGGATATCCAATAGCAAGGTAAAATTTTCCTTCAATCATTTATATGGGGCAATCTAGGTGAAAAACGAGTTATTCCTTAACGTGGTCCTCTAGTTTCTCGGCTGTTTTTTTACGGCTTTTTCAATAATTTTTTACGGGCAAAGCATCGAAATAATGAATCTCATTGTTTTTGCATAATCTTTATTAACATTTAAATAAGCTTTACAAATTTTTTGAAGTCAAAATATATAATAGAATAAACGTTATAATGGCCGACAGGAAGACATCAAGTAAAAGAGGTGCTTGACGGTGACCAAGATTGCGGCTATTCTGCTTATCTGAAATCAAAAAATCAAACGGCATTTTAATCTTCATATTTAAGACTAGCGATTGAACTAGAATGAATTCTAAATTACAAAAATTGACTTTTTTATACACTTTTGAAAATTACATTCTATTTTTTACTCATTTTTTCTTAAGTTTTTCGCTCGTACAAAAAAAACTATCGGAGCAATCATGATAATCGTAGTTCAATCGCTGGCTTATAACATATTAAAGATGCTGTATAAATTTGAACAAGATCGGTGCAGTAGTTTCTGAAATATCGTGGTCACCGTTTCGAAAAATGGTGTTTCGAGAAAAACGCGTTTGAAAGTATACCTGCTCCGTATACCTGCTCCGTTCCAGGGTCGTAACTTGTGAACCACTTCGAATATCGAAAAATCCTTTGGCACACATTTTCTACACATGTTGTAGATGTGATTTATGAAAAAAAAATCGATTTTTTCGACCCGAGAAACTAGAGGACCGCCTTAAAACGGATGCTACTGTATTTTTGTTGGGCAAACCGGATTAAGGCGGGATACACATTTACAACGATCAAAAAATCGATTTCTTTTTTTTTTATTCTTTAAACGATAGAATTATATGTGTAGAATATTTTCCCAAAGTTTCAAAGCGAAATTCGAAAAACTTCAAACGTTACAGCCCGTCAACGCTGTGCCTCACCGCTCGGATTCGAAGCGGGCGTGAACTTCAAACGCGTTTTTCGCAAAACTCCATTATCGAAATTTGCGTGCAGGATTACTAAAAAACTATTAAGCCGATTGAGTTGAAACTTGGTAGAAATATTGATAATATCGGTACCTTCTACTTGACGAAAATTGTTTTTGAAAAATTGAAAAAAAAACGACTTTTTTAATCCACATTTTACAGAAATGTTGCGTGAAGTGTTAATTTTTTTGTGTAAATGCATGCCAGTTTCTTAAATTTGCATTTTCTTCATTTTAATTACCGTCACATAGAAACTAAACATGTTCTAACTGAAAAAAAGTTTGAACTTTTTTGCAAATCAAAGTCTACGGGAAGTTAGACTGCACACCGATTCGCAACTCCCGCAGCGACCTTGCTGTAACACTCTGCCACAGCTCGGCCATTTTGATGATGAATTAATTTAAAAAAATTGTTTCGGATACTTAAATATACTATTAAAGTGTACCTGAAGTTTGATAATTGTAGAATAATTATTTCTTAGTTTAAAAAATCCTTCAATACTGCTTATTTGTTTCCTGTCTAAATATATATCCCGCCTTAAAACAGGGTGTATAATTTTGACCAGAACTGAAATTGCATGACATTTAAGGATTTTTAAGGCAAGGAATGGGGATTTTTTCATGACTCTTAATATGACTTTCTGGCATAGAAGTATACTTAAAGATTCTACAGTGCGACCGATTATCTAAATCTTCACATTTTTATTTTGCTGTTTCAAACAGATGTGTGTTGTATGCCAATAAAAAGTAGACGGAATAAACGAAAAGTCACCAAACTGTACAATTCCATATGTAGTAAAAAATGTGAGACAAACATAATTTCAAGATTGCTGTAAAGAAATATATTTTGGGAACATCTAGAAAAATATTACATACATTTAGGAACTTTGAGTAATATCATCTAGTCGCTTTACACGAATAACAAAGAAAAACTAATATGTTGAGATAACGCATCATTTTCTTTTACTTTCATCTATTTTATTTTCTATCGATTCGATATTCGCGTCTCTATCGACAAGTACCACAAAGTTAGTTCATATTGAATATATACTCAACGATAATTTAGTGGGGTATAGTAATTCAGGTAGACTGGTAATTTTTCATGACATTTCATGACTTTTTCAGGGTCGAGTGTAATTTCATGGCATTTAAGATTTTTCATGACTTTTCAGGTCGGTAGACACCCTGTAAAAGCACTTATATGGGGCAATCCAGGTAAAACGAGATATTCGTTGAAGCGAATGCTACTATATTTTCATGGGGCCTAACTGGGTAAATCGTCCTTATGTAGAGCACTCAAAAAAAATCATACGTATGGGGTGATCCATGTAAAACGCGCGTATATGGGGCAATCTCGGTAAAAATGCGTTTATATCGGACACTCCAGGTAAAATGCATTTATATGGGGCAATCCAGATAAAATATAAAGTAAATATAAAATATAAGGTACTTGTATTGGGCAATCCAGGTAAAATTACACATGCGTGGGGCAATCCAGGTAAAATGAGATACCTGTTGAGTCGAATGCTACTGTACTTGTATACGGCAAACTAGGTAAAATACATTTATATTGGGAAATCCAGGTAAAGTGAATTTACATGGGGCTATCCATGTACAGTGGATTTATATGGGGCTATCCAGGTGAAAAACCTTTATATGGGGCAGTCCGTGTAAAACTTGACTTAAAGTTTGCATCGTTGGAATGCGCCGATTTTTTTTAATTCCTTATCTTCATTATAATCGAAAGCTTATATTTTGTAGACTTGGGTTGTAGATCGCTAACTAAGGAGACTAAAAAATGATCGCGTGATTTTTATAGCTTAAATCATCATGTGAAACTAGCGATTTGGTGAAGTGAATTCCACTATATGGTGCATTCCAGGTAAAATCAACCGCTCTATGCAGAAGCAATTTTTTTAATTCCCTATTTTCATTATTATCGAAAAATCATATTTTGTAGACTTGGGTCGTAGATCGCTAACTAAGGAGGCTAAAAAATCCTCGCGTGATTTTTATAGGTTAAATCTGTCGAAGGAAATTTCGGACCTTCCGAAAAAAAATGTCAAATAAATATTAATAAACATTAATATTAATATTAATAAACATTAATATTAATATTAATAAACATTAATATTAATATTAATAAATATTAATATTAAATAATAAATATTAATATTAAATAATAAATATTTCTTAAATAAAACTAGAGATTTGCCGAAATAGATTCTATTATACGGAGCATTTCAGGAAAAAACAACCATGCTATGCAAAACCTTGAATTTTTCAGTTTTTTTTTACTATTTCCTTATCTCTAGGTACGCTCATGCGGGGTTTCTTCCCCCTTCTTAGATTAATGCCCTTTTACAGATTTTCCTTTCCACCATTTGACTTCGAATTTTTATATTATTGTACCTCTATCCTCATCTCTCATCCTTCATCTTCATTTTGATTTTAATTTCAATTTTCCCTGTAATTACCACTTTTATTAACCAAAAAGTAATTCACACCAGAGCTCGGCCATATTAAATAACTTTATTTGGGAATGTATTGAAAAAAAAATGACATAGTGTAAAGTGCTGATCAAATTACCCTGTGTAAATGCAACAAAATGTACTTATTTGCGGACGCGACAAAATCAGAAGGATGACGATAAAATACAGTGTTGAAGTTTGCATCGTTCGATTACACCGAAAATTATTTTGTATATTTATATTTTCTTTCTTTATTAGCATAGCAAATATTTTTTTCAAGTTTTCAATTGTAGAACTTCAAATAAACATTGTAAAAAATGTTCGGGGATTTTCATAGCTACAATTTGCAAAAAGAAAGTTCAGCAATTAATAAAATATTTATTTTCATCGTATCCCAACGTTGCAAACTTCAATTTCATGATGATATCATATCGAAATAATTGATGGCGCTGAACTTTGCCTCGCTGGAATGCAACGACAGTCCTTTGCATTTTTTTTTTGTTTCGCCATTATTATTACAATCAGTTTTTTTTAACACGAGGGTGAATCAACAAATTTTTGGAAGCGCATATTGATATAATACTTTTGGGGGTAGTTTGATATTTCTTTTGAAGAGTGTCAATCACAATATTTATGCAAAGTTTCAGAGGCTATACCAGTGTGGACGCTGAAAATTTTGGGTGATTTTCGGGAATTTTTTGGAAGAAGAGTACTCAATGAAATGTTTCGGAAAATTAAGAATAATTTTTGCTATATTTGACTTATATTACATAATTTTTTTATAGAAAAATATTGAGTTCCAAGCGACTTATGCGCTGCCTTCGGAGGCGCCATAAAAAAGTTCCTCCACTGCTGACATGATTCCGGCCGATTGAGTAGCTGAAACCGAAAAAGGAAAAAATGTCGTTAAACTGGAAGGTATTTCCTGTACAATGGCGTAGGATTTTCGAAAAATATCAAAATCTAACAAAATGGTGTAGTTATGAAAAAAAGTCTGTTTTCTTGCCTATAAAATGGTCGTTTTTTTCAATGCCAAATCGTCAATCTTCATCCAATCAAAAATATCCTACGTTATTGTAGAGTAAATATATTCAAGAGTACTCAGTTCAAATTTCAAGTCAATCGGATCATTGCTCTTTGAGTTACAATGTCAGCAAATTTGAAAAATCTCATTTCGAGAAAAACGCGTTTAAAGATTTAACTATCGATTTTTGCAAGATAAAATGATATTGATATTAATAATATAAATGATAATGATATTATTGAAAGTATAAACAGTCGAAAAAGGCAAAAAAATCGATTTTTTGAAAGTGTCACACTGGTTAGCCCCTTCAGTCGATTTGATCGTATTGTTATTAAGCTATTAATTATTTTGTGCAAACAGCTGTTAAAAATACTCAAATATGGAGAAAAATGAGTTACGTGCAGTGATAACATACCTTTGCCTGAAAAGCAGCTGCTGGCTTCGCAATCATTGACCACCCACCATATTCTCCGGGCTTAGCACCCAGTCATTTTCACTTATTCCCAAAATTAAAGGAGCGTATACGGGGGAATCTTTCCCCGACGATGACGCGGTTATGGCTGCCGTAGAAGTTTTTTGAGAGTCAAGAAAATGTTTTTTTTTTTTAGGAACGAATAGGAAAGTTGGAAAAGCGGTATTCTAAATGTATAGAAGTAGAAGGAGATTATGTAGGAAAATAAAATATGTTTGTTTGAATTTTCTTACATTTTTATAGTGATTCCAAAAACGTTTTGATTCATCCGCGTAGATTAACGGGGTATCCCTCTCTGGAAGCTCAATTTGAAGGGTCAGAATGATTCATTTTTTTCTATTAACACATTGGTTGGAATAAATTAATTTTTTCCCAGCATGTTGCACACATGTTTGTGGTTACAATGTAATTTTTTCGGAATAAACTCTTTCAAAGTGTTCGTGGTCCCGAAACAGCGGGATCTCTGCCAGGCTCAAATGTAATCTGCAACGAAAACAACAAAAAAATTCTTCAAGTATATCCAACTGGCTATGGGTTCACGATCCACTTTTCGAAATTTCGAAAAATCACAGCTTCTCCAAAGAAAACTTCATTTTTCTCTTGAAAAACAGTATGCTAAAGTCATTGTTGTTAACAAATGGTTCATCCAATTGAAAAATGCGATCGTGAACCGAAAATGACTACTGTTTGAACGCTAACTATGCAAATTCAAGTCAATAGTGTGAAAGTTACTCAAGACACCAGGAATACCCCCTTAAGACCGTGAATCGCTTATGGGGATAAGAAAAACCGTTTGTCGGCCTCAGTCGGCAAAAAATGTGAGCGTTGAAAAAAAAATTAACTTCCGTTGCGTTCCAACGATGCAAAATTCAGCATCACAGTAATTGGGTGAGTCTCGTAGCAGAGATACGCCTAAAATATGATATCGTTTCTATAAAGACATCAACGATTCCATTCCTCTCGTTGTTCCGCGAACTATAAATGATCGAGATCGAAAGATATGCGTTGAAGTTCTGAAATTTTCCGCGTAGTTTCGAGATAATCCGCGAGGTATAATTTAGCAAATAGAATGTCCCGCGCGTCCGCGCTCATACCCGTACGATAACACGATCCATGTGGAATACGTCCTGACCGAGATGCAGAGACAAAACGAGAATAAGGATAATGCGACTGGCGTGGAGGATAAGGAGCCTCTGAAGTTTACGGCGAGTTGGTGTCTTGCGAATTCCGGCGAGCCAGGGGGAAAGGGGCATTCAAACTCGTTACTCAGCCAGAACTAGAGGAATTTCTATGATATCCAATTTATCGTAGGTTCCCAACCAATAGGTATCGATAGGTTCCCAACCATTATCGACTTTCGCTATTTCATCGTCGTGTCGACTTTTTAAGAGTCGAGAACGTTCAGCGAACGATGGAAATTTATATTCTTAATCAATTTCTTCCTCTTCATTATCATTCGAATGTCTTTTTTGCATATTAAGGGGCTATTCTATTGTGACGGGATGGAAAAATCGTTTTTTGCATATTTCTACTCTATACTATCATAGAATTGACATCCAATTGCTGGTAAAGTCGATTTTCACTTTGTCTACTCAGTACAGCCCTTTAAGGATGTATGGCAACTAAGTCATTTACTACTGTTCGAATTGAAACTCACTGATATTGTAAAGGAAAATATCGAGAACTTTTTGAGATTAAAAAAACAAAATTTGCCCACGTGAATGCTGAAATAAACGAATTCAAAGTTGGGTCATTTAACACGGGGAACATAGGACTGTACGTCCAAAATTCCCTTTACATTGGCAAAAAAGGTATTTCCGGAGTACTCTTTTGTAAAAAAAACTTTTGTGCGGTATCGCTGTAATATGCATGATACGGTAAAAATAAAAAATCGACATGTGCCCATATATTTTGCGAGATATTGCGAGTTAAATGGGACCGTTTTCGTATTTCTTTAGCTCGTATGTCGTAACCACGACAACGTCAGGGAAAACATACATCAAATCAACAACTAAATTTGCAGTTTAAAATTGAAAATTCTTCTTTCTGTACCGCATGTTTTACTTTGAGCTGTGGTAAATCTCCTTTTTAGCTTTAATGAATATTACAATTATTTTATTTAGTCTTTAAATGCGATTTTTGCAAATTGCATAATCAGTTCTGTAACGACTCTGCAGTAGCTGCCATACATCCTTAAAGGGCTATACGAGTGTGAACGCTGAAAATTTGGGTCATTTTCGGGAATTTTTCGGACGAAAAGTACTCAATCAAATGTTTCGGAAAATTAGGAATATATTTGGCTATATTTGGCCTATATTACATAATTTTTTCATAGACAAATATTGAGATCCAAGCGACTTATGCGCTGCCTTCGGAGGCGCCAAAAAAAAGTTCCTCCACTGCTGACATGATTCCGGCCGAATGGGTAGCTGAAACCGAAAAAGGGAAAAACGTCGTTAAACTGGAAGGTATTTCCTGTACAATGACGTAGGATTTTCGAAAAATATCAAAATCTAACAAAATGGCGTAGTTATGAAAAAAGTCTGTTTTCTTGCCTATAAAATGGTCGTTTTTTTCTATGCCAAATCGTCAATTTTCATCCAATCAAAAATATCCTACGTCATTGTAGAGTAAATACATTCAAGAGTACTCAGTTCAAATTTCAAGTCAATCGGATAATTGCTCTTCGAGTTACAATGTCAGCAAATTTGAAAAATCTCATTTCGAGAAAAACGCGTTTAAAGACTTAACTATCGATTTTTGCAAGTAAAAATGATATTGATATAAATGATAATGATATTCTTGAAAGTATAAACTGTCGAAAAAGGCAAAAAAATCGATTTTTTGAAAGTGTCACACTGGTATAGCCCCTTAAAGTAGGAGCGCTCGGTGCGCGCGCTCGGCTCCAGTACGGCTACCCAGGTAGGAATTGACGATGAAAAAAGGGCTCGCCAAGCTCTGAAACAAGGCTCACATTTTTTAATTCAGGCTGAGCACCATCCTGATTTCAGGCCTAGCTGAACCTCTGAATGATAACGCGGTTTCAGGCTCTTGCACACAGGCTTGACCAAAGGCTGGTAGAAAAGCCTGTACTAAGCCTGAAACGACGAAACAACAAGGCTCAAAACGAGCCTTAATGAAGCCTTCACGAGCATTTATGACCAGGCTTTTCCCAAACTCTTCCCGAGGCTATATGAGGCCTGTTTTTAGTTTTCTATATTCTACATTGGGGTAAATTTAATAAATTGGTAAAGAATTCATTTGATTTGTTATATATATTTATTATTTGTTATATTATTTGTTACAAAATATATATAAAAAATATTTTAAAAACAATACTTTATTTTATTGCGTACTTTTATTTTCGTATACACTTTTTTGTGTACCTCATAAATATCGATAAGAGCATATGTTTAAATGTTCTGAGCTGCCTCCTTCGCTTTCGTTTTTCGTGCCTTCGCACCCGACAAATTTATTGCTAAATTTTTTTTTTTCATAAAAGTACAGAAAAAATATTATTTTAAACTTATTTTATTTTATCAGAACGTGAAACAAGCCTGCATCCAGCCTTGATTTTTCAGCCTCAAAATTCACCGGCTGAATGAAGCTTGAAATAACCCTGAGTTTAGGCTAAGCAGCCAGTCTTGGTTCCAGGCTGCTCCAAACGATGCAATAAAACCTGGGCCAGGTCTGTCTTACTCAGGCTCGGTGAAACAAGGCTCGCACAAGCTTGTTTCCATCGTCAGCCTTTTAATTTCCTACCTGGGTATCCGTACGTTTTTTTTCAAAACGACTGTTTTTCACCTGGCGTTGGTGATTTCGGAGAAACGGCTTAATCAATCGGGCTAAATTTGTACTGCATATTCAGCACATGTATGGCTATCGCCCGAACTAGAATAATCAGAAAATATTAATTTTAACTTATATTTTCACCCGAATTATGACGAAAAAAACGTGTTTTTCGAACACCTTTGCAAGAAAATGCCGTCATTTTGTTATTTTTAAATGTAAAATAATAGTTCTAGTTCGGGCGATACCGACAATCATACAGATTAAGAATCTTCTTGAATTTTTTGTTTGAGATTACCTGGTGAGCGCCAATCACCAATGCCAGCACCATACTTTTTTTCATGCCTTTACACAATCATAAATTGTTAAGTAAATACACATTCATATGCAACAAAAAAAAATTGTTTTCCATTCTAGAAGAGCGGACCTTAAAACGCAAACAAGTTTGTACCAATACATGCAAACGTTTTGTAAATAAAAATTCTCAAAAATAGCTGATTTTTTTAGCCGCCACACTAGAAGAGCCCCTTAAGGGAGGTTTCCACTTTGTTGGGCCAAAAAATGTTCGATTTTTCACCATTTTTTGATGCGTAAAATATTAAATACAGAATGTAAACATTTGGTATATTTACTAAGCGGTCTTTATTGAACATGATAATATTGTTCGCTTGCGGAAGTCCTAAGTCCTGAACAGGTGAACTAAAGCAAAAAAATTAAACATATATTTACTTTGTACAATATTGTTTATAAGTCCAACTAAAATCAAGAAGAAAAATTGTACAATAAAAAAATAGTGAGCGATTGAAGGAAAAGTTTAGTTTTTTACTTTGAAGTTATAGAAAATAATTGTTTATTCGGTAAATTGTATTCACGGAATTGTTCTTTTGGCAAAATGTATTTGAGAAATTGTTTCTTCTGGCAATTGTTTTTTGAGAAACTCTCCGCAAAGCGTACCTAATCGGTTAAATTCATGAATTGCTCTGGAATTTAAGCATCCATGACCACAGTCAGTGTTTCTGCGAGAGACGTCGCCGCTACGTTTATAATTTGTCATAAGGAAGTGTACCAGATTGCCTAGTTCGGAATATATTCGTTTCGTTTGATAACGGTGTAGTTGATCTTATGGAAATTCCGACATTGAGTCTTTATCGAACACATGTATGTCTAAAAAATAACTTTCTCAATACATATAAGGATTAATATTGCTCGAGTTACTCTGACGGAGAAAGGGTTAAGAAAACCCGACGTCATATCGTAGAGCGAATGGGACACTTCCAATCTACATATAGAAGTATCACTTTGTATTAAGGCGTTACCCCCACTTGTAGCGCAAAAAAGGCCTTTTTCAAGAATTTTTTTAAAGAAAACTACAAAAATTTTTTAATCGATCAATATACCATCTTAAAGAACACATCTTGAAGAACTTTCAGTAATTTTTTTATTGAAAAATATTACATTGTTTAGTGGCAAATGGCCGTCAATGAAATAATGTTTTTATATACACGGTTTGCGGTGACCAACATTGCGGCGAAGTGGATCATCTGAAAAAAAATGCGGATGGATTTAGTCAAATATAAGTATAAACTAGTCTTTAATCGAAGAATTTTAAAAAATATTCATTTTTCACAAAATGGCGGACAGTCAAAGTTAATGATTCGATTTTAACGAAAAAAAAACGGCTGTTTTTTGGCTATAAAACGGCCTTTTTTTTCGAAAAAAAAAAATCGAACGATTAAAGACTACATTTCTATGTATCAAATAAGCCTGCAAAATTTCAAGAAGATCGGTTCATTAGTGTTCGAGTAATCTTGGTCACCGACTTCAGAAATGCCATTTTGAGAAAAACGCGTTTAAAGTTTCAATTTCACAACGGATTCTTTTCTTTCAACGCTCATATCTCAGTCAATGTTGTTCGGATGGACTTGAAATTTTCAGGACATATTCTCAGATACTTATACTTCAAAAAAATGCAATAAAAAAGTCGATTTTTTCAAAATCGCAAGTGGGGGTATCCCCTTAAGCCCGATTGAGTTCATGAAACTTTGTTTGTATTTTGCACTGTTCGTCCACGCAAGACCTTTTATAAAATAACAAAGATTATTTTACAGTACAATTCGATTCGTACACTGAGAAAAAAAAACCAATTGAATCAGAAAAATACATATCGGTTGATCCAAATAAATGTCTGGCCGCGGAGTGCCACCGATATATGAAATTATTACAATACTATAAAATATTGGAAAATGTGATTGATTGAAATAACATATTATTTTATTTGAAAATCTCTTCTGTTCTCTGAATATCTACATTACCCTTCAAATAAAATTATATTGTATTGAAATCATTCTATATACAATCCGTAGATGAATGAATGAAATAATTAAGCGGTTGCTACAACATTTTTTATTTCGTACAAAAATATAATCAATAGAAAAAATTATTTCTTTATTACATCGAAACGAATATGCCAGGAAACGTAACATTTTTGTACTATATCAAAAGTAGTTGCATGAGATAGAGACAGGTGTATATCATGATTGAAAAATTAACAATATCGACTCGAAATAATGGTATTTTTTTACCACAAAGTACAGGTGTAATTTGTAATAACGGATTTAGTCTCTAGTAGAAAAAAAATAATATTCGATGAAATCAATGTTCATTGCAATGAAAATAATATATTTGTGAATTCGAGAAGTCATGTTTTTAATATGATTCTATGTACACTTGCAAACATTTCTTGATTATTCGTTCAAATAAATGTACACTCACGAGAATTGCTGAAAATATTCGAAAGAAGTTCTGTGGAATAGGGTAGGATTATCACAATAAAATGTTTGAGCGAATTTGTTTTATTTAAAAAACGAAAATGTTTCCATTTTCAAAAAATCTTAAATACAATGTGAGTATTAGAACGATCATCAGATATTCAACTAATAAGAGCAGATACTACACAAAAAACTTTTTATTTTATCATGTTATTAAAGTCAATATCGTTTTGTTTGGACTAATAAATCCGATTATTTACACCAACAATTTTACAATTGAATCAACGAAATTTCATTCAATAACACCAATGATATTGGATCAATCATTTCTTTCTCTCCGTGTAATTATAGTTCGCAATACTTTTATATTTATAATATTAAGACTCTTTATATTTATAATATTAAGATCGATTATTATCTATCTTAACATTATCCGACGACATCGACCTCGTAATATGCATAAAAAATAATTTCTCAATTCATAGAGAAAAAATTCGATACCAATGAAATGACGACGATGTTGTTTCGGCTTCTCAGGAATTGTCGGGGAATGAAATACATTTTTTAAATATATTTTTTTATCGTAGAATTTCTTCTGATTAAATTCGTTTATTAAATGAAAATTGACGAAGAATATCGAATAATGCCAAAATTGCACAGAATTGTGAAATAACAGTCCGGAATTCGAGCTTGATACATGAGATTGAGGGGTTTGAAAAAGCTAATACACAATTTTTATGAAGTTTTCGATAAAGAATGTCGAATGAGAATGAGAAAATTGAAAGTATACAAGTTTATTTTTAATAACTGTATAAAATGCAATCATGAACGAGTCTTAGAAAAAAAGGAAATGTTTTATTGAAGACGAAAAATTAATTGCCGAGCTCTGTTAACGCGATGCTGCACTCTTGTACAAGTTTCTGAGCTGAAGAGTGAGTGACACAGAATTCTCATCTGCGTTCCATCTGCGCGAGAGAAAGTGCCAATCGAACACCTCGATCAATCGGCGAGAAAGAGAGTCGAGGGAGAAAGAGGGATAGAGGGCGGGGAAGGGGAAAAGGCGATTTACAGAGAAGCAGGATTGTTCGATCCGATTGAGCGCGCATCGATTATATACTCTAAACGAAAGTCCGCCAAGCTGTAATTAAGAGCAACGACTGGCACGACGAAAAAAAGGTGTTCGGGGATGATAGCTGATTCGCTGATTGCGGGGCTCGAAAAGTTTCGCGAGATTTCGAGAGACGGCTATCTCTCACGCTTTAACCTTTTTACTTTGATGCAACAACTTGTATGGTTTATATTTTACCGCTCTTTTTATTTACAGTTTACTTGTGAACAAACAGAAAACTTTGGAAATTTTTATTTCTACTTACAAGGAACATCACTTAAGGTAGTCCTATCGCTTCACACTAGTCATACCACTGATCATACTTGAGACTTGTACAATTTATATTTTTAACATATGCAAAGAAAAAAATTTGTAATAACTGAATTTTCAATGTGTAAACTGTTTAACGGGGTCCTCTAGTTTCTCGGCTGTTTTTTTACGGCTTCTTCAATATTTTTTTACGGGCAAAGCATCGAAATAATCTCATTGTTTTTGCATAATTTTTATTAACATTTAAATAAGCTTTACAAATTTTTTGAAGTCAAAATATATAATAGAATAAAGGTTATAGTGACCGACAGGAAGACATCAAGTAAAAGAGGTGCTTCACGGTGACCAAGATTGCGGCTGTTCTGCTTATCTGAAATCAAAAAACCAAACGGCATTTTAATCTTCATATTAAAGACTAGCGATTGAACTAGAGTGAATTCTAAATTACAAAAATTGACTTTTTTATACACTTTTGAAATTTACATTCTATTTTTTACTCATTTTTTCTTAAGTTTTTCGCTCGTACAAAAAAAACTATCGAAGCAACGATGATAATCCTAGTTCAATCGCTGGCTTATAACATATTAAAGATGCTGTATAAATTTAAACAAGATCGGTGCAGTAGTTTCTGAAATATCGTGGTCACCGTTTCGAAAAATGGTGTTTCGAGAAAAACGCGTTTGAAAGTTCGCGCATGTGATTTATACTTGTGAACCACTTCGAATATCGAAAAATCCTTTGGCACACATTTTCTACACATGTTGTAGATGTGATTTATGAAAAAAAAATTCAATTTTTTCGACCCGAGAAACTAGAGAACCCCGTTGACGGGTTAGGCCACTCTAGAGGTCGAAAAATAGGCTTTTTGGGGATTTTTTTTCAGAAAAACTACAAAATAAATCGAGATTACAAAAAGGGTGTTTACCATACATATCAGTGACTGTATACAATAATTTTTTTGAAGCGATTAATTTCAAAATGGCGACTGTGCAGCGTTTATTTCAAAACTCCATTTTTTAAGTTGGCCGGAAACATAACTCAGACAATTTTCAACCCATTCACTTGAAATGTTGAATATATCTTGAAAAATACATTGTCTATGGAAGTACGTAGAATTTTTTTTTACATTGCATAGTTCATTTGTTATTAACAACTATCTGACGATTTTTTAGGCAAATTTTTCGCCTTCCAAAAATTCGCCTAAAAAATCGTTAATATTAAATGAACTATGCTATATAAAAAAAAATCCTGCGTACTTCCATAGACAATGTATTTTTCAAGATATATTCAACATTTCAAGTGAATCGGTTGAAAATTGTCTGAGTTATGTTTCCGGCCAACTTGAAAAATGCAGTTTTGAGATAAACGCTGCACATCCGCCATTTTGAAATAAATCACGTCTCTTTATCGTAGCAAGTGGTAACAAATCCAATACCGGAAGTTCAAATTAAACTTGATATTACATAAAAATTAGGTCAATAAGCGCAATTTTTTCAGAGAGCATTGGATTACTACAAGTGTTGAGTATGTGAATCTGATTATTTTTAAGAATCTGACGGATTTCCACTGTTATATACACTTTTGTAGCGACCGGAAATTGGGTTTTTGTATGTCGTCTCGGCATTCCTTCACAAAAAGACGCAATTTTAATATTTGTTTTCTCTGTAATTAGGTCGACAACCAACCCTGACATTTTGCAGAGACGATTATTAATATATTTAGTGAAGCTTAAAGCAAAATTATGCGGAAAATTATGAAATATTATATTATGAAAATCATATGGATTGAAGCCTGGCGATAGGACTACCGTAACTCAATTTATGGTATTCCTTTCGCGGAGGGTCGTATTTTATGAGGGCATAAGAAGGGCCCTTCTAAATCATTGGTAAATTACAGCGGCGCTTAATAAAAATAAGTCCCGATCAATTATTATACCCAACGGTAAACTGGATTAAGACGGAATGACACCTCATCGCGGTCGGTATGGTAGAACAATTATAGATACCCAAAAATCTCTGAAACGGCTCATCAGATCCCGTCGAAACTTTGCCAAACGACGTCAAATAGACAGCTGTTCGTGTATCTGTTTGACGTCGTTTGGCAAAGTTTCGACGGGATCTGAAGAGCCGTTTCAGAGATTTTTGGGTATCTATAATTGTTCTACCATATCGACCGCGATGAGGTGTCATTACGTCTTAAAAAAATTCGCGAAAATTTGGTTACATATTTTTACATCTTTTCTAAAAAGTCGCAGCTACGAAAATTCTTCTGTTAGTCACATTTTTCTAGGGTTTTCCATTAATATTTTTTTAAAACATTCGACGAGCCCAGTTTTTATCGTCGTTACGGAATCTTTCGATTTTTTTTACACGCGTGAGCAGTTTATATCCGCCATCTAGAGTTATTTAGTGTATACATAAATAGATAGAAATAATCCGGCCAGCGTGTCATCTCCATAAAGCGCCGTATAAATGAGAAGATTTTTAGAGTCGTAATTTTTCGTTTAAAGTTCGGTAACTTGCCTTGATATTTTGCCAGTATACTGGGATGTATTTTTACTTGATTATAGACGAAAACCAGTTGATTGTTAAATATTCGGATTCGCGAAAGGAATACCTTGAGCGATGTTCCTTGTTAGAGTCAACATTTTCACGTGAAAATACACTCAAAACGCGTGAAGAAATTACGAGTCTCTAAAGAGCTGTTCGTTTCCTTATTTTTGCGAAAACGTAGATTTATCATGGACGTCGATTTTTTAAAACTTTGACGTACATCTTTCATCTCTGTTTAAATGTCTATACATTTCTTTTCACCAATGATCGATTCATTCAAGTTTGCTTACGACCGAAATTCATTGTTTTCTCGTTCGAATGGTACTTTCCATTTAACACCGAGTTTCTTTATCGAATCATTTGTATTTTAGACCCAACCTGATCAGCACATGACAGGCGATTTCCTTCGATGGATAATTACTAATATCAAACATTCCAATTCCTACTCATTTCGCTGTCTTGAAATAAAATTGATGCAGAAACTGATTCTGAAATGGTTTATCTTCGAAAGATTGAAAAGTGAAAAAGTGTATCGATGTAGAAAAGAATATAAAGGTTACATTAATAGTATGGAATATTGAGAATGGTGAAAATAATTAAAGATCTCTGTTAGCTCTATGGGGAATTATTTTCCAAAAGACAAATATGTACACCGAGAAAAAAGAATCGTTAAATGTGCAAAATGCATTTTGTTGTCTCGAAATTTTGTTGTTTTAACAGTTGCTCAGACATGCTAAATAAGCTGCAGTTCACATCACTATACTATTTTACCACCAACTATACTGTTTTGTTATGCCAATCAAAAATCAAGTTGATCGTATTTAAAGATACATTATTTTATACCAACTGAATTTTGGATGGATGAACGAATTTTTTTTTTCAGTGTAAGAAGAACGTTTCAAATTGTCTCTCTTTCTCTCTCTCCTTATATATATTCCGAATACGGGGCCCACCTCGTAACAGCTTGACCTCGATGTATGTTGGGAAAAACACGTTCCTGAATGCACTGCAAAAAATTGTAGCCGGCACTGATTGTTAAAAAAAAAGTTGCTCATAACACCATTCGTCACGTGCTACGTTATACATATACATAGTACCCAACAAGCCTTTCTCCACATGTCCGTATTTGTGTCTTTCTTTCCTTAAGGCGTTACCCCTACTTGTAGCGCAAAAAAAGGCCTTTTTCATGAATTTTTTTGAAGAAAACTACAAAACTTTTTTAATCGATCAATATACCATCTTAAACAACACATCTTGAAGAACTTTCAGTAATTTTTTTATTGAAAAATATTACATTGTTTAGTGGCAAATGGCCGTCAATGAAATAATGTTTTTATATACACGGTTTGCGGTGACCAACATTGCGGCGAAGTGGATCATCTGAAAAAAAATGCGGATGGATTTAGTCAAATATAAGTATAAACTAGTCTTTAATCGGCTGTGTGAACTTGGCACCCGAGTATGACCGATCTTAATTTTTTTTTATTATTTCGGATTGTTTTTGTTTGTAGTTGATTGCAGTACAAACGATTTCGTTTGTAGTAACTCAGAAAAAAAATTAGGGCCCTTAAAAAAAAAGTCAGCCCCCTTAATGAAAATATTTAAGCGGGCGAAGTTATTTTTCATTCAAAATCGTTTGTAGTTGATTGTAGTGAAATTATTTTTGTTTGTAGTTGAACCGTTTCCGAAAAAAATCGAATTTTCGAAAAAAAACGATAGATAGATGTGGAAAAATGATTTTGCGACCATTTTTTTTCGTGATCGGCGGCTTATTGTAAGAAAGTAGCTTACTACAAACAATATGCGACCTGTCAAAACGTCTGTAGTTGTTTGTAGTTCCCGAATCATCGTGTGTAGTTGCGCGAAAAACGAACTACAAACGAGGAAGGCCCCTGAAAATGATTTTTGAACGCTTCTCGTTGGAATATCTTGTTTGTAGTGGCAAATAAGCTTACTACAAACGATATCGGACCTCTCAAAATGTTTGTAGTTGTTTGTAGTTCCCGAATTATCGTTTGTAGTTGGGCGAAAATCGAACTATAAACGAAGAAAGCGACCGAAAATGGGTTTCCGAGGCTTCTCGTTAGAATAGCTCATTTGTAATGGCAAATAAGCTTACTACAAACGATATCGGACCTCTTAAAACGTTTGTAGTTGTTTGTAGTTTCCGAATTATCGTTTGTAGTTGCGCGAAAATCGAACTACGGACGGGGAAAGCACCGAAAAATGATTTTTCAAGGCTTCTCTTGGGAATCATTCGTTTGTAGTGGCAAACAAGCTTACTACAAACGATAAACGGACTCTTCAAACGTTTGTAGTTGTTTGTAGTTGGGCGAAAATCAATCTACGAACGAGGATAGTAGCAAAAATAATTTTTCGAGGCTTGTCTTCAAGATTATTCGTTTGTAGTGGCAAACTAGCTTACTAAAAAAGATAGACGACCTGTCAAAACGCGTGTAGTTGTTTGTAGTTCCCGGATTATCGTTTGTAGTTGCGCGAAAATCGAACTACAAACGAGGAAAGCACCTGAAAATGAGTTCTGAACGCTTCTCGTTGGAATATCTTGTTTGGAGTCGCAAATAAGTTTACTACAAACGATATCGAACCTCTCAAAACGATTGTAGTTGTTTGTAGTTTCCGAATTATCGTTTGTAGTTGCGCGAAAATCGAACTACAAACGAGGAAAGAATCTGAAAATGAGTCTCGAACGCTTCTCGTTAGGATATCTTGTTTGTAGTGGCAAATAAACTTACTACAAACGATATCCGACCTCTCAAAAAGTTTGTAGTTGTTTGTAGTTCGCGAATTATCGTTTGTAGTTGCGCGAAAATCAAACTACAAACGAGGAAAGCACCTGAAAATGAGTTTCGAAAGCTTCTCGTTAGGATATCTTGTTTGTAGTGGCAAATAAGCTTACTACAAACGATATCCAACCTCTTAAAACGTTTGTAATTGTTTGTAGTTCCCGACCTATCGTTTGTAGTTGCGCGAAAATCGAACTACGAACGAGGAAAGCACCGACAAATGATTTTTCAAGGCCTCTCTTCGGAATTATTCGTTTGTAGTGGCAAACAAGCTCACTACAAACGATGAACGACCTCTTAAAACGTTTGTAATTGTTTGTAGTTTGCGATTAGTCGTTTGTAGTTGCGCGAAAATCAATCTACGAACGAGGGAAGCATCAAAAATGATTTTTCAGAGCTTCTCTTCAAGATTATTCGTTTGTAGTAGCAAACTAGCTTATTACAAACGATACACGACCTGTCAAAACGTTTGTGGTTGTTTGTAGTTCCCGAATTATCGTTTGTAGTTGCGCGAAAATCAAACTACAAACGAGGAAAGCACCTGAAAATGAGTTTCGAACGCTTCTCGTTAGGATATCTTGTTTGTAGTGGCAAATAAGGTTACTACAAACGATATCCGACCTCTCAAAACGTTTGTAGTTGTTTGTAGTTGTTTGTAGTTCCCGAATTATCGTTTGTAGTTGCGCGAAAATCGAACTACAAACGAGGAAAGAATCTGAAAATGAGTCTCGAACGCTTCTCGTTAGGATATCTTGTTTGTAGTGGCAAATAAGCTTACTACAAACGATATCCGACCTCTCAAAACGTTTGTAGTTGTTTGTAGTTCGCGAATTATCGTTTGTAGTTGCGCGAAAATCAAAGTACAAACGAGGAAAGCACCTGAAAATGAGTTTCGAAAGCTTCTCGTTAGGATATCTTGTTTGTAGTGGCAAATAAGCTTACTACAAACGATATCCAACCTCTTAAAACGTTTGTAATTGTTTGTAGTTCCCGACCTATCGTTTGTAGTTGCGCGAAAATCGAACTACGAACGAGGAAAGCACCGACAAATGATTTTTCAAGGCCTGTCTTCGGAATTATTCGTTTGTAGTGGCAAACAAGCTCACTACAAACGATGAACGACCTCTTAAAACGTTTGTAGTTGTTTGTAGTTTGCGATTAGTCGTTTGTAGTTGCGCGAAAATCAATCTACGAACGAGGAAAGCATCAAAAATGATTTTTCAAAGCTTCTCTTCAAGATTATTCGTTTGTAGTAGCAAACTAGCTTATTACAAACGATACACGACCTGTCAAAACGTTTGTGGTTGTTTGTAGTTCCCGAATTATCGTTTGTAGTTGCGCGAAAATCAAACTACAAACGAGGAAAGCACCTGAAAATGAGTTTCGAACGCTTCTCGTTTGGATATCTTGTTTGTCGTGGCAAATAAGGTTACTACAAACGATATCCGACCTCTCAAAACGTTTGCAGTTGTTTGTAGTTTCCGAATTATCATTTGTAGTTGCGTGAAAATCGAACTACAAACGAGGAAAGCACCTGTAAATGAGTTTCGAACGCTTCTCGATAGGATATCTTGTTTGTAGTGGCAAATAAGCTTACTACAAACGATATTCGACCTCTCAAAACGTTTGTAGTTGTTTGTAGTTTCCGAATTATCGTTTGTAGTTGCGCGAAAAACAAACTACAAACGAGGAAAGCACCTGAAAATAAGTTTTGAACGCTTCTCGTTTGGATATCTTGTTTGTAGTGGCAAATAAGGTTACTACAAACGATATCCGACCTCTCAAAACGTTTGCAGTTGTTTGTAGTTTCCGAATTATCGTTTGTAGTTGCGCGAAAATCGAAGTACAAACGAGGAAAGCACCTAAAAATGAGTTTCGAACGCTTCTCGTTAGGATATCTTGTTTGTAGTGGCAAATAAGGTTACTACAAACGATATCCGACCTCTCAAAACGTTTGTAGTTGTTTGTAGTTCCCGAATTATCGTTTGTAGTTGCGCGAAAATCAAACTACAAACGAGGAAAGCACCTGAAAATGAGTTTTGAACGCTTCTCGTTTGGATATCTTGTTTGTAGTGGCAAATAAGGTTACTACAAACGATATCCGACCTCTCAAAACGTTTGTAGTTGTTTGTAGTTCCCGAATTATCGTTTGTAGTTGCGCGAAAATCAAACTACAAACGAGGAAAGCACCTGAAAATGAGTTTTGAACGCTTCTCGTTTGGATATCTTGTTTGTAGTGGCAAATAAGGTTACTGCAAACGATATCCCACCTCTCAAAACGTTTGCAGTTGTTTGTAGTTCCCGAATTATCGTTTGTAGTTGCGCAAAAATCGAACTACGAATGAGAAAAGCCCCGAAAAATTATTTTTTAAAGCTTCTCTTCGGAATTATTCATTCGTAGTGGCAAACTAGCTTACTACAAACGATATCCGACCTCTCAAAACGTTTGTAGTTGTTTGTAGTTCCCGAATTATCGTTTGTAGTTGCGCGAAAATCAAACTACAAACGAGGAAAGCACCTGAAAATGAGTTTCGAACGCTTCTTGTTTGGATATCTTGTTTGTAGTGGCAAATAAGGTTACTACAAACGATATCCGACCTCTCAAAACGTTTGCAGTTGTTTGTAGTTTCCGAATTATCGTTTGTAGTTGCGCGAAAATCGAACTACAAACGAGGAAAGCACCTGAAAATGAGTTTCGAACGCTTTTCGTTAGGATATCTTGTTTGTAGTGGCAAATAAGCTTACTACAAACGATATCCAACCTCTTAAAACGTTTGTAGTTGTTTGTAGTTCCCGACCTATCGTTTGTAGTTGCGCAAAAATCGAACTACGAACGAGGAAAGCACCGACAAATGATTTTTCAAGGCCTCTCTGCGGAATTATTCGTTTGTAGTGGCAAACAAGCTCACTACAAACGATGAACGACCTCTTAAAACGTTTGTAGTTGTTTGTAGTTTGCGATTAGTCGTTTGTAGTTGCGCGAAAATCAATCTACGAACGAGGAAAGCATCAAAAATGATTTTTCAAGGCTTCTCTTCAAGATTATTCGTTTGTAGTGGCAAACTAGCTTACTACGAACGATACACGACCTGTCAAAACGTTTGTGGTTGTTTGTAGTTCCCGAATTATCGTTTGTAGTTGCGCGAAAATCAAACGACAAACGAGGAAAGCACCTGAAAATGAGTTTTGAACGCTTCTCGTTGGAATATCTTGTTTGTAGTGGCAAATAAGCTTACTACAAACGATATCCGACCTCTTAAAACGTTTGTAGTTGTTTGTAGTTTCCGAATTATCGTTTGTAGTTGCGCGAAAATCAAACTACAAACGGGGAAAGCACCTGAAAATGAGTTTCGAACGCTTCTCGTTAGGATATCTTGTTTGTAGTGGCAAATAAGGTTACTGCAAACGATATCCAACCTCTCAAAACGTTTGCAGTTGTTTGTAGTTCCCGAATTATCGTTTGTAGTTGCACAAAAATCAAACTACGAATGAGAAAAGCCCCGAAAAATTATTTTTTAAAGCTTCTCTTCGGAATTATTCATTCGTAGTGGCAAACTAGCTTACTACAAACGATATCCGACCTCTCAAAACGTTTGTAGTTGTTTGTAGTTCCCGAATTATCGGTTGTAGTTGCGCGAAAATCAAACTACAAACGAGGAAAGCACTTGAAAATGAGTTTCGAACGCTTCTCGTTTGGATATCTTGTTTGCAGTGGCAAATAAGCTTACTACAAACGATATCCAACCTCTTAAAACGTTTGTAGTTGTTTGTAGCTCCCGACCTATCGTTTGTAGTTGCACAAAAATCGAACTACGAACGAGGAAAGCACCGACAAATGATTTTTCAAGGCCGCTCTGCGGAATTATTCGTTTGTAGTGGCAAACAAGCTCACTACAAACGATAAACGACCTCTTAAAACGTTTGTAGTTGTTTGTAGTTTGCGATTAGTCGTTTGTAGTTGCGCGAAAATCAAACTACAAACGAGGAAAGCACCTGAAAATGAGTTTCGAACGCTTCTCGTTAGGATATCTTGTTTGTAGTGGCAAATAAGCTTACTACAAACGATATCCAACCTCTTAAAACGTTTGTAGTTGTTTGTAGCTCCCGACCTATCGTTTGTAGTTGCACAAAAATCGAACTACGAACGAGGAAAGCACCGACAAATGATTTTTCAAGGCCGCTCTGCGGAATTATTCGTTTGTAGTGGCAAACAAGCTCACTACAAACGATAAACGACCTCTTAAAACGTTTGTAGTTGTTTGTAGTTTGCGATTAGTCGTTTGTAGTTGCGCGAAAATCAATCTACGAACGAGGAAAGCATCAAAAACGATTTTTCAAGGCTTCTCTTCAAGATTATTCGTTTGTAGTGGCAAACTAGCTTACTACAAACGATACACGACCTGTCAAAACGTTTGTGGTTGTTTGTAGTTCCCGAATTATCGTTTGTAGTTGCGCGAAAATCAAACTACAACCGAGAAAAGCACCTGAAAATGAGTTTTGAACGCTTCTCGTTGGAATATCTTGTTTGTAGTGGCAAATAAGGTTACTACAAACGATATCCGACCTCTCAAAACGTTTGTAGTTGTTTGTAGTTCCCGAATTATCGTTTGTAGTTGCGCGAAAATCAAACTACAAACGAGGAAAGCACCTGAAAATGAGTTTTGAACGCTTCTCGTTTGGATATCTTGTTTGTAGTGGCAAATAAGGTTACTGCAAACGATATCCAACCTCTCAAAACGTTTGCAGTTGTTTGTAGTTCCCGAATTATCGTTTGTAGTTGCACAAAAATCAAACTACGAATGAGAAAAGCCCCGAAAAATTATTTTTTTAAGCTTCTCTTCGGAATTATTCATTCGTAGTGGCAAACTAGCTTACTACAAACGATATCCGACCTCTCAAAACGTTTGTAGTTGTTTGTAGTTCCCGAATTATCGTTTGTAGTTGCGCGAAAATCAAACTACAAACGAGGAAAGCACCTGAAAACGAGTTTCGAACGCTTCTCGTTTGGATATCTTGTTTGTAGTGGCAAATAAGGTTACTACAAACGATATCCGACCTCTCAAAACGTTTGCAGTTGTTTGTAGTTTCCGAATTATCGTTTGTAGTTGCGCGAAAATCGAACTGCAAACGAGGAAAGCACCTGAAAATGAGTTTCAAACGCTTCTCGTTAGGATATCTTGTTTGTAGTGGCAAATAAGCTTACTACAAACGATATCCAACCTCTCAAAACGTTTGTAGTTGTTTGTAGTTTCCGACCTATCGTTTGTAGTTGCGCGAAAATCGAACTACGAACGAGGAAAGCACCGACAAATGATTTTTCAAGGCCTCTCTTCGGAATTATTCGTTTGTAGTGGCAAACAAGCTTACTACAAACGATGAACGACCTTTTAAAACGTTTGTAGTTGTTTGTAGTTTGCGATTAGTCGTTTGTAGTTGCGCGAAAATCGAACTACGAATGAGGAGAGTACCAAAAATAATTTTTCAAGACTTTTCTTCAAGATTATTCGTTTGTAGTGGCAAACTAGCTTACTACAAACGATACACGACCTGTCAAAACGTGTGTAGTTGTTTGTAGTTTCCGAATGATTGTTTCTAGTTTCGCGAAAATCGAACTACAAGCGAGGAAAGCACCTGAAAATGAGTTTGGAACGCTTCTCGTTGGAATATCTTGTTTGTAGTGGCAAATAAGCTTACTACAAACGATATCCGACCTCTTAAAACGTTTGTAGTTGTTTGTAGTTCCCGAATTATCGTTTGTAGTAGCGCAAAAATCGAACTACGAATGAGAGAAGCCCCGAAAAATTATTTTTTAAAGCTTCTCTTCGAAATTATTCATTCGTAGTGGCAAACTAGCTTACTACAAACGATATCCGACCTCTCAAAACGTTTGTAGTTGTTTGTAGTTCCCGAATTATCGTTTGTAGTTGCGCGAAAATCAAACTACAAACGAGGAAAGCACCTGAAAATGAGTTTCGAACGCTTCTTGTTTGGATATCTTGTTTGTAGTGGCAAATAAGGTTACTACAAACGATATCCGACCTCTCAAAACGTTTGCAGTTGTTTGTAGTTTCCGAATTATCGTTTGTAGTTGCGCGAAAATCGAACTACAAACGAGGAAAGCACCTGAAAATGAGTTTCGAACGCTTTTCGTTAGGATATCTTGTTTGTAGTGGCAAATAAGCTTACTACAAACGATATCCAACCTCTTAAAACGTTTGTAGTTGTTTGTAGTTCCCGACCTATCGTTTGTAGTTGCGCAAAAATCGAACTACGAACGAGGAAAGCACCGACAAATGATTTTTCAAGGCCTCTCTGCGGAATTATTCGTTTGTAGTGGCAAACAAGCTCACTACAAACGATGAACGACCTCTTAAAACGTTTGTAGTTGTTTGTAGTTTGCGATTAGTCGTTTGTAGTTGCGCGAAAATCAATCTACGAACGAGGAAAGCATCAAAAATGATTTTTCAAGGCTTCTCTTCAAGATTATTCGTTTGTAGTGGCAAACTAGCTTACTACGAACGATACACGACCTGTCAAAACGTTTGTGGTTGTTTGTAGTTCCCGAATTATCGTTTGTAGTTGCGCGAAAATCAAACGACAAACGAGGAAAGCACCTGAAAATGAGTTTTGAACGCTTCTCGTTGGAATATCTTGTTTGTAGTGGCAAATAAGCTTACTACAAACGATATCCGACCTCTTAAAACGTTTGTAGTTGTTTGTAGTTTCCGAATTATCGTTTGTAGTTGCGCGAAAATCAAACTACAAACGGGGAAAGCACCTGAAAATGAGTTTCGAACGCTTCTCGTTAGGATATCTTGTTTGTAGTGGCAAATAAGGTTACTGCAAACGATATCCAACCTCTCAAAACGTTTGCAGTTGTTTGTAGTTCCCGAATTATCGTTTGTAGTTGCACAAAAATCAAACTACGAATGAGAAAAGCCCCGAAAAATTATTTTTTAAAGCTTCTCTTCGGAATTATTCATTCGTAGTGGCAAACTAGCTTACTACAAACGATATCCGACCTCTCAAAACGTTTGTAGTTGTTTGTAGTTCCCGAATTATCGGTTGTAGTTGCGCGAAAATCAAACTACAAACGAGGAAAGCACTTGAAAATGAGTTTCGAACGCTTCTCGTTTGGATATCTTGTTTGCAGTGGCAAATAAGCTTACTACAAACGATATCCAACCTCTTAAAACGTTTGTAGTTGTTTGTAGCTCCCGACCTATCGTTTGTAGTTGCACAAAAATCGAACTACGAACGAGGAAAGCACCGACAAATGATTTTTCAAGGCCGCTCTGCGGAATTATTCGTTTGTAGTGGCAAACAAGCTCACTACAAACGATAAACGACCTCTTAAAACGTTTGTAGTTGTTTGTAGTTTGCGATTAGTCGTTTGTAGTTGCGCGAAAATCAAACTACAAACGAGGAAAGCACCTGAAAATGAGTTTCGAACGCTTCTCGTTAGGATATCTTGTTTGTAGTGGCAAATAAGCTTACTACAAACGATATCCAACCTCTTAAAACGTTTGTAGTTGTTTGTAGCTCCCGACCTATCGTTTGTAGTTGCACAAAAATCGAACTACGAACGAGGAAAGCACCGACAAATGATTTTTCAAGGCCGCTCTGCGGAATTATTCGTTTGTAGTGGCAAACAAGCTCACTACAAACGATAAACGACCTCTTAAAACGTTTGTAGTTGTTTGTAGTTTGCGATTAGTCGTTTGTAGTTGCGCGAAAATCAATCTACGAACGAGGAAAGCATCAAAAACGATTTTTCAAGGCTTCTCTTCAAGATTATTCGTTTGTAGTGGCAAACTAGCTTACTACAAACGATACACGACCTGTCAAAACGTTTGTGGTTGTTTGTAGTTCCCGAATTATCGTTTGTAGTTGCGCGAAAATCAAACTACAACCGAGAAAAGCACCTGAAAATGAGTTTTGAACGCTTCTCGTTGGAATATCTTGTTTGTAGTGGCAAATAAGGTTACTACAAACGATATCCGACCTCTCAAAACGTTTGTAGTTGTTTGTAGTTCCCGAATTATCGTTTGTAGTTGCGCGAAAATCAAACTACAAACGAGGAAAGCACCTGAAAATGAGTTTTGAACGCTTCTCGTTTGGATATCTTGTTTGTAGTGGCAAATAAGGTTACTGCAAACGATATCCAACCTCTCAAAACGTTTGCAGTTGTTTGTAGTTCCCGAATTATCGTTTGTAGTTGCACAAAAATCAAACTACGAATGAGAAAAGCCCCGAAAAATTATTTTTTAAAGCTTCTCTTCGGAATTATTCATTCGTAGTGGCAAACTAGCTTACTACAAACGATATCCGACCTCTCAAAACGTTTGTAGTTGTTTGTAGTTCCCGAATTATCGTTTGTAGTTGCGCGAAAATCAAACTACAAACGAGGAAAGCACCTGAAAATGAGTTTCGAACGCTTCTCGTTTGGATATCTTGTTTGTAGTGGCAAATAAGGTTACTACAAACGATATCCGACCTCTCAAAACGTTTGCAGTTGTTTGTAGTTTCCGAATTATCGTTTGTAGTTGCGCGAAAATCGAACTGCAAACGAGGAAAGCACCTGAAAATGAGTTTCAAACGCTTCTCGTTAGGATATCTTGTTTGTAGTGGCAAATAAGCTTACTACAAACGATATCCAACCTCTCAAAACGTTTGTAGTTGTTTGTAGTTTCCGACCTATCGTTTGTAGTTGCGCGAAAATCGAACTACGAACGAGGAAAGCACCGACAAATGATTTTTCAAGGCCTCTCTTCGGAATTATTCGTTTGTAGTGGCAAACAAGCTTACTACAAACGATGAACGACCTTTTAAAACGTTTGTAGTTGTTTGTAGTTTGCGATTAGTCGTTTGTAGTTGCGCGAAAATCGAACTACGAATGAGGAGAGTACCAAAAATAATTTTTCAAGACTTTTCTTCAAGATTATTCGTTTGTAGTGGCAAACTAGCTTACTACAAACGATACACGACCTGTCAAAACGTGTGTAGTTGTTTGTAGTTTCCGAATGATTGTTTCTAGTTTCGCGAAAATCGAACTACAAGCGAGGAAAGCACCTGAAAATGAGTTTGGAACGCTTCTCGTTGGAATATCTTGTTTGTAGTGGCAAATAAGCTTACTACAAACGATATCCGACCTCTTAAAACGTTTGTAGTTGTTTGTAGTTCCCGAATTATCGTTTGTAGTAGCGCAAAAATCGAACTACGAATGAGAGAAGCCCCGAAAAATTATTTTTTAAAGCTTCTCTTCGAAATTATTCATTCGTAGTGGCAAACTAGCTTACTACAAACGATATCCGACCTCTCAAAACGTTTGTAGTTGTTTGTAGTTCCCGAATTATCGTTTGTAGTTGCGCGAAAATCAAACTACAAACGAGGAAAGCACCTGAAAATGAGTTTCGAACGCTTCTCGTTTGGATATCTTGTTTGTAGTGGCAAATAACGTTGCTACAAACGATATCCGACCTCTCAAAACGTTTGCAGTTGTTTGTAGTTTCCGAATTATCGTTTGTAGTTGCGCGAAAATCGAACTGCAAACGAGGAACGCACCTGAAAATGAGTTTCAAACGCTTCTCGTTAGGATATCTTGTTTGTAGTGGCAAATAAGCTTACTACAAACGATATCCAACCTCTGAAAACGTTTGTAGTTGTTTGTAGTTTCCGACCTATCGTTTGTAGTTGCGCGAAAATCGAACTACGAACGAGGAAAGCACCGACAAATGATTTTTCAAGGCCTCTCTTCGGAATTATTCGTTTGTAGTGGCAAACAAGCTTACTACAAACGATGAACGACCTTTTAAAACGTTTGTAGTTGTTTGTAGTTTGCGATTAGTCGTTTGTAGTTGCGCGAAAATCGAACTACGAATGAGGAGAGTACCAAAAATAATTTTTCAAGACTTTTCTTCAAGATTATTCGTTTGTAGTGGCAAACTAGCTTACTACAAACGATACACGACCTGTCAAAACGTGTGTAGTTGTTTGTAGTTTCCGAATGATTGTTTCTAGTTTCGCGAAAATCGAACTACAAGCGAGGAAAGCACCTGAAAATGAGTTTGGAACGCTTCTCGTTGGAATATCTTGTTTGTAGTGGCAAATAAGCTTACTACAAACGATATCCGACCTCTTAAAACGTTTGTAGTTGTTTGTAGTTCCCGAATTATCGTTTGTAGTAGCGCGAAAATCAGACTACAAACGAGGAAAGCACCTGAAAATAAGTTTTGAACGCTTCTCGTTGAAATATCTTGTTTGTAGTGGCAAATAAGCCTACTACAAACGATGTCCGACCTCTCAAAACGTTTGTAGTTGTTTGTAGTTCCCGAATTATCGTTTGTAGTTGCGCGAAAATCAAACTACAGCCGAGAAAAGCACCTGAAAATGAGTTTTGAACGCTTCTCGTTGGAATATCTTGTTTGTAGTGGCAAATAAGGTTACTACAAACGATATCCGACCTCTCAAAACGTTTGTAGTTGTTTGTAGTTCCCGAATTATCGTTTGTAGTTGCGCGAAAATCAAACTACAAACGAGGAAAGCACCTGAAAATGAGTTTTGAACGCTTCTCGTTTGGATATCTTGTTTATAGTGGCAAATAAGGTTACTGCAAACGATATCCAACCTCTCAAAACGTTTGCAGTTGTTTGTAGTTCCCGAATTATCGTTTGTAGTTGCGCAAAAATCGAACTACGAATGAGAGAAGCCCCGAAAAATTATTTTTTAAAGCTTCTCTTCGAAATTATTCATTCGTAGTGGCAAACTAGCTTACTACAAACGATATCCGACCTCTCAAAACGTTTGTAGTTGTTTGTAGTTCCCGAATTATCGTTTGTAGTTGCGCGAAAATCAAACTACAAACGAGGAAAGCACCTGAAAATGAGTTTCGAACGCTTCTTGTTTGGATATCTTGTTTGTAGTGGCAAATAACGTTGCTACAAACGATATCCGACCTCTCAAAACGTTTGCAGTTGTTTGTAGTTTCCGAATTATCGTTTGTAGTTGCGCGAAAATCGAACTGCAAACGAGGAACGCACCTGAAAATGAGTTTCAAACGCTTCTCGTTAGGATATCTTGTTTGTAGTGGCAAATAAGCTTACTACAAACGATATCCAACCTCTCAAAACGTTTGTAGTTGTTTGTAGTTTCCGACCTATCGTTTGTAGTTGCGCGAAAATCGAACTACGAACGAGGAAAGCACCGACAAATGATTTTTCAAGGCCTCTCTTCGGAATTATTCGTTTGTAGTGGCAAACAAGCTTACTACAAACGATGAACGACCTTTTAAAACGTTTGTAGTTGTTTGTAGTTTGCGATTAGTCGTTTGTAGTTGCGCGAAAATCGAACTACGAATGAGGAGAGTACCAAAAATAATTTTTCAAGACTTTTCTTCAAGATTATTCGTTTGTAGTGGCAAACTAGCTTACTACAAACGATACACGACCTGTCAAAACGTGTGTAGTTGTTTGTAGTTTCCGAATGATTGTTTGTAGTTTCGCGAAAATCGAACTACAAGCGAGGAAAGCACCTGAAAATGAGTTTGGAACGCTTCTCGTTGGAATATCTTGTTTGTAGTGGCAAATAAGCTTACTACAAACGATATCCGACCTCTTAAAACGTTTGTAGTTGTTTGTAGTTCCCGAATTATCGTTCGTAGTAGCGCGAAAATCAGACTACAAACGAGGAAAGCACCTGAAAATAAGTTTTGAACGCTTCTCGTTGAAATATCTTGTTTGTAGTGGCAAATAAGCCTACTACAAACGATGTCCGACCTCTCAAAACGTTTGTAGTTGTTTGTAGTTCCCGAATTATCGTTTGTAGTTGCGCGAAAATCGAACTACAAACAAGGAAATCACCTGAAAATGAGTTTTTAACGCTTCTCGTTGGAATATCTTGTTTGTAATGGCAAATAAGGTTACTACAAACGATATCCAACCTCTCAAAACGTTTGCAGTTGTTTGTAGTTCCCGAATTATCGTTTGTAGTTGCGCAAAAATCGAACTACGAATGAGAAAAGCCCCGAAAAATTATTTTTTAAAGCTTCTCTTCGGAATTATTCATTCGTAGTGGCAAACTAGCTTACTACAAACGATATCCGACCTCTTGAAACATTTGTTGTTGTTAATAGTTTTCGAATTATCGTTTGTAGTACTGCGAAAAACGAACTACAAACGGCGAGCCCATCTGAAAGCGGATTTTTAATTCTTCTAGAAATCGGGCGTTTGTAGTAGTAAACAACCTTACTACAAACGATGTGCAACCTTTTAAGTCGTTTGTAGTATATTGTAGGTGCCGAATTATCTTTTGTAGTAGCGTGAATATCGAACTACAAGCTTGGAAAGCACCTGATTGACAATAATCCATACCAATAAATTAAGTTTTTCAGTCGAAAGTAATAGGATTCGAAAAAAAAAACGACGCAAAATTGTTTATTTTCGTCTATTTCAGAACAGAAAATAGAAGAACAGTTACACCGACTTAAAAAAATTATCCTCAATTTTTGTCGTTTTTTCTTGATAACTTTGTTATTTTCGATTTTTCGAATCAATGGCAGGCGGAAAATTTGTAGAGAATTGAATTGCCTACATAAAACAACGATATAACTTTTTTGCGCGGTGGATAGTTCAAAAGTTATAAAGGAAAACCCATTTCAACCCTTTTTTACATGGCGGATTTTCCTCAACGTTTGCAACCCGCCAAATTCGAAGTTAAGCTTTTTATACCCCTCCCCTATGCATCAGAATAATGAAATTTCTGACGTCGATAAATGCAGGGTAGGGGGACAAAAAATGCCACATTTTAATGGACTACTGCGCTAACGTGTAACCTATCGCGGTAGGATCGATGACTGCTGTGACAACAACCTTACTTACTTAGCCTAAGTGCTCGCCTGTAGTGGTAAACTAGATTGAAAAATCATTTTTCGGCGCTTTCCTCGTTTGTGGTTCGATTTTCGCGCAACTACAAGCGATAATTCGGGAACTACAAACTACTGCAAATGTTTGAAGAGGTCGGATATCGTTTGTAGTAAACTTATTTTCCATTACAAATAAGATATTCTAACGAGAAGGGTTCAAAGGCTATTTTCAGATGCTATCCTCGTTCAGAGTTCGACTTTCGCGCCACTACAAACGATAACTCAGGAACTACAAACAACTACAAACGTTTTAAGAGGTCCAATATCGTTTGTAGTAAGCTTGTTTGCCATTACAAATGAGCTATTCTAACGAAAAGCATCGGAAACCCATTTTCGGTCGCTTTCCTCGTTTGTAGTTCGATTTTCGCCCGATTACGAACGATAATTCGGGAACTACAAACAACTACAAACGTTTTAAGAGGTCCGATATCGTTTGTAGTAAGATTACATGCCACTACAAACAAGGCATTTTAACGAGAAGCGTTCGAAACTCATTTTCAGGTGCTTTCCTCGTTTGTAGTTCAATTTGCGCGCAACTACAAACGATAATTCGGGAACTACAAACGTTTCAAGAGGTCGGATATCGTTTGAAGTAAGCTTATTTATCACTACGAACAACATATTCAGAAAACAAGAGATCAAAACTCAATTTCAGGTGCTTTCCTCGTTTGTAGATCGATTTTCGCGCAACTACAAACGATAATTTAGCAACTACAAACAACTACACACGTTTTGACAGGTCGTGTATCATTTGTAGTAAGCTAGTTTACCACTACGAACGAATAATCTTGATGAGAAGCCTTGAAAAGTCATTTTTGGTGCTTTCCTCATTCGTAGATTGATTTTCGCCAAACTACAAACGATTATTCACAAACTACAAACATCGACAAACGTTTTAAGAGGTCGTATATCGTTTGTAGTAAGCTTTTTTGCCACTACAAACGAATAATTCCGAAGAGAAGCCTTGACATATCATTTTTCAGTGCTTTCCTCGTTCGTGTTCGATTTTCGGGCAACTACAAACGATAATTCGGGAACTACAAACGTCTACAAACGCTTTGAGTGGTTGGATATCGTTTGTAGTAAACTTATTTGCCACTACAAACAAGATATTCTAACGAGAAGCGTTCAAAACGCATTTTCAGGTACTTTCCTCGTGTGTAGTTCGATTTTCGCGCAACTACAAACGATAATTCGGAAACTACAAGCAACTCCAAACATTTTGACAGGTCGTGTGTCGTTTGTAGTAAGCTAGTTTGCCACCACAAATGAATAATCTTGAAGAGAAGCCTTGAAAAATCATTTTTGGTGCTTTCCTCGTTTGTAGATTGATTTTCGCGCAACTACAAACAATTATTCGCAAACTACAAACAACTACACACGTTTTGACAGGTCGTGTATTGTTTTTAGTAAGCCAGTTTGCCACTACAAACGAATAATCTTGAAGAGAAATCTCGAAAAATAGTTTTGGTCCTGTCCTCGTTCGTAGATTGATTTTCGCGCAACTACAAACGATTATTCGCAAACTACCAACAATTACAAACGATTTAAGAGGTCGTATATCGTTTGTAGTAAGCTTCTTTGCCACTTCAAACGAATAATTCCGAAGAGAAGCCTTGAAAAATCATTTTTCGATGCTTTCCTCGTTCATAGATTGATTTTCGCGTGACTACAAACGATAATTCGGAAACTACAAACAACTACAAACGTTTCAAGAGTTCCGATGTCGTATTTAGTAAGCTTATTTGCCACAACAAACAAAATATTCCAACGAGAATCGTTCAAAACTCATTTTCAGGTGCCTTCCTCGTTTGTAGTTCGATTTTCCCGCAACTACAAACGATAATTCGAGAACTACATACAACTACAAATGTTTTGAGAGATCGGATATCGTTTGTAGTCAGCTTATTTGCCACTACAAACAAGATATCCTAACGAGAAGCTTTCGAAACTCATTTTCAGGTGCTTTCCTCGTTTGTAGTTCGATTTTCGCGCAACTACAAACGATAATTCGGGAACTACAAACAACCACAAACGTTTGGACAGGTCGTGTATCGTTTGTAGTAAGCTAGTTGGTCACTACAACCGAATAATCTTGAAGAGAAGCCTTGAAAAATCATTTTTGATGCTTTCCTCGTTCGTAGATTGATTTTCGCGCAACTACAAACGACTAATCGCAAACTACAAACAACTACAAACGTTTTAAGAGGTCTTTCATCGTTTGTAGTGAGCTTGTTTGCCACTACAAACGAATAATTCCGCAGAGAGGCCTTGAAAAATCATTTGTCGGTGCTTTCCTCGTTCGTAGTTCGATTTTTGCGCAACTACAAACGATAATTCGGGAACTACAAACAACTACAAACGTTTTGAGAGGTCGGATATCGTTTGTAGTAACCTTATTTGCCACTGCAAACAAGATATCCTAACGAGAAGCGTTCGAAGCTCATTTTCAGGTGCTTTCCTCGTTTGTAGTTTAATTTTCGCGCAACTACAAACGATAATTCGGGAACTACAAACAACCACAAACGTTTTGACAGGTCGTGTATCGTTTGTAGTAAGCTAGTTTGCCACTACAAACGAATAATCTTGAAGAGAAGCCTTGAAAAATCGTTTTTGATGCTTTCCTCGTTCGTAGATTGATTTTCGCGCAACTACAAACGACTAATCGCAAACTACAAACAACTACAAACGTTTTAAGAGGTCGTTCATCGTTTGTAGTGAGCTTGTTTGCCACTACAAACGAATAATTCCGCAGAGAGGCCTTGAAAAATCATTTGTCGGTGCTTTCCTCGTTCGTAGTTCGATTTTTGCGCAACTACAAACGATAGGTCGGGAACTACAAACAACTACAAACGTTTTAAGAGGTTGGATATCGTTTGTAGTAAGCTTATTTGCCACTACAAACAAGATATCCTAACGAGAAGCGTTCGAAACTCATTTTCAGGTGCATTCCTCGTTTGTAGTTCGATTTTCGTGCAACTACAAACGATAATTCGGAAACTACAAACAACTGCAAACGTTTCGAGAGGTCGGATATCGTTTGTAGTAACCTTATTTGCCACTACAAACAAGATATCCAAACGAGAAGCGTTCAAAACTCATTTTCAGGTGCTTTCCTCGTTTGTAGTTTGATTTTCGCGCAACTACAAACGATAATTCGGGAACTACAAACAACTACAAACGTTTTGAGAGGTCGGATATCGTTTGTAGTAACCTTATTTGCCACTACAAACAAGATATCCTAACGAGAAGCGTTCGAAACTCATTTTCAGGTGCTTTCCTCGTTTGTAGTTCGATTTTCGCGCAACTACAAACGATAATTCGGAAACTACAAACAACTGCAAACGTTTTGAGAGGTCGGATATCGTTTGTAGTAACCTTATTTGCCACTACAAACAAGATATCCAAACGAGAAGCGTTCAAAACTCATTTTCAGGTGCTTTCCTCGTTTGTAGTTCGATTTTCGTGCAACTACAAACGATAATTCGGAAACTACAAACAACTGCAAACGTTTCGAGAGGTCGGATATCGTTTGTAGTAACCTTATTTGCCACTACAAACAAGATATCCAAACGAGAAGCGTTCAAAACTCATTTTCAGGTGCTTTCCTCGTTTGTAGTTTGATTTTCGCGCAACTACAAATGATAATTCGGGAACTACAAACAACTAAAAACGTTTTGAGAGGTCGGATATCGTTTGTAGTAACCTTATTTGCCACTACAAACAAGATATCCTAACGAGAAGCGTTCGAAACTCATTTTCAGGTGCTTTCCTCGTTTGTAGTTCGATTTTCGCGCAACTACAAACGATAATTCGGAAACTACAAACAACTGCAAACGTTTCGAGAGGTCGGATATCGTTTGTAGTAAGCTTATTTGCCACTACAAACAAGATATCGTAACGAGAAGCGTTCGAAACTCATTTTCAGGTGCTTTCCTCGTTTGTAGTTCGATTTTCGCGCAACTACAAACGATAATTCGGAAACTACAAACAACTGCAAACGTTTTGAGAGGTCGGATATCGTTTGTAGTAACCTTATTTGCCACTACAAACAAGATATCCAAACGAGAAGCGTTCAAAACTCATTTTCAGGTGCTTTCCTCGTTTGTAGTTTGATTTTCGCGCAACTACAAACGATAATTCGGGAACTACAAACAACTACAAACGTTTTGAGAGGTCGGATATCGTTTGTAGTAACCTTATTTGCCACTACAAACAAGATATCCTAACGAGAAGCGGTCGAAACTCATTTTCAGGTGCTTTCCTCGTTTGTAGTTTGATTTTCGCGCAACTACAAACGATAATTCGGGAACTACAAACAACCACAAACGTTTTGACAGGTCGTGTATCGTTTGTAATAAGATAGTTTGCTACTACAAACGAATAATCTTGAAGAGAAGCTTTAAAAAATCATTTTTGATGCTTTCCTCGTTCGTAGATTGATTTTCGTGCAACTACAAACGACTAATCGCAAACTACAAACAACTACAAACGTTTTAAGAGGTCGTTCATCGTTTGTAGTGAGCTTGTTTGCCACTACAAACGAATAATTCCGAAGAGAGGCCTTGAAAAATCATTTGTCGGTGCTTTCCTCGTTCGTAGTTCGATTTTCGCGCCACTACAAACGATAGGTCGGGAACTACAAACAATTACAAACATTTTAAGAGGTTGGATATCGTTTGTAGTAAGCTTATTTGCCACTACAAACAAGATATCCTAACGAGAAGCTTTCGAAACTCATTTTCAGGTGCTTTCCTCGTTTGTAGTTTGATTTTCGCGTAACTACAAACGATAATTCGCGAACTACAAACAACTACAAACATTTTGAGAGGTCGGATATCGTTTGTAGTAAGCTTATTTGCCACTACAAACAAGATATCCTAACGAGAAGCGTTCGAGACTCATTTTCAGATTCTTTCCTCGTCTGTAGTTCGATTTTCGCGCAACTACAAACGATAATTCGGGACCTACAAACAACTACAAACGTTTTAAGAGGTCGGATATCGTTTGTAGTAAGCTTATTTGCCACTACAAACAAGATATTCCAACGAGAAGCGTTCAAAACTCATTTTCAGGTGCTTTCCTCGTTTGTAGTTTGATTTTCGCGCAACTACAAACGATAATTCGGGAACTACAAACAACTACAAACGTTTTGAGAGGTCAGATATCGTTTGTAGTAACCTTATTTGCCACTACAAACAAGATATCCTAACGAGAAGCGTTCGAAACTCATTTTCAGGTGCTTTCCTCGTTTGTAGTTTGATTTTCGCGCAACTACAAACGATAATTCGCGAACTACAAACAACTGCAAACGTTTTGAGAGGTTGGATATCGTTTGTAGTAACCTTATTTGCCACTACAAACAAGATATCCTAACGAGAAGCGTTCGAAACTCATTTTCAGGTGCTTTCCCCGTTTGTAGTTTGATTTTCGCGCAACTACAAACGATAATTCGGAAACTACAAACAACTACAAACGTTTTAAGAGGTCGGATATCGTTTGTAGTAAGCTTATTTGCCACTACAAACAAGATATTCCAACGAGAAGCGTTCAAAACTCATTTTCAGGTGCTTTCCTCGTTTGTCGTTTGATTTTCGCGCAACTACAAACGATAATTCGGGAACTACAAACAACCACAAACGTTTTGACAGGTCGTGTATCGTTCGTAGTAAGCTAGTTTGCCACTACAAACGAATAATCTTGAAGAGAAGCCTTGAAAAATCATTTTTGATGCTTTCCTCGTTCGCAGATTGATTTTCGAGCAACTACAAACGACTAATCGCAAACTACAAACAACTACAAACGTTTTAAGAGGTCTTTCATCGTTTGTAGTGAGCTTGTTTGCCACTACAAACGAATAATTCCGCAGAGAGGCCTTGAAAAATCATTTGTCGGTGCTTTCCTCGTTCGTAGTTCGATTTTTGCGCAACTACAAACGATAATTCGGGAACTACAAACAACTACAAACGTTTTGAGAGGTCGGATATCGTTTGTAGTAACCTTATTTGCCACTGCAAACAAGATATCCTAACGAGAAGCGTTCGAAGCTCATTTTCAGGTGCTTTCCTCGTTTGTAGTTTAATTTTCGCGCAACTACAAACGATAATTCGGGAACTACAAACAACCACAAACGTTTTGACAGGTCGTGTATCGTTTGTAGTAAGCTAGTTTGCCACTACAAACGAATAATCTTGAAGAGAAGCCTTGAAAAATCGTTTTTGATGCTTTCCTCGTTCGTAGATTGATTTTCGCGCAACTACAAACGACTAATCGCAAACTACAAACAACTACAAACGTTTTAAGAGGTCGTTCATCGTTTGTAGTGAGCTTGTTTGCCACTACAAACGAATAATTCCGCAGAGAGGCCTTGAAAAATCATTTGTCGGTGCTTTCCTCGTTCGTAGTTCGATTTTTGCGCAACTACAAACGATAGGTCGGGAACTACAAACAACTACAAACGTTTTAAGAGGTTGGATATCGTTTGTAGTAAGCTTATTTGCCACTACAAACAAGATATCCTAACGAGAAGCGTTCGAAACTCATTTTCAGGTGCATTCCTCGTTTGTAGTTCGATTTTCGTGCAACTACAAACGATAATTCGGAAACTACAAACAACTGCAAACGTTTCGAGAGGTCGGATATCGTTTGTAGTAACCTTATTTGCCACTACAAACAAGATATCCAAACGAGAAGCGTTCAAAACTCATTTTCAGGTGCTTTCCTCGTTTGTAGTTTGATTTTCGCGCAACTACAAACGATAATTCGGGAACTACAAACAACTACAAACGTTTTGAGAGGTCGGATATCGTTTGTAGTAACCTTATTTGCCACTACAAACAAGATATCCTAACGAGAAGCGTTCGAAACTCATTTTCAGGTGCTTTCCTCGTTTGTAGTTCGATTTTCGCGCAACTACAAACGATAATTCGGAAACTACAAACAACTGCAAACGTTTTGAGAGGTCGGATATCGTTTGTAGTAACCTTATTTGCCACTACAAACAAGATATCCAAACGAGAAGCGTTCAAAACTCATTTTCAGGTGCTTTCCTCGTTTGTAGTTCGATTTTCGTGCAACTACAAACGATAATTCGGAAACTACAAACAACTGCAAACGTTTCGAGAGGTCGGATATCGTTTGTAGTAACCTTATTTGCCACTACAAACAAGATATCCAAACGAGAAGCGTTCAAAACTCATTTTCAGGTGCTTTCCTCGTTTGTAGTTTGATTTTCGCGCAACTACAAATGATAATTCGGGAACTACAAACAACTAAAAACGTTTTGAGAGGTCGGATATCGTTTGTAGTAACCTTATTTGCCACTACAAACAAGATATCCTAACGAGAAGCGTTCGAAACTCATTTTCAGGTGCTTTCCTCGTTTGTAGTTCGATTTTCGCGCAACTACAAACGATAATTCGGAAACTACAAACAACTGCAAACGTTTCGAGAGGTCGGATATCGTTTGTAGTAAGCTTATTTGCCACTACAAACAAGATATCCTAACGAGAAGCGTTCGAAACTCATTTTCAGGTGCTTTCCTCGTTTGTAGTTCGATTTTCGCGCAACTACAAACGATAATTCGGAAACTACAAACAACTGCAAACGTTTTGAGAGGTCGGATATCGTTTGTAGTAACCTTATTTGCCACTACAAACAAGATATCCAAACGAGAAGCGTTCAAAACTCATTTTCAGGTGCTTTCCTCGTTTGTAGTTTGATTTTCGCGCAACTACAAACGATAATTCGGGAACTACAAACAACTACAAACGTTTTGAGAGGTCGGATATCGTTTGTAGTAACCTTATTTGCCACTACAAACAAGATATCCTAACGAGAAGCGGTCGAAACTCATTTTCAGGTGCTTTCCTCGTTTGTAGTTTGATTTTCGCGCAACTACAAACGATAATTCGGGAACTACAAACAACCACAAACGTTTTGACAGGTCGTGTATCGTTTGTAATAAGATAGTTTGCTACTACAAACGAATAATCTTGAAGAGAAGCTTTAAAAAATCATTTTTGATGCTTTCCTCGTTCGTAGATTGATTTTCGTGCAACTACAAACGACTAATCGCAAACTACAAACAACTACAAACGTTTTAAGAGGTCGTTCATCGTTTGTAGTGAGCTTGTTTGCCACTACAAACGAATAATTCCGAAGAGAGGCCTTGAAAAATCATTTGTCGGTGCTTTCCTCGTTCGTAGTTCGATTCTCGCGCCACTACAAACGATAGGTCGGGAACTACAAACAATTACAAACATTTTAAGAGGTTGGATATCGTTTGTAGTAAGCTTATTTGCCACTACAAACAAGATATCCTAACGAGAAGCTTTCGAAACTCATTTTCAGGTGCTTTCCTCGTTTGTAGTTTGATTTTCGCGTAACTACAAACGATAATTCGCGAACTACAAACAACTACAAACATTTTGAGAGGTCGGATATCGTTTGTAGTAAGCTTATTTGCCACTACAAACAAGATATCCTAACGAGAAGCGTTCGAGACTCATTTTCAGATTCTTTCCTCGTCTGTAGTTCGATTTTCGCGCAACTACAAACGATAATTCGGGACCTACAAACAACTACAAACGTTTTAAGAGGTCGGATATCGTTTGTAGTAAGCTTATTTGCCACTACAAACAAGATATTCCAACGAGAAGCGTTCAAAACTCATTTTCAGGTGCTTTCCTCGTTTGTAGTTTGATTTTCGCGCAACTACAAACGATAATTCGGGAACTACAAACAACTACAAACGTTTTGAGAGGTCAGATATCGTTTGTAGTAACCTTATTTGCCACTACAAACAAGATATCCTAACGAGAAGCGTTCGAAACTCATTTTCAGGTGCTTTCCTCGTTTGTAGTTTGATTTTCGCGCAACTACAAACGATAATTCGCGAACTACAAACAACTGCAAACGTTTTGAGAGGTAGGATATCGTTTGTAGTAACCTTATTTGCCACTACAAACAAGATATCCTAACGAGAAGCGTTCGAAACTCATTTTCAGGTGCTTTCCCCGTTTGTAGTTTGATTTTCGCGCAACTACAAACGATAATTCGGAAACTACAAACAACTACAAACGTTTTAAGAGGTCGGATATCGTTTGTAGTAAGCTTATTTGCCACTACAAACAAGATATTCCAACGAGAAGCGTTCAAAACTCATTTTCAGGTGCTTTCCTCGTTTGTCGTTTGATTTTCGCGCAACTACAAACGATAATTCGGGAACTACAAACAACCACAAACGTTTTGACAGGTCGTGTATCGTTCGTAGTAAGCTAGTTTGCCACTACAAACGAATAATCTTGAAGAGAAGCCTTGAAAAATCATTTTTGATGCTTTCCTCGTTCGCAGATTGATTTTCGAGCAACTACAAACGACTAATCGCAAACTACAAACAACTACAAACGTTTTAAGAGGTCTTTCATCGTTTGTAGTGAGCTTGTTTGCCACTACAAACGAATAATTCCGCAGAGAGGCCTTGAAAAATCATTTGTCGGTGCTTTCCTCGTTCGTAGTTCGATTTTTGCGCAACTACAAACGATAATTCGGGAACTACAAACAACTACAAACGTTTTGAGAGGTCGGATATCGTTTGTAGTAACCTTATTTGCCACTGCAAACAAGATATCCTAACGAGAAGCGTTCGAAGCTCATTTTCAGGTGCTTTCCTCGTTTGTAGTTTAATTTTCGCGCAACTACAAACGATAATTCGGGAACTACAAACAACCACAAACGTTTTGACAGGTCGTGTATCGTTTGTAGTAAGCTAGTTTGCCACTACAAACGAATAATCTTGAAGAGAAGCCTTGAAAAATCGTTTTTGATGCTTTCCTCGTTCGTAGATTGATTTTCGCGCAACTACAAACGACTAATCGCAAACTACAAACAACTACAAACGTTTTAAGAGGTCGTTCATCGTTTGTAGTGAGCTTGTTTGCCACTACAAACGAATAATTCCGCAGAGAGGCCTTGAAAAATCATTTGTCGGTGCTTTCCTCGTTCGTAGTTCGATTTTTGCGCAACTACAAACGATAGGTCGGGAACTACAAACAACTACAAACGTTTTAAGAGGTTGGATATCGTTTGTAGTAAGCTTATTTGCCACTACAAACAAGATATCCTAACGAGAAGCGTTCGAAACTCATTTTCAGGTGCATTCCTCGTTTGTAGTTCGATTTTCGTGCAACTACAAACGATAATTCGGAAACTACAAACAACTGCAAACGTTTCGAGAGGTCGGATATCGTTTGTAGTAACCTTATTTGCCACTACAAACAAGATATCCAAACGAGAAGCGTTCAAAACTCATTTTCAGGTGCTTTCCTCGTTTGTAGTTTGATTTTCGCGCAACTACAAACGATAATTCGGGAACTACAAACAACTACAAACGTTTTGAGAGGTCGGATATCGTTTGTAGTAACCTTATTTGCCACTACAAACAAGATATCCTAACGAGAAGCGTTCGAAACTCATTTTCAGGTGCTTTCCTCGTTTGTAGTTCGATTTTCGCGCAACTACAAACGATAATTCGGAAACTACAAACAACTGCAAACGTTTTGAGAGGTCGGATATCGTTTGTAGTAACCTTATTTGCCACTACAAACAAGATATCCAAACGAGAAGCGTTCAAAACTCATTTTCAGGTGCTTTCCTCGTTTGTAGTTCGATTTTCGTGCAACTACAAACGATAATTCGGAAACTACAAACAACTGCAAACGTTTCGAGAGGTCGGATATCGTTTGTAGTAACCTTATTTGCCACTACAAACAAGATATCCAAACGAGAAGCGTTCAAAACTCATTTTCAGGTGCTTTCCTCGTTTGTAGTTTGATTTTCGCGCAACTACAAATGATAATTCGGGAACTACAAACAACTAAAAACGTTTTGAGAGGTCGGATATCGTTTGTAGTAACCTTATTTGCCACTACAAACAAGATATCCTAACGAGAAGCGTTCGAAACTCATTTTCAGGTGCTTTCCTCGTTTGTAGTTCGATTTTCGCGCAACTACAAACGATAATTCGGAAACTACAAACAACTGCAAACGTTTTGAGAGGTCGGATATCGTTTGTAGTAAGCTTATTTGCCACTACAAACAAGATATCCTAACGAGAAGCGTTCGAAACTCATTTTCAGGTGCTTTCCTCGTTTGTAGTTCGATTTTCGCGCAACTACAAACGATAATTCGGAAACTACAAACAACTGCAAACGTTTTGAGAGGTCGGATATCGTTTGTAGTAACCTTATTTGCCACTACAAACAAGATATCCAAACGAGAAGCGTTCAAAACTCATTTTCAGGTGCTTTCCTCGTTTGTAGTTTGATTTTCGCGCAACTACAAACGATAATTCGGGAACTACAAACAACTACAAACGTTTTGAGAGGTCGGATATCGTTTGTAGTAACCTTATTTGCCACTACAAACAAGATATCCTAACGAGAAGCGGTCGAAACTCATTTTCAGGTGCTTTCCTCGTTTGTAGTTTGATTTTCGCGCAACTACAAACGATAATTCGGGAACTACAAACAACCACAAACGTTTTGACAGGTCGTGTATCGTTTGTAATAAGATAGTTTGCTACTACAAACGAATAATCTTGAAGAGAAGCTTTAAAAAATCATTTTTGATGCTTTCCTCGTTCGTAGATTGATTTTCGTGCAACTACAAACGACTAATCGCAAACTACAAACAACTACAAACGTTTTAAGAGGTCGTTCATCGTTTGTAGTGAGCTTGTTTGCCACTACAAACGAATAATTCCGAAGAGAGGCCTTGAAAAATCATTTGTCGGTGCTTTCCTCGTTCGTAGTTCGATTTTCGCGCCACTACAAACGATAGGTCGGGAACTACAAACAATTACAAACATTTTAAGAGGTTGGATATCGTTTGTAGTAAGCTTATTTGCCACTACAAACAAGATATCCTAACGAGAAGCTTTCGAAACTCATTTTCAGGTGCTTTCCTCGTTTGTAGTTTGATTTTCGCGTAACTACAAACGATAATTCGCGAACTACAAACAACTACAAACATTTTGAGAGGTCGGATATCGTTTGTAGTAAGCTTATTTGCCACTACAAACAAGATATCCTAACGAGAAGCGTTCGAGACTCATTTTCAGATTCTTTCCTCGTCTGTAGTTCGATTTTCGCGCAACTACAAACGATAATTCGGGACCTACAAACAACTACAAACGTTTTAAGAGGTCGGATATCGTTTGTAGTAAGCTTATTTGCCACTACAAACAAGATATTCCAACGAGAAGCGTTCAAAACTCATTTTCAGGTGCTTTCCTCGTTTGTAGTTTGATTTTCGCGCAACTACAAACGATAATTCGGGAACTACAAACAACTACAAACGTTTTGAGAGGTCAGATATCGTTTGTAGTAACCTTATTTGCCACTACAAACAAGATATCCTAACGAGAAGCGTTCGAAACTCATTTTCAGGTGCTTTCCTCGTTTGTAGTTTGATTTTCGCGCAACTACAAACGATAATTCGCGAACTACAAACAACTGCAAACGTTTTGAGAGGTTGGATATCGTTTGTAGTAACCTTATTTGCCACTACAAACAAGATATCCTAACGAGAAGCGTTCGAAACTCATTTTCAGGTGCTTTCCCCGTTTGTAGTTTGATTTTCGCGCAACTACAAACGATAATTCGGAAACTACAAACAACTACAAACGTTTTAAGAGGTCGGATATCGTTTGTAGTAAGCTTATTTGCCACTACAAACAAGATATTCCAACGAGAAGCGTTCAAAACTCATTTTCAGGTGCTTTCCTCGTTTGTCGTTTGATTTTCGCGCAACTACAAACGATAATTCGGGAACTACAAACAACCACAAACGTTTTGACAGGTCGTGTATCGTTCGTAGTAAGCTAGTTTGCCACTACAAACGAATAATCTTGAAGAGAAGCCTTGAAAAATCATTTTTGATGCTTTCCTCGTTCGCAGATTGATTTTCGAGCAACTACAAACGACTAATCGCAAACTACAAACAACTACAAACGTTTTAAGAGGTCTTTCATCGTTTGTAGTGAGCTTGTTTGCCACTACAAACGAATAATTCCGCAGAGAGGCCTTGAAAAATCATTTGTCGGTGCTTTCCTCGTTCGTAGTTCGATTTTTGCGCAACTACAAACGATAGGTCGGGAACTACAAACAACTACAAACGTTTTAAGAGGTTGGATATCGTTTGTAGTAAGCTTATTTGCCACTACAAACAAGATATCCTAACGAAAAGCGTTCGAAACTCATTTTCAGGTGCTTTCCTCGTTTGTAGTTCGATTTTCGCGCAACTACAAACGATAATTCGGAAACTACAAACAACTGCAAACGTTTTGAGAGGTCGGATATCGTTTGTAGTAACCTTATTTGCCACTACAAACAAGATATCCAAACGAGAAGCGTTCGAAACTCATTTTCAGGTGCTTTCCTCGTTTGTAGTTTGATTTTCGCGCAACTACAAACGATAATTCGGGAACTACAAACAACTACAAACGTTTTGAGAGGTCGGATATCGTTTGTAGTAAGCTAGTTTGCCACTACGAATGAATAATTCCGAAGAGAAGCTTTAAAAAATAATTTTTCGGGGCTTTTCTCATTCGTAGTTCGATTTTTGCCCAACTACAAACGATAGTTCGGGAACTACAAACAACTGCAAACGTTTTGAGAGGTTGGATATCGTTTGCAGTAACCTTATTTGCCACTACAAACAAGATATCCAAACGAGAAGCGTTCAAAACTCATTTTCAGGTGCTTTCCTCGTTTGTAGTTTGATTTTCGCGCAACTACAAACGATAATTCGGGAACTACAAACAACTACAAACGTTTTGAGAGGTCGGATATCGTTTGTAGTAACCTTATTTGCCACTACAAACAAGATATCCTAACGAGAAGCGTTCGAAACTCATTTTCAGGTGTTTTCCTCGTTTGTAGTTTGATTTTCCCGCAACTACAAACGATAATTCGGGAACTACAAACAACCACAAACGTTTTGACAGGTCGTGTATCGTTTGTAATAAGCTAGTTTGCTACTACAAACGAATGATCTTGAAGAGAAGCTTTGAAAAATCATTTTTGATGCTTTCCTCGTTCGTAGATTGATTTTCGCGCAACTACAAACGACTAATCGCAAACTACAAACAACTATAAACGTTTTAAGAAGTCGTTCATCGTTTGTAGTGAGCTTGTTTGCCACTACAAACGAATAATTCCGAAGACAGGCCTTGAAAAATCATTTGTCGGTGCTTTCCTCGTTCGTAGTTCGATTTTCGCGCAACTACAAACGATAGGTCGGGAACTACAAACAATTACAAACGTTTTAAGAGGTTGGATATCGTTTGTAGTAAGCTTATTTGCCACTACAAACAAGATATCCTAACGAGAAGCTTTCGAAACTCATTTTCAGGTGCTTTCCTCGTTTGTACTTTGATTTTCGCGCAACTACAAACGATAATTCGCGAACTACAAACAACTACAAACGTTTTGAGAGGTCGGATATCGTTTGTAGTAAGCTTATTTGCCACTACAAACAAGATATCCTAACGAGAAGCGTTCGAGACTCATTTTCAGATTCTTTCCTCGTTTGTAGTTCGATTTTCGCGCAACTACAAACGATAATTCGGGAACTACAAACAACTACAAACAACTACAAACGTTTTGAGAGGTCGGATATCGTTGGTAGTAACCTTATTTGCCACTACAAACAAGATATCCTAACGAGAAGCGTTCGAAACTCATTTTCAGGTGCTTTCCTCGTTTGTAGTTTGATTTTCGCGCAACTACAAACGATAATTCGGGAACTACAAACAACCACAAACGTTTTGACAGGTCGTGTATCGTTTGTAATAAGCTAGTTTGCTACTACAAACGAATAATCTTGAAGAGAAGCTCTGAAAAATCATTTTTGATGCTTTCCTCGTTCGTAGATTGATTTTCGCGCAACTACAAACGACTAATCGCAAGCTACAAACAATTACAAACGTTTTAAGAGGTCGTTCATCGTTTGTAGTGAGCTTGTTTGCCACTACAAACGAATAATTCCGAAGAGAGGCCTTGAAAAATCATTTGTCGGTGCTTTCCTCGTTCGTAGTTCGATTTTCGCGCAACTACAAACGATAGGTCGGGAACTACAAACAATTACAAACGTTTTAAGAGGTTGGATATCGTTTGTAGTAAGCTTATTTGCCACTACAAACAAGATATCCTAACGAGAAGCTTTCGAAACTCATTTTCAGGTGCTTTCCTCGTTTGTAGTTTGATTTTCGCGCAACTACAAACGATAATTCGCGAACTACAAACAACTACAAACTTTTTGAGAGGTCGGATATCGTTTGTAGTAAGTTTATTTGCCACTACAAACAAGATATCCTAACGAGAAGCGTTCGAGACTCATTTTCAGATTCTTTCCTCGTTTGTAGTTCGATTTTCGCGCAACTACAAACGATAATTCGGAAACTACAAACAACTACAATCGTTTTGAGAGGTTCGATATCGTTTGTAGTAAACTTATTTGCGACTCCAAACAAGATATTCCAACGAGAAGCGTTCAGAACTCATTTTCAGATGCTTTCCTCGTTTGTAGTTCGATTTTCGCGCAACTACAAACGATAATCCGGGAACTACAAACAACTACACGCGTTTTGACAGGTCGTCTATCTTTTTTAGTAAGCTAGTTTGCCACTACAAACGAATAATCTTGAAGAAAAGCCTCGAAAAATTATTTTTGCTACTATCCTCGTTCGTAGATTGATTTTCGCCCAACTACAAACAACTACAAACGTTTGAAGAGTCCGTTTATCGTTTGTAGTAAGCTTGTTTGCCACTACAAACGAATGATTCCCAAGAGAAGCCTTGAAAAATCATTTTTCGGTGCTTTCCCCGTCCGTAGTTCGATTTTCGCGCAACTACAAACGATAATTCGGAAACTACAAACAACTACAAATGTTTTAAGAGGTCCGATATCGTTTGTAGTAAGCTTATTTGCCATTACAAATGAGCTATTCTAACGAGAAGCCTCGGAAACCCATTTTCGGTCGCTTTCTTCGTTTATAGTTCGATTTTCGCCCAACTACAAACGATAATTCGGGAACTACAAACAACTACAAACATTTTGAGAGGTCCGATATCGTTTGTAGTAAGCTTATTTGCCACTACAAACAAGATATTCCAACGAGAAGCGTTCAAAAATCATTTTCAGGGGCCTTCCTCGTTTGTAGTTCGTTTTTCGCGCAACTACACACGATGATTCGGGAACTACAAACAACTACAGACATTTTGACAGGTCGCATATTGTTTGTAGTAAGCTACTTTCTTACAATAAGCCGCCGATCACGAAAAAAAATGGTCGCAAAATCATTTTTCCACATCTATCTATCGTTTTTTTCGAAAATTCGATTTTTTTCGGAAACGGTTCAACTACAAACAAAAATAATTTCACTACAATCAACTACAAACGATTTTGAATGAAAAATAACTTCGCCCGCTTAAATATTTTCATTAAGGGGGCTGACTTTTTTTTTAAGGGCCCTCATTTTTTTTCTGAGTTACTACAAACGAAATCGTTTGTACTACAATCAACTACAAACAAAAACAATCCGAAATAATAAAAAAAAATTAAGATCGGTCATACTCGGGTGCCAAGTTCACACAGCCTCTTTAATCGAAGGATTTTAAAAAATATTCATTTTTCACAAAATGGCGGACAGTCAAAGATAATGGTTCGATTTTAACGAAAAAAAAAACGGCCGTTTTTTGGCTATAAAACGGCCATTTTTTTTGAGAAAAAAAATCGAACGATTAAAGACTACATTTTTATGTATTAAATAATCCTGCAAAATTTCAAGAAGATCGGTTCATTAGTGTTCGAGTAATCTTGGTCACCGACTTCAGAAATGCCATTTTGAGAAAAACGCGTTTAAAGTTTCAATTTCAGTTTACACGAAGAAAATATTTTTTTTTGTAAACTTACATAGAGTCATCTATTCCTTTTAAGGAAAGTAGTATAAGTACTTTTTAAAGTACTTATACTTCAAAAAATGCAATAAAAAAAATCGATTTTTTTAAAATCGCAAGTGGGGGTAACCCCTTAAGGCGTTACACCTAGCTCGTGGCCGGAAAAAAGAGGAATTTTCGTAAATTTATTCTGAGAAAACGTGTGCAGGTTTACCTTTTTTTTCATTGAAGATTATAGTCATAAGTATGTTTTACAATTTTCGTATTGAAAAATATTCATAAATGTCGTAGATACAATGGTTAGTGTAGACCACCGTTTGAAAAACGTCCTTCGCAGTGACCAACGGAAAATCTTTTTAATATTTTTATTATCGTCCAGAATCTTTTCTTACATATTTCGGCTGAAGATCTCTAATAAGGACACTGAAAAAAATGGAGTGTTCTTGAAGTGCAAAATGTGCAAAAAAAATTGGGCTCCGAAACTTTCGTTGGTTTTCAACCATGCAAAATTCAACAGCATGGTGACCACTGCTGCTGAGGAACAAATCATCCGAAATAAATAAACCACACGCATTTAGTTTTCGCACGAAATTTTCTAGTGCCGGGACGAAGGATTTAATAAAATATTGGATTTTCGAAAAAAATGGCCGTACTTCAAAGTGAAAGTATCAATTTTCGGTAAAAAAAATGCTTCATTTACGTTGATAAAAAAAACTATGCATCGAAAAAAAACGTTCGTTCAAGCACTGCTTTTTGATATGTAAAGGAAGCTTGTAAAATTATACGTCGATCGGTGTAGTGATTTTGAGATATCACGGTCACCGATTTTGAAAAAAACCATTTTGTGAAAACCGCGTTTAAAGATTCAGGTCGGGCCTATACGTCGATAAAATGTAATTTGAAAAACGCCCATAACTCTCTTAATGTTGAACGGAGTGACTTAAAATTTTCAGAATGTATTTTTGAAATATCATATTTTGGGAATCCATCGAAAACTAATAAACGATATTTTCAAAATTTCAACTACGCGTAACCCTTTAATCTTCGAATATCTTATACCGATACGTGTACACATATGTATATATAACTTTTTTAAACTTCAATATATATAAACTTATTTTTTGCGAGGGAGAAATTCAAGCCGAAATTAGGTTTCGGCTTTGGAGAAACTCACTTAAGGGGTTATATACAGTCAGGAGGCCCAAAAAGACCGATTTTTCAAGAATTTTTCTTGAGAAGACCTTTAAATCTATCAACGTAAAAACTTGTACACATATTATGGTAACTTTTAACTGTATTATAACATTTTTTATTTGTAAAAATAATTATTTTGAAAGCTGCTATAGCTGATCTCCGGGAGCACCTCTAAAAAAAGGCGTCTTGCGGTGAGCATGATATCTCTGGGCTGGATCATCTAAAATGAAAAAATCAAAAATATTTCGTTAATATTATGGATCATCTTGTAATTGATCGATAGAATGAGCAAAATGATAATTTTTAACGAAATTGCGGCTTCTAAAAGACATTGATTTTTTACAAAAAATTAGGCTTTGAATTGTTTATAAAATGGAAAATATTTATCGGTGACAAAAAACCTTCGATTGATTACTAAAAATATATACTTGAAAAGATTGTGTTAAAATTTGATACTGATCGGTTCAGCCGTTTCCGAGAAATCTTGCTCACCGACTTTAAAAACACAGTTTTGAGAAAAACGCGTTTAATGTTTCAAAAGCACTTTCGAACGTTCTGACACGTCATTACAAATGTGCGTCTAACTTCGAGAATATTCGCCGGATTGACAAAAAATTTCTGTGTGTGTACTTAAATATATATACAGCACGAAAAAAAAAGTATTCAAATTTTTCGAAAATTTCAACTGTATATAACTCCTTGAAGTCTATGTTTGAAAAAAGAATAAATTTGTCTTCGATTCGTTTCGTACAATTAATCTTAACTTTATCTTAATTTTATTTTAATTTTATCTTAATTTTATTTTAATTTTATCTTAATGTTATCTTAATTTTATCTTTATCTTAATCTTTTTTCTTAATTTTATCTTAATTTTATCTACATTTTATCTTTTATCTTAATTTTATCTTCATTTTATCTTTAATCTTAATTTTCACTTAGGATGACATTCTGAGGGAACATGTCATTTTGTTATTTCTTCAGTCCCCCCTTTACCGAGCATCACTTTATTTTCCAAGCGTTATTAATAAATACAGCACACGCGAATACAGGCGCGTCAATTAAAAAAAAACCCTACACTCCCCGTGTACTCGCCCACATGGAGTATAATTACAACAACACAAAGTTCAATTCCGCCATCGATATTCCACAGTCACGTAAAACTGCATTTTCTTTCCAGACACCTGGCAGCTGCAGGGATATCGACAGGGAGAAGTACAAGGACTTCACGTTCGATCATTCCTATTGGTCCTTCGAGGCGTCTGACGAGACCTATGCATCACAGGAAGAGGTGCGAATTTTCATTAGAGTGGAAAAAATAACGCGATCTCAACGCCTGTCACTTTGACGTTCACTCTCCAGCTGATAATAAGAAGTGACAATTGCTTCGATGAGTCGTTGCAGAATCGTTTGATTGTTTCGCGAAACGTCAAAATGCTCAATTACGTTCAGACAGTAGCCATCTACTTCAAATGTCATGTATCAGAAATAGTCGTGCTTTGAATTTCCAATAAAAATAGCTGGACATCCATAAATATACGTAACGCGTGACGGCACGTAAAAAGTTGAAAAAATTCGCATAGCGTTACGTGTTCGTGCCCGCGTCACGACGGGTTCGCTATAAGGAGGTACGCGACGACGTATCTTCCGCGCCGGTTCGGTCACACATTATCGCACGTTGACAAGAGTCGATCAACTGGGTGACTGTAGCGTGCGCGCGTCCAATGATATTTATATATACATGTACATCGTTTGTCTGAATGGAAAATGGTATATTCGAGCTCGGCAGCACGAGGACAATATATATATATTTTTACCCCCTCCTTCGCATTTGCGGATACACGCGATGTGTCATTGGAAAAGCTAAATTTTGAAGAAATCCACGATAAAAATCTTTCAATTTAGAAAAAAAAATAGAAAGATAAATCTTACCACGATGGCTCTTGCGACAAAAAATGCTAAATTTATCGTATATTTTTTTACGAAAAACAAAATCAGAAATAAAAAATGTCGGACTCTGAAAAATTCGTGTTTTTTTTCTAAAAAACCAAAAAATTATATCGCAGATATTTGAATATTTTTTAAATATTTTTTTTTTCATAAAGTATTTCAATTTGTAAGAAAGTTATGAGCATTTGAAAAAAAATCGCTACACACTTCCGATTATGTAAAAACAATTGAAAAAAATCACACAAGCGTTTTTAGAAAGAAACAATAACATATTTGAATTTCAGCCAAATCGAAAGGGGGCGGGCCTGAACTGGTCGATTTGGCGTGGAATGCCCCATATATATGTGTGTATGTGTGTGTGTATACACTACCGTCCAAAAGTTTGAAAACACTCGCCCCGGTTCCGAGCCACACAAGAAGTTTCATCGCTCTTTTGAAAATTACGATATCTTGATTTACCAAGCGGCGTTCCAAAAGGGACATATTTAGCTTCATTTACCTTTTTTAAAATAAATTTTACGATTTTTTTAACTATGTACACACTTTGAAAGATGGTCGTTTTTTTGTTTTTTTTTGGAGGGTTGAAATTTTAGCGCACGACTCGTGAAAAAAAAATGTTTACCGTTTTCCTCATGAAAAACTTAAATCGGAGAGTACAAGTTGCAATTTCGTTTTTTTCAAAGTTTCGTACGATTTTTTTTCGCATAAATATTCAACTTTTTGCAAAAAACGACCATATTTATAAAATGTAGCCTAACTTTGAAACTACTGGGTTTTCGTAAAACTACTAAGATAGTAAAACGTTACATACAATTATTTTGGGTTTACCAAAAAAAAATTCAGAATAAAAGAAATTTCTAAACTTTGAAAAAAAACGTTTTCAAATTTTTTTGAAAAAAGCGGTTTCAGTGAGCTCTCGAACATCGAGGTTGGACGATTCAGCAATGGCGAAATGTACTATGGACAGATGAATCGAAATTTTTAATATTTGGATGAAAAAGCCGTGTAGATGAGGCAAGAGACCCGATTTTTGAAGATAAACAAATATTTCATTGACTTAAGAAAAAATGTTGAAAATTTTATTTTTCTTTCAAATTTTTGAAGTTTTTTTTGTTGAAATTTGTTTTTTTTTTCGATTTTTTGAAGTTTTTTCGTTGAAATTCTGTTTTTTTTTCGAATTTTTGAAGTTTTTTTGTCGAAATTTTGTTTTTTTTATTCTGAAAAAAATTTGGTATATCCAAAATGATTGTATGTAACTTTTTACCCTCTTAGTAGTTTTACGAAAACCTAGTAGTTCCAGTGTTAGGCTACATTTTATAAATATGGTATTTTTTGCAAAAAGTTGAATATTTATGCGAAAAAAATCGTAAGAAACTTTTTCAAAAACGAATTTGAAACTCCCCGCTTTAAGTTTTTCATGGGGAAAACGGTAAAAAAATTTTTTTCGCGAGTCTTGCACTAAAATTTCAACCCCCCCAAAAAAGCCAAAAAACTACCATCTTTCAAAGAGTGTACATGGCTTGAAAAAAATCGTATTTTTTTTTAAACCTAAATGAAGCTAAATATGTGCCTTTTGAAACGCCGTTTGGCAAATTAAGATATCGTTATTTTTAAAAGGGCGATGACATTTATTGCGTGGCCCGGAACCGGAGCGAGTGTTTCCAAACTTTTGGACGGTAGTGTATATGGAGATATTATTGTATATATTATAAGATATATTTATAAGTTATCACTCACACGCACGCGCACATCTGACAACCGGATGATTGTCACGTCACTCTCGATCGTCGATCCGTTTAAGGTTTTCCACGTTCGCAATGACGGGTACTTATGCGGTATTGTCCCGTTTCAGGTCTTCTACGATCTCGGTACGGACGTAATAGAAAGTGCCTTCGCCGGTTATAACGCCTGCGTATTCGCCTACGGCCAGACTGGATCCGGAAAGACCTTCACCATGATGGGCTCACCGGTTCGTCCCAAGCTTCTAATGATTTTTCGTTATTGAACCTGGAACCCATGGCCGGGGTGGTTTTCCAATCCCGGATGAATGTTTAACGTCGCATTCGAGCTATGTTTTTGGCGACTGTCAGTGCTCGAATCGTGGCTTACGTTCGGTTCGAGGTATCTTTGTTTCTGGGATACCACTCGCTGCCTCAGTGAAGAAGAAAGAAATTCGTGCACCATTGAGAAACTTAATCTCTGCAGAAACGAAGTCACGCAGGATGAGGGTTTAGTCATCTTGGTCATGAGTCAGAAGGCAACATATGGAGTCTTCCAGTTAATCTCAGTAGAATGGGAAAGGATGATGTTGAAGTTTGCATCGTTGGAATACAACGAAAGTTCTTCTTTGCATTTTATTTTCCCAATTTTTTTTTATTATAGAAGGTCTTTTTTTATAGATTCACATCGTAGATCGCTAAATGAGTATTTTAAAAAATGGCGGAGCCATTTTTGTAGGCAAAATATGCCAAAAGAAAATGCAGGAATGCAGAAATATAAGTTTTCATTGCATTCCAACGATGCAAACTTCAGCCTCATGGGAAAAGTTTGCGAATTCATCGTATTGAAGCTTGCATCGTTGGAATGCAACGAAAATATTTTTTTTCCGTGCTAACCTTCTTTCTGGCACATTTGGCCTAACAGAATCACCGAAACATTTTTAGAGATCCTTTTTAGGGATGTGCAATCTAAGCGTGCAAAAGAGGAGTTTGGAATAGTAACAAAAATGAAGATACGAAAAAATAAAAAGGATTTTCGTTGCATTCCAACGATGCAAACTTCAACACCGTGCGAATTCATTCGTTGATTTTTAAGTATTCTACATACATCGATAATTGTGGAGATTTGGTACTTAAGCGGCCAGTCCTCTTGGGAGCCACGAAAAAGGCTATTTTCGCGATTTTTTTTGAGGTTTTTATAAAAGATAAATTGTTTGGCTTGATAAATAAAGTTTTGAAATACATTTAAAGAAAATTTAATTCATTTTAATTCATTTTTAAGTACAAAAACCATAGTTTAACGTAAGGCCTCAAAAATAGGTGGGCTAGGTAGCTCCATCACAACTCGGCAACGGCTTGTCTGAAACAACAAATCAAAGTCCATTAGATTCAGTATGATACCAGCTACAAAGTGGCCCTCGGATATAAAGTTTTATCAGAAAATAAAAAAAAAGGCCGTCGAAAAACGTAAAAAGTTTTAAAAAACGCGTTTTTTCGCAGTTTTTCGCAAAAAAAAAGAGTAAAAATCAAAATTTTAAAACCATCGAGGGTCATCTTGTTGCGAATCATGTTTACAATATGTGGTTCAAATTTCAAGAGAATCGGTTTATTAGTTTTAGAGATACGATGGAGCTAGATTTTTAAAACGTTGTTTCGAGAAAAACGCGTTTGAAGTTTATACTATGAAAAACTCTTACCTAAACTCAATCGGCAATTCCTGCACCGTACAAAATCCCTTCTGATTGGTCATCATCGTCGATTTCTTCAAGTCTTGCTTGCTATCGATTTTTTGAAATTTTCAAAGTGGACTGGCTCCTTAAAACTGATGCATGGATGTAATAGTTTTTGAAATATGGCAGACAGAACCTTGTCAGATGCAAAACAGTTTTTCGTTTTTTCCGAAACGATCTATTTCACAGTATCCGTGATAATTATCATTAAGGGGCTATACCAGTGTGAACGCTGAAAATTTGGGTGATTTCCGGGAATTTTTTGGAAGAAAAATACCCAATTATATGTTTCAGAAAATTAAAAATATATTTGGCCATATTTGACCTATATTACATAATTTTTTCATTGAAAAATATTGAGATCCAAGCGACTTATGCGCTGCCTTCGGAGGCGCCAAAAAAAAAGTTCCTCCACTGCTGACATGATTCCGGCCGATTGAGTAGCTGAAGCCGAAAAAGGAAAAAATGTCGTTAAACTGGAAGGTATGTCTTGTACAGTGACGTAGGATTTTCGAAAAATATCAAAATCTAACAAAATGGCGTAGTCATGAAAAGAAGTCTGTTTTCTTGCCTATAAAATGATCGTTTTTTTCAATGCCAAATCGTCAATTTTCATCCAATCAAAAATATCCTACGTCATTGTAGAGTAAATATATTCAAGAGTACTCAGTTCAAATTTCAAGTCAATCGGATAATTGCTCTTTGAGTTACAATGTCAGCAAATTCAAAAAATCTCATTTCGAGAAAAACGCGTTTAAAGATTTAACTATCGATTTTTGCAATTCGTGGAGTATTAGAGATACGGCCTTGAAATTTTTACAGGATATTCTCGAAAGTATAAACTGTCGAAAAAGGCAAAAAAAAATCGATTTTTCAAAAATGCCACACTGCTGTAGTCCCTTAAAAGTAGTAAATGCTGTTCAATTACTTGATTATTTCGGGGTTTTTAACCGAAGGGATACGGGAATGAGGGGAAGGAAGATAATTCGCCGTAGCTGACAGAAGGACAAGACAATAATCTTTTAACGGGTTACACCTAGTTCGCGGTCGGAAAAAAAGGTGTTTTCGTGAATTTTTTGTTAGGAAATGGGTGCAAGTTTTTAACTTTTTTTTTCATAGTAAAGCGTATCGTTTCAAGTATCTCTGACAATTTTTTATTGGGAAATATTTATAAACGACGGAGATACAGTAAATTGCACAGACCGCTGTGCAAAAAAGGTCCTTCGCGGTGACCACTCCTGCTCGGGAACAAATCATCTGAAATAAAAAAACCAAATGAATTTAGTTTTTGTACCGTACTATCTACTCTTTAATCGAAGGATTCAATAAAATAATGATTTTTGAAAAAATGGTCGCCGATCGAAAGTGATCGTCGAAATTTCGGTGAAAAAAACACTCTATTTTCCTTGATATAAAAAAAGTATGCATTGAACAAAAAATCCTTCGATTAAGGATAAAGATCCTGCCTTATGATATTCAAAAAATGTTTGTGAAATTTGAAGCAGATCGGTTTAGTTGTTTTTGAGATATTTTGGTCACCGATTCTGGAAAAAGTCATTCCGAGAAAAACGCGTTTAAAGTTTCTACCTGTAACGGTAAAGCGGTAAGCGGACCTACCTGTAAACGCTCATAACTCCCCCAACTTTCAACGGACCGACTTGAAATTTTCAGAAAATATTTTTGAGAGGTTATATTATAAGAATCCGTCTGAAACGAAAAATTGATTTTTTCAAAAATTCAGACTAGGTGTAACCCCTTAAAACTTTAAGTCCATTGCTAAACCATACAAAATGGCTCGTGAGATGTAATGTTCAAGTTTGCATCGTTGCGATGCAACGAAAATCAATCCTTTCCAATTGGTTGCATTTTTTTGGATGTGAAAATCACCAAAACATTTTTACGTATTCTCATCAGAGATTTGCGACTTCAATTTGCAAGAAAAAAAAACAAAGAGAAGGCTTTGGATATGCATAAAATCAAGAAAATGATGAAAAAAAAATCGTTGCATTCCAACGATGCAAACTTCAACGTCACTCGTGAGATCTGGGATCTAGGCTACATTTTACTTGATTTTTGAACATGTTGAAGGATTCCCTGTAGTAGCTCTCCCCTAAACTTCTTTTTCTTTTTTTTATTTGTCCTAAATTAAAATGTGAATTCTATTCGTAGACGCAGAAAACACGATATATCGTTCTGTCCCATTCGAGAATTGACGGGTAGTTTTCTTTTTCTCTGTGGAAATATTGCAAATTTCCGCGCGCCAGGCAATTTCCGGTTCGTTCGGTCGTTGATATAGTACTCCGTAATATCCGGGGAAAACGTGGATTCCATAAGCATCCGCTTGGTATCCTTGATTATTATGATCTCTACGAAATGGATCGGGCCTATTTTCGTCGTTGGTTCAACCGGCGAGGAGTTGATCGACGAAAACCGTGGCTCCCGAACGTTTCCATGGACCAATGAGTCGCTTCCGGTTTAGGTCGGGTGGAATAACTCGGAGTTATTATTTTTGGGGACTGAACGAATCTGCCAAAACAAACGCCCACTTTGCTATGCTTCATGCTGAGAATCGCTGATGATCCATTTTTCAATTTTTCACCGAGGCGACTGAGATATTGGAGAAAATAAATGTCTCATTTTACGTTCTGTCAGAAGGAGAACAAAGTGAGCCTTTTTTATCATCCAAAATGTTGACCCCTTTAGAGAAACGTCTGCCATGACGTTTTTACCGACTGAGCGACTTTTATCTCGCCTCGATAGCAATTGTTGATCAAGGAAGGGCATTAATAAATTGAATTTGTGATTTGCAGGAAGCCCAAGGCCTAATACCTCGCATATGTAAAACTCTGTTCGCTCGTATGGCAGCGGGAAAGGAAAGCGGTGCCTCGTATAGAACCGAGGTGTCCTTTCTCGAGATTCACAACGAGCGGGTTAGAGATTTGCTGAGGCCCGATCAGACGCAATCGCATTCCCTCAAAGTACGAGAACATCCGAAACGCGGACCCTACGTTCAGGATCTCTCGAATCATCTTGTCTACGATTATTCCGATATACAGGTCACTGAACTTAATATCTAATGGTATCGAAGTTTTTGCATCGTTGGGCCGCAACGAAAATATATTTTTCCGTATAGCCGATTTTTTTTAAGGAGCCCACTGTGACGGTCCGAAAAAGGTCGTTTTTCGCGACTTTTTTTTGTCTAATAGATTGTTTATTTGGGATTTGGAAAAAAGGTATGTTATTCAGTATACATAGAAACTTATTGCGTGTAAATGTTTATTTTAAAAAATTGAAAATTCACAACGTTATTGAGGGATAATAAAGCCTCTGTATAAAAAATGTGGTCCAACGGCCGGGTCGATAACTCGACAATGGTTGGTCTGAGAAATAAAAATAAAAAAGTTTTATAATCTGTATAAATGTAGTTGTCGTGGCGCGGAGCCGTTGTTCGAAGAAAAATAAATTCAGAAAATGGTAGGTGTTAAAAAAAGTGTATATTTGGCGAAATATTTACCCATATTCAGGGAATTATAAAATACTAGGTTTAAAAAAACGGCCACGTACAACGATAACTACTTGAATTACAGAAATTTTGGTTTTTAAAAATTGAAAATCGAACAATTATAACTAGAGTTATGATTCCGGCCAGGTCGAGAAAAGTCGTTTCGAGAAAAAGGCGATTGAAATTTTTAGTATACGTAAATCGTTGCGCTACCTGCTTTCACTAAATCGTCTCTAAATGGGTAAATTTTCAATATTTTAACTTGAACATTTTTTCATTTGTTCTTGAAAATGTATACTTTAAGAAAGTGCAAAAACATTGTTGTTTACCCGTCACAGTGGTATCCCGCCTTAAGGGATCATCACAGTGTAAAGGGTCGAAAAATAGCTGATTTTCGCGATTTTTTTTTCGTTGGTTAAAGTACGCTAATCAGTCCGATTTTTTTATGTCAAATCAAAGCGCTCATGAAGAACAGAAAATACATTTTTAAACGCTTTTTTTGATTAATAAACATTTTTTTAATGGTTGAAAATGTCTTCGAAAAAAAGGAGACCTCACGGTGTACACGGTTGTGACCGTAAATATTATCTGAACCAAAATTTGTAGTAAGATTAGTATGAAAGTAGAGAGTATGAAAGTTGCTATCTTGGTTTAGAGCTTTTTAAAAAATCTAAATTGACAAAATGGGGGCGGTTTGAAAAAAAATGTATCGAGTTTAGGCAATCTTTTCGAGTTTTTCGTTAAAAAAATTTGAAGATTAAAAAAAGCTTCCATAGCAAGATAAAGAATCGCGTGAAGAAGGTTGTGTCAAAATTTGGGACGAATAGCTTGAAAACTCTTCCATTGAAAGTGTACACCGTTTTGAAAAACGACATTTCGAGAAAAACTCGTTTAAAGTTTCGAGTGCGGAATTTTCGTATAAATTGTGTACTTACAATCAATCGACGATGCCAGGTCCATGTTTATAACCGTCTATACTAACGGATAATGCAAAAAAATCGATTTTTTCACAATTTTACACTGTGATGATCCCTTAAGGAGCCAGTCCACTTTGGAGCCACGAAAAAAGGCTATTTTCGCGATTTTTTTTTGAGGATTTTATAAACGATATGAATATAAAAGTTATTGGGCTTGATGAATAAAGTCTTGAAATACATTAAAAAAAATTAATTCATTTTTATTCATTTTTAAGTACAAAAACTATAGTTTAACGTAACGCCTGAAAAATAGGTGGGCTAGGTAGCTCCATCACAACTCAGCAACGGCTTGTCTGAAACAAAAAAATCAGAGTCCATTAGATTCAGTATGACACCAGCTACAAAATCACCCTCGGACATAAAATTTTATAAAAAAATAAAAAAATGGCAGATGAAAAACGAAAAAAGTAAAAAAAAACGCGTTTTTCGCAGTTTTTCGCAAAAAAGAGTAAAAATCAAAATTTTAAAACCATCGAGGGTCATCTTGTTGCAAATCATGTTTACAATATGTGGTTCAAATTTCAAGAGTATCGGTTTATTAGTTTTAGAGAGACGATGGAGCTATATTTTGAAAACGTTGTTTCGAGAAAAACGCGTTTGAAGTTTATACTATGAAAAACTCTTACCTAAACTCAATCGGCAATTCCTGCCGTACAAAATCCCTTCTGATTGCTCATCATCGTCAATTTCTTCAAGTCTCGCTTGCTTTCGAATTTTTGAAATTTCCAAAGTGGACTGGCCCCTTAACTTATATTGCATTGATATACAATTTTTAATATCCTAGTCCAGCCGATTTTTACCTGTATTCCAGTAATTTTAAGCTTCATTCAAAAGTAACATTGTCCACGTGGAGTATTTTATAAATAATCGAGTAGAGGCTGGCCGATGAGATGTAAAAGTAATGTGAGGAATGCCGATAATTCGTCGACCGACATACATGTAAAGTACAAGTATTGTCATACTTTATTCTCTTTTTTGTACTGCTTAATTTTTATTTTCCTGGATATTCAACCTGTGGATCTCAAATAAGTATCTTGAAAAACTTTCGAGCGATTTGCCTCTATCTTAAATGTGTTGAAAACGCATGTAAAAATTGTATTCCAACGATGCGAACTTCAACGTCATAGAAAAGTGCAATTTGCCAATTTTGGACTTCCAGTACTCGAAGGAAAAACGAATGATCTTGAACATTTTTCAGGAATGCATGGTCAGAGGTAACACGCACAGAACTACCGCCAGCACAAATATGAATGACGTCAGCAGCAGAAGTCACGCTATATTCACAATAACGTTCGTGCAGGCTGGCTTTTCGGAGGGTAACATGCCCTCGGAAACGGTTTCCAAGGTCCACCTAGTCGATCTGGCCGGAAGGTACATTTTCTCGCAACGATATCGAAGAACTGCACGATTTTTTATACTTCCGAAGAATATGGATTTCGAACTGTATAATGGCCCGATTGAACCAAATGCCACTTTTGAGTTGCACCCGTGCAGAATATTACATTTAAAAAATTAAGTGTTCGAAGACTCTTGGAGGAATGAAAATTTGTAAATTTTCATAACACTTATTTTCACAACCAAGCGTAAAATTTAAATCGCAAATTGAAAAGGGAATTAACAAGTAGCGAAATGACGTCCATCCTAATAAGCGGAATTGTAAATAAATTAGAACAAAGCACGATGAATACGACATCTAACTCCAACGTACTTGAAACTTCCGAGTCAATAGTTGACGTTTTGAAAATGCAACGAAAAGTGTTTTTTAAAAATATTTTTATTTCATCATTTCCATTATTTTACAAATTATTTTTTTGCAGATTTAAATTCGAGATCTCTAGATGAGCGACTTGAAAAATGATTGATGGATTTTCGTAACGAAGATTAGCCACAAGAAATTCGAGCAATTGAAAAATAATCATTTTCGTTGCATCACAACGAAGTAAACTTCGATCTCATTAAAGGGGTAGTCCACTTTGGAGCCACGAAAAAAGGCTATTTTCGCGATTTTTTTTGGAGGATTTTATAAAAGATATGAATATAAAAGTTGTTGGGCTTGATGAATAAAGTCTTGAAATACATTTTAAAAAATTTAATTTATTTTTATTCATTTTTAAGTGCAAAAACTATAGTTTAACGTAACCCCTCAAAAACAGGTGGGCTAGGTAGCTCCATCACAACTCGGCAACGGCTTGTCTGAAACAAAAAAATCAAAGTCCATTAGATTCAGTATGACACCAGCTACAAAATGAACCTCGGATATAAAGTATTATCAAAAAGTAAAAAAAATGGCAGATGAAAAATGAAAAAAGTATTTTAAAAATGCGTTTTTTTCGTAGTTTTTCGCAAAAAAAGAGTAAAAATCAAAATTTTAAAACCATCGAAGGTCATCTTGTTGCGAATCATGTTTACTATATGTGGTTCAAATTTCAAGAGAATCGGTTTATTAGTTTTAGAGATACGATGGAGCTAGATTTTGAAAAGGTTGTTTCGAGAAAAACGCGTTTGAGGTTTATACTATAAAAAACTCTTACCTAAACTCATTCGGCAATTCCTGCACCGTACAAAATCCCTTCTGATTGCTCATCATCGTCGATTTCTTCAAATCTTGCTTGCTTTCGATTTTTTGAAATTTTCAAAGTGAACTGGCCCCTTAATTGGAAAACCATATTTGCAAAGATCTAAACTATTGATCTATATTTTAGATCTTGAAGATATGATTCTAATAATACTAATTTTAATTATACCCATATCATGGTATCAGCGCTATTGGGTTAAATGATAAAAATTGCTTTATATTTTATGAATTGCTTAAATTGCTGAAAGGTACTTCCGCTTTTATCGTCTTAATAAACAGTGAATATAATCAACGTAGCCATTCTCGTGTTTAGACAATATTTATGCAACTACAGTAGCAAAAAAAATCCTTTCAAATGATTTAAAAATTCCACTTTGGTGTATGAATGTTTCCTTCAGCTGTAAGCTAACATGACAGCAGAAAGACGTGTTTTTGGAGGAAGAAAGAATCACCGCAATCGAAAGTAAATCATTCGATGTTCGTAATTGTATATGAGGCATTAAACGCCATTCCACCTAGCTCGTCACCCCGACCATTTGTGATTTTCTTGACTTTTGTTGTAAAATTGTACCCCATGAAAGGAACACCCACACCAATTTTTAGATTTTTATCTCTTCTCTTTTGGGAGTTATAATTTTGCAAATAATGTTGATTTCGGATGTTTCGGAAACGTTTAAACGTCGATAACTCCTGAACTAATTGAGATATCGACAAATGTCGATACATAATTTTTTTTTTCATTTTGAAGCATACTTTCGTTAATAAATATGAAAAATATTATCAATTATCAATGTCAAGGTTTTGGTGGTTCGAAAGTGAAAGCTATTTTATTTTTAAATGATTGCCCTTTTTTTTAAATTTCTCTAAAATAGAGTGACCCATCCTATGATTTTTAAGACTAGTCTCATCGTGCGCCCATTTTTTTACTATTTTTTTCTTCAAATTAATCATATTTTTGGCAAACGTTTTTATAATTTTAATCACCAATAATGCTATTAATGATTTCCAATTCGGCTTTGACAGGCCTGAAACGGTTTATTTCTAATTTATCCTGAATTTAACGAAAACAATTATTTCGAATAAAAAATCTTTTTTTTCGTCGATATCTCAATTAATTCTGGAGTTATCAGCGTTTAAACGTTTCCAAAACTTCCCAAATCGACATTTTTTGGAAAATTATAACTCCTAAAAGAGAAGAGATAAAAATCTAAAAATTGGTGTGAATATTCCTTTCATGGGGTACAATTTTACAAAAAAGATCCGAAAATAAAAAAATGGTTGGGGTTACGGGCTAGGTAAAATGGCGTGAAATGCCCCATATACATTGCGTTTTCCAACTTCGAAAAGTTTGCTTACAATTCCTGTACCTAAAGAAATAAATTTTTGTGTCCGTACCTGAAGAAAGAACAATTGTGTCTACGTCAAATGACAGTTTATTCATTAATATATTCATTTTTTTCAACGAACCTCAAAAAAATGCATACGAGGTACAGATTTATTCTGTATATGTTAATTTTTTTAAATATATAATTAAAGGGCAAAATTATGCATTTTTATATTTTTATTACGTAAAGTAGAAAAACTTTTGTGTTAATACCAACTTGAAAAAGTATAACATCATCGATGATTATTATGAAAAAAAACTACGACAACGAATGTTTTATACAATTCACAATGAAATTTTGAGTAATTTATAATTATGCCTATTCGTATTTACGTCACGAGATTATTGGCCCATGGTTTACGACGGGCAAGATGAGGATTTTTTTTTCTAAATGTTTACAAAGGTTCAGTTTGCATGAATCCGTTGTTAGAAATGGTTTATCTTGGTGCTAAATAACAAAAAAAAATACATAACATTTAGTGTGAAAGTCTTGCCCATCTAACCGCACGTTAAATTACATACATTAAACTATTTTTTATCTCTGGTGTTTGGTGGTGAAAAAAGTTAAAAAAAATGCGTAAACACTCAGTATAGTCTAAACAATAACATGTATTTTTTATTAAATTTAACCTTGGATTGTGGATAACGCTCCAACCTCCTTAGTTCGGGCGATGTTGACTGCCGAATTAATTATCTTCAATTTTTGTTCTCCAGAAATAGAAATATCTCGTTTTTGTTTATGTTAATGAAGCGAACGAGCCAACGCTACCGGAGCAACGGGTCAACGGTTGAAGGAAGGTGCTCACATAAACAAATCTCTCGTTACACTCGGCTCTGTGATATCGGCTCTGGCCGAAGTGAGCTCGTCGAGCGCTGACTCGAATTGTTCGAGGAAAAATGTCTTCATACCTTATCGGGACAGCGTGCTCACGTGGTTGCTCAAAGACTCGCTCGGTGGTAACTCAAAGACTATTATGATAGCCGCGATAAGTCCGGCCGATTGTAATTACGGCGAGACTCTAAGCACCTTGAGATATGCGAACAGAGCGAAAAATATAATAAACAAGCCGACGATTAACGAGGATCCGAATGTCAAGCTTATCAGAGAACTCAGAGAAGAAATCTTAAAATTGAAGTCACTCATCGGCAAGGATATGGCGAGTATATTTTTCTTACTACTGTTGAGTTTTTGGGGTCTCGTAGTTACTAGGTACCTGTATGATTTTGTTATCGTCTAGTCTTATGACTGTTTGGCTTGAAAATGCGAAATAATTCACGAAAAAAGCGATCAGCGAGTACTTTTTATCAAATTATTGTCGTTAGTAGTTTCGAAAAAAAATAAGAAAAACTAAATTTTATTTCGCAGCTTACTATCTGCCATTTTGGACACTATTTAAAAAATATTACGTGTCAAATATTGACATCTTGCAAAATTCAAGATTTAGGTCAAGGGGTTACGTTACTGTGGCGAAACGAAAATCTGGGGTTATTAAAACAAATTAATTTTGAAGGAATAAGTAGGATGATTGAAAAATCGTTTGAACATTTATTTGTATGTACAAAGTTGCGTACCAAAATTCATTAAAAAATAAAAATCAAAGAAGTGATGAACAATCTCGTAAAGCACCTTTGAACGTGAGGTGTACTTAATTTTAGCGACCCGGGTGATAAAAAAAAACAGTTTTTTTTAAAATGAAATAGATAATATTGGCTAAGACTTGACCTAGTTTTTCTTGTTATCGTGTTGCAATCACGATTTTTCGAGGAAGAATGACATTGTTAATAAACAATGAAAAAAAAATGTCAAGTAGAATAACGTCGGTCAAAACTAAACTACTATTACACTGACAAGGAACGTCACTTTAAGTGTCCGCCTTCGATTTGGTTGAAACTCATATATATGATAAATCATTGGAAACTATTAGACGCGTATTTTTTTATCGGCGGAGAAACTGTTTGAAGGGGGAAAACGATCTCTCAAAGAAAGACGCGTCACCCGGAATTTGTTTTTTTTTTTCAATACTTACATAGTGGATTTTTCATCGCTTTACATTAGAAGAATTTTGGTTCTTGTTTCATTCAGATCGGTGGACTGCTTGTGGGTGAAACTGCAAAACCACCCCTCGAAACGCCTTTCTTTGAGGGGTGATTTGCCCCCCTTAAAGCCGTTTTACCGCAGATAAAAGAAAATACGTGTCTAACAATTTTCAATGCTTCATCACATATATGAGTTTCAACAAAATCGAAGACGGACACTTAAGGATGCATTGCCCGTACAATCTCTACCAAAAGTGAGTTTCGGCGAGAATTTCGAGTACTTTGCTATGAGATTGAAATTTAAAAAATTCAACCACATTGAAGATGCTAAGAGCATTAATTTCCGGCAATAATAATGCAAAAAAATATAAATAAATTGCTGAAAAAAAAAATTGTTCAACAAATGTCCGGTGAACTACTTTTTTTATATTATAAAATGAATTCGTAGATTTTTCTGAATAGGTATGATTTTTTTTCCGTATCTTCTTTCTATTTTAATTTCAATTTTTTAAATTAACAAAATGGTTGAAGGGCCACAAATTTTCAATATGTTTTCGGAGCAATGTACCATCACATCCAAGAAGTATCGGGGGTATCGAACGAACAGTGTCATAATTACAGCCTCGGAAAAATTCCAAAAACGGGATTTTCGAAATAGAGAGAAAATTCTTCAAAAAAATCATATGTATTCAGAAAAATATCATAATTCATTTAATGTCACGGAAAATCAAGTTTACCGGAGCTTTTTCGAACAAATTTTTGTTTAAACCATTTATTTATACATTTTTGCCATTCTTATTATTCAAAACCAATGTTTTTAGCATCTTCAATACGGTTGATTTTTTTCAGATTTTAATGTTATCGCAAAGTATTCAAAATTCTCACCGAAACTCACTTTTGGTAGGAAATGTACGGGCAATACATTCTTGAGTGATGTTCCTTGTGAGTAAGTGAACCAAATTTCAAGTCAATCCGTTTGCTAGATGTCGAGGAATCGTGTACACCGTTTTGAAAAATATAGTTTCGAGAAAAACGCGTTTAAAGTTTTATCAGCAATTCTATCGTTTGTAATCAAAAGTTTACCCTCAATCTGCGACTCCTGCACCATATGTTGGAACTGCCTCTTCAATTTGAGCTGCCTTCAGCGACGAACGAGCGTTCTTCATTTTCGCACTAGGGTCAGAGTGGGATCAGTGGCTCATTTATTGTTCAGAGGTCTATAGCTGCCTAACCGTTCACACAATCTCAATGAAACCTTGACTAAACGTGAGGTGTGTTCAATGGCTTCATTTGGTTAAAAGACACTGAACGGCCTGACCCAATAGATATAGAGATAATAACCATTTTAAAAAAATGGGATTTGATCCACTGTGTACTTGGGGGTGTACACAGTGAAACATGCCTAATTTCACAGTCAAACAAAATCTCAAAATCAAGCAAAATTTGTAATGGAGTAATGGAAAAGTAATGGAGTGCTTTTCTCTATACAATGGAGAGTATTGTACAGTAAACTTTTCAAAAATTAATTTAAAAAAACAGCATATTATGAGATCAATCACAATCATTTATTGAATATCAATCAACAATGAGTACCTACCTAATGAGGTAGTGCCAGTGCCTATCTAAATCACAACGCGAAAATATTCATATTATGACTTACCTGTGTGTACCTCGAAAAATTGAGCCACTCTGGACCGACCCTCTCGTTTTTTCTCAAGCGGGTACTGACAAGTTTCTATTTTTGTTAGGTTAACAAACACAATGCTCAGATACCGCAATACAGCTGTATATTGCGAGAGAACAATGACTTCGAACATAACTGCGATTGGTAAAGAAGCAAACAACATACAAACTCAGCAGGTTTTTCAACTTTTGATACCAAAAATAATATAAAATCACCTCTCACAACCGAATTGCGCGGGAGCGACTCACAGACAGGTTCAAACCTATTGGCATCCGAGGGCGGTTCTAATGTGAAAAAGACGCACATATATACCTGTCCATTTCTGAGAAACAGAAAAGGGTCAGTGTACCCACTGTTGCCACTGTTCCCACTTTGCCTCTAACCCCTTAATACATAATGGATTAACTCGCCTACTTTTTAAAGATAATTCATATTTTTTTAATTTTAAAATTGCGCGACACACGCTCGATCGCTTTTCTTCCTCCAATCTGTCTGCACTTCCGGCTGACCAGATGTTCACGATCATACTCTCCACCCATATCTCTCGTGCGTCACTGTTCCATATGAATTCTATTTTATTTCCCCCCTTCGGAGAGGTTCCCTACGTGATTTTTCTTTTATTTCGAGAGATACAACGTGCCAGAATTTGTAATATTGAGAATAGTCCGGCCGGGGCGTTTACAAAAATATTCGGTTGGCTTTGTGTATGCGTATATACCGCGGAGGCGCCCGAAAATAAATCAGTCAAAAACAGCAACGATTTCAGCTATTGTGCTAACATTCGATACGAGCGTTGTGCAATCGTCCGAATTTATTAGAAGAGATTGGTTTCTCAGAGATTACTCGAAGGGAGGCTGTCATTGAGGCTTGTCGAATTTCTAATTAGCTTTACAGTCATTTGGAGGTGATGACGTTAGTTCGAGCCATTGCTGCAGCTATTTCGGTTTAGCAATGAGGCTATTCTAAGCTGACTAGCTTTTTTTTTATCTAGGTATATGTGAATCAGGCTGGTCTTGATTTCCTTGTCAACTATTCTATTTCTATGATGAATTCGGAGAACGTAATTGACGCCACTTTGAAGTTCCTGAAGAAACGAAAAACATTAGGAACTCTTCAATCTGTGGTTACGTCATTCACTTTTCATCAATTTATTTGAAAAAATGGTACAGTTTTAAGAACGTTTTTTTCTCGTACTTCGGTTTTTCTGAAAGAATCGAAAAACCGTAGCCCATACGTGAAGCCAAGCGGTGAAGAAAAATTATGAATTGAAGAGGTTGGAGCGGTCCAGTTGAGTCAAACGACGATTTATACATTTAAAAAAAATAAACCTAAAAAAATGCACGCGATATATAGATTTATTCCGCAGATGCTAATTTTTCATAAAATATATAATTAAAGGCCAAAATTATACATTTTTGTATTTTTATTACATAAATAAGAAAAACTTTTGTGTTACTACCAACTTGAAAAAGTATATGATCGATGATTATTATTTAAAAAACTGTGTCAGCGTTTCATACAAACCATAATGAAATTTTGAGTCATTTACAATTATGCCTATTTCGATTTATGTCACGAGATTATTTATTATTACCATCAATTAATATTAACAAGGAGACGGCACGACCGTGGGGTCGGGGATTTGGCCGAATTTTTTTGTGGTGAAAGGGGACCCCTAGCACCTCACGTGGTTAAAGTAGTAGGACGTACTACTCGGAAAATTCCGAGAAAAATCGATTCAAAGTTTCTTAGGCGCCTTATGAGTTTAAAATGTCAGGCATTTGTAGAGCCGCCGTCAAGTATAGACGGTTAGGGCTCGGTCTTATGCGCCGGAGGTCTCGCGTTCGATTCCTTCTTCGGATCTTTTTTTTGTTATCCCAACAATTATTCAACACGTTTTTCATCCCTACATTATTGTAAAAAATTTATTTACATTATTTTTTTTTAATTTTCATTTTTAAAAATTATTTTTTTCCCCCAATAAAACAATCCATAAGGGTGGGTTTTTTAAATTTTTTATTGTAAAGTATGTGAAAAGGAACATTGGGTTTTCAATGAGAATAACAAAGTCGATTAGGAAAAATTCAATTTTTATTCATATAATAATTATATACAAAAACCGCAGTGGTAATTATCGTAGAAACAAACGAAGCAATAATTTTTGCGACATCTTGCGCAACATATAAAAGCGGTTTTTTTACAATCGCAGGAAGTTTGCAATACATCCGTACAAAAACATGTCCCATTAACATTCATGAAAATGATTCTAGTAACTGATAATTTTGCGGCAAACCAGGCGTATTGAATCACGTCTCGGAATATTGGTGACGATAATTGGTGGTGAATTATTGAATGGATTTTTATACAATCTTCCCGGGACTTAATTTCACGATTCTGCTTGTATAAAAATCGAGAAAACGCATTTAAAGATATAACTATCGATTTTTGCAAGATAAAATGATAGAGATACGGCCTTGAATTTTTTACAGGATATTCTCGAAAGTATAAATTGTCGAAAAGGGCAAAAAAAATTTGTTGCCTTTCGATTTTTGAGTGTCACACTGGTATAGCCCTTTAAAGTATTTCTTATCTCTGGTGGTTGGTGGTGAAAAAATTTAAAAAATTCGTACAGATTCAATTTAGTCTAGACAATAACACATATTTAAAAATTTTAATATTGGATTGTTGTTAACGATTCAGCCTCCTTAACTCTTTCACACCTGATGGGACATATGCTGTCCCAGTCTGGAAAAAAATTGAAAATACGACTGGGACAACATATGTCCCAGTTACTGAAAAACATAGGCGCATTTTAGTGGTGAGGAATTCGCACCCTTATTGAGAAAGTTTTAGACAGAAAAGTTATTTCATCGTAATAATCACTTGGAGGAGAAATAATGTTCCCGGTAATGAGGCGCACTCAACTGATTTTTTCGCTGTATTGAAAGGGTTAAGGCGGAGTATACATTTACAACAATCAATAAATCGATTGCTTTTTTTAAATCTTTAAACGACAAAACTATATATGTAGAATATTTTCCCAAAGTTTTAATGACGCTGAAGTTCGCATTGTTGGAATGCGACGAAAATAATTTTTTTTACCTTTCAAAGTTTCCTTTGTCAGATTTAAGTTACGAAAATTACGCAAACATTTTTTCATATTCTTATTCTGCCATATATAACAAATTCACCACATACGATTTTGAATAATGATAAAAATAAATAAATTAAATTTTCGTTGCATTCCAACGATGCAAACTTCAACCCCGTAAGTTTCACAGTGAAATTCGAAAAAAATTTAATCGTACAGCCTGTCAACGCTGTGCCTCGTCGCTCTGATTCTGAGCGGGCGTAAACTACAAACGCGTTTTTCTCAAAACTGCATTATCGAAATTGGCGTGCAGGATTACTCGAAAACTATTAAGCCCATTGAGGTGAAACTTGGTGGAAATATTGATAATATTGCTACCTTCTACTTGACGAGAATTAGAAGAAAAAAACTACTTTTTTAATCCAAATTTTACGGAAATTTTGCGGAAAATGTTGATTTTTTTTAGTAAATGCGTGCCATTCTCTTAAATTTGCCTTTTCTTCATTTCAATTACTGTCAAGTAGTAACTATACATGTTGGTACTGAATTTTTTTTAACTTTTTTTTACAAATCGAAGTCCACGGAAAGTTAGACATTTTGATGATAAATGAATTAAAAAAAATTGTTATGCATACTTAAATCTACTATTAAAGTATACCTACAGTTTGATAAATGTAGAATAATTATTTCTTAGTTAAAAAGATCCCTCAAAATTGCTTAATTTTTTCCCGTCTAAATGTATATCCTGCCTTATGGGATAACACCACTCTAGCGGCAGAAAATAAGGCCTAATTTTGACAATTTATTTTGGGAGGATAAAAAATTATAACAAATGAACTATGCAATATAAAAAAAATCCTACGTACTTCCATAGACAATGTATTTTTTAAAGATACATTCAACATTTCAAGTGAATCGGTTGAAAATTGTCCGAGTTATGTTTCCGGCCAACTTAAAAAATGCAGTTTTGAGACAAACGCTGCACAGCCGCTATTTTGAGTTAATAGCTTCAAAAAAATTTTTGTATAGAGTCACTGATATGTATGATAAGCACCCTTTTTGTAATCTCGATTTATTTTGTAGTTTTTCTGAAAAAAAATCCCCACATAGCCTATTTTTTCGGCCTCTAGAGTGGCCTAAGGCCTTAAAGTTATACGAGGCGCCTGAAAGAAGTCCGAGGCGCTGCGGCAAAATCGATAGTTGAACCTTAACAAAAAAAAATCGCTTCAGGACAAATTGCATACTGTTTTTATGACCTCAAAGTATTCTTAAGCCAAATAAAAAAAAAATTTTCCCAAAATCCTAGAGTGGTGTTATCCCTTGAGGGGCCAGTCCACTTTGGAGCCACGAAAAAAGGCTCTTTTCGCGATTTTTCTTTGAGGATTTTATAAAAGATATGAATATAAAAGTTGTTTGGCTTGATAAATGAAGTCTTGAAATACATTTTTTTTAAATTTTAATTCATTTTTAAGTACTAAAACTATAGTTTAACGTAACGCCTCGAAAATAGGTGGGCTAGGTAGCTCCATCACAACTCGGCAACGGCTTGTCTGAAACAAAAAAATCAAAGTCCATTAGATTCAGTATGACACCAGCTACAAAATGACCCTCGGATATAAAGTTTTATCAAAAAATGAAAAAATGGCAGATGAGAAACGAAAAAAGTAAATAAAAACGCGTTTTTTCGCAGTTTTTTACAAAAAAGAGTAAAAATCAAAATTTTAAAACCATCCAGGGTCATCTTGTTGCGAATCGTGTTTACAATATGTGGTTCAAATTTCAAGAGAATGTCTTCATGCCTTGCTTGCTTTCGATTTTTTGAAATTTTCAAAGTGGACTGGCCCCTTAACGCGCTGAAACTTCCAAAGGGTGCAGCTCTATTTTCTCGCCAATTTTGAAACTTACGAGAACTCTTTTCCTTTTTCGACAGCAGAGTTTGGAGAGACCACCCCAGCAGAAGGTACTACTAGCGCAGATTCACGAGAAGCAAGAGCAGGAGAAGGTACTGACGGAAGAATGGGCGGAAAAGTGGCGAGAGACTCAGCAAATATTGCAGGAGCAACGTGCTCTCGGACTGCGAAAGAGCGGCGTCGGTGTCGTGCTGGATTCGGAAATGCCGCACCTGGTTGGCATAGACGACGATCTTTTGAGCACCGGTGTGACCCTGTATCATCTGAAGGAGGGAAAAACGCTGGTGGGCACGGAGGAAGCCTCGACGATGCAGGATATCGTGTTGACCGGTGTCGACGTCGATTCCGAGCATTGCGTCGTAGAGCTCGTGTCTGGTGTCGCGACCCTTCATCCCTTGTCCTCCCACTGTTGGATCAATACAGCACAGGTCGACAAACCCACGAGACTCTCCCAAGGTTGCATAATATTGCTCGGCCGTAATAACATGTTTCGTTACAACGATCCGGTCGAAGCTGCGAAATTGCGAAAGGAGGGCGGCATAGGAAACGGCAATTTACAATCAACCGTGGTCAATCTGTCGCGGCTGTCGCTGCTCAGCTGGAGCGTATCCGATCTTCACGTCTCCTCCTCCAGCGATAACTTGCTCAATTCGAGCGAGGATCTACGCGCGATCGAGGAATTGGAGCAACAAAAAGCTGCTCTCATCAAGGAGAAAGAAGATTTCAAGGTGAATCGATGAGTTTGTTCGGAAATTCTTCGGGATATTAGCGCTTTTCGAACATCGGTATACATTTTTAAACCTATCCATTGAAGCTGATATTGAGACCCGATTGTGAATTCGGGAGGCTTGGAAAATGTGAATTCTATGGAAATTCCGAGTTTATTTATATTTAAATTATACACAAAGTGGGTAAGCTCGCTGACGAACTTGACCGGGTGGGGATCGGAAATTCGAACGATCGATATTCAGAAGGACCGAAATTTCGAATTCAGTAATGACGAACGTTCCAATATAGATCGATCAATCTTATGATAGTCTGTAAAATAGTTAATCGAAATTGTGAATACCAAAATCTCGAAGTTGATTTATAGCTAAAACAAATATCAGATTTAACAAAATAATGAGAGATACAATATCGATTCGCCTGTATATACAGGGTAAGGCACTAACTGTTGCCACCTTGAATATCTCTGTAATTATCGACGTCACAAAAAAATGTTTGAAACAAAAGTTGTACCGTACGAAAGGGGTCATCGAATGCGACCATTTTTGTTTCATCTCAGTGGAGTCGCTGTCGCACAGTAAAGGTCACCTCCACTTTTTTAAATGGGACGGTACATTTTTTGTCAACTATCTTGTAGAGCATCGAAAACTGCATAAAAAACATTTAGGGGTCAAAGTCGTTCAAGGTCATTTAAGATCAAAAAGTGACATGAACTTTATTTTTATGTGAAATTACCTTTATTCACAGTAGATGTTCAAAGTGATTGCCGTTGGAATCAATGCAGTATTGCAATCTCCTCATCACGGATTGCGTAGAATTTCTTATCACTTCGGCACTTATCGAATCACAGGCTCAAAGAATTCTCTCACGCATATCATCCGGCGTAGTTGGACATTCTTTATAAACAAGATCTTTCAAGTATCCCCACAAGAAAAGGTCCAGAGGCGTCAAGTCTGGCGAGCGAGCCGGCCACGATACAACTCCGCCGCGTCCAATCCAACGATTTGGAAATCTCTTTTGCAATTCATTTCTAGCTATCAGGTAAAAATGTGCCGGGCACCCATCGTGTTGATACCACATTCTGTTTCTTGTTTCTAAAGGTATTTCTTTCAATAACGGACCTAATGTTTCTTGAAGGAATGTGGTGTACTTCCTACCATTAAGATTCCCTTCGATGAAATAAGGGCCTATGATTCTATCTCCAATAATCCCACACCATACATTAAGGCGTTACCCCCACTTGTAGCGCAAAAAAGGCCTTTTTCATGAATTTTTTAAAAGAAAACTACAAAACTTTTTTAATCGATCAATATACCATCTTAAAGGACACATCTTGAAGAACTTTCAGTAATTTTTTTATTGAAAAATATTACATTGTTTAGTGGCAAATGGCCGTCAATGAAATAATGTTTTTATATACACGGTTTGCGGTGACCAACATTGCGGCGAAGTGGATCATCTGAAAAAAAATTGCGGATGGATTTAGTCAAATATAAGTATAAACTAGTCTTTAATCGAAGGATTTTAAAAAATATTCATTTTTCACAAAATGGCGGACAGTCAAAGTTAATGGTTCGATTTTAACGAAAAAAAAACGGCCGTTTTTTGGCTACAAAACGGCCATTTTTTTCGAAAAAAAAAATCGAACGATTAAAGACTACATTTTTATGTATTAAATAAGCCTGCAAAATTTCAAGAAGATCGGTTCATTAGTGTTCGAGTAATCTTGGTCACCGACTTCAGAAATGCCATTTTGAGAAAAACGCGTTTAAAGTTTCAATTTCAGTTTACACGAAGAAAATATTTTTTTTTGTAAACTTACATAGAGTCATCTATTCTGGGCATAAAAAACTGCACTTCAAATTGCACTTCAAAAAAATGCAATAAAAAAAATCGATTTTTTCAAAATCGCAAGTGGGGGTTAACCCCTTAACCGACCACGGTCTTTGGTGTGCAACTTGTCGCAGCCAATGTGGATTTTCAGTTGACCACAAATGCATGTTGTGCAAGTTAATATTTCCACGATTCGTAAATGTTGCCTCATCAGTAAATAAAATCCGATTAATAAATGAGTCATCTCTCTGAATCTGGCGTTGAGCCCATCGGCAGAATTCAGTGCGATTCATGAAATCCATACCAGTCAATTCCCGGTGGAGACTGATGTGGTAAGGATGATATTTATGACGATGTAGAACACGTAGAATACTTCTTTGGCTTACGCCAGATTCCCTCGCAATTTGACGAGAACTCGCAATGTTTTTATGCAGTTTTCGATGCTCTACAAGATAGTTGAAAAAAAATGTACCGTCCCATTTAAAAAAGCGGAGGTGACCTTTACTGTGCGACTGCGCCTCCACTGAGATAAAAAAAATGGTCGCATTTGATGACCCCTTTCGTACGGTACAACTTTTGTTTCAAACATTTTTTTGTGACGTCGATAATTACAGAGATATTCGAGGTGGCAACAGTTCGTGCCTCACCCTATATACACCAAACGATTCGAGACGTGAAATCGTCGAATTGTAAATATCACGACAGTTTACAAGTTCGAATTCATTAAAGCGAAGGACCAAAAAGTCGATCAGTTAAAATAGGGATGAGCCAAAATGGCGAATGGTCTGGATAGCGAAAACTTGGGATCAAGCAATACTACTTGCGCTTCAGAATGAAGATGGCAGATGGCGTCAGTGGTCAGTCGGGTCAGTTTTTCTCGTTCGCCACGTAAGATTTTTTTGAAATTTTCATTTTTTACGGAATTGCGACCGTTTTAATTTAACATTCGTTTTTCGTTCGCAATTTCCGACGATTTTGGATTGCATACACATTGCATAAAAAAGCAATGGTTCAATCGAATGCAAAACCCCCACGTGGCGAACGAGAAAAACTATCGAAGAATATTGTATCCAAATTTGGACAAAATCGGACAAGTCGTTTTCGAGATACATCTGGAACCGACTTTGAAAATTATGTTTCGAGATAATCGCGTTTGATTCGCTTCCAGTCAACGAATTTATTTTAAAAAATTCCTAAACATACCTCAATGTACAGATTTTCCAATAAAAAAAAACACGGATCCAATCGAAACATTAGTTTTTGAGATAAAAATTTCCGAAGTTTACCTGCTTCTGGCCGTTTACTCAGGTACGTCCCCTTAAATCGATTCTCGACTAAAAAACATTGAAATTTATTTTTTAAATCGTTTTTTTACACTTAATCTTGGAATTTGGTGTGGGAACGTATTTTTAGTGCTTTGAAAGAATAAAAAAATAAAAATAATAGTGGTTCTATTTTAAAAAATGGACGTGGCCTCGAAATCTCCAAAGCGCCTTCACCTGGATGAACCTCGTAGCCACCACCTGACGACCCCCTTCGAACTATGCGTCCTTCAATAGTGTTGAAGTTTGCATAGTTGGAACGCAACGAAAACACATTTTTTTAATCTGCCAAAGCATTTTTTGGCGAATTTTGGCTACAAAAATACAAAAGTTGAGGATCCTTATTGAAAATCTACAACATAAATTGGCAAGAAAATATTTTCGACAATAATAAAATTAAAAGAAGAAAACAAATTGTAGGAATTTATTGTAGATAATAATAAAAATATATATTTTTTTTTATTTGTAGAAAAAGTTTTGTTCCTAAGTCTGATAGTTTGGAACATATTTCTACTGCCAATAGTTGTTGCCTCACCCTGTATATCAAGATAACGGTCGTCGGTGACATTGTCCACTTTGTTAATAATTACCAAAAAAGAACAGATATCAGTCCTTGCGAATGAGACAACAATGATCGAACAGAATGCGAACATCATACTTAATCCTGTGGAAATTTTCGTCCACCGTCAGCTAATTACTCTCTATTTTTGCTCGCCTACAGCGAGAACAAGAGGAACGCGAGGAAAGATGGACGGCGAGACGAGAGGCACTCGAAGGTGCTCAGAGAGAATTGGAACGCGAATGGGGAGCTCAGTGGCGAGAATGGGCCGAGGCAATAGCCGCGTTGGAATCGAGACAACGAGAGTTGCGAAGCCGTCGACGTATTCTCGAGCAAGAGCGACGAGACGAGATGACACAAGTAAGTGATTCGGAACCGCCGTCACCGGAATTAGCAGTAATATCGGTCAAGTATCAGTTTTACCTCATCCTCGTCGCACTTGGTGTTCTCATCTGTTTGTCCGGCAACATAATCATCTATTCTCACGTTTGTCCGTTGGACATGTGACGACTACGAAAAAAAGGAATGAAATCATCGGAGAGACAATATTGCAAATGGATTTTTTTTTGCCAACAAGATTTCACCGCGATTTTCTGATTGAAACGCTGATTCGATTTTTGAACCCCTTGCCCAGGCCGGTCTTGGGCCCGCGGGTATTAAACTTATAATGACTGCAACCACAAAATAATATATATATATATATATATATATATATATATATATATATATATATATATATCTGTGGCTTATTTTTTAACAAAACTGACATAAGAGCTTAAATATTTCTGATAGAGAAGAAAAACTTGGATAAACTCGAATAGTTTGTGCTTTCAAACCGTCCCCGGAAAAAGAATATATGCGAAAATATATTTATTATAAACTATTTTCAATTACGGTTGAAATACGTAAGCAACTCAGTCGCGCTGTTTCGACGCTCCGAATGTTGCATAATGCGAATTAATTGCATTGCTGTTGGAGCATCCGAACGCAAAATTAGTTATTTAAGAAATCGAACTCTAAGACTACATGGAATATATGAAAATGTGTTCAATTTATTTATTTACGTTGAGGTGTCATTTAAGAAAAATTTATTTTTGTTCGAACGACGTCTATTTCGTATCGCTTCGATCAGAACGATCATAACTCGTGGCTATTTTTATGAAAATCATTAATCGAATGGACGATGATATCCTGAAGAAATAGACTTAACTTTCTTCAGGACCTTTATGAATGTTGCCAGTGTAATGTAGAATCTGGCCAATGGAACGTGTAAAAAAAAACGTACAGTTTTCTCGCTCTCGCTCTCTCCATTTGTTTTTGTTAATGTTGGGTGAGGGGGACCGAGATCACCTGATTGAGATTGATTTAGATAATTTATTTTAGTCGTGCAGCCGGGAGCTGACGAGAAGTTTATTTTTTTAATACAAAATCGCAATATTTTCTGACATCAACGCTGCTTACCAAAAGTTACATGTTTCAGAATTCTTAGGAGAACAAAGGCGTTTGATATCACCGCGAGAACTAGCTTGTTTTGGCTTCCGACACGAAAACTAGCTAGTTTCGGCTTTCGCCACGAAAAGAAGCAGATTTCGATATTCACCGCGAAAATTAACATGTTTCAGTAACGCTGGAATTGCTTCGGACTTTTCTTCCATTCTTTTTTACTCCTCGCCTCTATTTTTTTTACTCCAACTCCTTTGACCGCAATCGGAAATTTATGATTTTTTAGACCTCACAAAAAATTTTAATTGGACTTCAATTAAAATTGCAAGGATTCGGAAAATATCCACTCAACCTTACGTCGATACAATCTACGTTAAAAATGATTTTGACCAAGAGGGACGAGAATTGAAAATCTTAAAAAAAACAAAAACATGGATGATGTTCGAATGTTCCAATTGAAACAGACGTCAGAAAGAAAATTGCCTCTTGCACCAAGAAAAAAAAGCATTTACAGCCCATGCTTGACAGAGGTTTAATTCCAATCGAACATCAGCAAGATTTTTCAAACATATTCGACGATAACCATTTGTAAGATTACAGTAAATTTGTTGAATGATATTTTCAGTAAAGTTATTTTTTAAATAGAAAATCACAATATATATTTAATTATATTTACAATTTCGATATTGTTTTTTTATAAAAATTATTACTATCGATTTCAATTGATACTTATTATCAAAATGTTAATAAAAGCAACGGGTATAAAATTAAAATGTCATTACGCAAAAAATTGTCATATTAAAAAAATACTAATGGTTTGTTTTTACAGATTTTTACCTGAGCACGAAGGACTTTAAATTCTCACCAAAACTCTTTTTGGTTAGATTGTACGAGCGATGAGATCCTTAAGGTTTTAAACTTACTTTTACAGTTTTTACAGTGAAAATCAAACAAGCTAGTTTTCGCGGCGAAAGCCGAAACATGCTAGTTTTCGCGGTGAATATGGGAACATGCTAGTTTCCGTAGCGAAAGCACAATAATGCCAGTTTTCGTAAGAACTTTGAATCGTGTTACTTTTCGTAAGCAGCGTCGACATAGTGTTATTATTTTATTCTTTTGAATTTGTTTTTCGGTAACTCATTCCCTCTAATCTACAGCTAACAGCAGTAGCGGTAGACTTATTTTATTGATAGCTTTTAAAAAATGTTAATTTTGACTCGACTACGTTTCTATGTAACTATTAATAACGTGGATATAAAACTTGAGTAGAAAACGAGCAATATACGAATACAAAGTAAGCAAAAAGTTATATATTTTCGCATAAACTTTTTTCTTCCGCGGCTGTTGTTTATCTGTACTTCAGTGATTTTAGTTAAAATATCGATAGCGCGATGAACAAAGCTAATTACTCCTGGTGCCTGGTAAATGTGTACTGTAACGTAAGCAAGATCGTCATACGTTTATTGCGATTCGTGCGAGATTTGTTGCCGGACGAACGCGACGAAGATCGTCCCCGTGGAATGTTTTATAAATAATTGCGTAGATAACGACGGATGAGATGTATAAAAGAAGGTGATCAGAGGAACATGTACATAGAGCGTGGAAAGAAAGGAATTTTCGTCTATAGAATGTCTATGGGTTTGTTATGTGACGTAACTGCAAAAAAAGAAGGAAACAGGTGCAAAAAAAAGAAAGAAGATTTAAGAGAAAAGTATTGTTATACTCGATTGTTGATTAATAAATTTTTCTTAAAAAAATTCGTCTTGGATCTTCCACGATTACGCTCGACACACTTGACACGTAATTCTCGCCACAAGTAACACGCGCTCGTGCACTCGTATAATAGTCCCGTACACGTGCCAATCACATCGAGTATCAAAGACACATCGACATCGAAGAAACTTTTTTTCTTTCAATCGTTTTCCCCCTTTATCCCCCCCGCCGTAAAATTTGGTCAAACCCAGCGCGACAAAAAAAAACGTCCCGAGAACGCAGTCGCGAACGTACGAATTTCCTTAAGGGGTTGAAAAAAAAACGAACATTGAATTAATGAGAAATAATGGCGAAGCTGGTACAGGTAAGATATCGGGCAACGTTCTGTCAGTACATTGTCGATTGTCGCTGATTTTTAAGTGGAAAAGAGTGTTGAACGACGCATGCTTTTTATGAATCTCCTTGGAATACCACAGACTTTGTTCGCCTTTTTTCTTTATCGTTGTCCATTCGTAACAGGATATTGATGTAAGCGATGTCCAAGCAAAGTATATTCTCGTGTGCCAAGTAGAAAAAAATTGTCTTTCGTATCATCAATGTTTTTTTTTTTTTCGTTGCACTAAATATTTATTTTTGTTTACGCTTTATCGGGACGAGAGAAAGAAGAAAAAAAGGACATTGGCGTGTATTTGATTTATCGGTTATTGTTTTGTTAACGCATCGGTGTATATGTGTGGCTAGGTAGAAAGTTTGTGTAGGGAAGTCGCCTCTCTGCATACCAATCTGCAATCCAAACATCGACAGTTCCAAGAGTTCACGAACAATCATGATTTTTCAAGACTACGCCATCAATGGGACAAGGTAAGGGATTAAGACATTTTATATACCGTAAACACGGTGCGAGAGCTGAAGTTTTGTCGCGGTCCTTCAATTGTATAGAAATTTTGTACGGAACGAGGATACGTCTTGAGACAAGGTGGCCAAGTTTGAATTAAAATACATTCACCCTAATTGATTAATTTTTGCCGAATTAGGAACAATTGGCACAGTGAACCTGTTGACATTTAAGTGAATTACTCTGGCATTTAAGGGGCTACATTTACTTAGAGGACCGAAAAAAATTACCAAATGCGGAATTTTTCTTTCTAGGAATCTGTTTGTGAAAAAGACACGCATTTTTTTGGTAATTCTTTAGATGAGTGACTTTCCCGAAAAATTGTTGTTTCCAAACAAACCCAATATAGGCGTCGAAATGTTAAAAAATACCCTATTTTATCACGTGTTTCCGTGAACTTCAAAACCCCATAATTTTTACCCATACTTTGAGGGGCTATACCAGTGTGAAGTGATTTTTGGGATTTTTTTTAAAGCAACGTACTCAATTAAATGTTTCGGAAAAATTAAGAATATATTTGGCAGTATTTGACCTATATTACATAATTTTTTCATAGAAAAATATTGAGATCCAAGCGACTTATGCGATGCCTTCGGAGGCACCAAAAACGAAAGTTCTTCCACTGCTGACATGATTCCAGCCGATTGAGTAGCTGAAACCGAAAAAGGAAAAAAATGTCGTTAAACTGGAAGGTATTTTCTGTACAATGACGTAGGATTTTCGAAAAATATTAAAATCTAACAAAATGGCGTAGTTATGAAAAAAACGTCTGTTTTCTTGCCCATAAAATGGTGGTTTTTTTTTCAATGCTAAATCGCCAATTTTAATTCAATCAAAAATATCTACGTCATTGTAGAGTAAATGGGTCATTCCATGTCAAATCGACAAATTTTTTACCTGACCCCCTTTGATTTCGCTGAAAATTTTCTATCTTTTTCTACCCCCCGAAAGTTATTTTTCAGAATTTTTTCAAATTTTTTTCCCGACTCAAAAAAAGTTATGAATTTTTGAAAAAAACCGCTCTTTTATTTTTAAATTGCCAGAACTTTTTCAAAAATTGACCGTTTGGGAACTTTTTTTTTTCAAAATTTTTGTTTTTAAATGTAGTTTTCGAAAAAAAATATGAAAAACTTTTCAGAATCCCAGATATATGAAATATTTTAGTTTTTTTGAAAAAAACCGTAATTTTCTCAAAGTCCGACCGTTTTTTTTTTTTTGCTCTAAAAATACTTCAACTAATTCTGCAATGATCCCCGTTAATCAAAAGATGTGACGACAATCGCTTCTAATTTTTTTTTCTTGATTATAAAAAAATTTTTGTTGAATTTTTGCTGATTTTATATAACTTTGTTATGAAATTTTTTTTATTTCCTCGTGAAACCTCAAAAGTTGAAAAATAAAATTTTATTGGAGAATTTCAAGTGATTATCGTCCAAGAAATTGTTATTTAAAAAAAAAAATAATTTTTTTCTCTCATTGACGTTATTTTGTCATGTTTCAGTACCAAAATGACGTTAAGTTGTCATATTTCAGTACCAAAAAAAAACGTCCATAAGAGTAAAAAAATAACGTCAATGAGAGAAAAAAATTGTTTTTTTTTTAAATAACAATTTCTTGGACGATAATCACTTGAAATTCTCCAATAAAATTTTATTTTTTAACTTTTGAGGTTTCACGAGGAAATAAAAAAAATGTCATAACAAAGTTATATAGAATCAGCAAAAATTCAACAAAAATTTTTTTATAATCAAGAAAAAAAATTAGAAGCGATTGTCGTCACATCTTTTGATTAACGGGGATCATTGCAGAATTAGTTGAAGTATTTTTAGAGCAAAAAAAAAAAAACGGTCGGCCTTTGAGAAAATTACGGTTTTTTCAAAAAAACTAAAATATTTCATATATCTGGGATTCTGAAAATTTTTTCATATTTTTTTTCGAAAACTACATTTAAAAACAAAAATTTTGAAAAAAAAAAGTTCCCAAACGGTCAATTTTTGAAAAAGTTCTGGCAATTTAAAAATAAAAGAGCGGTTTTTTTCAAAAATTCATAACTTTTTTTGAGTCGGGAAAAAAAATTTGAAAAAATTCTAAAAAATAACTTTCGGGGGGTAGAAAAAGATAGAAAATTTTCAGCGAAATCAAAGGGGGTCAGGTAAAAAATTTGTCGATTTGACATGGAATGACCCAAATATATTCAAGAGTACTTTGTTCAAATTTTAAGTCAATCGGATAATTGCTCTTTGAGTTAGGGGGCGTCCATTAATTACGTGAGGCGTTTAAGGGGGGGGGGGGTGGGGGTCGAGCGAAATCTCACCCAATCTCACGTGGCGGAGAAGGGGGCTTCGGCAAATATCACGTAATTTTAGTAATTTTAGTAATTTTAGTAATCACGTAATTTTTATCACGTAGGGAGTCTCCCTACTACTTTACATGGTGGAGTAAATGGTACTACAACCGCAGTTACTTCTACTACAATTTATCTTCCGTGAACATATGCATTTTGAAAAATCTCACGTGAGATTAGGGGAGGGGGGAGGAAGTCGAGCAAAATCTCACGACATCTCACCAGGGGGAGGGGGGGGGTCCAAAAATCGCCAAAATCACCTCACGTAATTAATGGATGTCCCCTTACAATGTCAGCAAATTTGAAAAATCTCATTTCGAGAAAAACGCGTTTAAAGATTTAACTATCGATTTTTGCAAGATAAAATGATTCTGATATAAATGATATAAATGATAATGATATTCTTGAAAATATAAACTGTCGAAGGAGCCACAAAAAAATCGATTTTTTGAAAGTGTCACACTGGTATAGACCCTTAACACAAACAATATAGGCGTCGAAATGTTCAAAAATGCCCTACTTTATCACGTGTTTCCGCGAACTACAAAACCCAATAACTTTTTATTGGAGGGTGAATTTCAGCTTCCCCGACTGCATATCATCACTTACAACCCAATAAATGAGAAAATGCTAAAAAATAATATTACGTTCATTTTTCGCAAAATCACTAATCTAAAGAATTACCATTTTTTAACATAAAGGTACATAGAGCCTTTGTAGAAAAAATCACCAGAAAAACAACAAAAACATGGCCGCCGGCAGACGATGAAATTTTTTTTGTGACGCTTGGCGGTGGACACTCTCCAGCTTGAACGGTCCATGCGAAATCGAAAAACCAAACGGGTTATTCAAGTTAGAAATACGTACAAGTCGTTGACGATTTTTTAAATAATTTTTTTTTTTAACAACGGAGCGACGAATGACACTCGAGCATACAAAATCTATTTAAAAAAGTAGTCTTTTTTACGTAACTATTAAAAAATGAAGATCGATTTGAGAAAAGTGAGATCGTCAACGACCTTTAAATGTTTCTTGTCGTATCTCCTGTGAATTTGGAAACAATCCATCAAGTGGTTCTCGAGATATCATGTCCACCGACTTTGAAAACAGTGTTTCGAGAAAAACGCGTTTAAAGTTTAAAGTATGGCGCTGCTGCCCCGCGGCCGACTTTTGGAAACTGTAGCGGTAATTCTTTAGATAAGTGACTTTTCCCAAAAATGACCCTAACATTTTTTTTGCTATTGTTTTATTTATGCGGTTATAAATGATGATATTCAGTCGGGGGAAGCTGAAATTCACCCCCCATAAAAAGTTATGGGGTTTTGAAGTTCGCGGAAACACGTGATAAAATACGGCATTTTTGAACATTTCGACGCCTATATTGGGTTTGTTTGGGTTTTTGAAAAAATCGAAATTATTATTAACAATTTTTTGCTCGTAAAAAATGGTCAATGAAAAATTTCAGCTTCCCCCGACTGAATATCATCATTTATAGCCCAATAAATGAGAAAGTAGCAAAACATTTTTTTTCGGAAAAGTCACTTATCTAAAGAATTACCAAAATAACTTTGAATTTTTTTTTTTTGACCCACCCAGGTAGATGTAGCCCGTTAAATAGCATTGCACGTCGAAATAATAAACAGTTTTCAATCCACGTTGAAAACACGTCTCTCAAAACAATTCTCCATCGATAAGTTTTAATAGTTTAATTCTGGAATGAATTCATTTTAATTCGAATGGAAAACACCGCCGGCTCGAGAAAAATTTACGGTTTGTCAGACCTAAAAAAAATTGCCGTCCACGGCAGTTAATCGATCTTCTATTTTCAGACCGAGAACAGTGCTGCAAGTGACGCCAGTCCGCCGGAGTCCTGGTCGAGTCTGAACGACGAGAAATCCGGCGACGCGATGAAGCAGCTGGTCAATCATCACGTGAGTGATTAGAATCAATATCGAAACTAGAAAACAAAAACTAATGAAAAAATGCACGCCTCGAGTTAACGCTTTCGTTGCCGTAGAAGAAGGAATTGGCCGCTCTGGAAATCGAGCTGCAGAGCAAAGTCAAATCCTTGAACGAGCATCAGAGTAGAGTCGACAAAATGGAGGAAGAATTGTTGGAAATGGCGGAGAAGCAAAAGCAAATGTTGAATCTCGAGGTGAGTTACGCATACTTGCCATTAGAGCACTTTTAAGGGGCCAGTCCATTTTGGCAGCCACGAAAAAAGGCTATTTTCGCGATACTTTTTGAGGATTTTATAAAGGATATGAATATAAAAGTTGTTGGGCTTGATAAATAAAGTCTTGAAATACATTTAAAAAAAAATTGAATTCATTTTTATTCATTTTTAAGTACAAAAACTGTAGTTTAACGTAACGCCTCAAAAATGGGTGGGCTAGGTAGCTCCATCACAACTCGGCAACGGCTTGTCTGAAACAAAAAAATCAAAGTCCATTAGATTCAGTATGACACCAGCTACAAAATGACCCTCGGATATAGTTTTATCAAAAAATAAAGTAATGGCAGAAAAAAGTTCAAAAACGCGTTTTTCGCAGTTTTTCGCAAAAAAAGAGTAAAAATCAAAATGTTAAGACCATCGAGGGTCATCTTGTTGCGAATCATGTTTACAATATGTGGTTCAAATTTCAAGAGAATCGGTTTATTAGTTTTAGAGATACGATGGAGCTAGATTTTGAAAACGTTGTTTCGAGAAAAACGCGTTTGAAGTTTATACTATGATCGGCCGAGCGCGCTATACGCTCAGGTGGACGAAATGAGGTCCTGACGTTCAGGTAAAAAAAAAAGACTTAGAGAGCTCGGATTTTCATAAAATTTCGACACAATATTTCTGAATGTATGTACTTTCGAAAACAGTATAAAAATCGATTTTTTGAAATTTTCTAAGTGGACTGGCCCCTTAACCCCATCTACAATATACGAGGACGTCGTGAAAATAATGACAATACGAACCATGAATTCGCAAACGTTGATTTTTGCGAAATTCGTTACTCCGTTAGTGAACAAAACTTATTCGTTCCTTGCAGCGAGGCAACTTCGTCCTATCCTATATATTTAAGTTCGCGACTCTTGTTTGTTCGTAAATTATATCTTCAAAATGGGCTTTTAGGGAAACGGGGCCAATCTCCCGATTTCGGTTGCGAAGCAGCTATTTAGCTGAGTGTTGGCTTTGAAAAAACGCTCATTTTAGAGGGTCAAAGGGTGGCTACTGTGACTGTGTTGGCATGTCTTCTTATTATAGGGGACAAACATTTTTTACGAAAAATTATCCTGTCTACATTTCAATGCGAACCCTGCAGTGTTAAAAGTTGCAATTAAAAAACCCATTATCTCCCAATCTAAATAGTCGACTATTCTAGCAACACTATTGCGTTGCCAGTTGTCTTCTTATTATAGGGGACAAACATTTTTTACGGAAAATTATTCTGTCTAAATTACAATGCAGACCCTGCAGCGTAAAAGTTGCAATTTGAAAACCCATTATCTCCCAATCTAAATAGTCGACTATTCTGACATTTCACTCAAACATGCATTAAATGATATGAACATCTGGTTAAGTGATCTGGTTAAAATTTGAACAAAATCTGTAGAAATCAAGATTGCGCGCTCGTACTACCTTAAGAGAACTTCTCTTAAGGTAGAACGAACAAAATCTGATTTCTACAGATTTTGTTCAAATTTTAACCAGGCATTGTTCATATCATTATGCATGTTGGAGTGAAATTTCAGAACAGTCGACTATTCAGATTGGGAGATAATGGATTTTAAAATTGCACCTTTTAACACTGCAGGGTCTGCATTGACCGAAAGTCAGGTCACATAATTGGTCGTACCATTCTATTGTGTTTATAAATTTTGAAAACAAAATTATGTTTAGATAGCAAACTAGTTAGGGAAAGAGTGAAAAAAGTTTGGATTGCCTTTACTATTCAGTTTTGCTAAAAACGTACAGTAAAGACAGAATAATTCTCCGTAAAAAATATTTGTCCCCTATAATAAGAAGACACATAGCAACACCGCAGAACAGTATTGTTCAATATTTCGAGAAAAAAAAAAGTTATCGTGTTCCTAAAGTTAAAAGCTTGTATCATAAAAACATATTTGCGTTATAAATATTAATATTTTACATTGTTTATGTTATCTCCATTAACGAATAAAAGTGTTGGTTAATTCATAAATAATTAAAAACTTTGTTCGATTAAAAATCACTTCGAAATAAAAATGTGTGTTGCAGTATTATTTTAAATATGCCGCGCAAACTTACGTCATTGGATACGTGGGACAATGCGGTGTTGCCATACGTCTTCTTATTACAGGAGACAAATATTTTTTACGGAAAATTATTCTGTCTAAATTTAAATGCAGACCCTGCAGTGTTAAAAGTTGCAACTTTAACACCCTTTATCTCCCAATCTAAATAGTCGACTGTTCTGAAATTTCACTCAAACATGCATAAGGATATGAACAATGGTTAAAATTTGAACAAAATCTATAGAAATCAAGAGCGCGCTCTCGTCCCACCTTAATTATGCAGGTCGACTTCTACGAACTGATCGTCTACCAAAAATCACATTAATTTATGCCTGATTCATCTCACATTATTAATCTTGACGATTTTCACTTAGTTTTACGATCTTCCAAAGTAACACAGCAAAATATAAATTTGTTCATGTTCGCCTTTGTCAAGAATCGCTCGGTGTCCCACTTATCTGTAATTCAACGAGTAGTCCTCCACCGTGATTGATCAATGGTCACTTCTCATTCGCAGTTCGAGGGCCAAGAGATAACGGAAAAGAAGTTGCTGCTGGCGAAACGAACGCAGGAACAATTGCAGGAGATTCTTAAGCGAAAGCAGAGTCTGTCGTTGAATCTGAAGCGAGCTTTGCCAGCTTCGCCGGGTGGCGGATCGTCGAGCAGCGAGGAGATGGTCTCGAGTTGCGATTTGAAATCATTTCAGGACGCTTGCAATAGAAAATTAAAAATAGCCTCGGCGCTGAGTCTCTTGCCACCGGAGGTTCCTACGTCCGTGGAAACAGCGGAAACGTTTCACACGGCCGCGGCCGATTCGCCGGAATTGCGCTCGTTGTTTCCCGAGACCGCGGCGTTTTTGTCACGTCGAAGATCCACGGAGCGCCTGGAATCGTCGTGCAAGGAAAAATTGTCGAACGACGAGAAATCGAACGAGGATACCGATCGAGGAGAGTCCGAGAGCGGCGAAGAGACGAGTATAAAAATGTCCAATCTGTGCTCGACGACTGGTGCGAAGGTCGCCGAGAGGCTCACGGAATCGTCGTGCCTCGACGTGCAACGGCGAGATTCAAATTGCGACGGTGATTCGCAGAACGGCGTGAAATTCGACTCGGGCGTTACGTCCGAGGAGGATTTCGCGCGCAATCGCCGGGACTCCCAGGAGACTTTGGCACAGAGCGACGAGTCCATTTTTCAGGAGAATCGAACAATGAAGAGACTGAATCAGCGCATCGCTAGGCAGCGTATGCACGTCATGAGATGCCTCGAGACGAGCACGCCGTCCAAGGACGATTTGAATCGACAAATCTCGATACTACAGGATCTTCAGAAACAACAGATAGAACTGGAGGTGTCTTTGCTCGAGAGAGAACGACACGGTCAGCGAATCAAATCGGGAGAGCCGGGTGTATCGAGATTGGAGATAGGCGCTGATTATTCGGAATCCGAGTCGATCGGCGACGTTGACACGTGGAATCCTGTGAAGTCCAGCCACAGTGCGAACACGGTTCAGATCGGTAGCAGGCCGCAGATGACTTCGAGGGGAACCCTCAGCGATCCGGATGAAGACGTCTCAAGCAGAAATCGGCCTATCGCCGCGAGAAATTCACCCGGTCGCGGCTATTCGTCGGTCTATCTTACGGTTCGTCATTTTTCTTAACGCCCAACTGGACATTGCGTGCTGAAACGTAAAGGCGAATTAAGGATGTTGCGTCCAAAATTGAAAATGGTAATAAAATTTTAACAATTTTATAGGTCATTGTGCAAAACATTTGAAAGGTTGTGTAAACATTTCACGACGATTAGGAAGCTGGCTACTGAGAAATCAGAACTCACAAATTACACGCAGCCTTATGGAAACTGAAGTAACTTTGCAATTGTTACGAATGAAGTAACTTTGCAAATATTTATGAATTATCGTTTTTTTTTTAATTTCAAATATATAAAAAACAAAGGTGGCTTTATGGTGCAAGACACGACGTGGTCCGTCAACGAAAATGAGTATTCGAATTTCCCGCTAGTTTTGGTCTATGCAACGGTGCCGCTATATTCTTGTTTCTTGCGGTGAAAACCACGTACTTCGTCTTTATTATTTATTTTCTAGAACACGAGGTTCCTAAATGTGTTGAAAAAATTACACAATGCTTCTTATATGTTATATACAAACTTATATACAAAAAAATAATAATAATTGCAAAGTTACTTCAGTTTCCATAAGGCTGCGTGTAATTTGTGAATTCTAATTTCTCAGTAGCTTCCTAATCGTCGTGAAATTTTTCACAACCTTTCAAATCTTTCACACGATGACCAATCAAATTTTTAAAATTTCATTACCATTTTCAATTTTGTACACAACATCCTTTTAAGGCGGGGTATACATTTATAACGATCAAAAAACCGATTATTTTTTTTTCTTTAAACGATAGAACTATATATGTAGAATATGCTCCCAAAGTTTCAAAGCGAAATTCGAAAAACTTCAAACGTTACAGCCCGTCAACGCTGTGCCTCACCGCTCGGATTCGGAGCGGGCGCGAACTGCAAACGCGTTTTTCTCAAAACTGCATTATCGAAATTGGCGTGCAGGATTACTCAAAAACTATTAAGCCGATTGAGTTGAAACTTGGTAGAAATATTGATAATGTTGGTACCTTCTACTTGACGAAAATTGTTTTTGAAAAATTCGAAAAAAAACGACTTTTTTAATCAGAAATGTTGCGTGAAATGTTGATTTTTTTTTGTAAATGCGTGCCATTTTCTCAAATTTGCTCTTTCTTCATTTCAATTATCGTCAGAAACTGTACATGTTCTAACTGAAAAAATGTTTGAACTTTTATGCAAATCAACGGGAAGCTAGACTGCACGCCGATTCGCAACTCCCGCGGCGACCTTGCTGTAACACTCTGCCACAGCTCCGCCATTTTGATGATGAATTAATTTATAAAAATTGTTTCGTATACTTAAATATATTGTTAAAGTATACCTAAAGTTTGATTATTGTAGAATAATTATTTCTTAGCTTAAAAAATCCCTCAATATTGCTTATTTTCTTCCTGTCTAAATGTATATCCCGCCTTAAGGGATCATCACAGTGTTACGAGACAAAAATAGCTGATTTTCGCGATTTTTTTTTTCGATGGTTAAAATACGCTAAGCAGTCTGATTTTTTCATGTCAAATCGAAGCAGTCACGAAGAACAGAAAATACATTTTTAAACGTTTATTTTAATTTAATTTTTTACATTTTTTAACGGTCGAAAATGTCTTCGAAAAAAAGTCCTCACGGTGTACACGGTTGTGGCCGTAAATATTATCTGAATCAAAATTTGTAAAAAGATTATTAATCAGTATGAAGGCCGCTATCTTGCTATGGAGGTTTTTTAAAATCAAAATTGACAAAATGACGGCGATTTGAAAAAAAGTATTGAATTTTGCCTATTTTTTCGACAGTTTTTCGTTAAAAAATATATGAAGATTGAAAAAAGCTTCCATAGCAAGATAAGGAAAGGCGTGAAGAATGTTGCGTCCAAATTTGAGATGGATAGCTTGAAAACTCTTCCTTCGAGGGTGCACACCGTTTTGAAAAACGACATTTCGAGAAAAACGCGTTTAAAGTTTCGACTGCGGAATTTTCATATAAATTATCTACTCACGTTTATGTGAGTATATGGTCAGCATGTTTATAACCATCTATTCTATGGGATAATACAAAAAAATCGATTTTTTGAAAATTCTACACTGTTGATCCCTCAACGCCCACGACGTCTTTCAAACTTTTTCACGTCATTGTCACGATTATAGTGCTTTGAAGTAAGGTTTTTGCCCCCATCAATTAGCTCGTAGCGTTAAGGGAAGAGATCCCTTCATGCAGCCGAAAACAAGCGAACTTTCAAGATTTTTTTGTGTCGACTATTTATTCTACATAATTCAAACTTTATGTACATATTATTAAATCGTCATTACAACAACAAAAGAATTATATTAAAAAATGGCGGCTGTACGACGCTCCAGAGACGGTTGCTGCTTGAGTTGTTCCACGGCGTGCAGTCTAGCGTCTGGTGCATTGATTCGAAATATCAGAGCCAAGAAGTTTTAGATTTCCAACACCCACACGCTCTATGTGAACCTAAAAAATGCAAAGGAAAGTGAACATTCGAAAAATGGTACGCGTTTGAAAAATATTATATTTTTCATAAAATTTTTACTGTAGTATTTGTCAATGAAAAATATTTATAAATCATTTTCAAGGAATTTCAGGTTCACATAGACGGTAATTATGTTACGTGGAAGTGTGCAAAATTTCAAAATGCTCGATCGGATAGTTTTTGCGTTATCTCCCACGAGGTTCATAAGAAAGTAGATTTCAGGAAAACGCGTTTAAAGTTTCACGACTCAAATATTTTGTCACTAAATGACCTACTGATTTCTCTGCGATTCCGGAGCCATAAAATAGTCCCTCAGCTTCCTCGTGGGGTTCATTTTCGGTTACAAGCTCTTCTTTATCCTATAAAGGGATCTCCCCCCTTAAAACGGAGCGTATAGAAATGACTACGATACGACAGACAAGAAACAAGATCTTTGGTAACTTGCTTCTTTTCACTGCACACAACAATTGTGAGAAATCGAATTGTTTTCAGCACAGCGTATGGTGACTGTTTTTTAAATGAAAGTATATAGCTCCTGATAGTCCAATAGTTTTTTATATGCGAGACGTTAAGGCGCGATATACATCTAGACAGGTAAAAAATAGGCAGTATTGCGGGATTTTTTAAAGTAAGAAATAATTATTCTACGATTATCAAACTTTAGGTATACTTTAATAGTATAATTAAGTATACGAAAGCATTTTTTTAAATGAATTCATCATCAGAAGTTTTTCGAATTTCACTTTGAAACTTTAGGAAAATATTCTACATATGTAGTTCTATCGTTTAAAGGAGAAAAAAAAGAAATCGATTTTTTGATCGTTGTAAATGTATATCCCGCCTTAGGCAATCCTCTGAAGCAATGATTCTCCGTCGGTGTTTTTGTATTGTAACGCCTCAGCGTTTTATTTTGCAGAGTCTGAATCGCGGGGATCGTCTCGGCAGTCCCTATTCACTGTCGATAACGAGATCCCTGCCGTCGCTGATAGGGAGTGACGGCAATTGCGAAAACGTGATAAACATGATAATCAGTGTGCCGTCTTATGTGATACGGGGGGCCGGAACTTCCAGTCATTACGAGTACGAGGTCAAAGTTGTGGCGATCGACGACAGTTGGACGCTTCTCCGACGATATCGAAGATTTCGGGAGCTCTACAACTCCATGAGGCAAAAATACGGCAGCAAGGTGAGTAATTACAAAAAATACGGCAAACAAGGTCATTTCGTGCAAACGCCAGTTTTGAAAAAAGAAAACGACTGTTTTTCACTGTGGGCAAGAGATTTGGAAAATCTTCGATCCCTCTTGACGAACGTTTTTTTCTTCCGATTGTCCGCAAGATTATCGAGCTTTTGGCAAAGTAGCGCGGTTTTCGAATTTTTTCCCATTAACACCCAAACGCAGAATATGAACCAAGAAAAAGTGAGAAATGTTGAAAATCGATGAAATGGCTTTGAAACCAAATTCTTAAACTTTTCGAAAAAATGGCTACATTTTGCAATAAAAAAAATACTTTTTTTTACCGTTCAAAAACATTTAGAGTCATGTTTTAGACAATAAGATTAGAAAGATTTGTACCAAATTTCATCAAAATCGGTTGATTAGTTTTTTAGTTATAAGTCATGCCAGTTTTGAAGATGCAGTTTAGAAGACCGTGCCATACATCCGCCATTTTTCAGGCAATAGTCTTGTCTAGAGCGAGATTTTTTACGTCATTTTTAGGTTGGAATAACTTTTAAACCGTTGAAGTTGTCTTCGTGAAATTTTACACATGTATTCATTGTTCCTTTGAGAATGTATCTACGATAAAAAAAAAACTATTTTAAATATTTTCATGTAGTTTTTTATTTTTTTTTACAACATGGTCCGCCTCAAATCGCCTCAAACGGCGCCCACTCTGGGTGATGTTGTATGCATCTGAAAAAAAATATATATTCTCAATATGTATGAGTATTCTGAGCACTGGTAGCAGAATTAGTACTTAAAAAAAATGTGTTACAAAATGGCGGCCTGTTAAACTTTGATTAACGGTATTTGATACGTTTTCGGGTATTCGACGAGTTATAAAATGTGGGCAAAATTATTGTTCGACTCAATTCTGCTACCAATCCTCAGAAAGAGGCTACCGAAGGTATGTGCAAAATTTGAGCTCGATCGGTCAATTAGTTATCGAGATATCGTGGCCGCCGATTCGAAACACATAGTTCTGAGATAAACGCGTTTAAAGTTTTGATACCGTTAGATGAGGTTTGCGCGCGGCTTGCTTATAATTTATATTACTCTGCTAATTTTTGAAATATCAATAAACGGTTGTCACGAGCGTATTAAGAAAGGTCTAAGGAACAATAAAATGAAAAAAAAAAACTGAGTTATGTTTTCGGCCAACTTAAAAAATGCAGTTTTGGGATAAATGCTGCACAGCCGCCATTTTGAAATTAATCGCTCCGAACAAATTATTGTATACAGTCACTGATATGTATGATAAACACCCTTTTTCGTAATCTCGATTTATTTTGTAGTTTTTCTAAAAAAAAAATCCCCAAAAAGCCTATTTTTTCGGCTTCTAGAGTGGCCTAACCCCTTAAGGAAGCCAAAACGGCAATTCTTTTATTCTCGAAATCCTCATTATTTTGGTTCAAATATAAAAAATCAACGGTCAAAACTTGGCGCCCCGGATATCGTACTATCCCCCGATTTTTATTAAAAAACAAACATAAAACCAGGTTTTGCTTATTTTAGGGCTCAAAAAAGTACTTTAGTTGCCAAAAAAGTTTGAGAAACGCTGGTCTAGAGGAAGAAAAAGTTCAATTTCGTTTTTATAACCGCTTCGGAAAAACTGGAGTGTTTCCAAACTTTCCCCTGGTACTGTACGTTGCAAATATTTATTTTTTTTGTCCCAGGTCGCAGCTATACGTTTTCCGCCGCGCCAGGTGTTCCCGCGATACGAGGTGGTGGCGCGTCAACGGAGAAAACGTCTCGAGGAGTATCTACGGCGTTTGTTACAAGTTTGCTCGGAATTGTCAAGTTGCGAGCCTCTCTACAAGTTTCACGGTAATCTTCGTAATATCGACAAACAGTCGCTCATCGAGTTCAGTTCTTTCTTCAGACGTGGAACTTTCGAGAGCAGCAAGTACGGCACGAGCTAGGGCCAGGCTAATATCCGTCCACGTCTTCTAGCTTGAAGCTTTTTTCTTTCCTCTTGAATCTCGGTGTGTCGCGTGCCGGATATTCATCGAAACGTCAAGATCTGCTTTTTCATTTGGATGACCGTGATCTTTTCGTAGTTACGTTACGTTTAATAATTTATCGTATAATATTCGTATGGAAGCCTCCGTACGTTGGGTGTGATTGAATTTCGTTCCGCACAGCACGGATTTCTCTTGGTACTTTCTTACGAAAAGAGCCTTTCCATTTGTACGCCTTTTTATTCATCATCATGATTCGCTTCGACAAAACGATCTGTGGTTTTGGTCTTCCTGTGATTCGCGAATTCAGCGCTTTTTTTACATTGTACTTAAGGAAAAGCCACAAAAGCTGAATTGTTTATTATTTTCGAAAATTTACCTCAATGCTACGAAAAACTCAGTTAACTGTGGTGTAGTAAAACAAAATGAGATTCGAGTTAACATTAAATGCGCCTATCATTGTCTATCATTCGTCCTAAAATGCGAATGGATTCTTTGGGCTTAAGTCCTGTGAAACAAAAATTGCAAAGGTAATGGGAAAGATAAATATACGGGGAAAGAAAAATGTACGTTCCAAAGGAACGGGAGCTATCCACGTCATTGTTCATACGTCTGTTCATTTTCGCGATTCTAGACGATCAATAATTTAATGTTGCGTTACGTTTTCATCGTTGTTTAGTAAGCAAGTTTTATCGAGTAGAATTTTTCTTGTTTCCTTTTTGTCGAATAAACCTATTTGGTCAATTCTACACGCACTCGAATTAAAGGGCTTGAGTAATTTAAAAATCATTTGATAGAAACTGCAATGCAATTATGAAATTAAATGCAATTAAATGCAATTGTGCGATGAAATCCTAAACATTCGTCCAACATTACGCACCTTACACCTACATAATGAAATGCTTTTCGTTACGCAGCAGTAAAAAGTCATTCTTGCAGTGCAGTACGTGGTTGCAAAAATATTCAATTTCATCGCGAAAATGTTGCTTTATTTTCCGAATGTTAAAACAAAGTTGCTCACATTGTTGGAAGACTTTACGTTGACAATTGCTTTGCGGCTTGACATTCTGAATTTTTAGATCACTCGACCGCCTGGAAGGTAGACTGATAGTGCAGTTGTGTCCGCGAAGTAATAAATGTTGAAATTAAGTGTCCTTTCCCAACTGTCGACGAGCGAGGGCATCACTCGTTCGTTTTTCGGTCTAATAAATGTACAGTGAGCGTAGAAATAATTGAATATCCATTAATTTACAGATTGAAATATAAAATATAGACGTTAGAAACAGACTAGCTCGTTGTAGTTGGATTGGAAGTGAAATTTCGTTTCAAACTTTGCTTTCGAGAATCAAGCATTGATCTTTTCCATAATCGGCACTCCAATAAATAATCGACGAACCCGGCCCGTCGTCTAAAAACCCCAACTACTCGTTCGCGACACCGAATCGTTAAAATAATTGAATAAATATTTCGTTATGTTTGCAAGCTTATTTCGAACAAAAGAGATAGAGACTCCGACTAATTCAACGTAAAATGTTTGTACTTCGAATATTCTTCAATCTGTGAAATTTGAAAATCTTTTTCGCTGGAAGAACCCTACCAAATGTTAAAGCAATGCGTCGTATGGAAACGAGTGGCTAAAATTGTTGAATTGATTTCTGACAGCGAGTGAGAAAATTGAATCACTGGAGACTACGTGGTTATAGGATTTCTACGTAGGTCAACAGTACACAAGTAGATCGAAAACAACAATAAATGTTATTTGTTTACGCAAAAAGCTACAATTGTCGAGGCTTTGATTTTACGTTATATTTGGTGAACGATAAAGGCGTGGACTTTCCAATCCTTTTTCTGGTCCTAACTATTAAGATTAGATGCGCATCGCGTTGGAACAAAGTTCCCATTCGGCCGTCTCGAAATAATAAGGTCGGAGAACGAGGCCTCTTTCACGATGTTTCGAAAGAATCTCGTATATATCACTCCCGCATCATATCGCTTCGACAAATATCAGTATTCTACCAAACGATGCACTAAGAATAAACGAAAGAATGAAAGAAACGAAACAGAAGAATAATCGATTCTTGCGAATTGAAAATGACATTTTTCGCTCGTGCGGGAACCATAATATTAGGATGGACTTAACGATACCAATGTGGACCGAAAAGGAGAGCCGTGATTATATTTTCTTCTCGGCAAGCCGAACGAGTTATAGCTTTTCATAAAATATTGACTGACCATTCACCGGATTGGTGGTATATATACATATGTAAACACACATATTTAAGTTTTAATTATTTAACAGAAGATCATACTATCGTTGCGTTACCAGCGTGTGAAAACGGGCAGAATAATGTATATCGCTGTTGACCCCCGCCCCCCTCTCGAGATAATCATTAACGCGGTGTAATAATTAAGCGTATACACGTAAAATATATCTATATGGCAGGCAGATAAAGAGAGAATTATTGCGCTCAAAATAAAGCGCTGTATTGCTATGTTATTCCGCTTTAACGTGAATTTAAAGAAAATTATCAATGTGAAAGATGTGCATCGTTCGAATTATCGGTATATAGGAATCTTCATTTTTCGCTACATCACTCCGGGTGATTATCGCGTAAACATGGACAAATGAGTATATTTTTCGTTTGAACAAGTGAGACAAGTGCGTATACTCGTTTTTCATGGTACAGTTCTTTTTTTAAGGCGGGATATACATTTAGACAGAAAAAATAAGCAATATTGAGGGATTTTTTAAACTAAGAAATAATTATTCTACAATTATCAAACTTTAGGTATACTTTAATAGTATATTTAACGCGGTCCTCTAGTTTCTCGGCTGTTTTTTTTACGGCTTTTTCAATAATTTTTTACGGGCAAAGCATCGAAATAATCAATCATTATTTTTGCATAATCTTTATTAACATTTAAATAAGCTTTACAAATTTTTTGAAGTCAAAATATATAATAGAATAACAGTTATAGTGGCCGACAGGAAGACATCAAGTAAAAGAAGTGCTTGACGGTGACCAAGATTGCGGCTGTTCTGCTTATCTGAAATCAAAAAACCAAACCGCATTTTAATCTTCATATTTAAGGCTAGCGATTGAACTAGAGTGAATTCTAAATTACAAAAATTGACTTTTTTATACAGTTTTGAAAATTACATTCTATTTTTTACTCATTTTTTCTTAAGTTTTTCGCTCGTACAAAAAAAAACTATCGAAGCAATCATGATAATCCTAGTTCAATCGCTGGCTTATAACATATTAAAGATGCTGTATAAATTTGAACAAGATCGGTGCAGTAGTTTCTGAAATATCGTGGTCACCGTTTCGAGAAAAACGCGTTTGAAAGTATACCTGCTCCGTTCCAGGGCCGTAACTTGTGAACCACTTCGAATATCGAAAAATCCTTTGGCACACATTTTCTACATATGTTGTAGATGTGATTTATGAAAAAAAAATCGATTTTTTTCGACCCGAGAAACTAGAGGACCGCCTTAAGTATACAAAACAATTTTTTTAAATTAATTCATCATCATAATGACGGCGCTGAGGCAGAGTGTTACAGCAAGGTCGCCGCGGGAGTTGCGAATCGGCGTGCAGTCTAGCTTCCCGTAGACTTTGATTTGCAGAAAAGTTCAAACATTTGTTCAGTTAGAACATGTATAGTTTCTATGTGACGGTAATTAAAATGAAGAAAGTGCGAATTTAAGAAAATGGCACGCATTTACAAAAAAAATCAGAATTTCACGCAACATTTCTGTAAAATGTGGATTAAGAAAATCGTTTTTTTTTAAATTTTTCAAAAACAATTCCCGTCAAGTAGAAGGTACCAACATTCTCAATATTTCTACCAAGTTTCAACTCAATCGGCTTAATAGTGTTTGAGTAATCCTGCACGCCAATTTCGATAATGCAGTTTTGACAAAAACGCATTTGAAGTTCACGCCCGCTCCGAATCCGAGCGGTGAGGCACAGCGTTGACGGGCTGTAACGTTTGAAGTTTTTCGAATCTCGCTTGGAAACTTTTGGAACATATTCTACATATATAGGTCTATCGTTTGAAGAAGAAAAAAAAGAAATCGATTTTTTTATCGTTGTAAATGTATATCCCGCCTTAGGACGTGTGGGAGTCTTACAGGAATGACGATAAAAATCGGCTGCATTGTTTCGTTCGTTCTAAACCGTGGTGCAAAATTCGACATTCGGCTGCTAACTTGAAAAAGAATTAACACACCAAACGTGGCTCGATTTTGGATGCGTTCTTATGAGACGTTGTCTTTCTCTGAGATATGATTTTAAAAAACGTGATCAATAAACGGCAAAGAATGTTTTGTATATTTTGCGTTGGTTATTCATGTGCGAGAGAGATTTTTTGGAAAATTTCACCATTATTCACTACACAATTGTAGTATAATAAAGGGGCAGTATTACGATATCTGCGGCCCCTAATTCTGACCACGCAATCTTCATATTTGACCCAAAATGATACTTTTTTTCAAAAGTGGTGAAAATCGAAATTCGAACCTTAAGGGGGTGAAACGGGGGTTTCAAAGTTTATACTATACAACCTATTTTTGGTCAGATTTGCTTGAAACTTGGTATAAATACACTCCAATACAAATACATGTTTAAACCCAAACAAACACAGTTAAGGGGTTAAAAGTACTACTTGATTATCTACACGCACCGAACAGCGAGGAAAATATATAGCGTTATATGTGAGATAAATTTGGTAAGTTTTAAGTAAATCCGGTAAAAAAAAATATGTTTTCTCATACAAACGTTAATACTCCCGTTTAACCCCCTTAAAGGTTAAATTTTGGAAATTGCTGAAATACGTGTTTAATTATTTATATTTTAGTGTATTTATGCCAAGTTTCGAGGAAATCTTACAAAAAAATATGTTGTTTCATACAAACTCTAAAGCCCCTGGTTTACCCCCTTAAGGGTCGAATTTCGATTTTTACCATTCCTGAAAAGTCTTATTCTGGGTCAAATATGAAGGCTGCGTGGTCAGAATTAGGGGCCACAGGTATCGTAATATCCCCCTTAAGGGGTTAGGCTACTGTGACGGCCCGAAAATCAGGGCTAACAAAAATATAATTTCGAAGGAATAAGTAAGATTATCGAAAAATTGTTTGTATATTTATTCGTATGTACATTAACGAAGTCGTGTACCAAATTTCATAAAAAAATATTTACATTTCAAGAAACTATAAATAATCTCGTCAAGGACCTTCGAACGTGAGGGGCTCAACAGTGTACTTGCTTTTGGTCACCCGGTTGTGAAACAAAACAAAAAGTGCTTTTTTTAATAGATAATATTGACTACGATTTGAGCGAGATTTTTTTGTTATCGCGTTTCAATCATAAAATGAGAAAGTTTGATTTTTTCGATTTTTCGCGGAAAAATGATATTATTGTTAATAACTAATAAAAAAACGTCCGTCAAGACTATACTACGGAAATACTGAATAAGTGTACCAAATTGCAAGGCAATCCGTTTATTAGACGTCGAGAAATCGTGTACACCGTTTTGAAAAACATAGTTTCGAGAAAAACGCGTTTAAAGTTTTACTACCAGTTCTATCGTTGTAATAATAATTTGACCGTCAATCTGCGATTTCTGCAGGATATATTGGACCTTTCTCTTCAATTTGAGTTGCCTCAAGTGATGAACGAGTGTTCGTCATTTTCACAGTAGCTTAACCCCTTAAATAAAGAGTATGCGGCGTGTTTATCAGTAGCGACATCATTACTGAAATTCTATTTATTGCCTTGTTCTGCTCTCCCACACATCCTTATCAAACTGTATGGCAAAGTTGTAAACGGTTGAAAGGCTTGAAAATTGTGTCAGTGTGAGGCTCTTTTCAGATGTTTCGCTCTGATAAAGTTAAATATCAATAAATACAGGTAAAACAATTTTCAAAAACACTTTTAACCGTTAATCTGAGGCTTGGTCCATTATGCCGCTTACGACTGGTTTTACTTCACATCTAGGACACATATACGATGTTTTCAAATTAAAGGGTGAGATGCAGTCAGAGGCGTGAAAAAACGAGCATTTTCAATCATTTCTTTTTATAGTAATTAAGTTTGTTTTACAAAAGTGGTTACACAGACTTTTTATGTTATATTTCAACTTGACTTGTACAAATTTTGCAAAGAAAAATATTGATTGTTTATAAAAATATCGGCATCTTTGTCGGACCATCATAACATTTTACTGGATCATCTGAAATAAAAAAAAACCAAAAAAAAATCATTAGTTTAATAATGAATCTAGTCCTTAATCGAAGCTTTTTTTTTAATTAACAAAATGGCGGCTTCTGACAGATAACTTTCGATTTTCGACCAAAAAATCGCTCGTTTATTGTTTTAAAAAAATAGAAAATTTCAAAAAAAAAATTAAAATCCTTCGTTTCAGGACTAGTTTTTAATGCTATCAATAAGCACACCAAATCAAAAACCATCGAGTGGTTTTTGAATTATAGTGGTCACCGACTTGAAAAACATAGTTTCGAGAAAAACGCGTATAAAGTTTTTCGATGTGGATACGGTATTATATGTTCGTAAAATTTTGAGCTCGATGGATGAAGCAAAACTTTTTTTTATGTATTTTAATCCGCTGAATCCGAACATCACAATTTTTTGCCGAAAAGTCGAGCATTCAATTGTTTATAGCCAATTGTTAAAACAATATTTCAAAAAATTAAAGTTTTTCGGGATAAATTATTGTTTTAAAACATTTTCGGCAATTTTAAAACGAAAGTATTCTTTATAAAATTTTGCTAAAGTTCATAGTTTTTGAGTAATACATTTTTGAACATTTCTGAAAGAATTTTCCAATTTTACACTTGATTTATGTATAGAGATACTAATTAAAAAATTACTTACATCGAATCATCAATTCCTGGCCCATACAATAGGGCTTCTGCCGATGTGGAAGCTTCCAAAATATCAATTTGTTGTTGTCTTCGAAGCATTCTGCCTTCCCGGGTATTATCGTTTGCGCGTTTGTCAGCCGCTACCTGCCATAGGGACCCGACGTCCCTTAATTAATTATGGGATCTCCCGGAAACTATTCATCGGATTGACTTGAAATTTTCAAGGAATATTTTCGCAACATACTTCAAGAAAATGTAATAAAAAAAATCGGTTTTTTGAAAATTCTGACTGCATCTCACCCCTTAAGACTACTTTTGCCTCGTATTATATTTCCCATACACCCTCAAACGATTAGCCATGATTGTTTGCTGAACGTTGTATTTTTTCTTCATTATTCGAACGATGTTTGTCTTCGATGCAAGGGCTGTGTCAAGTTGGGACGGAAAAAAAAATTGTTTGCGACAAAATTAACATCGCACGTATGACGTTTCGAGTATCGATCAAGGCGTACAGGGGGGAGTCTAGCTCGGGAAGAGGACGAAAACAATATTGATATCAGCTTAGTGTGAGAAAAAAATCATATGCTTTCCGATTTTTCTTACGCAGCACTGAATATCTGTAACGATGATCGTTGAAGTATTCTTGACGATCATTTATTTGCAATAGGGTTTTTTCCTTAACTTCTGCGGATTAAAAACGAAAAACTCGTTTTTCGCTCGTGGGTAGGCGAACAACTTGCTCGAACAATTCCACTTAACGGATTCCGAGTTTGCCTCACTGGACTGTACAGTCTCTTGAATGGCGTATACTTATGTATCGATTGCGAGAATGTTTCAAGCGCAGGCGGTATAGCAACCGCCAACGCGAACCGTTACTCTTTCCCCATATGGCTGTGCAAACGGATTCTTAGAAACCTCTGGTGTTTTCCAGCGTAGTCGATACGTGTTAGGCCTGGTCTGTTGGTTGCTAGGTATTTTTTTTATTCCACAGGCGAATGCAGAGACGATGTGTTACATGAAAAGAAAAAACTGCGATCGGACAATTGTTAGACGTGAGACAAAAAAAAATGTATCGTCCTCTCGATCGTGTTCATAATTGCGAATTCAAGCTGACACGAAAACGAGACTATTCATCTTTTCAAAATATTCAGTCAGGTATTATAATTAATGTTTCATTCAAAGACGTTAAGGGGTTAGGCTACTGTGACGACCCGGAAATAAGGGTTATTTAAAAAAATTACTTTTGGAGGAATGAGATGATTGAAAAATTGTTTTCTTTTATTTCTATGTAGATTAACAAAGTTGTGTAGGAAATTCCATAAAATATCCTGTATTTGAATTTGGTCATTTGGTTGATCTGAAATTTAAGAAACGAGTTTTTGCTTAAGATAGATAATATTGGCGAAGACTTGACCAAGTTTTTTCGTTATCGTTTTTTAATCATCAAAAAAAAATTGAATTCCTTTTTCGATTTTTCGGGAAAAAATTACGTCGTTATTGTTGATAAGTGATGAAAAAAAAAAATGTTAAGAAAAACGTCGGTCAAGACTAAACTACAATTACACTGAATAATTATACCAAATTGCGAGTCAATCCGTTCATCAGATTTCGAGAAATCATGTACACCGTTTTGAATAACATAGTTTCGATAAACATGTATTTAACCCTACTTGCCATTGTGGGGTGCGAACCCCACCCACTTTTTTCCTTACGCGAAAATGTATTGGTGTGTATTCTACAGAAGTGTGGCAAGTAAGGGTTAATTTTGATTTTTGGCTAAATGACCAACATGGCCTTTTCAGGTAGCGCGCAATCTTGATTTCTATAGATATTGTTCAAATTGTAACCAGACATTGTTCATATCATTATGCATGTTTGAGTGAAATTTCAGAACAGTCAACTACTTACATTGGGAGATAATGGTTTTTTAAAATGGCAACTTTTAACACTGCAGGGTCTGCATTGAAATTTAGACAGAATAATTTTCCGTAAAAAATATCTGCCCCTATAATAAGAAAACATATGGCAACACCGCATCGTTCCACGTATCCAATGACGTGAGTTTGCGCGGCATATTTAAAATAATACTGCAACACAAATTTTTAGTTGGTAGTAATTCTTAATCGAACAAAGTTTTTAATTAGTTATGAATGAACCATCACTGTTATTTGTTAATGAAGACAACATAAACAATATAAAATATTAATATTTATAATGCAAATATTTTGTTACGACAACATTTTTAACTTTAGGAACACGATAATTTTTTTCTCGAAATATTGAACACTGTTCTGCGGTGTTGCCATATGTCTTCTTATTATAGGGGACAAATATTTTTTACCAAAAAATAATTCTGTCTAAATTGCAATGTAGACCCTGCAGTGTTCAAAGTTGCAATTTTAAAACCCATTATCTCCCAATCTAAATACTGTTTTGAAATTTCACTCAAACATGCATACTGATATGAACAATATCTGGTTAAAATTTGAGCAAAATCTGTAGAAATCAAGGTTGCGCGCTCGTACTACCTTAAAGCCTTAGACGATCTGACAAAATTTCCAAGTAAAAATATTCAATAGTTTATTTTTTATAACCATTTTTGTTGCTGGTAAATCAACGCCAGTGTGGCAAGTACATGATTCTACAGAAGTGTGAGGGTCAAAGTTTTACTAGCGGTTCTATCGTTGTAATCATAAATTTACCTTGAATCTGATTCCTCCACCTGGATCTTCTTCAGTTACAGCAAGCAAAGAACGATTTTTGAAATTTTCACAGTATTCTAACCCCTTAACATTTCGTCTGTAAACGTTTTTTCGGTACCTTCCGTCTGTAAGTTCGGGTATTTCAAGTCTTGCAATTTTTTCACCCAGTTAAGGCGGGATATACATTTAGACAGGAATAAAATAAGCAATATTGAGGAAGTTTTTAAGCTAAGAAATAATTATTCTACGATTATCAAACTTTAGGTATACTTTAATAGTATATTTAAGTATACAAAACAATTTTTTAAATTAATTCTCCATCAAAATGGCGGAGCTGTGGCAGAGCGTTACTGCAAGGTCGCCGTGGGAGTTGCGAATCGGCGTGCAGTCTAGCTTCCCGTAGACTTTGATTTGCAAAAAAGTTCAAACATTTTTTCAGTTAGAATATGTATAGTTTCTATGTGACGGTAATGAAAATGAAGAAAATGCGAATTCAAGAAAATGGCACGCATTTAAAAAAAATCAACATTTCACGCAACATTTCTGTAAAATGTGGATTAAAAGTAATTTTTTCCAATTTTTCAAAAATAATTCTCGTCAAGTAGAAGGTACCAATATTATGAATATTTCTACCAAGTTTGAACTCAATCGGCTTAATAGTTTTTGAGTAATCCTGCACGCCAAGTAACGTAACGTTTGAAGTTTTTCGAATTTCGCTTTGAAACTTTGGGAAAATATTCTACACAAATAGTTCTATCGTTTATAGAAAGAAAAAAGAAATCGATTTTTTATCGTTGTAAATGTATATCCCGCCTTAATACATTCGAAATTTAAAAAAATTCATGCTGTTCGAAACATTCCAATTAATATATCAATCCTAAAATTATAGGATAATCCATTTTTTCATACATTTTTTGTAGAATAAATGAAGTAACTCTGTAGGAAAGTAGTTTTGGCTCAGACACGAAATACCCAGGTTTACAGACGAAGTCTTAAGGATTGTAGAAAAAAATTGCATCTATTATCTGGCGTCCAAATGATTTTTAATTCCGTGTAATCCACAACGATATTGTCCTCTTTCTACGCATCGTTTTCGCGACCAGCTTATGGAATAAAGGAAAAACTATAAAAATATGGAATATCGTAATAAAAATAGACACACAAACATCTATATTTATGTATATTAAAGGCGCTAAAAAGACCATATTGTAAATTTATCAGAAACAAAAAAAACAAATTATATAGTACGATTATATTTCTGACGTACGGTGACCTCGTGTTTCATAATCAACTTCCGAAAATGCTCACCAACCAGCTTTTTTACACCCGATGTTCTGTAAATATCGAGATAAAACAATAAAAAAATCTTCAAAAAAACATGGCCGACGAACTTGTGATTCGTTTGAATGGTGCAAATTGAAATTGACACCGGTGGTTTACTTTTTTCGTATCTTTTATTACTCAATGATATAATTGTGATATCGATTGCTTTGTATCCGACGGACTGTTTCCTTCCTTTTTTTTCACAACGCCGCTTTTCCGTCAACATCGAGGTTCGAATGAGCGAGAGGAGAAAATAACGAATCTTTTCTTGTGGCTCGCTCCGTATCAATTTGTACAAATAGGACGTGAAAACTCGACGAGCTTTAACACGAGAATTTGACGGAAACGAGGAAACGTGTTCAATGTTTAAGGACGACGGTTTGAGTAAACCTCGGAAGGATACGTGTCAAGAAAATAAATAACACAAGAAAAATGCGTATTAGAAATCTCCGAGTGAAGCGAGTTGATTTATAGCTAAATGAATACTTGTTCGCTGGCCAAACTATCGACGAAAGGCGCGACGATGACGCGTGTCGCGAAGTAGAATATAAGACCGAACGTTATCGAGATTGGTAGGGCGGGCAGCGCTTTTTTGAAGATCGCCAGCAGCAAAAGCGTCAGACACAATCCCTGCAAAGAAAAAATCAGTCACTTAAGTCCTATCGCTGAAATAAACCAACCGTTTTAGAGAAACGAAGACATTAAAAAAAAAAATGAGTAGAAATTGACTGTCAATGACTCGGCGGCCGCATTGCAACGTAGGGGGGTCATCAATTTATTTCCTCAAATAGCATACAGGGTGTCCCTCTTATGTCTGCCACCCGAAATAACTCGGTAATTATCGACGTCACAAAAAAATGTTCCAGACAAAAGTTGTACGGTGTGAAGGGGGCCATCAAATGCGAGAATTTTTTTTATTTCGGTGGAGGCGCTGACGCACAGTGAAGGTCACCTCCACTTTTTTAAGGGGGTCGTCTGTTGCGTCAGAGCAAAAGAAGAGAAAACGGCCTTTTATGACTTCTTTAAAGAAGCGGAAGGTGTACTCTATGGTCCAAGCATAGCAGATTGATGGTGAGACCATTTTTTTATTATGAATTATATACAACAACTTTCAAACGCGTTTTTCTCAAAACCCGATTTTTTCAAACTGCTGCCATGATATCTCAAAAACTATTTGATTGATTCTGCTCACATTTATACAGCATCTTTAGTACATACATAACTACAAGTTGAACTAAAATAATTAAGATTGCTTCGATAGTTTTCTTTTTATCAGCTATATAGACCCCAAAAAAATACGAAAAATTGATTTTTTTTCTAAAGCTTAAAAAAAATTATTTTTTGGAATTCTAACTTTATTTTAGTTCCATGTAGAGCCCCAAGTCTCACGATTGAAATTGAATTTGGTTTTTTTATTTCAGATAAGCAGAACGGCCGGAATCATGGCAGCAGTGGAGCGCCTCTTTATATATATTCGTTCCTGTTGGGCGGTGTATCTCCGACTATATTCTATATAATGACTTAAAAAAATTCACAAAGTTTGTTTAAATGTTAATAAAAATAATATACAATTTCTAAATTATTTTATGGTTTGTCAAAAAAATCCCCAAAAAAGCATTGAAAAACGGCCTTCTCACTAGACGATCCCGTTAAATGAAATGGTACATTTTCTTCAACCACCTTGTGGAGCACCCCAAGCCGCATAAAAAACAGAAGGTCAAACTCGTTCAAGGTAATTCAAGGTCATTCAAGGTCAGTATCGATAATACAAACTAAATATCTCGGATCACTACCAAATATTTGGTAGCGATTCGAGATATTCAAATTTGTATTTCATTTTTATAGGTAACCTTGAATGACCTTGAATGACCTTGAACGACTTTGATCCCCTAATATTTTTTATGCGACTTGAGATGCTCCACAAGATGGTAGAAAAAAATGTACCATTCCATTTAAAAAAGTGGGGGTCACCTTCACTGTGCGTCAGCGCGTCCACCGAAATAAAAATAAATTGGTCGCATTTGATGGCCCCCTTTACACCGTACAACTTATGTCTTGAACATTTTTTCCTGACGTCGATAATTACCGAGTTATTTCGGGTTGCAGAGATAAGAGGGACACCTTGTATACTTTTTTTACTCCATGTGTATATTTAGATCAATTAGCGCGTCTTTTAATAATCAAATTCAAAAAATTATATTTGACATACCTTCATTTTAAGAGAGCAAACCACAGTGACGTTTCAAAGAACGGTGGACATTTTGGCAATCGATAAGGAAGTATGCAATTTATTTAACTTTTGGGATTACCGCGGTGTGTCATTAGTATCCTTATTTTCAACGTCATCGATACAATTTTGAGAAGTGAATAGGAAAGCTCTGTATTATCGGGTTGCTAATTCCAACTGTCTGATTAGGTCGAAACAAAATAAAAACGAATTCACTACTGAACTACATCGCGTCAGCTATCGATTGACGACTTTTTGAAAATATCTTAATTGGTTAACGAAATATTCATAATGATAATGCGAATTTTTATTCGAAAAGCGTGAAATTAATTCCAAGATTATTTTTCGGAATGAGATATAAATAAAGTGTTCTGTCAGCCAATGGCTACGCGATGCAATTTTCTTCTTCTTTAATTGATAATAAATAATTTGTTTTCCATCAAACCAGTCAGGTAGGCGAATTTTAGTACACCATCCGAACGTCCGCCTTTTGCATGATGTTAAAAAAACTTTTGTAATTACAGTGAAACCTCGTTTATACGTTTTTTCTCGCTTATACGTCAAATTTATCTAGCCCCGGCAGATTCCGTTTGTAAAGATAGTACATTCACTTCTACGTTATTCTCATTTATACGTAATATTTGATGTACCCCTTGGAAAACGCATGACTGAAGTTTCACTGTATTCATATTTTCTCGTATTTTATACATATTTTTGGTAATACGTATACGAATGACTTATGAAAAATTATCATTTGAAAAATCAATTGCATATTCCATTTATAATTAACTCCAAAGATTGTCGCCAGTTTTTAAAATGTCATTGCAGTATATACTCTAAAATAAGAAAACCATACAGTAATTCTCCATGTAAATTACATATAAAAATGTGAATGACATATAAAAAATGATCATGTGAAAAATCAATTGCATATTCCATTTATAATTAAGGGGAGATATACACCTAGATAGTCGAAAAAATCAATTTAGAAGCTATGAACATTCCGTCGACCGTAGAATACCTATGGGCCTGGTATCGATGATTCCATGTAAGTTGACAAATTTCATGATTTATTCATTCCCAGATTTTCAAACGCGTTTTTTTCAAAATCACGTTTTTCAAATCGGTACGCAAAATTTGTCGAAAACCAATGAACCGATTGCCTTGAGGTTTTTTGTGGTTATTCTATACACCATTATCTAGTACTTGTCATAGGATTTTTTTCCCCGTTATTTAGTTTTTGTTTTATAGGCAAAATAATAACTAATTTTTGGCCCAAAAATCACTATTTATGTTCAAACGTCCGCCATTTTGTCATAAATCGATATTTTCAAAATCGGCTATGACAAGTACTAGATTATAGTATCTAATTTAATAATCTTTTTGGTTTTTTTTTCAGATGATTTTTTAAGAAACGCCAGTGGGTACCGTATACGCAGATTTTTTTATGACGCTCCAAGGTTCATACAATATCCTTGTATATTTTTGATATTTTTAAATAAAGAAAATCAAACATATTTTTCAATGTATATACTTTTAGATAATTAAAACCCCAATCCGAAATTTCAAAAAGTTTACCTTGAAAAAATTCACAAAAATGACCTTTTTTCCGGCTCCTAGCTGTATATCTCCCCTTAACTCCAAAAATTGTCGCCAGTCTTTAAAATGTCATTGCAGTATATACTTTAAAATAAGAAAACCATACACTAATTCTCCATGTGAATTACAACATTAGTTGTCTCACCATGGCCTCTTGAGAAAAACTTTAAATTTTTCTGCAAATACGTAGGCCTGTAAGGTACATAGCAAGACTTTGCAAAGATACATATGCATGGAGTAGAGGCTTCTCTTAAGGGGCTGAATCATCGTGATAGTCCGAAAAAGTATCTTGAGATAAAACGACACACGCTCAAAATTTGATGAGACGCACTGCTTTTGTCGCAGTTATAAAAATATGTCTACGACTTGTTTTTCTAACATAATCAGGTCGAGTTTCTTTTCATTTCGCAATGAGATCAATCGAAAGATCGTTTCCTATCCTTTTTGTTACAGTTTCTGGTATTCAATTGATATATAGAGGTCCTTTCTCTAGTGACAAGAGGTTGCCAGTGAAAATATCGAATCATGTCTTACCGCGGGAGCTGAGAATAATTCTACAAAATTTTCATAGATTTGATCAACAACGAAATGCTGTGTCATTTCATCTTAATTCGCTCAATGAGTTTTTTTTGTACATGTACGTTCTTAGACTTACGATAAGTATGGCCACGAAACACGCTAACGTGGTATTCCAATCGCCAAAACTCGATGCTTTTCCGACCAGAACACTGTAAAAAACGAAATCACCGAGACCCAATTTAACACCGCGCTCCTCCTCGGCCATAACGGCCTGAGCTGGCGGATTTTGCGGAGTGCGTGAATTCAGCGATCGCGTTTCCGTCGGGACCGAAGTGTTTTCGCGAACTTGCTGGGCTCTTCGGGTGACTCGATCGGCTGCGACAAAAAAAAACAACAAATCAACGTATAACACTCCATTACCCTATATGCATGTCCTTATAGACGTAAATTCGTTCTAAGACGTCCTTTGAAGTGGCAACTTCGTTCTAAAAATGCCCTTAAAAGAGGGCACTTTCCCTGCAAGCATTGAAGCACCTCTGGCGAATTCACTTACGCTTACAAGGGTCCAGTGTCGCCGCGATGAGGGAACTTTCAAAATGATTTTATAGATTTTAAGACGTAAAATGAATCAATCGATTTCGGGTCTGTTTTTTTTAAACAAAAACTTCTTAAATTCCGCCTATTCTTCGGATTTCTGGAGCAGTTTGTTTGTTTGGGTTTTTCTTATCTCGTTCAGTTTAAGGCATTATATGCCTTCGAAAAAGAAATTATCCTCAAGCGCGTTTTTCTCGAAACCATGTTTTCAAACCCGGGCGCCCTAAAATTTCCAACCGATTGACTTCAAATTCCAACTGTAGCTTCTTAGATAGGTTTTTAACTCTTTGGAGCATACATTTTTCTTTACATGCACGTTTTTTTTGCACTTTCGTTATTGATGACACCCGCTACGTGAAAAATAAAAATTTAATAGGTATATTTTAGTAGTTATTGAAGTCCTATAAACCTTGAAACGCATTTACAACCACCATATTTAATTCAAAAAACTTTTTAGTGGTCAAAATCTGAATCGAATTAGGTGTAACACTAGTGTTATACTACGCCGCAAAGGGTTAAGCGGTGAGATGCAGTCAGAATTTAAAAAAAATCGATTTTTTTACATTTTCTTCAAGTATGATGTTTCGAAAATATTCCCTGAAAATTTCAAGTCAATCCGATGAATAGTTTCCTGGCAGGTAGCCGCTGACAAACGCGCAAACGATAATACCCGGGAAGGCAGAATACTTCGAAGACAACAACAAATTGATATTTTGGAAGCTTCTACATCGGCAGAAGCTCTATTGTGTGGGCCAGGAATTGATGCGATGTAAGTAATTTTTTAATTAGTATTTCTATACATAAATCAGGTGTAAAATTGGATAACTCTTTCATAAATTTTCAAACAATTTTTACTCAAAAACTATGAATTTTAGCAAAATTTTATAAAGAATACTTTCGTTTTAAAATTGCCCAAAATGTAAAAAAAAAAATCATCTCGAAAAACTTCAATTTTTTGAAAAAATTGTTTTAACAATTGGCTATAAACAATTGAATGCTCGACTGTTCGGCAAAAAAATTGTGATGTTCGGATTCAGCGGATCAAAATACATAAAAAAAGTTGAGCTTCATCCATCGAGCTCAAAATTTTACGAACATATAATACCGTATCCACATCGAAAAACTTTAAACGCGTTTTTCTCGAAACTATGATTTTCAAGTTGGTGACCACTATAATTCAAAAACCACACGATGGATTTTGATGAAATTTGGTGTACTTATTGATAGCATTAAAAACTAGTCCTTAATCGAAGGATTTTCATTTTTGTTGAAAATTTATATATTTTTTTTAACAATAAACGAGCGATTTTTTGGTCGCAAATTGAAAGTTATCTGTCGAAAGCCGCCATTTTGTTAATTTTTTAAAGAAATCTTCGATTAAGGACTAGATTTATTATTAAACTAATGATTTTTTTTGGTTTTTTGATTTCAGATGATCCAGTAAAATTTTATGATGGTCACCGCAAAGCACTACATGCCGAAGGGGGTCCGACAAAAATGGCGATATTGTTATAAATAATCAATATTTTTCTTTGAAAATTTGTACAAGTTAAAATATAACAAAAAGTCTGTGTAACCACTTTTGTAAAACAAACGTAATTACTAGAAAAAAAAAAAATTATCGAAAATGCTCGTTTTTTCACGCCTCTGACTGCATCTCACCCCTTAAGCGAAGTACATACGATTTTTACGATCGATTAACAGTTACGGTTTTTATGAATAAATTAAGGCAGAAATAATAAAAAATAAACCAGGACAAAGTACAGCCGATACTTGCTTGTCGAAATCCGCGTAACGTTTTCATTTTGTGAGGGAGGCCAAATTGGGCGAAGCATAGATAACGAATTATCTTACCGTGAGTCTCGACCCACTCGTTCGTGAAACCGCTTTCTTCGCCGTCGCCGGACGCCGGGTTGGTAGGATTTTGAATTGGATTCCTTGCCGGTGATGCGACACTTTCATCGGCTACCGTATCGCCACTTGCCATCGTCGCTGTGCCGACGTAGCCGGCATAAGTTATGGTGAAACTGTACAATATCGTCGACGAGTATATGAGAGCTGGGAATATCGGCTCGTTTCGTTCCTGCGCGGTTTCAACGAGAATTCTCAACGGTCCTTTTGGCGTCAATACGGCTATCAAATCTGCGACAGATGTGAATTCAGAGACGAGTCGGTTTAAAAAAAATGTATTCCGTCGAATTGACCACATTTTTTAGCTGCATTTAGGCTACGAAACTCGGTGGAATTTTTTTCAGGATCCGCTTTTGAGATCTATGATCTAATTCTTAAAATATAAAGATTCGGGCAACCAAGGGAAACGAAGAAATAACAAACTAGCAGAGGAGATCTTTCTTTGCGTTGCAGCGACGCATGGTGTTGAAGTTTGCATCGTTGGAATGCAACGAAAATTCTTTTTTAGTTGTTCGTATCTTCAGTTTGTTACTATCTAAACTCTTCCTCTGCAAGCTTAGGTTACGGATTCCTAAAGCGAATCTAAAAAAATGTTTCGGTGATTTTTGTAGCTTAAATGTGCCAAACAAATTGGGCAATACGAAAAAAATATTTTCGTTGCATTGTAAGATGTAAGTTCAGTAACTGGAATTCAATTTGTTTCCAGACCGACATATCGATTATTCTATACCTTGTAAACTTAATGTTACGCCCAAGAATTTCGCAATGGCGAAATCGATGTTCAATTTCCATTTATGTGCTATTCTCATTCCAAATATCATAAATAAACCAGACCTTGAGCACTCATGTCGAAAGTTGATTGTTTTGCCTTTACGCTGCCGTTGAAACAATGTTACAAATATTCGAAACCAGAAAGAGAACGATTTCAGCGCGAAGAGTGCCTGTTATATGCTGGACAAAAAAAAGTACGCACCCAAGGTTTATATATTCTCATCAGTGACAACAAAGCGATTTTCCCCCAACGAAGCTTAGGAAGGCAAACGGAATGTAAACATATACATTTGACGATTTTTCGGCCAGTTATCGATTTTCTGTGTTTGAGTACGATAGCAACAAATCCGCGATGCCGAAAATTGCAATTCAAGTGCGGGAACTGGTAATTAAAGACCAAGAAAAGGTATTTCCAAAAGAGAAATTGGTCGAAAATATGACATAAGTGAAGGTGCAGTGAGAAAAATATGCGAGAAGTTCAAGGAATTAGGTCATAAAAATGGACGAGGTAGAAAAAGAAAAACAACTGCATTGGACGATCGCAAAATTATCAGGGAGGAGAAGAAAAATTCGACAATTACTAGCCGTGTAATTCTCGAAAATACAGGCCTGAACATTTCCGACCGAACAGCCCGTAGGAGACTTCGAGGAGCAGGCTTAAAAAATAGTTTTGCACACCGTCGCCCTCTGATTCGCAAAGCAAATAAAATCAAGCGCCTCGAGTTTGCAAAAAAATACGTGAATAAGCAGATTTCGTTTTGGAAAAAAGTTGTTTGATGTGACGAGAGCAAGTTTGACTTATTTGGGTATAAACGACGATCATGCGTTTGGATTAAGCCGGGAGAACAGCTTCTTGAAAAAAATATTCAAAAGACTGGCAAACACGGAGGGGGAAGTGTTTTAGTGTGGGGTTGTTTTGCGTCGTCAGGAGTGGGAAATTTGGTTCCAATCAACGGTATTATGACCGCCGATGTTTGCATTGATATCATAAACGAAAATCTGGAGGATTCACTGCTAAAGATCTGTCTGCAGGATGAATTCATCTTTCAACAAGACAACGATCCTAAACATACGGCTCGAAAATCATCGGCCTTTTTCCGTTCTTCGCAGATCAAACTTTTGGATTGGCCACCACAATCGCCGGATTTAAATCCTATAGAAAATCTGTGGTCGATTTTGGACCAAAATGTTAATAACGGCGACGTAACAAACAAAGAAAAGCTTTTTGCTGCTTTGCGGGAGACCTGGGACAATATCGACGAACAGCAAATTCACAATCTTGTAGAAAGTATGCCTCGGCGTTTACAGGCTGTTGTCGAAGCAAATGGTGGTCACACAAAATATTAGATGCGCGATGTGATGACATATTTTCTTTTTTTCTTTGGGTCCGTACTTTTCTTTGTCCAGCCTAAAATTGGCATCCTGTGCGTTGAAATTGTTTTCGTTCAGCATTCGAATATTTTTTATGATGTTTCAGTGAAAATGTAAACGCGAACGTATAAAGTATCGTTGAAACAGCTGTGGAAGTACTCCATTAACTATTTTCGAAAGTATAATAGCACCAATACTGAATTTTGAACGGTGCGTCCTTTTTTTTGTTCGGAACTATATAGGCTTGAAATTAGCATCGTTGGAGTGCAACGTTTTTTCGTTTCATTCTTTATTTCAATGATTATCGAAAATCACATTTTGTAGACTTGGGATGTTGAAGATCGCTCAATAGGGAGCATACAAAATGATCGCGTGACTTTTATAGTTTGAATCTGTCAAAGAAAATATTCCGTTGCATTTCAACGATTCAAACTTCAACATGATAATCAATGTAGGGTCAATTAAAAAAGCAATCAATGTTAATTCAATTAAAAATGGAGAAAAAAATCTTTCGAATGACATCATCCTCCAAAGTCTAATTCTAAAAGATCGCTATTGTGAAAGTGTCGTAGCGAATACGTGGGTTAATATTCAGAGTGAAATTTTTTCGTGGCAGACACAGCAATTTGTACTTCCTAGCTGTGCGGACATACCCCAAATGCTGATGACCGCCAATACGACCCACGCCGTGTACTCTGGTAGATATTTGATGAAAACGAGTGCCATGAGTGCCGCGATGAATATGAGGTACGCTTGTTGCAGCGGCAATGGTCCTTGCCAGTGTATGCACACCATACCCACGACACCGAAGTTCCACAGCACTATGGCTAACGTTATCCAGTCCATTGGGATGTTGTATGCTTTTAAAACTTCTCTGAAAAATATCATCGCTCAATTCATCAATCCATGACTTTTTTTAGAAGAATAGACGCAAACGAAAAGAAGCAAAGAAGAAGAAATTTGATTTCCAAATGTTACTCACTGGCAGTATAGAATGGAGCACAGGAAGAGTAACATGAGAGAGCTTACGATGAGCCAGGCGTGTATGACTTTATAGAATTTGTATTTATACAGAACTATCAGCACGACCGTCATACACACAATGACTCCCAATAGTATTAACGAATTGGCAAGCGCTTGCCAAGCTTTCGTACCACTGTCCGAACTCTCCTCGTGAAAGGGAGTATATACCCTGTAAACATTAAATGTATGTAATTTTATAACGCCTTGTATCGTTGCAGCTAGCCGTCCTCTCGTTTATTCAAATAATTGGCAGTTTAACATTTTGCATACGCATACCAACGAATAACAACAGTTATTTAAGCGCGAAGCAAAAAATGAGGTTAACAAGAATAGACTATCATGAGTTTTATTCTAATCAACATCAACTTAATTATTAAGCGTTAAGATTTCGTGAAATATTTAATGTTGGAAAAAAATGTTCTGACGAATCTTTCGGAAAAATTTTGATTTTTAATTCTTACCTATAATTATCGACGATTTTTATCAATTCGGTTGAACCATAATAAAGAGCAATTTATTATGGTTATTTAGACATAAGGTTATGTACGACAATACTTGTAAAGTTATTTTTTTTAAATTGCTTCTAATAAAAATACTAAAAAAAAATGAGTTTGGAATTTCTGCAGCGTTCGTTCTAAGCAGCGTCAGCTGAGGTCAAAATACAGATGGGTGACCATTCAGCTGTGCACTGACTCAAGGGCTTGCGCCTGGGTGAAATTTTTGAAAACATCGATTTTTAATTTTTTAGGGATTGACAAAATATAACATTTCAAAAGTAGTCCCAGAAAATTTCAAGTCGATCCGTTCAAAATTGAGGGAGTTATGGGCGTTTATAGATAAGTTCTGCGAACTGGTGAACTTTATGCGCGTTTTTCTCGAATCGACTTTTTTTATCAATAAAAATTGAGGCTTTTTTAAACCGAAAATCGATATTTTCACTTTGGACTGCAGCCATTGAAAAAAAAAATCAATATTTTATTGTCCTTTGGGCAGGCACTGGATAATTTCATGCAAAAATCAAATGCGCTTGATTTTTTTATTTCGGATGATTTGTTTTCGAGCAGCAGTGGTCACCGAGAAGGACGTTTTCCAAATAGCCGTCTGCACAAATCATCGTATCTACCACATTTATAAATCTTTTTCAATACAAGAATTGTAAAAGATACTTGAAACCATACTCTTTAATGTGAAAAAATTCAAAATCTGCAAACGTTTCCCCAGAAAAAATTGACGGGTTTCTTTTTTTCCCAGCCACAAACTAAGTGTAACCCGTTAAACATCAACGGGTGCAATTGCGATACAGTTGTGCATAAGGACTTAGTGGCTGTGCGCAACACGCCAGAGGCTTTTGAGAAACAACAGTTGATAATAGTGAAGTACCAAGTATGGGGTAAGAGTAAAAGGCATGGGGTCTCAAACGCCTAAAGCATACCAAGGAATTTCAGAAACATAAAATATATAATATGAACTTCGTCATTAGAGAAATGTTTACTTATGTCACAGTAATCAATTTCCTCGTTGATCTTTTTGTACTCACAGGTAGACTCCTTTAGTCGTGTAGAAATTTATCGAACTGATAGTAGCGACAACGACGAGCATACAAAGAGATACAGGAACGAATAGTTTTATGACATGGGCCGCTCCGTATTTTAGTTCCTCCTCGTCGTCATCCTGTTGATAAGAGTCTCCAGGCTCCCCGCTGCCTCCCGGAGCAGCGCCGCTCCTTCTGGCTGCCCGCATCTCACTGACCGAGTTCGGAGCCTCGATTCTGACCTCTGGTAAGCCATCGACCTTTCGAGATTTTTAATCCAAACCATCAACATCGGCCATAGCGGTCACATTAGCGCATCACTTACACTATGCAATTGCAAAAAATAGCTCCGGAATGTGAAAAATAAGTGGTCGTGAACCACTTTCGCAAATCAAAAATATTTAGCCCAAGATTTGTTTTATTTTTAATCGGATGGAAGTAAAAATACAAAAATTTAAAGTCTACATAGCGGAAAGGTGTGTCACTGATCCAACGAGCATTCGTGCGTTAGTCCAAGGAAATGATGGTTTTGAAGTTTGCATCGTTGGAGTGCAACAAAAGTTTAATTCAATTTTTTTGAATCCTCATTGTTAATATCTTACAAAATCTTTTTTTGAACATTTGAATTATTGATCTCTAAGCGAATTAAAAATTGTTGATGAATTTTCGTAACGAAGATTACCCATTAGAAATTCGAGCAATTGAAAAAAAAAATAACTTTCATTGCATTCCAACAATGCAAACTTCAAATTCAGAGGAAATTTATCGTGAGATGACTGGTAGAATTAGGACTGGGAAAAATCTTGCCCAGGCTTGATGTCCAATGATGTTGAAGCTTGCATCATTGGAATGCAACGAAAGTTTTTTTATTTTTTTAATTTCTTCATTTTTATGACAATCTATGATTTTTTTCGCAGATTAAGATTGTGGATCTTATGAGGATGACAAAAACCGTTCAGGTGATTTTCGTACCCTGAATCGGCAAACATTGATGTTATCAATAGGAAAAAAATAACTTTAGTTGCATTCCAACGATGGAAACTTCTTGGTGTTGAGGAGTAACATCACTACAAATGCCTAAAGTTGGGGGATGTTTCGCGATTTTTTTTGGGTGGAAGGACGATAATAATATTGAAAGATGTTATCAGTCATATCTTCAAGAGAACAAAAAAAAATTTATATTAAACATCTATACGAAATGGTGATGCTGAAGCCATTCTCGCGAGGCATGTTGACTCTGAAACGCTCTGCGGCACTCAGTATAACTGACACAAATTTGGATGTGAAAACCAATAAAAAAAATTCGAGTAATTTACATGAGTATAGCTAGAGAAATACGTGGAGGATTTAAAAAATATGAATTTTTTCTCTAATTGGCAAGAATTTAAAGTAGAAACTCAATTTTCAACAGAAAAAAGGGACAATGATTTGTTAATAAATAATCTTATAATTAACTCATGGAAAATCCTGTACGTATTTCTCTTCGGAATGTTACTTTAAAGACATGCTCAAAATTTAAAGTTAATTGTTGGAGTTATGTGGTGTGCCGTTTTGAAAAATTGTGTTCTGAGAAGAACGTTCAACGTCTCGCATACAGGCCAGCCACAGATACCAAACTTTTTTCCCCTAATTCTATATGGTTCAAAGCATCTCTTAAGCCAATGAAAAATAATAACAATTTTTTGGAAATTCCACAGTAGTGTTACCCCTTAAAGTTTGCATAATTGGAACGCAACAAAAACTAATTCTTTTTATATTGCTAAAGAATTTTTTTGGCGGAATTGGGCTACGGAATTTACTCAAACGTTTTTCAGAATCCTCATTGAAAATCTACAATATAGAACAAGAAAATATTTCCGATAATAATGAAAATAAACTTACTTCAACACCATCAAACTTCAATATCATTCGAAGTTTTCATCCTTGGAACGCAATGGAAATTCTTTTTCTTTTTTTTATTATTGTACCAAATATTTTTGTGCAAATGCTAATCGCAGAGCTCTAAATAAGTATCGTATAAAATGGTTGATGGTTTTTGTAGCCATCAAAGATGGTAACACTTTTTGTAGCCAAAATCTGCTAAACAAATTTTGAGAAAGTAAGGAAAATAAATTTTCATTGCGCTCCAATGATGCAAACTTCAATATCGTGTGGAATGTAAGGTCGTCAGCGTTTTGTAGCTGTCAAGTTTGTGAAAAATGGTAGTAATTTTTGTTGCCAAAATCCGTCAAACAAATTATGAGGAAGCGAGTAAAAATTTATTTTCATCGCACTCCAACGAGGCAAACTTCAATATTGTGTAGAAAGTGTGCAATAATGCAGATGGCAGAGTGTGAATTTTGTACATCTTGGAAACGGCTGGTTTCGAAATTATTATCGAAACGTCATCGACGATGCTACGTCGTACCAGCGATTATAGTTTACACTACCCAACATGTTTGCGCGATTTTCTGGCAGGGCAGAAAAATGACGGCAGGACGCAGATGGGAGGCAAAAAAATTTCCGAAGCTCCGAGGCTCGACAATTATGAAGATGTTCTTTTCCGAGATGACGATAATTTACCTCTTCGTTGCTGGTTACCCTGGAGCGACGTTTGAAACGGGCACCGACAACACCGACACCGTCGGCCCTTGTTTCCGCGACATGACCGTCCATAAGACCGGTATATTCGTCCGCCGAATCGTAATTGGATTCAGACATTCATGAATTTTGCCTTTTTATTTTATATTTCAACGTGAACAATAACTAATCTCGATTTATCGAAACGTGTCGCTCGATCGGGTTAGCTGTCACTCGAGCGAACTCTTTTTCGTTTCTCAACCTGATCTTGCCGAATCGCTGAAGCTTTAGAACGATTCTCTATGTCAAAGAATTGTCCGATGTTCTAACATAATGGAGTATTGTTTTTCTAGAACTTTATCGCGCAGAATACAGATTTTTACAATGAAAACGCTTGCAGAAAGATAGAGGAATTACGGAGACAATGATTCACGTCAATCACTACTTTCCTGACCAATACAACAAATCCAAGCGCAGATGGCACCAGTGACGCGTGTGATTCGGAGGCACGCCGCTAGCAGCGCGCGAAACGCTTCCGCCGGAAATCACGAAATTCCGTGGAAAATCAAAACAACGAGGCCCTAGCTCGATCATGGCCGGTAGTTATAAGAATTTCTTGCAATTATTGAACTCTTGGCCACTTGACAAGTCGAAAGCAGGCAGGTGAGTGTCTCACTTGTGTAATATGAAAGCGGATATGTATGGGTTGAGCGTGTAAACTCTTTACTTTGGTCTTTATTCGGTTAAAATAGCACAAAGGAGGTTAGGTTTTGTCGAACGCACCAACTACTCGTTTAGTGTTGTTTTTACGTTCTCTATGTTTTTGTTTCTTTTATGGGTTTGGCGTTATCGTTAATTCCCCATGACTGTTCACTACTCGGTAATCTCTGATATTGATTATTTTACGTAATCTTGCAATTGACTCCCGACGAAACTACTCCGGCACTAAAGTTTCGTAAAACATTGGACGGCTCGTTTTTTGTAGTCATTTATAAGTTTGCATAGTGATCGTTTCCAGTTCCAGAAGCACAACAATTTTTATTAGTATTCTAGTTTTGTACCAAAGCGTATTGAAACGACAAAAATAATTTTAGTACCGACCAAGCGAACCTAAAAGACTTCGTGAAATGAGGTTAGGTCATTACGTTTTTATGTTTCGAGGCGTTACACCTAGCTCGTCGATGAAAAAACCAGCAATTTTTGTAATTTTTGGGAAAATTACGAAAACGTAGTGCAGGTTGAACACTTTTTTTCTTCGCATTAAAGAGTAGGTTTCAAATATCTTTTACAATTTTTGTATCGAAAAATATTTATCAATGTAGTAGATACAATGGTTTGTGCAGGCTGTTTAAAAAACGTCCTCCGCAGTCACCACTGCTGCTCGAAAAAAATCAACCGAGATAAAAAAAATCCAATGCCCTTTTGTTTTGGCATAACATTATGTTGTGCTTGGACATCAGATTTGATAAAATATTGATTTTCCACGAAATGGCAGCAATCCGAAGTGAGAGTATTGATTTTTGGTGAAAAGACACTCTCTATTTGTTGATTAAAAAAACCTATGCGCAGAAAGAAAATGCTTTTGTTCAATCACTGCTTTTTAATATGCCAAAGAAGGTCGTAAAATTTACAGTTGACCACTGCTGTGATGTTTAAGATATCGTGGTTGCTGATTTTGAAAGTTATTTTGAGAAAAACGCTTTGAAAATTCACCGGTTCATGGAATCTACCTATAAACGCTCATTACTCCGTCGGTTTTTAATGGAATGACTGGACATTTTCAGAGATTATTTTTGAAATGTTAATATTTTGAGAATCTGTTGAAATCCAAAAATCGACAATTTCGAAAATTCCAACCAGGAGTAAGCTCTTAAAGTCCTTTTTTTCTGCTGTTATGATGAATTTAATTATAAACACATATACATTTTTCTATAAGCACTGTATTCATGGTATCGAAGTTTGCATCGTTGGACTGCAATGAACATGTATTTAATATTTTCGGTTTTTAAATACATTCAGACTACGAAAATTACTGGAACGAGGATCCTTCTTGAAAATCTATCACCAAAACCTGCGAAAAAAGATTTTAGATAATAATAATAGAGACTTGAAGAAAATCGTGATGAATTTTCATTGCGTTGCAACGATGCAAACTTCAGCACCATGTTGTTTTTGCACAAAATAGCCTGACCCAATGTACCAAACGTCTTCGAATCTTGGATTTCGACTCTCCCTGAGAGTCGAACCAATGGCTAGACAATATGCTTCACCTAACATGAAACTTTAACAAACAGTCGCTAAAGATATTCATTATCATTTTTAAACGACGTTGAAGGTTGCACCTCTAGAATGCAACGATTTTTCCTTTATCTTTATCATTATCCAAAGCCTTCTATGTGCAAATTGAGGTCTTTAATCTGATAAGAATACGTCAAAACGTTTGAGTGATTTCAACAACCCATATTGGCCGAATAAAATTCGTGCAGCTAAAAAATAATTAATTTTTGTTGCATTCCAACGATGCAAACTTTGTTATATTTTTAAAGCAAGTGTCATTATAAATAATCTTTTCAAAGATAAGATTGCATAGACATCGTATAATACTGTAAGTACACAATGAATTTGTTCTATGCGCACTGTAAAATACTGAATAATAATTCATGAATTTTTGGAAAAAAAGTGTTGGTGAATTGGTTCTGCAGAAAGTGAAATACTTCTACGAAACAATGAGTGCATATTCCGTTTATAGGTTTTCCAAGGAAAAGAATATATCAAGTTCCAAATTTGCCTTCAATTATCCATAGAACCCGATCCGTTTATATGTAAATTCCTTCAATGACTCTGCCATCAATTTTTGCACAAGACTGAGCAATACTGCAATGTTCTACTTTATGTCGAAGTAGTGTCAAAACTACTTGTGTTTCCCTAAACTTGAGCCTCTAAACCAAACTCCAACCAAACTGGCTACTACTCTATGATGCCATGGTCTTGAAGTTGGCATCGTTGGAATGCAACGAAAATTCTTTTTTATATTGCAATATCCTTATTTTTACTATTTTACAAAAGCTTTTGCTGCAACGTTAAATTCTACTTCTCTGATAAGCGACTCAATAAATTATTGAGAGTTTACCATGCCGAAGTTTGCGTCGTTAGACTGTAACGAATTTAATTTCTCTTGGCAGATTGCGCCTACAAAAGTTTTTCAACAATTTTTAAAGATATTTATTTCGTGATCTACATTATAAATCTATAAAAAAAGATATACGACAAAGAGATTAATAACGCCCATGATACTAAAAATACGGAAAATAAAATGTAAGTCGGAACTTTCGTTACGTTCCAACGATGCAAACTTCAACACCCTGAGAGTTTCCCCTAACAAAGATTTGCCAAAAGTAATTCGAGCAATTGAAAAATAATAGTTTTCGTTGCATTCCAACGATGCAAACTTCAATCTCATATGGTGCCTCAAAAGAAGCCTCACGCAATTCGGAATCATTTGCCCCTGAAATTGAGGTTTTTCTTTTCACTATACGGCCGCGCGGGATTCGCAGGTTTTCATAGAACCGTTTATGAGCGGAAGTGCCGGAAAAGAAGTGGCCGAAACAATCGTGTGAATATATAATTGATTTACATCGCTCTCTAAGACCCGTAGGTTCGTTACATTGGGTACTTACATCCATTATATATTATTACTTATACATAATGCAATTACATAATAAATTGCGTCAATTTATGTCTTTGTTAACCTGATAGTCAACTTGTTGAGGAAACGTTATCCTTCGCCGAGCTTTTTTTCTTAACCATGCACACCAAGTTGTTGCACAGCATTTCCTGTGATACATACAGTGCTGGTGTGATGCATTCGTTGTACTTCTACATAATCGTGATTCGAACTTTTTATTATAATAGTAATATGGTTTTTTAAATAAAATATTGAGAAAAATAGTATTTCTAGGCATTGGAAATGTTTGTGCACGTTTCTGGGAAATACAGCGCTTGTGTGATGCATACGTTGTACTTTTATATAATCGTGATTTGAATTTCTTATCATAATAGTAATATGGTTTTTAAAACACAATATTGAGAAAAATAGTATTTCTAGGGTTTGACAATTTTGTGTACGTTTCTAGTAAATTTGCTTGGCTTCTTCATAAAAAGTTATTTCACTTCTTTTGTACGTTTGAATTGAAAAAGTAATAATCTAAATAAAACTATTGTTTGTAAAAAATCACAAATATCTCGAGATTAAGGGGCCCGTTCACTTTGGAGCCACGAAAAAGGCTATTTTCGCGATTTTTTTGAGGATTTTATAAAATATATGAATATAAAAATTGTTGGGCATGATAAATAAAGTCTTGAAATACATTTAAAAAAAATTAATTCATTTTTATTCATTTTGAAGTACAAAAACTATAGTTTAACGTAACGAGTCAAAAATAGGTGGGAGTTGTGATGGAGCTACCTAAGCTCCATCACAACTCGGCAACGGCTTGTCTGAAACAAAAAAATCAAAGTCCATTAGATTTAGTATGACACCAGCTACAAAACGACCCTCCGATATAAAGTTTTATAAAAAAAAAAATAAAAAAATGGCAGATGAAAAACGAAAAAAGTAAAAAAAAACGCGTTTTTTCGCAGTTTTTCGCAACAAAAAAAAGTAAAAATCAAAATTTTTAAAACCATCCAGGGTCATCTTGTTGCGAATCATGTTTACAATATGTGGTTCAAATTTCAAGAGAATCGGTTTATTAGTTTTAGAGATCTGATGGAGCTAGATTTTGAAAACGTTTTTTCGAAAAAAACGCGTTTGAAGTTTATACTATGAAAAACTCTTACCTAAACTCAATCGGCAGTTCCTGCACCGTACAAAATCCCTTCTGATTGCTCATCATCGTCGACTTCTTCAATACCTACTTGCGTTGGATTTTTTGAAATCTGCAAAGTTGACTGGTCCCTTAATTACTTTGAAGATAGAGAAACAACCGATAATTTTTTCGAGGGCATTCTTTACATTCCTCGGCATTTTTTTCACTCGTCAAAGTTTTTAGGCTTACTTATACATAATGAATGTGACGAAACGCTGTACGTCAGGTTGCTATTCGTGAAGTTTCACATCCGAAGCATATTTCCATGTGCGATCCGACATATACACGTGTTTTATTCAACAGAGACCTCGGGCAGCACATACGGGACCAGATTACGATCGCTTTTGCCAAGGGTTCGATCCGTCCGGGTATCGATCAGGATCAGTGCGACCGCTTCTATCACAGTCTGAAGAGGCTCTCCATAAATTATTACGGTCAACGTTACCCGCGTGCGAGTACAGCGACGGCGAGTGGGCTCACGCCCGAGGAGTGCAATCTCGTGTTGTCTCCCGAGTTGGAGGAATACTTCAAAGAGGAGGATCTAGGCTTCGTAAAGAGAAATATCTCGAGGTTGAGAAGAAGATACGGCTCTAAGGATGATACGGAGATTGAAAAGTAAGAGGTTATCGAACCTCGTGCGTTCGTTGTCCGGTGCCATTGAGAATTCATCGAGTCGCGATATCGCGAAGGACTCGCGAGCGTTGCAGCGTCCTCCCCACGTACCGGTGATGGCGAACGAAGTTATGAAGTATCTGGTCTCGTCGCCGGGCGAGACTTTCGTCGACATGACTTTCGGCGCGGGTGGACACGCCTCGCGAATTTTGGATTCTTCCCCGGAAACGAAGATTTTCGCGTTGGATCGCGACCCCGTGGCTCACGAGCACGCCCGTGCAATGGCGGAAAAGTATCCCGGTCGCCTCGTACCGTTGCTCGGACGTTTCTCCGAGCTGCCGGAACTCTTGCGCCAGCACAAAGTTCGCGCGAACAGCATAGACGGGTTTCTCTTTGATTTCGGTTGTTCCTCGATGCAGTTCGACGTGGCTAGTCGTGGCTTCTCGGTCGCGAAGAACGGGCCCCTCGATATGCGTATGGACGGCGGTCGTTGTCCCGATCAGCCGACCGCCGCGGACGTTCTCGCTCGCGCGCCCGAGGAAGATCTCGTTCGTATCATCAAAGTTTACGGTGGCGAGAAACAAGCGAAGAGAATAGCCCGCGCCATAATCGAGGCTCGCTACACCTTCAGAAAACTCGAGACTACCGAGGAGCTCGCCAAGCTCGTGGAATGCGTCCTCGATGAGGATCTCGACGACGACGACGCGATCACCGATCACGCCAGAACCGACAAACTCGGCAGATCCGCCCACGCGGCCACGAAAACCTTTCAGGCGCTCCGCATCTTCGTCAACGACGAATTGAACGAGATCAATTACGGCATCATCGTAGCTCGAAAGTATCTCAAGATAAGCGGTCGCTTGATAACCCTGTCGTTTCACTCACTCGAGGACACGATCGTCAAAAGGCATCTATCCGGCAACTTAACCGACAACATGATCAATCGGTCGCCTCTCAAGTACGCCAATTGCAACAAATTTTACGACGAACTCGAGGTACAGACGCTGACCGAAGTGCCCTGGCTGATGCTGCACAAACACGTATTGCTGCCGAAAGCCGACGAGGTCGAGGACAATCCACGCGCCAGATCGGCCAAATTTCGCGCACTGATCAAAGTCAAGTGAAGCAAGTAAAAAAACGGGGTTCGTCGTACGCAAATTGTTTTAACGTAGAAGCTCTTGATTGCTTGTAAAACTTCATTGTATAGTATATTGTAAGGTACATGTTCATCATATTCGTAATAAACGAAAAGTAGGAAAATAGATGGCACTTCGAGCCTCGTGGAATAAAATTGGAGGACTTATTGTCGTTCCGTAACAGATCCAAAATATACTCTTTTCAAAGCCTCCTTCTGCTATACTGAGCAATTAGTACGCGCAAACGGAGCAAAGTTTAGCGACGCGGTCGATGCGAAACTAAAACAATCCTTCGATCTCGTCAGTCTCGCTGTTCCAGTCCATGTCGTAGACGGCCGGTCTGGTCGACAGACCTGGCATCATCATAATCTGTGAACAAGCAATTTTATTGAACATTTCGTTACAGTGTAAGTTAATTGTTTTTACAATTGTATGCAACAACTAAATATATGTGCATACAACCACACACACACTCACATATTTATAAATATATATATATATATATCCCTTCGACTGCACACTGGGTCGTTTTGACCCCATGTTTTTCTTCGTGGAAGTACGTATTTTTCAACGCATCTCCCACTTTGAACAAATGTTTGCGCACTTAATTTTGGTTTTTTTTTTTTTTTTTTTAATAAATTTCGGACCATTAAATAAGGATCATTGATTACAAAAGACGTCTCCACAAAAAATGCATATTTACCGAAATAAAACGATGTGAAAATGGCCCCATTGCAGTGAGAGGTTCGTGGCGGAAGTGTGCAGTTGAAGGGTTGAATATGTATGCAAGTTTATTACAAAACAATCGAATTATATTGATAAGAATATCAAAGAACGAAAAACAATAAATTTATCAAACCGAGCCAAAAATAGACAAAAATAATTATATTATTTTGCACACTTTTAATTTCATGTTTACAAAATAATATAATTATTTTGTTTTTAATATTACGGCACTATATATATGAGTGTGTGTGTGTGTGTAGTGCCTTAATATTACTAAATTAGTCAAATAAAGCCACAAATAGACAAGAATAATTATAATATTTTGCACATTTTTAACGTCATATTCACAAAATAGTATAATAATTTTTTAAATATTACGGATCTACAACACACACACACACACACACACACACACACACACACACACACACACACACACACACAGCCGTAATACTTGATTCCGTGTTTTTAAATTGCATTTCTATATTAATCTCCGACGCAGCTCTGCTTTTCAACTCGAATAATTATTTTCCCGAAAAGAAAACATTCAGCCTGATTTGAACTTCTGTTTTCCAGCAGCATTTTCAGACTTTAATTTTTTTTTACTTCTCAATTTCCACTATGTGCGCAAACTTTTGACACTTTTGATAACTTTTTGAAGTATTGGCTGAAACTGTTACAATAGTTTTGAGAATGTACAAGAATTTATAAATTAGTAGATATCCGTGAGAAATTACGCGCATCCTTTTACACGTCTTAATTATCATAAAATGATTGTCAAAAAAAAAATGCGGGACTTGCCTCTCCGACGAGAGGAACTATAAATTGAGCTCCGGTGGACGCGAAAATGTCGGTGACGTTGAGAGTAAATCCAGTGGGTGCACCCTTAATTGCTGGATCACCGGTCAACGAGTTCGCGGTCTTTGCCATGCAAAGCGGATATTTGTTGTATCCTAATTCGTTGTATCGAGCTATCTTCTCTCTCACCTGAAACATCATCACAGATCTTCATCGATTGAGTTCAGGATTGGACGAGGAAAATGGAACACGGATCTCACAATATCGTGGGAAAGGAGACATGATTTTAGTACGTTGCACAATTAATCACACTAAAATTATGTACAGAATAATTACAAACATTTCCAAAAGGTTTCTCTCATACGTAAATTGCCCGCATAAAAGTCTAAAACACTACGGTGTTTTTCATTGTACTTTTTCTCATCATATCGGGGGGTATAGCAACGATCCATAAGAACGCATGCAAAAGTGTTAGCCATCAATGAGTTAGTCGATTGATCACAAATTTTGCCTTAAATTATACTTGGAGCAAACTAAGTAATGCATCATATTTTTATCATCACGGTCGTTTTTTTTCGTGAGAATCCCACAAGTAAGTAATAAGTAGCAAAGACAGAACGGTGAAATTTATGGGATTGAAGTTTGCATCGTTAGGGGGCAATGAAAATGATTTTTTTTACTTTCCCAAATTTCATTTAGCAGATATCTTTTTCAAAAAATTTTAGCTACTAAGATGTCCCTTAATAATTTTTTAACATGTCCATTGGGAGATCTGCCATCGAAATTTGCAAAAAAGATTTCGTATCGAATTTAAGGGGCTATACCAGTGTGATACTTAAAAAAAATCGATTTTTTTGCCTTCTTCGACAGTTTATACTTTCAAGAATATCATTATCATTTATATAATTTATATCAATATCATTTTATTTTGCAAAAATCGATAGTTAAATCTCTAAACGCGTTTTTCTCGAAATGAGATTTTTAAAATTTGCTGACATTGTAACTCAAAGAGCAATTATCCGATTGACTTGAAATTTGAACTGAGTAGTTTTGAATATATTTACTCTACAATGACGTAGGATATTTTTGATTGGATGGAAATTGACGATTTGGCATAGAAAAAAACGACCATTTTATAGGCAAGAAAACAGACGTTTTTTTCATAAATACGCCATTTTATTAGATTTTGATATTTTTCGAAAATCGTACGTCATTGTACAGGAAATACCTTCCAGTTTAACGACATTTTTTCCTTTTTCGGTTTCAGCTACTCAATCGGCCGGAATCATGTCAGCAGTAGAGGAACTTTTTTTTTCGGCGCCTCCGAAGGCAGCGCATAAGTCGCTTGGATCTCAATATTTTTCTATGAAAAAATTATGTAATATAGGTCAAATATAGCCAAATATATTCTTAATTTTCCGAAACATTTAATTGAGTACTTTTCTTCGAAAAAATTCCCGAAAATCACCCAAATTTTCAGCGTTCACACTGGAACCCCTCAAAAGCCCCTTAAGAGAAGGAAATAAAAATATGAATATGAATTTTCGTTGTAGATCAACGACGCAAACTTCAATGCCATGAAGGTACATAAAAAAACGCGAATTGGGCCATCTCATTTCCAGATTATAATACTTAAGTCACAATCATAAAGATTAATAATGCAAGACGAGCCAAGGACGTATATATTTTATTATTAGTGAATTTTTCGTTCGTCGAAATTAATCTCATTATTTAAGCTTCTAAGTTAAATTTTCCAAATTTGGGACCAACTCGCTTCTTCATACGCATGAATCCGTAATTTTTGTCATTTCAACGAAATCATTACACCAATTACTAGAATTAATTTAACGAGAATTTCTTCTTCGACAGCGTAAAATGGGATCAAAAAACGCATTCACCTTATCACTGAGGATAACTTCACCAGCTCCGTACATCTCTCGAGCAATGACGTTGATCTTATCCTCGATGCTCAAGTCGATGTCATAGAGGAGCTTGAGCTCGGCCGGTTTCTCAATCGCTTTCAAAACAGCATCGGCAAGATCAAGGGCTCCTTCGCCACCCTTTGCCCAATGGTTGCACATGACAGCGTCAGCTGCACCGCCCTTCAACGCTGCCATCTTCACTAGTTGCAATTCCGCCGGGGTGTCCGTCCTGAAAAATGAATTTTGCCAGAAACGGCACTCAAAATCATCATCCAATAAACGTACGTACAAATAACGTTGGATAAATATGTTTTTAAATTTTCTTCCATAGAATTGCCTCTACTTTGGCAATACAAAATGTAGAGGATTTTTATGATGCTGAAGTTTGCATCGTTGGAACGAAAGGGAAATTCTTTTTTATATTTTTATTTCCTCATTTTTATTATTACAGCAAATATTTTTGTCGAGATTTGAATAGCAAATCTCCAAAGAAGTATCTTCAAAAATGATTCATGGCCGTTACACATATAGAAAACAGGGAAAACACCGGGAATTTCTTTCCTCCTGGAATAATCAGGGAAGTCAGGGAATGTTGAAAATTCACTTGAATTTTTTTCAGAATTTACTTTTTGCAAGAATTACGAAAAATCAAACCGACTTGAAAAAAACGGAAACGTCTAAAAATAAATATTTTTGTATATTTAAATATATTTCAATATTTATATCATTCGTCATTTTGTATATTGTATATTTGTATTTTTTAAATACTTGTATTTTCTGAGTATATTTGTAAATTCTCTAGAATTTTTTAGAATTTACTTTTTTGCAAGAATTACGAAAAACCAACCCGACTTGAAAAAAACTAAAACGTTTGAAAATAAATATTTTTGTATATTTGAATATATTTGAATATTTATATTATTCGTCATTTTATACAAAAAAAAGTTATGTTAGTGCCAAACATTTAAAGTTTCAAAAATTAAAAACCAATTTACTCTAAAGCTCTATACATTTGCATTCGATTTGTCGATACACAAACATACAATTATTATTGTAGAAGTGTTTATATTCATTTTTTATTTATTGGCACCGACATAAAAATTCCTGTTCATCATAAACAACAGGTTCTGTATTTGCTTTTAATTTCTTTTTTTTCACGTTACAGTGTTGAGATTACTCTTCGAATTTCAGTTAAATTTTTTTTTATTTAACATTTTCATATATTTGATCTTAAAAGAAATTATGTTCTTTGGAACACTTGCAAAACCTGTGTGGAAACCTTGGAAAAGGTCGGGAATTTCTGCGTCAATAATACGTAACAACCATGATGATTGAAGGATTTTCGTAGCCATAATCTGCTGAAAGCATTTTGGGAAAGTAAGAAAAAATCATGGTAATTCTTTAGATAAGTGACTTTTCCGAAAAATTGTTGTTTCCAAACAAACCCAGTATAGGCGTCGGAATGTTCAAAAATGCCCTATTTTATGACGTGCTTCCGCGAACTTCCCAACCCCATAACTTTTACCCATACTTTAACCCAAACAAACCCAATATAGGCGCCGAAATTGTTCAAAAATGCCCTATCTTATCACGTGTTTCCGCGAACTTAAGGGGCTATACCAGTGTGACACTTTTAAAAAATCGATTTTTTTTGCCTTTTTCGATAGGTTATACTTTCAAGAATATCCTGTGAAATTTTCAAGGCCGTATCTCTAATCGTTTTATCCTGCAAAAATCGACAGTTAAATCTTTAAACGCGTTTTTCGCGAAATGAGATTTTTCAAATTTGCTGACATTGTAACTCAAAGAGCAATTATCCGATTGACTGGAAATTTGGACTGAGTACTCTTGCATATATTTACTCTACAATGACGTAGGATATTTTTGATTGGATGAAAATTGACGATTTGCCATTGAAAAAAACAACCATTTTATAGGCAAGAAAACAGACTTTTTTTTCATAACTACGCCATTTTGTTAGATTTTGATATTTTTCGAAAATCCTACGTCATTGTACAGGAAATACCTTCCAGTTTAACGACATTTTTTCCTTTTTCGGTTTCAGCTACTCAATCGGCTGGAATCATGTCAGCAGAGGAGGAACTTTTTTTTTGCGCCTTCGAAGGCAGCGCATAAGTCGCTTGGATCCCAATATTTTTCCATGAAAAAATGATGTAATATAGGTCAAATATAGCCAAATATATTCTTAATTTTCCGAAAAACCCCATAATTTTTTATGGGAGATGAATTTTAGGTTCCCCTGACTGAATACCATCACGTATAACCCAATAAATGAGAAAATAGCAACAAAAACATGTCAGGCTCATTTTTCGGAAAAGTCACTTATCTAAAGAATTACCAAAATCATTTCCTTTGCACTGCAACGATGCAAACTGCAGTCTGATGTATTGTTTTTTTGATAACTCACGCGTGAACGTTGATCGCGACGATGACGGGTACGCCGAATTTCTTGCCATTACTGATGTGTTTCAGAAGATTGGGCAGGCCCTTTTCCACGAGATCCAAGTGTTCCTCGACGTATTCCTTTTTCAACGGTGCACCGGGAGTGACGGTTGGGCCACCTCCGTGCATCTTCAGGGCTCTCACTGTCGTCACGAGGACAACGGCGTTCGGCAAGTGGCCGGAAGTGCGGCACTTTATGTTGAAGAATTTCTCCAAGCCAATCTCCGAGCCGAAGCCAGCTTCGGTCACGACAATGCCGTCGGGCCCGACGAGCTTGAGCGCTATCGCATCCGCAATTATGGACGAGCAACCGTGGGCTATGTTCGCGAATGGCCCCGTATGAACGAGCACCGGGGTACCCTCGATAGTCTGCATGAGATTCGGCTCGATCGCGTCTTTCAACAATACCGCCATTGCTCCCGTCATACCCTGATGGAACAGGAACACGAATGATATATTTTTTTTGAACGGTGACGATAGACAACCAAGTCTCACGCTAATGGCTTCGTTTTTGCTTTATCTTCAGGCAGCTGACAAAATGTTAGAGTTTCGATTGAGTTTAGGTAAAAGTTTTTCATAGTGTGAACTTCAAACGCGTTTTTCTCGAAACAACGTTTTCAAAATCTAGCTCCATCGTATCTCTAAAACCAATAAACCGATTCTCTTGAAATTTGAACCACATATTGTAAACATGATTCGCAACAAGATGACCCTCGATGGTTTAAAAATTTTGATTTTTCCTTTTTCTTGCGAAAAACTGCGAAAAAACGCGTTTTTTCAAAACTTTTTTCGTTTTTCATCTGCCATTTTTTAATTTTTTGATAAAACTTCATATCCGAGGGTCATTTTGTAGCTGGTGTCATACTGAATCTAATGGACTTTGATTTTTTTGTTTCAGACAAGCCGTTGCCGAGTTGTGATGGAGCTACCTAGCCCACCTATTTTTGAGGCGTTACGTTAAACTATAGTTTTAGTACTTAAAAATGAATAAAAATGAATTAATTTTTTTTAAATGTATTTCAAGACTTTATTTATCAAGTCCAACAACTTTTATATTCATATCTTTTATAAAATCCTAAAAAAAAAATCGCGAAAATAGTCTTTTTTTTTCTTGGCTCCAAAGTGGACTGTCGCCCTTAATAATCTTTTTGCAAATTTTGTTTCAAATAGTATTTACGGCGACAATCGTGTAAACCGTGAGGACTCCTTTTTTCGAAGACATTTTCAACCGTAAAAAAAATGAAAAAAAGTAAAATACACGTTTAAAAAATTATTTTCCGTTCTTCATGAGTGCTTTGATTTGACATAAAAAAACAGGCTGATTAGCATATTTTAACCATCGAAAAAAAATCGCGAAAATCAGCTATTTTTCGACCCGTTACACCGTGATGATCCCTGAATTGTGACTTATTTTTATGAAGCGCCACTGTAATTTACCAATGATTCAGAAGGGCCCTGCTTATGCCCTTACAAAATACGGCCCACCGCGAAAGGAATACCTCAACGCACATTGATGGGCCCTTTGGTCTTTTTTAGTGCTGGCATTCACGAGGGTCGCAATTACTTACGAAATCTTCGGCTGTCAGTGGCTCTCCGCTCTTGCTGTAAGCGACGACCATTTCGCCCAGTCGTTTCTTCATATCTTCGACGTCGGTGGTAAGGGCGAGAATGGCCATGATCTCCGAACCGACGGATATTCGGAACGATGTTTCTCGCGTTTTTCCCTTCTCCGTTTCACCCTGGCCGATCGTTATTTTCCGAAGAAACCGATCGTTCAAGTCGACGACTGAAATAACAAATTAAACGTTCCATTAAGGCGGGATAAACATTTACAACGACCAAAAAAACCGATTTATATTTTTTTCTTTCAACGATAGAACTATACATGTAGAATATTTTCCCAAAGTTTCAAAGCGAAATTCGAAAAACTTCAAACGTTACAGCCCGCCAACGCTGTCCCTCACCGCTCGAATTCGGAGCGGGCGTGAACTTCAAACGCGTTTTTCTCAAAACTGCATCATCGAAATTGGCGTGCAGGATTACTCAAAAACTATTAAGCCGATTGAGTTGAAACTTGGTAGAAATATTGATAACATTGGTACTTTCTACTTGACGAAAATTATTTTTGAAAAATTGGTAAAAAAACTACTTTTTTAATCCACATTTTACAGAAACGTTGCGTGAAATGTTGATTTTTTTTTGTAACTGCTTGCTTTTTTCTCAAATTTGCACTTTCTTCATTTTAATTACGGTCACGTAGAAACTATACATGTTCTAACTGAAAAAATGTTTGAACTTTTTTGCAAATCAAAGTCTACGGGAAGCTAGACTGCACGCCGATTCGCAACTCCCGCGGCGACCTTGCTGTAACACTCTGCCACAGCTCCGCCATTTTGATGATGAATTAAATTAAAAAAAAATGTTTCTTATACTTAAATATACTATCAAAGTATACCTAAACTTTGATAATTGTAGAATAATTATTTCTTAGTTTAAAAAATGCCTCAATATTGCTAATTTTGTAGAAGATGTACCACGTGACATATGAGTGCGAGAGAGATAGCTGAAATTTTCGAACAGAGATTCCTCAGAGATTAAAAATATTTAGGGCATAAGAAAATCATCAAGCTCTGCGTCAGGAAATTCTCCAGAGCCTAATGTTTTGCTTTTCCTAAAAAATTCAACCATCTATGAGAAAATTGGGTAGGAAAATTTGTGAGGTTATGTTGACCTTGTACATGCCCTTAACCTATCGCCGCTCTTCACACGACCCAACGACCCAAACTTTTGTTTTTTCATCCCTGGATTACGAGTGACATTTTCTTGTTTCTTGTGACTGGGAAGTGAGAACGTGTGCCAGTATTTTCATAAAAAAATTAGTTTACGTGATCAAGGCGGTTCTATGCGCCCGTGAGATTAAAAAAAAATAAAGTACTTACGAACGAAACTTCACAATATTAAAATTCAACTCCCGAAAATAGTCACTTCGTAAAAAAAAAGAATGACGTCGAAGTTTGCATCGTTGGAATGCAACGAAAGTAATTTTTTTCAATTTACCAAATTTCCTGCGGCAGATTTGAGGTATGAAAATCACGCAAACCTTTTTTAAGATTCTTGTTTAGCGATCTACCACAAATTTGGAAAGTATGATTTTGGATAATAATGAAAATAAGTAATTAAAAAGAAGTTTCGTTGCATTGCAACGATGTAAACTTCAACCCTTTACAAAAGAAATATTTCTTTTAGTTAAAACGTATCATTTTTATTTATTAAAAATTATTCATTATCATTATTATTACAAACTAAATTATTCATATTCATTAAAAATGATTCACTATCAAACTAAAAATTATTCGTTATTATGATATCGAAAGCTTGAAAATAATTAATTATTCTGCTCGTTATGTCTTACCTCTCGTCCAAGTAATTCTTTCGGGATCGATATCGAGTCTTGCGAATTTCGATCGTTCCTCTTCGGAGAGACTCTCAGGATCGGTCTTGTTGATTCCGAGTTTGTTCAGACGTTTGAGTTGAATTTTCGAAAACATTCGGACACCTTTGTTTGCAGGCACGAGTCTGTCGTAGAGGGCCTTGTCAGTTTGAGTACATTCGTGAAAGTATCTCGCGTCGATCTGAGCAGCTAGAAGATTGTTCGCTGTGCTGATCGCGTGAATGTCACCGGTCAAATGGAGGTTGAATTCTTCCATGGGAATTACCTGGACAACAATCAATCAGTGCTCGGCGTAGGGTAAAAGCGGGCAATCTCGTTCAGAAGGCAACACCGGTCACTACAATATCTCCTTAGTTAGGTCTGACACAAACACGCACACGCAAAAAAGTGGATGGCGTGTATGCCTCCCGTGTTGGAGCAACCATCCTCGCTCAATCCCGAACACGCATTGAGGTGCAGTGCACGTCAGTTGATTTCGCAACAAAACGTTATAATTTCCGTACCTCCGAAAATAAGAGCTAACTGAGTATATATTCAGAATTATAATGTCATTATATATAATTGTTGTGCGTTTGTTATCCACCTTCACAGGTGATTGTTCATATTCCACATATCGCGATAGATTTTGGGGCAAATTTTACTAATTAAAAAAAATAGAGTTGGGCAATGCCGGTCACGGTGCCAAAACAAAAGCAGGAAAAAAGACAGCAAAGAAAAGACTATCTAAATCCACCGATGGTGTCAGAAGGGTGACGAAGATAATTTTCCAGGATACGAAAGGTGTACTTCCGAAAAGCCGAATAATTTAGAACTTCGTGTACTTATGTATTTTGACTCGCTGATCACGAATATGATAGTGAAAATATCCGCAAATTTTATTTTCAAGGTCAAAACTAAAAAATAGGGTATTTTTTGTTTTTCTATTTTACTTTAACAAATATTGATCTGAGAGAAAAATGTCTTGTACGAAAGTTGTAGACTATTAAAAGACTGATGTTTTATGTTCTATACAGATTTCGTCTAAAACTATTATTTTCCAAGAAAAATGGGATAATTCTCCAATAAGTATATTTTGCTAAACTTTATTAGTTTTGATGTTATCTACTTACGCACATTACCACGGGGAGGTTACAGTTTAGACTTTAGAGTGCATATTTTTTTTTGCTTTGTATTCTATTCTGTTTTCTGCTTTTTTGGTATTTTAGTCTGTTTTTTGTACTTTATTCTACTTTTTGCTTTGTGTATTTTTTATTTTGGTCTTTTTTGTATGTTATGTTGTTTTCTGTTATTTTTTGTGATTTTAGTGTTATATGCCAAAATATTGAAGGTTAAGCAAAATAAAAACGAAAAATTTATGTGGCTTTGCCTGATATCAAATTTTAAGATCGGTGATAACTTGTGTGAAAGGATGTATGTTTAATTTTTTTACGCGGCGGCGCCACAGAAATTCGCAAAGATGGTCGGCGAGATTATTTTTACAAAGTCCACCTCGCGTTAGAGAACGACAAGGAACATCCCACTGTTGCCACTGTCCCCACTTTGACCCTACTCGCAAGGAACATCCCTCAGGTGATACCCTTCGATTTTGTTGAAATTTGGATATGTTACAAAGCACCGAAAAGTAAGCGATACGTATTTTTTTTTATCGCCGGAAAAACGGTTTTAAGGGCTGAAACGCACCCTCAAAAATGGGGATGGTTTTCGTTTTTCGTCGATAACGTTTTAACGGTACGAGATATTTAAAAAATTCAAATTGCAAAAATTTTTTTGCGCACTATACATTAGAGATGAGAACGATAACGTTATCGACGAAAAACGAAAAACACCCCTATTATGGAGGGTTCGTTTCACCCCTTAAAACCGTTTTTCCGCCGATAAAAAAATACGTATCGCTTACTTTTCGGTGCTTTATAATATATGCAAATTTCAACAAAATCGAAGGGTGTCACCTGAGGGATGTTCCTTGCGAGTAGGGTCAAAGTGGGGACTGGCGAATTCTCGAAGTTACACGCACATTTGTAATGACGTGTCAGAGCGTTCAAAAGTGCTTTTGAAACTTTAAACGCGTTTTTCTCAACACTGTGTGTTTAAGGTCGGTGAGCAAGATTTCTCGGAAACGGGCGAACCGATCAGACTCAAATTTTAACACAATCTTTTCAAGTATATTTTTTAGTAATTAATCGAAGGTTTTTTCTCACCGAAAAATATTTTCCATTTTATAAATCGATTTTTTCTAGAAGCCGCCATTTTGTCAAAAATCATTATTTTGCTTATTCCTTCGGTCAGTTACAAGATAATCCATTATAGTAACGAAATATTTTTGGTTTTTTCATTTTAGATCATCCAGTCCAGATATATCGTGCTCACCGCAGAACGCCTTTTTTTAGAGGTGCTCCCGGAGATCAGCTATAGTAGCTTTCGAAATCATTATTTTGACAAATAAAAAATGTTAAAATACAGATAAAAGTTACCATAATAGGTGTACAAATTTGTGTGTTAATAGATTTAAAGCCCTTCGCAAGAAAAGTTCTTGAAAAATCGATTTTTTGGGCCACCTAACTGTATATAACCCCTTAATGTAAAAGAAAAATTGAGTCTTCACACGTTTCCCCAGAAAAATATCACGAAAATCCCTCCTTCCGGCCACGAGCTAGGTGTAACCCCTCAATGTAAGACTTTGTCGTATGACAACATCTTTGGAAAATGTGGAACTTCGCAATGAGTGAAACGAATGGTTACGAAATAAAATAAAAAGGTTGACAGTTTTACCGGCGTTTTTATGACTTCGCATCATTTCGATGCCTCGAGCGATTACGAATTAAAACTAACAGATGTCAGCTAAAACGTTCATAGATCCGAGCCAATAACTTCTTTCAGAACTTCTATAAGTTTTCTCGCAAAAGGTTGGTGAAGTGCGCGAAGGTAACCGAAGGAACATGACAGGGGAAAAAAATAATACTGTGGCTTTTTCCTCGAGTGGATCCAGCTGACGGTTTCGTGAATTAGTCAACCGATCAGAAGACCAAACTGAAATATCTTTTATATCGCTTACCTGCGAGTATCCGCCACCAGCCGCTCCACCCTTGACGCCAAAAGTCGGACCCATGCTCGGTTGTCTCAGCGTGGCGAAGGAATTAATTTGCTTGTGAGCCGTGAGTGCCTGTACGAGGCCGAGTGTCGTTGTGGTTTTGCCCTCGCCGAAAGGCGTCGGGGTTATGCCCGCTACCAGGACGAGTTTTCCGTCTTTCCGGTTCTTCAGTCTCTTGAGTACGCTCAGACCGATCTTTGCCTTTGTCGAGCCGTAAGGGCTAAACTCGCTCGTGAAGAGACCGATCTCTCTGGCTAACAGTCCAATCGGCTTTGGATCCTGGCCACGCGATATAGCTATATCGCTGGGCACTGGCTCGATCAAGTTCAAGCGGGATGCTCGAAGATTCCACTTGTTCTCGAACATTTTTTCGGCCATACGCTCTGCCGATATTACCGTATTTCTCATCAGCATGGCCACCGTGACTGGACCAACTCCACCGGGCACGGGTGTGATGTACGACGCCACCTTCACTGCTCCCGCGTAGGCGACGTCACCCACCAGACGAGAACCGGACTTTTTCGTTGCATCTGTAAGGTGGGATATACATTTAAACCGGAAAAAAATAAGCAATTTTGAGGGCTTTCTTTAAGGGGTTACCCCCACTTGCGATTTTGAAAAAATCGATTTTTTTATTGCATTTTTTTAAGTGCACTTTAAAGTGCAGTTTTTTTTTTGATGCCCGGAATAGATGACTCCATGTAAGTTTACAAAAAAAATATTTTCTTCGTGTAAACTGAAATTGAAACTTTAAACGCGGTTTTCTCAAAATGGCATTTCTGAAGTCGGTGACCAAGATTACTCGAACACTAATGAACCGATCTTCTTGAAATTTTGCAGGCTTATTTAATACATAAAATCGTAGTCTTTAATCGTTCGATTTTTTTTTTCGAAAAAATGGCCGTTTTATAGCCAAAAAACGGCCGTTTTTTTTCGTTAAAATCGAACCATTAACTTTGACTGTCCGCCATTTTGTGAAAAATGAATATTTTTTGAAATCCTTCGATTAAAGACTAGTTTATACTTATATTTGACTAAATCCATCCGCATTTTTTTTTTCAGATGATCCACTTCGCCGCAATGTTGGTCACCGCAAACCGTGTATATAAAAACATTATTTCATTGACGGCCATTTGCCACTAAACAATGTAATATTTTTCAATAAAAAAATTACTGAAAGTTCTTCAAGATGTGTTCTTTAAGATGGTATATTGATCGATTAAAAAGGTTTTGTAGTTTTCTTTTAAAAAATTCATGAAAAAGGCCTTTTTTTTGCGCTACAAGTGGGGGTAACGCCTTAAACGAAGATATAATAATGGTACATTTATCAAACCGTAGATATACTTTAATTGTTTCTTCCAGTTAAAACGTGTATTGTTGCTATTTAACAGTAAAAAAAGTTTCAAGTTAAAACATGGATTGTTTCTATTTAACAGTGATGAAAATGAAGAAAATGCAAATTTAAATGATGGCACGCATTTACAACAAAAATCAACATTTCACGCATAATTTATGCAAAATTTGGATTGGAAAAGTCGTTTTTTTTCTAAATGTTCAAAAACAATCCCCTCGTCAAGTGGACGGTAGCAATATTAGCAATATTTCTACCAATTTGAACTTAATCGACTTAATAGTTTTAGAGTAATCTTGCACGCCAATTTCGAAAATGCAGTTTTGAGAATAACGTCATTCTACGATTCGTAGTCTTACCAGGTATGGAATTTATACCGCAGTCGATGACAACCGCTCCAGGCTTGATCCACTCTCCCTGAACGAATTCGGGGCAGCCGATGCCAACCACGACAATATCAGCTTGTGATACCTTAGGAAACGTCAATGAAAAATTCATCAATTAAGAACAAACAATTTCATGAAAATAAGTATGCCGAAATTTAATTACTGCAATTGCAGCAATGATGAGCTGAATATACATCGCTCCGAACCATTTTCGCATTTAAAGAAAAGTGTTATGCAAAACGATAAATGAAAAACAGTACACATTTTGTAAAATTCTAACTGAATAAATTATGTTAAAAATTTCGAATTCGAAACACACAGACACACACATACACGCATTTGTAGTTCAAGATGGTTCGTCTGTATGTCATTTTTCTGCATGATAGAACATTGTGAGCATATTTCCATTAAGGCCTTAGGCCACAGTAACGGGTATGAAATCATGTGCGAATTTAACAATTTTTTTTGTATGAAAAAGTGATTCACTCATAAAATTAATTACATATCTATTTATTATGAATATCAAGCTGTTAGAAAAAATATATATATATATTTTTTTCAATGTACAAAATGGCCGACTTCTAATATTTTCTTTTGTTATCTTTTTTTTAGGCGCTCCGCGGCGTGACATTTAGCATCCACAATTTTTTGCCCAGAACAAGTAACAAAAAATCTCGTCAATCTACATTAGAATACCTAGAGAAGTACGTACGGAATTTAAAAAAGATTGTTTTATTCAAAAGTGGTAGGTATTTGAACTTAAGAAATGAATTTTCAGTGAAAAATTTCGTTATAACTGCTCATAAAATGAAAAGTTTTCGATTAATCAGAAATTCCGTACGTACTTCTCTGCGAAATGCAATTAGGAACATAACTTTTAAGTTTGAAGTAAATCGAGTAAAAATTGTTGAAGTTATTTGTCACGCCAATTGGAAAAAAGCTGTTTTGAAAAGTTTCGAGTAGTCGGCCATTTTGTACATCGAAAAAAATATATATATATTTTCTAACAGCTTGATATTCAAACTAAATAGATGTGTAATTAATTTTATCAGTGAATCACTTTGTCAGACGAAAAAAAATTGTTAAATTCGCACATGATTTTATACCCGTTATTGTGGCCTTGAAAGAAAAATTGTGTTTAGACAGCAAACTAGTTAGGGAAGGTGTGAAAAAAGTTTGGATTACATTTACTATTCAGTTTTGCTAAAAACGTTCAGTAAATACAGAATAATTATGCGTAAAAAATATTTGTCCCCTATAATAAGAAGACATATGGCAACACCGCCGAACAGAAATATTCCGAGAAAAAAAAATAGTCGCGTTCCTAAAGTTAAAAACTTTTATCATAAAAAAATATTTGCATTATAAATATTAATATTTTATATCGTTTATGTTATTTTCATTAGCAAATAAAAGTGTTAGTTAATTCATAACTAGTTAAAAACTTTGTTCGATTAAAAATTACTTCCAAATAAAAATTTGTGTTGCAGTCTTACACTCGGAAAAAAGATTTATCATGTTCTAATGAATTGGCACATTAGAACATAATTGATTAGAAATTAATAAATGTTTGCTCGTATGGAGACAGTTTTCATGTGATTGTAATTACAGCATTTATTCGGCGTCACTAAATATGTTTTTTTACGTACCGATTTTTCACATCAGTTAAAAGCCATATTCAAAATAGAAAATTTGAATGAATATTTCCTCAAATAAATACTACTTTCCAATCACGAAAACCTCTTATTTCGCGATTATGATACTAATGCGCGCATGCGCACTTTGCTCTTCAAGGCGACGGGCCCGACAGCAGGACGCTCGTCGGATGTAGCTCACGCATACGTTTACAATGTAGCTTCTTCCTATGCCAATGCTTTTGGCACAAGTGTGAGTGTTGCGATTTGGAAGTGAGAAACTCTAAAGTGAGGAATGATTTAAGGGAGACTATGTCTTTGAAATTTTCAAAAAATCAATTTGAGCTCAACATGAGCAGCTAGAAGAAGAGGAGGGATGCCTCTATGGACCAGGCATTGCCGATTAGCGGTAATTATAAACACATTTGTGTAAACACATTACAAAACTTTAAACGCGTTTTTCTCGAAAACACGTTTTTAAAAATGGCTGACATTCTCCTGACCGCTGTAATTAACATATCGACCTGAAATTTGGAGAGCATACTCAGAAAATATGTCTTCACGGAATGACGGATCGTTTTTTCGATAGATACATTTTTGCATTTATTATTTGTCTTTTTATGCGAAAAAAAACGCGAAAATTCGATTTTTTTTAAATTGCCGCCATTTTCCGAAATTTGTACTAAACGAAAAACCCATCCGTCATTCCATGACCAAAGGGTTACAGATTGATAATATGCTTTGAATTTGTGTTTCAGATCAACAAAGAGGGGGCAGTGATGTCAGCCGTTTACCTCCCGCGATTTGAGGACCTGGTTTCGCGGAGCTGCAACGGCCGCCATTTTGGTTTTTTTTTCCAAAAAAAATTTTTTTTTAACATTCTGTATATTATGAATAAAAGCAAGAAAATAACCGCACTCAAAAAGCTTTACTCGTTTCCTTAAAAAAAAAAAATGTAAACACCTGAAATATGGCACTTCAAGGACAAAGTCTCCGTTAAGTGTAAGTAAAAATATAAAGTGAAAAAAACGTTCAAGTGAGAAAATCATGACGGACGAAATGACATAATTTCTGAAAAAAACCAGCTGGGGGATTATGAAGAATCCTATTCGACGTTAAGAAAAACTATTTGTCGGATATAAAACACCTATTTCTTCTAACTTATATTAGACCTATTAGATGTTAAGAAAAACTAACCTATTAGATGTTAAGAAAAATTCTTAGTGAATATAAAACATAAACTTAAATAAAAAAATTTCTTAGCTGTTAATACAATCTTAGTAGGCCGACATACGAATAAGAAAACTTATTCGCCGGGAGACAAACTTCTTTGTCCTTAATAAATATTTTTTCTGAGTATATTTTAAATATGCCGCGCAAACTTACGTCATTGGATACGTGGATCGATGCGGTGTTGCCATAGGTCTTCTTATTATAGGGGACAAATATTTTTTACGGAAAATTATTCTGTCTAAATTTCAATGCGGACTCTCCAGTGTTAAAAGTTGCAATTTGAAAATTCATTATCTCTCAATCTAAATAGTGGACTGTTCTGAAATTTCACTTAAACATGCATAACGATATGAACAATGTTTAGTTAAAATTTGAACAAAATCTATAGAAATCAAGAGCGCGCGCTCGTTCTACCTTAAGGGATAATCACAGTGTAAAATTGAAAAAAAAAATCATTTTTTTTGCATTATCCGATAGTATAGACGGTTATAAACACGAACCTGGCATCGCTGATTGAAGGTAAGTAGACAATTTATATGATCCCGCCATTCTTTATCTTGCTATGGAAGCTTTTTGTAAATCTTCATTTTTTTAACGAAAAACTGTCGGAAAAATAGGTTAAATTCGATACTTTTTTGGCGAACTGCCGCCATTTTGTCAATTTAGATTTGAAAAAACTTCCATAGTAAAATAGCGGTTTTCATACCGATTGATAATCTGTTTACAAATTTTGTTTCCGATAATATTTACGGCCACAATCGTGTACACCGTTGGGACTCCTTTTTTTCGAAGACATTTTCAACCGTTCAAAAGATGTAAAAAATGTATTTTTTGTTTTTCATGAGTGCTTTGATTTGACATTTAAAAAAATCAGACTGATTCGCGTGTTTAACGAGCGAAAAAAATCGCGAATATCAGCTATTTTTCGACCCGTTACACTGCGATGATCCCTTAAAATTCTGAAAAAATGAGTGTCTCCGCGAAAGAAGGTTCCCCTATGCGGTAAGCAAAAAGGAAGTATTTTTTGGACTATTTTTGCGAGGACTTACGATCTTCGGTATGTCTATGGTTCTAGAATGGCACACTGTAACAGTTGCGTCGTGCCATTTGAGCAATTCGGCGATCGGTGTACCGAGGATCCTGCTTCTGCCCAGAACAACAGCCTGAGCTCCGGCTATTTTCACCCCGGTTCTACGAGCGATGTCGAAAGTGCAAAAAAGTGAGTAAAAAAGAGCATCGTACCGAAATTATGCGAATTTTTAATTGACCCATTTCTTGCCGTACTTTTGAATAAGCTTGATGCATCCGACTGGTGTGCATGGCAAAAAGCCGGTCATATCTCCGATAGCCACTTTACCCTCGTTAATAGTATTGAGCCTGAAAAAAATAAGTTGAAAAGATAAAAACTGCGAAGGCTGTTTTTATCTTCTGGTTTGGTTTGACCCTCGCTAAAAATACCGCGGGATCAAAATATCTGCAATGATATGTAGCTTATAGCGAATCATTTCTTGCGAACTTGTGCTTAAACTTCGGTTTAAAGAGCAAGCAATTGCGTGTCGGACCATGCATTAAAATTTCCGTAGTGCGTTATCCACTTCGATATTTCTAATATATCAAAACGTCTATGTTTCGAAAAAGTTTGCAAATTTATAAGTGCTTCATTCACCTGCCATTGAAAACCGTTCGGTCGGTTTCTATTGAAAAGAATCGTGCATACACTTTAACCATTTCTCAATATGTCTGCATATTTTAAATTCGGAAAATATGAAATTTAATTGTTTGAAAAAATTATTGAAAATTTTCAATTTTGGAAAAGTGAGCATTTTACTAAAAATTAATCCGGGTCGAAATGACCCAGTGTGTCAACGTGGGGTTGAACAACAATATTTTGTAAACGCCGATCATTATCTTCTTTATAAGTTACATAATTATTAGAGAGCGCGCTTTTTTTTAAATTCTATCGACGCGTTCTTTTCTTTTCTACTCTTCCATTTCCTGATGCTACTTTACGATCGCCGTATATTTCTGTCCTTCCGTTTTGCATTGACCATGGCTTTTTCGGCATAGGGAAACAGCAGCAAAACTGATAATTCCGGTCCCATTTCCAGGCACTGAAAATAACTGTTTCACGGTTACTGAAATACGAGGCTGCGAAATACTCACTGATATTCATGAATTGTGTCAGATTTTTTAAGGTGGGTAACCACTTTAGATTTTTCGAAAAATCAATTTTTCCAAATTTCGTAAATCGTTAGCCAAATATCTTAAGAACACACCCTGAAAATTTCAAAACGATATTCGGATTCCTTCTAACGGTATGTATATAAATGATAAAGACTCTCCGCTCGACTCCCAACCACGGTGACGGGCCCAAACATTCAATTTTATTTTGCTTTTTCTCAGAGTGTACATATTCGAGAATATGTAAAAAAAAATTCAAGTTGAAATATTGAAAAGTGACCGAGTGACAGACGATTTAGTGAGAACAGGTAGCGCAACGTAAATATTTACATATACTAAAACTTTCAATCGCGTTTTTCTCGAAACGACATTTTTTCAATTTGCGGGAATCATTACTGAAAAACTAATTGCTGGATCATCGCCAAATTTGCAACACATTTACATAATATCATTTATTAAAATATAAACCTCAAGATTAGATTGTCATCGTCAAATTTGGAACACATTTACATAATATCATTTATTAAAACATAAACCTAAAGATTGGATTGTTTAAAACCTATTTATTATTGCAAAATGCCGGGAAGAAAAAAGCTAAAAACCGATAATTTCTTTTCAAACACGTTCCAACTTTCGATCCTGGATTTTTTTTTTCAAAATTTAGCTTCATGTTTTTCAAAAACATCTCAAGAATGTATAAAAATTTGTTGGACTATTTCAAATGCGAATTGCGAGCTGCACGATTCCCGCAAATCGAGAACGACGATGTAGACACGTCAAGGGACACAGCGAATTACACCCTAATTAAAGCATGAAATAACTGGAAAAAATGACCAGAAATGTATGAAAATATGAATAAATTATTGTTAGAGTTGCGAAAATTTCTGTTTTTTTCACAATTAAAAAAATTCAACAAATCATCTAATTTTCGGTCTCCTAAAGTGGTTATCCGCTTTACCAATGGGTCACAAGATTCTGGAGTAACGTAACCTACTGTGACAGACGTACATGACGGAATTATAAGATGTCTTATCAGCTACGGAATCCCAAAAATAAGACAATTTATGAGCCACATTATATCGGACGGTGTTTGTGTTTCGACAGCTCCAATCTTCCCGCGAGCGGAAAGTTTTGGTCCTCGTTAAAAATAAATGATTGTGTGCACATGGTAGTGAGTAAGCATTACGTATTGGTATATCAAGATCGCTCGTCAGTTTGTTCAACGGTTTAGTTCTGTGATGCTATTTTTTACGTAATAGTGGAAAGAATTGATAAACGCACTGACGTTTCATTGTCCATAATCTTCATTTATCGTGTCAAAGGTCTCATTCCATGCCGATTTCATAAATTTCGTTTATCAGGTTCAGAATACTCTCGCTACTTCTACGTTGTCTTTGCTTCTACGTTGATTTGCGGCGATGGCGATTTTTTTATTGTCATGAATTCTAACGCGAGTCCTAACTCTAAATTCTAATTCTAATTCTAATTCTAACTAATTAGCCCTACGTTGACACACTGGGTAATTTTGACCCGGACCAATTTGAAATAAAATGCGCACTTTCCCAAAATTGAAAGTTTTCAATAATTTTTTTATCACAATTGAATTTGATACTTTCCAAATTTCCATTGTGTAGACATATTAAGAAATGTTTGAAGTGGATCCCTGATTTTTTTCAATGAAAACCGACCGGAGGGTTGTTAAGGGGCTATGCCGGTAAGACACTTAAAAAAAATCGATTTTTTTTGCCTTTTTCGACAGTTTATACTTTATACTTTACGTTTATACTTCGCAGTTTTTATGGTAAATAAAATTCAATCTTGCAAAAATCGATAATTAAATCTTTAAACGCGTTTTTCTCGAAATGAGATTTTTCAAATTTGCTGACATCGTAACTCAAAGAGCAATTATCCGATTGACTTGAAATTTGAACTGAGTACTCTTGAATATATTTACTCTACAATGACGTAGGATATTTTTGATTGGATGAAAATTGACGATTTGGCATGAAAAAACGACCATTTTATAGGTAAGAAAACAGACTTTTTTTTCATAACTGCGCCACTTTGTTAGATTTTGATATATTTCGAAAATCCTACGTCATTGTACAGGAAATACCTTCCAGTTTAACCACATTTTTTCCTTTTTCGGTTTCAGCTACTCAATGGGCCGGAATCATGTTAGCAGTGGAGGAACTTTTTTTTTGGCGCCTCCGAAGGCAGCGCACAAGTCGCTTGGATCTCAATATTTTTCTATGACAAAATTATGTAATATAGGTCAAATATATTCAAATATATCCTTAATTTTCCGAAACATTTAATAGAGGACTTTTCTTCGAAAAAATTCCCGAAAATCACCCAAATTTTCAGCGTTCACACTGATATAGCCCCTTACTGGCAGGTGGATGAAGTACTATCCGGGTCAAATTGACCCAGAGTGCCAAAATCGTGGCAAAATATAAGTGTGTCAACGAAGGGTTAAGGCCGGACACGAATATAGCGGGTAAAGAAAATCGATTTTTTTTGCATTTTTTCACAGTAGGTATACATATTCAAGAATATGCAAAAAAAATTCAAGTTGAAATATTGAAAATTGGCCAAGTTACAGTACTAACTTTTCGTATACTAAAACTTGAAATCACGTTTTTCTCGACCTGGCCGGAATCATAACTCTAGCTATAATTGTCCGATTTTCAATTTTTAAAAACCAAAATTTCCGCAAAAGCCGTAGCTACTGTTGTTCGTAGCCGTTTTTTTTAATTAAATCTTTTTAAAGCTATTTTTAAGCTAATATAAGTAAAAACTTCGCCAAAATTACACTTTTTTTAACACGGGACATTGGGTGAATTAGTTTTCTTTTCTCCAAAAACGGCTACGTACAACAAGAGCTACATTTATATAGATTATAAAACTTTTTTATTTTTATTTTTCAGACCAACCATTGTTAAGTTATCGATCCGGCCGCCGGACCACATTTTTTATGCAGCTCTATTATACCTCAATAACTCTTAATTTAATAAAGTTGATTTTTTGAAATACAAATTTACATGAAATAAGTTCAACGTTTAATAGCACACATTTTTTTCCACATCCCAAGTGAATAATCTAGTTAGACAAAATAAAATAGAAAAAAACGAGCTTTTTCGGCCCGTCACAGTGGTGTCCTCCCTTAAAAACGTAATTAACGTTGGATCATTCGGAAAGCTTGAACGCCATTATTTAACTCTGATATGAATCTAATACTTTTCAGTTCCACCTTAGGCAACAATGTTAGGCAGGTTCATTCGTTACAATGAAAGTGCATTGCTGATGCACTTTGAGAATGAAAACCTTTTTTTACTTTCAATCGACGAATATTTTCCAATGTTGTCTAATGTATGCTGTGATCTGCCATTGGCCAATCCCTTTCATTTTCATCCCACACTTGCCACCCCCACTTCCAATTCCTAAGGGTGAAATCGGAGCATGGGCAACCCTCTGAGGGTTGCCAATGGCCAGTCTCTCGCTTCGCCTACTTCTGGCATGATTTTCAATCGAGCATTGGACACTCAATTAGAAAAGGAATGAATTGAGAATTACTTAAAAAGAAAAAAACTATCTCATTCGGCATTTGCCATTCATTATACGTTCGTCTTTGTGCCATCGATAATGTAATACATTTTAAACAATTTTACGAGCGATTGAATAATGGGAGCAAGGACTCATATTTTTGGTCGTATTCGTTACTCGTTGCGTCAACTTTGATTTTTTTCACAGCGATTATCTTCACGCTTCTCTGCTCTGAACAAGTAGAGGGTTCAGAAATGAAAAAGAAACAGAATGACAGCAATTGATTGAGTAAGCAATGATCTTCACTAACCCATCGACATCCTTATCGGCTGAGACCGCGTCGGTGATCAGATGCGAATTAATTTTGTTGACACTGTCAAGGGGCATTTGAACGATAATTCCGTGGACCGATGGATCATTGTTGAGCTTGTCGATTTTGTTCAGCAGCTCCATTTCCGTCGTTGTATTCGGTAGATGTACGTGAGAAGCTGTTATTCCAATTTCCTTCGCTGCTTGCATCTTCATTCGTATGTACACGTTCGAATCTTCCCGTCCACCGACCTGAACTATCGCCAGACCCGGAACAAAATCCGGCATCCTTTTCCTCATGGCTGCTACGTCCTTTGCCAACGATTCACGGACTTCCCTGTCATTTATTAAATAATCAAAATATGCTTCTAACTCATTCGTGTTATTTTTTAAATTTATTTTTGCATGTTCATTGAAACCACTTCATTGAAAATTTTAATTTCTTTTCGGATGTTCATTAAGGCGGAATATACATTTATAACGATAAAAAAAATCGATTGCTTTTTTTTCAAAATATCGAACTATGTATGTAGAATATTTTCCCAAAATTTTAAAGGGAAATTCGAAAAACTTCAAACGTTACAGCCCGTCAACGCTGTGCCTCACCGCTCGGGTTCGGAGGGGGCGTGAACTTCAAACTCCTTAAATTAAAGAAAATAAATATCGAGAAATAAAATAATTCATATATAACGAATAAAGTAAAATAAAAAAGAAATAGCAAAAACATGAGAGTTCATTAGTACACTACGCAGCAAGCAATGAATCTCGTTTGCGGTAAAAGAAAAAAGGAAATAAATATAAACAGATGTGACCAAACGAATTTTTATTTGTAAGCCTAGCGTCAATAAATTTAATACTACTTAATTGAATAAATAAAATAGCAATCGAAGAAAATAAATTTCGTACGATTGATGTTGAAACAAATTGAACTACAACGCCAATATTTCATATGACGTTGAAGGGAATGAAAATCAACCATCGTTGGAATGCAATTAAAATCAATATTTTTTAATTGCACACATTTTTTTGCCAATTACGGTTGTCAAAATCATTAAAACGTGTACGTATTCTTATTGGAGTAAACGACCTCAATTTGCAACAAGGATAAAGATAAAAATAAAGAAATGAAAAATGAAGAAAAAATCGAAGAAAATCGAAAAAATCGAAGAAAAACGATGGAAACTTCAACGTCGTTGTTTTATTCGACTTTGAACAAAATGTAAGGCGTACATAGACCGACAGTGGATAAAGTAGGTTGATCTTGTTTTCACGATGCGTCAAATTTGGGAATTTTTGACACTACATTGTAGAGAAAAATTAAAAATGTTTACTTCTCAATAAACAATCGTACTTTCTTGTCAACAATCGTGGCTTAATCGAGTGATATGTTAATATATTATTGGGAAAAAAAATTCGTTTTACTTTAGAAAATTACGACAACGGTAATATAACACAGTAATACAACAAATGAAATGATTGTGAATCATTCGAATCGATTCCTTAATTTGTAATGTACTTACTTGGCAAAATTTGTGCCGGACAGCACGACACCACGCACGTCCGTTGCCATTGTCCTGTTGAATGTTCTACGGGCACGTGTTGATTTGAACGAAAGAAATTTATTTTTAGACTATCCGATGCTTGCGAAATAAAATCTACGAATAATGAAAACCTTTCGACCGAATTGCAAAATCGGGTCTAACGAGTTCAAGCGTTCGTGGAACGGAGTATGTTCACCGAGATTGTAAAACGAACGATGAAACGACTTTGTCGGGATCGAATTCGAAAGTGTACAGTTCACTCGCGGAGCAAATGATCTCCAACGCGCTTTATCGCTTGTACGCCGTGGAATCGTAAATGCGTGTGTGCGTGACGAAATAAGCCGGTCCACACGTACGAAACACCAAGCGCTCACCGGCTTCGAAATATCTGCCCGAGAGGTTCCCCTCCGTATATATTTGTTATGACGAAGAAGTCTTTCCTTTGCCCGACCCGTCTATCAGCAGCGGTTCTCAAAACTTATTTGTGATCGTAAAAAAGGCGGCGACATTTGAAACGGTGGGCTCAGTGAAAAGAAACGTGAATTTATATATTATTTTGTTTTTTTTTATTTATTATTATTGGTTGAAAAATTGAATATAGTATAATATTTGATGGAATAACTCCATACGGAGTAGGTTTGATGTATTTTCTAACATTGCGAATTCCATTAAGGGGCTATACCAGTGTGACACTTGAAAAAAATCGTTTTTTTTTTGCCTTTTTCGACAGTTTGCACTTTTAAGAATATCGTGTCAAAATTTCAAGGCCGTATCTCTATCATTTTATCTCGCAAAAATCGATAGTTAAATCTTTAGACGCGTTTTTCTCGAAATGAGATTTTTCAAATTTGCTAACATTGTAACTCAAAGAGCATTTATCCGATTGACTTGAAATTTGAACTGAGTACTCTTGAATGTATTTACTCTACAATGACGTAGGATATTTTTGATTGGATGAAAATTGACGATTTGGCATCGAAAACACGACCATTTTATAGACAAGAAAACAGACTTTCTTTTCTTAACTACGCCATTTTGTTAGGTTTTTATATTTTTCGAAAATCCTATGTCATTGTAGAGAAAATACCTTCCAGTTTAACGACATTTCTTCCTTTTTCGGTTTCAGCTACTCAATCGGCCGGAATCATGTTAGCAGTGGAGGAACTTTTTTTGGCGCCTCCGAAGGCAGCGCACAAGTCGCTTGGATCTCAATATTTTTCTATGAAAAAATTATGCAATATAGGTCAAATATAGACAAATATATTCTTAATTTTCCGAAACATTCAATTGAGTACTTTTCTTCCAAAAAATTCCCGAAAATAACCCAAATTTTCAGCGTTCACACTGGTATAGTCCCTTAAACGTTGCAATTCAAAAACCCATGACTCCAAATCTAAATAGTCGACTGTTCTGTAATTTCACTCAAAAATGCATAATGATATGAACAATGTCTGGTTAAAATGTGAACAAAATCTACAGAAATCAAGAGTGCGCGCTCGTTCTACCTTAATATGCGCGAAATCTTTAATTCCAGTTTATCGTTGGGTATAATAATTGATTATGATATATTTTGACTAAACGCCACTGTAATTTATCAATGATTCAGAACGGCTCTGCTTACGCCCCCACAAAATACGGCCCTCTACGAAAGAAATACTTTGACAAAACGAATTGTGCCTGCGTCCGTACCGTATGGTCTGTAGTATTCTGATCATAGATGTATCGTCGCGATGGTCAGACAAAAACTGAATACTACTCGAAATTTTCCTGGCCCCCTAGATCTATGGGGGATAAAAAAAATGATCGCGATTGAAAATATCGCGACGCCTTATCATCTGGTTATTGAGACATTTTCGAAACGATAAACTTTGACACTCCATGCGTGAGGAAGGGCACAGTCAAGTGTCGAAATGCGTCAGATTGTTGTGATTTTGAAATGTACATTTGTTTCGGTTTATCGTCACGAGAACCGTAGATCGCCAAATTCGTATTATTAAAAAAAAAAAACATAAAAATACTTGTTGCATGATCGGCGCGGTACGATAAAAAGGTTGACGCACTTGAATGTTTATCAGAAAATATCCGACGTGTATTGAAAAACAAGAGTTATATTTCGCACCTCGTTCTCGAGATTACAGTTTGTAGTACCCCCGAGTCCGCTAGGTGTCACAACGCTTCAGAGTTTCGAATAGAAAATTTCTGGAGGGGGGCGCACGTCCCACGGTGCGCGCCCATCGTCGTCATATTCTTTCGTTGTGCGCTAGGAACAACATCGTGAGAGAGTTTTTTGTCCAGGTTTGTCTTTTGCGAAGTGAGAAAAATTAAAGATGTCGAAAAGGAAGTACAAACAGGAATTAGAGGAAATGAAGAAGAAGATGAAGTGGATGCAAGAATCTTTAGAGGCTTTACAAGCATCTAAACAGGACGAGGTTACGTCGGAGGATGGCGACGAAGAAGATGGCCGACAGATCGACATAGACGGTAAAGATAGACATATATATATTCGTACACAGTTCATGACGATCACAAGAAAAGCTCGATGATTTCATAGAATTATCCTGGTGAGCTCTTACGAGATATGAGACATACCAGAGATCTCGCTGATGAGCTGGCACGAGAGGCCTGACATATCAGACGATGGGACAGCCAATCTCATAAGATGATGGCTGATCCCCGAGCATAACAATGAAAAATGGCGACCGAGACAAGGCGCTTTACAGAATAAATAGAAATGATCGAAAAATATGGGATAAAGGAAAATTGATAAAAAAAAAAAAAATTAGCAATTTATCGCTTCAGTCTTTTTTGCTTAGATTGTGTTTTTTGTTTTTTTGACTTCCCATTCAGACTTATTAGTCACAGAGGACAAAGAAAACGTCAGTCCAACAGACGACGACAAAGCAGAAGAGGAATTGTTAGTTCAGCCACAGAGCGGGAAAGAACTCGATCAAGCGGTCCTCGAGGTGCTGGGCGAAGACCCATCAGTGACTAAAGCACTCGATTTTGACCTTCACACCTCAGTAGCCAGTCGGTGGAAACATTTTGTAACACATGGAATCCCTGCGGAAGAGAAAGAACTTCTCGCAAAATATGCCCGAAAAGATGGTTACTAGGCTCCAGGGCTGAACCAAGAGATTTCAGCAGTGTTGACTGAAGCAGGGCAAAAAAGAGATGGTTTTTTAACCGACGTGCAAAAGCTAGCTGGCTCGACGTTGATGTCGTTAGGGATGGCGATATCGGCCCTTTTAGATGAGGAAGAAAGTATTGATAAGTTGTCTTTCCTGGGGACCCTAAGTGATGCTGCGAAATTAGTTGCAGAGATCCACTATAGGCAAAATGAGTCGAGGAAGGCCTTTATTTTACCAACAGCCACCAAGCAAGTGAGGGAGTTGCTACAAAATACAAAGTCGGACGCTCTGATATTTGGCAAAGACTTAAGCGAAAAGATAAAGGAATTTAAAGCCCTGGAAAAAATAGGAACAAAAAATGTATTCTGGCGAAAAGTGAGCAACCGCAGTCAGAGTCAACAGGCAAATTTAAACTTCAGGGGCCCGCAAGGAAGAAGACCTTTCCAGAGTTATGCGGGCAATTCGCAATCAAACAATCAGGGCCGTCCGAGACTAACATTCAGGGGCAGACAACCTTTCAACCCGCGAGGGCAGAGCATCAGGTCCAGACCGAAGCGAGGACGATAAACGAGCATGTAGGTAAACTAGCAGGCAGATTAAAAAATTTCAAAGAGAATTGGTGTTCGATTACAAACGATAGGTTTATTTTAAACTGTATTGATGGATATAAAATACCTTTCAAGTCTAAAGTCTTTCAGAGAAAGAGGCCTGAAGTTGTTATATCGAACAGTCAATCAAAGGACTATCAGAAAGCGATAGAAAAACTGCTGGAGAAAGGGGCAATTGAAAGATGTAATGAGAGTGATGACCAGTTTATTTCATCGTATTTTTTAATACCAAAAGCTGACGGTACTTACAGGTTTATTTTGAATTTGAAAAAATTAAACGAATTTATAGAAACAGAACACTTTAAGATGGAAGACATTCGAACAGCGACAAGATTAGTTTGTCCGGGAGATTTCATGGCAAAGATTGATTTACGCGATGCATATTATTTGATTCCAATCGATGAAAAGTATAGAAAATATCTAAGATTCTCTTTTATGAACCAACTATATCAGTTTACGTGTTTACCTTTTGGTTTGGCAACAGCACCGCGTGAATTCACTAAGATCTTGAAACCAGTAGTGAGATGGTTGAGATTGAAAGGCTATTTATCGGTAGTCTATTTAGATGATCTCTTATGTGTAGAAAACAGTTTGGAGAAGTGTGCGAGAAATGTCTCGGAGTCGAAAAGATTACTAGAATTCTTAGGCTTTTTAGTTAATGAAGAAAAGAGCGAATTGATACCGAAAACAAGATGTCGGTTTTTGGGATTTATTATAGATTCGAAAAAATTCACATTTGAGCTACCGGAAGAAAGGAAGAGTAAACTGCGTAACTTGATTGAGAAATTCAGAAGTAAGAGCGAATGCAGGATTAGAGAATTTGCAGAACTCATAGGGAGTTTAGTGTCAGCCTGTTTAGCCGTAGAATACGGCTGGTTATACACCAAAATTATGGAAAAAGAAAAGATAAAGGCTCTGCTGTCAAATAATTCAAATTATAATGCGAAAATGGTAATTCCACAATGTATCATATCAGATTTACTCTGGTGGAAAAACAATGTAAAAATAGGCTCGAACAAAATAAAAACAGGAGAATTCAAAACAACAATATTTACAGACGCTTCGAATTCAGGCTGGGGGCAGTCAGAGGAAATAAAAAGATTTTCGGATTTTGGTCAAAAGAACAGAGTAGATGGCATATTAATTTCAAAGAATTATACGCAGTAAAATTAGCGTTAAAAGAATTGACCGGAGATTTTGAAAATTGCCAAATATTACTACGTATAGACAATACGACTGCCATTGCATATATAAACAAAATGGGAGGCACAAGGTTTCCCAAATACAATTCACTCGCAAGGGCGATTTGGCAATGGGCGGAGAAAAGAAAGATTTTTCTCCTTGCGTCTTACATTGCATCGGCAGAAAATAGAGAGGCGGACCAACTATCGAGGATAAAGAATGTAGATACAGAATGGGAGTTAGCCAGCCAAGTGTTTGAAGAAATTAGCCTTTCGTTAGGGACACCGAAAATAGATCTTTTTGCGTCGAGTATAAACGCTAAATGTAAACAGTTTTGTTCGTGGTATCCAGAGGCAGGTGCTATGGCGATCGATGCCTTCACGATAAACTGGTCTGATCTTGATTTTTACGCTTTCCCCCCTTTCTCTTTAATTTTGCGAACTCTGACAAAAATAAAAAGAGAACAGGCAGAAGGAATCTTAATAGTACCTGACTGGCCCAGTCAGCCATGGTTCCCACTGTTTACGAGCATGACTGTGGGAAAAGCTTTGAGATTCGGACCTAACGACAATTTACTATTGTCCCCATACAGAGGAGCGAAACATCCGAGAGCGCAGGACCTAGTCTTAGTGGCGGCCAGGGTCTCCGCGAGGCCTTTTTGAGAAAACAAGTCCCTTCGGAGGCGATGGAAATAATGTTATCATCTATAGCTCCTTCAACAGCCAAACAATACAAATCGGCTCTGAAAAAATGGGAAATTTTTTGCAAGGAAAAGGAAATGGATTTTTTAAAGTCAGAGACAAGCATGGTACTGAGCTTTTTGGCATACCAGTTTAAAGAAGGGGCATCGTACAACACAATAAATTGCCTGCGATCTGCGATCTCGTTGATCTCGGAAAATAAAATCGGCGAAGACCCAATGATTACAAGATTTTTAAAGGGAGTATTCAAAATCAGGCCATGCTTACCTAAATACACCTCGACATGGGACGTAGGACTAGTGTTAGACCATCTGGCAGCCCTACATCCGGCGGAAAAGTTATCCATCGAAGCGATCACCAAAAAGACCGTCATGCTATTAGCCTTAAGTACGGCCAGTAGAGCTCAAACGCTGGCGAATATTGATATAAGAAATATAAAAAGTTCTTCAAATGGCATAGAAATACCGATCTCCAAGCTGTTGAAAACGTCTGGGCCAGGAAGATCTCAACCCGTTCTAATCATTCCAAAATTTGACCAAAGGACAGAATTATGCGTGGCCACATACGTGCAAAAATATTTGGAAAGAACGAAATCTTACCGGGGAGAAGAAAATAGCTTCTTTTTAAGTTTTAAGAAACCACATAAAAAGGTGGGGGCCCAAACGCTTAGTAGATGGATAAAAGATGTTATGAAGAACAGTGGCGTAGACACTTCGATTTTCTCGGCTCACTCTACGCGACACGCGACCACCTCAGCGGCCTTTGAAAAAGGAGTTTGTCTCGAGACAATCAGAAAAACAGCAGGGTGGTCTGAAAGATCTCAAATCTTTGCGAGAATTTATAAACAACCGATAGAAAATGTAGAGCCAACCTTCGCGAACAAGGTTTTAATTTCTCATTAATCATATAAATAAATATTCATAGACATAAGATCATGTAAAAAAAAAAAAAAGAATGTATGATGATAAAATAAATAAGATATTTCACAAAGAAACCTGATGTAAAGAATAGAGTTTTGTAAAAAAAAAAAAAAAGAAGAGGGAAAATAAATCAAAAGGATTGTTGTTTTCTCTAAACAACTACAAACTGTAATCTCGAGAACGAGGTGCCTCATATAATTACGATCGAACTTCGCCCTTCGGGCTCGTTCGATCGTAATTATATGAGTCGCCTCGTTCGAAGAGATTACAGCCCACCCAATTAGTTTATTATAACCCAACCCTGGTACAAACAACAATCCGAGATACTCTAAAAAATATGACGACGATGGGCGCGCACCGTGGGACGTGCGCCCCCCTCCAGAAATTTTCTATTCGAAACTCTGAAGCGTTGTGACACCTAGCGGACTCGGGGGTACTACAAACTGTAATCTCTTCGAACGAGGCGACTCATATAATTACGATCGAACTTCGCCCTTCGGGCTCGTTCGATCGGACAATTATACGTAGTCCAATGGGTGAGTCGTCGCGTTAAGCAGCGTTATAATCTTGAGACTTGAAATGAGGAATTCACCCGGCTCATCATCACATATCAACCATCCTTACTGAGAAATCAGCTAAAAATTTTCCTTTATCTGTCTTTTTAAAATAATTATATATATATATATGGTGGGAAATCAAAAGATAGGAGCTTTAATCACAGACTTTTTTTTATTGTTCGCTGTTCAATGTTATAAACGTCTGTTCGAAATCTTTTCAATTATATATTTCATAAAATTAAACAATAAAAGGTTGGAAAGCAGTAGTGCGAAGGTGGCCCGAAAAGTGACGTCGAAAATAAAATGTAGATGCCTCGTATCAATACCTATGCGAATCACTCCCATCCATGTTCTATATTTTTTTTTAGTTCTCGAGAAGAAAGCAATTTTAATATTTCTCTTTTGTCTTACTGCTCTGAACTTGTTTTGATCTGACTACACAAGAAAGAAAAATTATTTAGTTTCCGTAGTGTAACCTTTTTTTAACAAACAATTTACAGTATGAAACAAAGTATAATATGTTTTTTCTACAATGTACAACGCAATGGAAATAAAAGAAATTAAAAAATTCGGGAAGCAATTGTGTATGGTTTTTATTGTTTTGCATATAAGTAAAAAAAATCATAAGCACGATATAATAAATGAATATATAAATTATAAGCATGTATGCATATAAGTGCGAATCACTCCCATCCATGTTCTACAATTTTTTTTTAGTTCCCGAGAAGAAAGCTTTTTTAATTTTTCTCTTTTGTGTTACTGCTCTGAACTTGTTCTGATCTGATTACACGAGGAAGAAAAATTATTTAGTTTCCGAAGTGTACCTTTTTTTTTCTTCTAAAATATACAACGCAATGGAAATAAAAGAAATTAAAAAATTCAGGAAGCACGATATAATAAATGAATATATAAATTATAAGCATGTTTCGCATATAAGTAAATAAATCATAAGCACGATATAATAAATAAATATAAAAATCATAAGCATGATATATTAAATAAATATATAAATCATAAGCATGTTTTGCATACGAGTAAATAAATCATAAGCAGGATTTTTATAAAACATAAATGCACATGTCAAATGTCGTTGAATCGTTGCACGATTGTATTGTATGTAATCCTTCTGGAAGTCTCCTGCGTTCGAGTGAGTCAGGTACGAGACGGTTTTCAATTAACTAAATTTGCGGTATGTTTCGAAGTTCCATTACTCCCTTGCAAGCTTTACCGTTTATACGGGCGTTCTATATAGACAACTCTCGTGAAACTTTGCTCCGAGAAACTGGACAAAAACATTTTCGTATCTGGCGTTCTATTCTCCGAGAGTCCTCGACTTTCACCCCTTTGCTTGAAATTCTCCGCAACGTATAATCTGTTCCGTATAGTATGGAAGAAATTTAAATCTTCCCCAGTGTTTGAAGGTTCACATAGCACTGTGCTAAAAAAAGAACTTCGATCGTCGACGTGCATTTTGCTAATTTTGAAATTAGCAAAATTTGTTTGAACAAATTTTGAAGGCGATCATCCCATGTGACAGGTCCAAAAAACTGAAATTTATTTTTTTGCACAAGTTCCAAAAAATGTGCGCGTGTTATATAGACCCGGCGTAGCAGACTAATGGCGATTCAACGTTTTCTTGGTGTTAATCGTTCTTGAACTTTTAAACGAGTTTTTCTGAAAATTGTGTTTTTCACATTTCAAATGATATTCAATATTTTCAAATTGCAAATGATATCTCAAAGACTATTGAACGCATTTCGCTCAAATTTTTATGATACAGTCAGCAAATCATCTAGTTCTCACCCGAACTAGAATATTTCTGATATCTGCCATAGTTTTTTTTAAGCTGAAAAAGTCGAAAAAAATGACGAAACTTGGAAATTGACTTTTAAAATGGTGCCAAAAAATTCAATTTTCGATATTTTTATTTCACTTTAGTTCGGACGATAGACTCAGGTCTACCAAATAAAATGCCGTTTGACTTTCTTTTTATTTCAGATGAGCAAAACCTTCGGAATCATGGCAGCCGCCATCAAACTTTTTTTTACACATGAGTGCCTTCCGAACAGTCTAAAGTCGATTCAACTCGTTATTTTTGTTTGATAAAGTTCCGAGGGACTGTGAAAATGTAAATAAATGTGTGGTAAAAATTCAAAAATTATGTTTTAACGTTTTATTTAAAAAATCCCAAAAAATGCAAAAAAATAAATAGCTGTCCCATGGGATGACCGGTTGAAGACAGAAATCACGAAAAAAAGGATATGAATGTGGGCGTAAGTGATGGGACTTGGAATAAATTTCTGCCGTTGCCACGTCGAAAGATAAAAATATTTTTTTTTTCATTGCAATCCGATAAAAATCTGAATGAATTCGCAGTCTCGAGGATACGAAAGATATCGAGCAGAATGCTAAGATGAAATGATATTAATAATGCAAGATAAGATGAGATATAAATACAAGTACGCGCAAACGTGTACCCCTGAAATTTTAGATTATTTTCTTGATGTACCATGATCAACCGATGTTCCTTAACACACAACATTTGGTAAAAAATTATTCTTTAGTGTTTAACAATCCCTGAGAGTTGTAGTGTTTGAACTACTGTACTCACGATCTTCATTAGCCAATTAACAATCATTTGTATTTACATTTTTTCATTCGCGGTCGATAGCACGAAAAAGTTCAAAATAACCAAATGAATATTTATTTGTCTGAAACGCTGTGCTCTATAGTGGCCAATTATAATTATCTTTCCTTGTCAGTCAATGTCTTTGAACAGTATGCGAAAGGCAATACGGAGGCGTCTGACGGAGCGGTGTAAACAATTTTCGTTTTATGTTCTCAACTTCTGTCCAATTGAAGCTTTTGCGATCGTGCATAATTTCTATACATCGTCGCTCGAAATTAAGGGGAGAGTAATTTTTAGGTGAGGAAAACATTTGCTGATTTTCATGATTTTTTTCAAAAGGAAAGTTTTCTGTTCTATTTTTGAGACTTAGGGTATGTTTTATTACTACTTTTGGCTGTTACATGATATTTAAAAAAAATAATCTTTAAAAATGGCGGAGGTATTTGTCATGGTCTTCTACACTGCATTTTCAAAACTGACTTTCTAACCTTTGAAGTAAACATTTTCGGGCTTCATCCGAGAAGGCGGTTATCGGATACCGGGCTCGCGCAGCGCGAGAGCGTAAACACTTGAGAGGCACGTGGCCGCTGGATGACGCCTTCCTAGACGACAAAGGACGAGATGAAGGGCCTGCAAGGGGTTTGGCTTTCTTGGAGATAGACCACGCACAACCGTTGACAAGAACGCATGGACGAGCTGAAACTCGTACATCGAGAGTTCCTTGCTACGCACCAAAGATACTAAGAGTCGCTACATTATTGCCACACTACGAGAGACTTTATATTACCATATTGTACGAGTCCGTTGGACATTTACCTTTTATAAAAATATTCTCCTAGTAAGGAATATCTTACTACACCTTATTGTCTAAAACATGATCCTAAACGTTTTAAAAAAGAAAAAAAATGATCACAAAATGTAGCCATTTTCTTTCGGAAAATACAATCTTTTTGTTTCAATGTGTACAATTTCATCGACTTTCATCATATCTCACTTTTTCTTGGTTCATATTCAGCGTATGAGTGTTAATAAGAGAAAAATCTTTTTTGGTATTTCTTCAGATTAACCCCACCGACGCCACGTGTCACGCCGTCTGACAACATCCGTCGCAACCCATTTAGACGACCGTGCCATACCTCCGTCATTTTTGAAGATTAATAAAAATAAAAAATGCCCTGTAACAGGCGAAAGTAGTAATAAAACATGCCCTAATTCGCAAAAATGGTGACAAAATCTTTCCTTTGAAAAAAAATCATAAAAATCAGCAATATTTTTCTCGCCTAACGATATCTCCCTCCCCCCTTCATTGATAGAAAATAGAATTCCACTTAAAAATTATTTTCATACGAGAAGTGTTTATGGAAGAAAAAATCGCGTATCGATAGGTAGCTATCAAATAACGAAAGGACGCACCAAAATATCCATTTTATTCTTATAAATGTTTATTTCTCTGCATGTTGAATGAATATTGCAAAGGACAATATTCACTCAAATGAAAGAAAAATATTTTATGAAAT